>CM072866.1:7540000-8752500 GCA_036937835.1 Pampus argenteus
TGCCTGTTGAGGCAAGAAGTTAATCAGTGCAGGGCTTTTTTGGAGAATTAAAATGTGTTGAACTTTGAAATACAAATCGGCACCATTGTAAAGGGAAAGGAGAGTTGGGGAAAAAAAAACAAAAAATAGAAAAAGCTATTATATTAGCCCGAACGATCCTATGTTACGGCATAGAAAAAACTGCCTATATAAACCCCCCCTTAAAAACATCATGGTTTGCAGTAAGACTGGAGTGGATGGTATGCTATGTCTCTTAAACAGTAAACGTACATAGCCTCGTCTGTTGTGGCTGGCTAGCACTAGCACTAGCATGTTACCAGTAAGTTTATAATGAATTAATTTAATCTATAAGCAGAAATACACTTTTCTTCAAGTCTATTTCAGCTTTTTGTATAGGTTTCTGTGAAAACGTCCCCTGGAGTGAAAGAGTTAATCAACTTACAAGAACAGTTTGAGGCAAGATTTCTTGACTGACAGATAGGAGGCCTTTAAAATAAACTGCTTTAAAACTCAACCCCACTTCTATCATGCTCACTCACAGGATGGTTGAGATCAAATAGTGCCTCGGAAGTGCTGTGTATAATAAATAATGTATAGATGCTTACTGCAAGACCAGAACGTTGTTTATAAGAAAGTAATATTCTCATATTATTGTTGGTAACTCACTTAATAGAGTTTCAGAGCACAACAGATGATAGAGCTGTCACTCGACAGTATGTCTCGACCACCACTCACATCTGTCTGCAGTTTTTGTCTTGTGGCCATCTGTGCTAAAATACAACCATGCAGGACTACAGGAAGCAGGAACAGATTTGAAGCCAGCTTCCTCTAAAATGTTCTTCATTAATATTCATTAATATTAATATAATTACCATACAGCATGAAAAACACATCTTGGATTCATGCAAAGCATGCTGCCTACACAATCACGTTTAAGCAAATTACTGTGTCCCATGCATTCAAAAAGGTATTGTTTGGGCAAAATAATATCCAATGCTCAAAGTGTGCCACTACTCTTCGGTGTCCTGGTACTCTTACTCTCCATATCAGCGTCTCTGGGTGATTCATAATGGTCCTAAATAAACTATTACCCAGGGGACACTATGTGACGCTGTTCCTGTTCTCACCTGCGTGTTTTCCTGTCATTAATGTTAACCTTACAATAATGTTGGCCTGGACTATCTGGCAAAGAGAAGTAATATACCAGTAGTAAACAAACCAAAGTAGCTCTCTAGGCTAATGCCTGTTTCCTCCTGTTGGAGAGCAGCTTGAAAGTGAGGAGTGCTCACTCTTCAGCTATTTGTGGGGACCGAAATGTACCCATTCCAAAGTATCGCCCCCTGCATGGCTAACTACTTTCTAAATTTCTTGGTGTAGACATTAAGAGCCTGCTTTTTCTCCAGCGCTCTTTGCAATGTGTGAAGTGTTGAATTCCACCTTGTTGGGACAGCCTGGATAAGGTTGTGTTCAAGTGCTACATGGTCTTTGGTATTTTCCAATCCTCAAGCCTGCCCAGGAATGTCTTCCTGATCTATTCCCATGGTGTGGGATCCATGCATCACCCTTGTATTTAAAACAACCTGCTTTCTGGTCCATTAGTGACACTGTTCATCTGTAGTGAAGGAGAGGGAGTAGCCAGCGTTCTCTGGCTGGACCAGCCCCCAAAATATTTCTGAATTTACAATTAAGATACAATATGCAAGTTAGCTCACACTGACGTCACACCATAATTCACATTTTGTTAACATTTGTTAACATCCTATTTAAGTAAACATAACACACTTCAAATTATTTAAAAAAAAGCTATATCACATGTAGCTTACATAATGCCATGTCAATGTATGTTAGAAGTTATTTAACTTAGCATATAGCCTATAGGAATAAAAAAGTCCACAGTCAGGACGTCTGTGTGAATTTGCATTTATGTTGCAAACGCAAAAACACACACAACCTGTATGACTCTCAGAAGCAAGTTGACGTGACATTGAGAGCACCCCAGCGCCCCCTCCACTAACCTGACATGGAAATGAACGGTAGTTTTTTTTTATGAGGGTGCTTGAACGCTGGGCGGTTGCCTGCAGCGCCCATAGCAAAAGCCGACCCTGCCAGTGGTTCCCAAACATTTCATATTATAGAAATAGTTCTGAAAAATGTATCCATTGAATAGCTACAACAATAAAATGCAATGTAAATTTAACTTTTACTTTTATTCCACCATTGTTTAATGTGATAGCAGGGAACCTGTCATTCATAACTAGGCTGAATATGTACAATAGCAACAGAAGTGACTGACAACTTTACACCATCTATGCAGTCCATGTATTATTTTATGTACGGAATAAACACACTATTGCATTATTCAGGCTTTTCAACAGTGTAACTGGGAAACTGGGAATGCTTGTCATCACCGAAATAGATCATAAGATTATGGTGTTTTTAAAACTTCAGTGTAGAGGATTGTGAAGTGTATTGTAACTTGGGGAATATCTGTTGCCTTACCTCCGCTCATTCACCAGAGCGTCAATATGTCACAACAGCCAGTGTTGTGATGTGTCACCAATCAGATAGTGCTGTGGGTGGGACATTGCTCGAGTGGGTACTACAGACAGAGAGAGGTGGCTGCATCAGAGCCAAAGCAGCACATATCGGCAATCGGATTAAAACTAACGATTCTGATAATCGTAAGAATGCTAAGTAAGATCTGATAATCGTTGTCACCTTGTTTTGATCGTCTTCATTGCAGGCCTGAAGACGATTAAAGACAGGCACCACACACGAAAGCCAGTGTCAGTTACTATTTACTATAATAATTGAAATGGTTATCCTCTTGACTAAATACATTTATGTTGTGAACATCAGCAATATTTCCTAGTATATTTTATTCACTGTAGAAATTCTGAATATAATAGTTAATTCACTGATGATAAACATGCCAACACGTGAATAAGTGGAGTTCTGACACTTATTAATGCATTTGCTCCATATTCAAAACATACTGTTATATTTGGAAAAATACAGCAAAAACAAAAGGCATAAAGTCTATTACTGTAATTGGGTCTTACACTGTTTATCTGCAACATGCATTTACTACCAAATCTACAACTGCCATCAAATATGTTGTGAGTAGTGCTGCAATTTTTGATGAGGGTTGAGACAGTAGATACTCTTTGTTGGAGTTTCTCTCCATAGTGGGTCATAAAAAACGCTCCTCAGTTTTTAAACAAGACTCGAGACTGCGGTAATCATAAAAGTCATTGTTGATGATGCTGAACAAGGTGAAGTGAGTATGAAAGCCAGCAGCAGAGAGCAGTTTTAATAGCGGATACGCTGCAGACTATTGTACTACCAGAAATCTCAGCAGCTGGTCAGAAATTCATGAGTTAAGTCAGACAATTATTATTTATATCTGAATTCACTGTGTCAATGCAATACTGTAGGTCTGACAGGTAATATGCTCTTATTTAAACATGATTAGTAATCCTTGCTAAACTCCAGCCGTATTGAGATTATAAACTGTCAATTCAAAATATGAACATTCACCACTTTATTATAGGCAAGCTTGTATTGGGTGCACAGGGGCACCATGAGCGTTGCAGAGTCCCTGCTGACCTAGATAATGCTAATGATTTTTCATGTTTTTATTTTTTTTCACTGCAGTTTGTGTGTGAAGTGTAACTACGATCAAAGTACAAATAAACATTTTCAGCTCAGGATGGTGGAGTCTGAACTGGTGGAAATTTCTATTATTTTCAATTATGTATCAATTTCAGTGTTATATTCAATATAAAAGTTACCTGAATAAGCAGAATGTCATCATGTCGGTTAGTATCATCGAGTACGAGCCAAACTGTCAGCTCTCATGTCCCCTCCCAGCCAAACCTGCTGCATGTGCTTGAGGTCTAAAACAAGACTTGCCTAATCCGTTTTCCATTTGTGAACGATGGCAGATTGTATGTCGGTTTGCTGAATATTGTTCTCGACGTGATGTTGACGCGCAGGGCTTAGAGAACCTTCTAAACACATTATTGATATTGATCAACAACTGCAGAATTTGTTGAAATGACAGCTGTCACACAAATTTATATTATCTTACCTAAACTGCATTTCTGTCATACCTTATTTGTATGGACCATAGATGACCCTGTGAAATAAACAGCAGTGGATAAATGGATATTCCCTGCAGGTGAGCTGCCGATAAGTGGTTGGCTGTTGCACTGCCTGATGTACATGCAGGTCTGAATGAATTAAATGCACAAAACATGCTCATTTTAACATATAAATAGTTAATCTGTTTATTGTGTACTTTATTTTACCAATATGTAAAAAGTATAGATAAAAAAAAGCTAATGAGCAGGCAAATAGCAACAACATAACAAATGGTCTCCAACACTAATTAGTACCACAAACCAAAGCAAATCACAGAAATCACTCAAAATTATTTTCCAAAGGGACTTTATGAACTTTATGCATAGACTGTTTATGGAATCTGAAAACGCACAAACTTAAGTAGCTTCATACCTCGACTCCTTTTCTTTTCCCAAGTTCCTTCTGACAGCTGTGTGCTCGCTGGCTTATATTGGTCCAGCAATTTTAAAATTACACATTACACTAACGTTAGCATTAGCTACAAATCATCAGGGCTAAATGTTAGCAACATCTAAAAATGAGATAATTATATATAATAATTAATAATATGCCAATAAGTCACATACAAATAACATATAGCTTAACTTTATCTATGGTTAACAATTTAAGTGTCTGAGGAGGAGCACCTCATAACATTCAGAAACTGTGTGCAAGTTTTCATCAACTAGTGTGAGTCTGATAAACATTTTAAACTGGACACATTCTATGCATATTACCCCCTACATACAGTGCACACACACACACACACACACACAAACACACACATCAACATACATGCTCCCCTAGGTTTGCTTGCTAACAGTTGCATCTTTCAACACTTTCTTGCCACAGGCCCCAAACAAGCCATCTGTACTAGTTTCTGCTTCTGCCAGCCTGGCCTCTGGAGATGGAGTGTGTGTGTGTGTGTGTGTGTGTGTGTGTGCGCAAGCGCGGGGAGGTTACGGGGTTGGAGAGTATATATGAGTGAAAAAGGATAGGGAATGAAAATAGTGCACAAGAGATTATACAAAGTAAGGAGGTGTGAAAAAGAATCATGGAGATAATAAATTTGAAGCATTATGTTTAGGTGACTCAAAACACAAAGATTGAGGTTTTTTTTTTATTTAATAACGAAAAAAATACTAACTTGAAGCACAAAACAAGCTGTTTTTTGTTTTATTAATTAACCTAAACATGATCTTTCTTTTTTTGGTCTATATCATACAGCACCACTGGGTGTAAACAACATTGCATACTGTATAATCAGTGCATGACATATGGGGATCTGTTGGCAAACAGGTGCCTATTTACACATCAAGAAAACCACGTCTTCAATGTCAAAGTCCAGTGCTTGGTATGCCTACCCAACCCAACCGATGCCCATATGACACCTGTGTGGTGTAAGAATTTAACTTCCTGGACTAGAAAAAAACAAAAAAGTTGTTTGTGAACATAATGCAGTATCTTGTGGCTGTTGTTGGTTACATATTGTGAGTACAATTACAGGTTTAACAGAAGTGTTTTTTCCAGACCAATTTAACATAGCCTATTTCCTGTAATAGTGGCCAGTAGTCAATTAAAAACCAGATCTCGCATGAACAGGCTTGGTGAGTAGCAGAATACATAGATGGTAATTAGGATGTAAAAAAAAGGTAACTCTATTTCATTAGTCATTAAAAAAAAAAAAGACGTAATGATATTACCGATACATTCAGGGGATTATTAGCAGGATTACAAATTTAAAATACATTTTAAAATAAAGAATGATATACTACCATACACCTGTGCACATATTACAACACAACGCGAGTCTCGCACAGACTGTATAAAAAAAAAAGTTCTTACATCACTGCTCTGGTCTCGAAACCATAGCTAATCATAACAGTTGCCAATTCATTATCATGGCCTCCAGTGAAAAAGTGTCTGGAAAACAAACTCATAGCTAATTAATTGTGAGGCTTGCAGCTCTCTGGTTTCACAATAAATATCTAGAAAGTTAGCAACATCATTTTAATGATACAAGCGGGAGAGTAAGCCATAAAATGTCAGTTTTAGAGAGAAAAAAAAAGGAGTTTTGTCAACAAACAAACCAAATGACCAACAGCAACAAGTGCAGCGGAGCATTTTATGACATGCACACGTCATCTCAGTGAAAAGAGAGAAGAAATCAGATCAGATAATCAGATAATGTGAGTCAGATATTCTCTCTCAGATATTCTCTCTGTATTCATCTCTTTCTTGCTTGTTTCTTTCCTTGACTCTTTCTGTATTACAAGCAGATAGAAAAGACTGTACAAGTCTATGTACAAGTATCTATGATTCATGCATTTTTGTTTTTGAAGAGAACATATATATATATATATATATATATATGTCCAAAAGTTGAAATTTGGGTTGTATTACACTATAATGGAACAGTCTAGCAAACCAAAGTCATTTTGGTTGTAAAATGACACTATTCACACTCAGTGGCACTACTATAATAATTTTTATTGTTGTTAATCAGCCAATTATTTTTCTTGATTAACCTAGTCTATACTTTAATATGGAATCCATAGGCCTTTATTTGCTTTATGGTAAAAGTCATCATATTAATATTTCTTTTCTCTTGTCTTTATTTGCATATTTTGTATTGTGGTAATCTAAAAGCGCTGGAAACATTACTTTGATATTGTAATATTTGGATTTGGTTGGTGACTACATTTTTAGACAGGTAATTAGTAATTGTATCAGAATACATTTTTAAAGTAATCCTCCCAACACAGAACAAATGTAAGCAGATGAGAGAACGAGGATACTTGTTCTAGTGAATGAAGTATGGAAAGTATCATCAGTTGCTCTGGATAACCACACCAAATAAATAAATGTAAATAAAAACATGTAAAAAATTAAAAATTAAAAAAAAGAAAGAAGCAAAATAGTGAATAAATTTAGTGCTCCATTGCCGTCGCTTGCTCAAAGAGCTGAACATTCCCCACTAAACAGCGGTAATTATCTAAAAGATAATCAGTGGCTTTTTACATGTCAATCATGGAAAAAAAACACAACACATACAAATGCATTGCAACTTCTGTACACACTAAAACGCACATGCACACACCCACACACAAATCTCATGACTGAACATGGCTTCCAGTGTGTGTCTCAGTATCTGATATGCAAACAACTCCATCCAGCTATATCAAAACATGTCATTTGGAGGAGCAAAAAAAAAAATTAAAAAAAATACAGCGAAAGATTTTGACTAGCATGCTCCTCCCCTTTCCCCAAATACTCACACCTGCTTTTTGTAGCAGATAAACATCCACAAACATTCCTTTCCCATCACGGTTTGAATGTTTTTTTTTTAGAATACACCAGCTTGAAACGGAAATCTTAATTGCATGTTCTCTAGTAGCTAAATTTTATGTAATTACGATCCGATCATTGCAACTTCTAGGGTGGTATAAGACCAGAACAGGTGCTGCTGAAAAACAGTGGCATTATGTCGCGTGAGTCAAACATACAGATATAGTTGTTCTTGCATACGTACAAAATCATTTTAGATTACATACTGAAAAGAATGAATGTTAAGAGATATAAAGCTCCACGCTTACATTTATTTTAAGTTTAGTTTCGAGAAATAACTTTAATGCATCTCTGTTTTAAACATTAAACATACTCTGATGATTTCACCAAATACAGTATGTATCTGGAAGCAAACAAAGAACAGACTGTTTATTCCTTTTGAGGCTTTGCAGTCAGGGTTTGATTGCATTTTATTCAACCTAACCACTATTGAATCTACTTATCAGTGCTGAATCCATTATAATCTCTTTCTGGGTTTAGCGTTCAATGTTTAAAGAAGTGAAGTTATAAATAACTACAACTCAAAAGATGCAGCTGAAATTTGCAGGTCTAAAGCAAACAACAAACAATTTTGAGTTGCAGCGTAATTAATCTTGATGACCTATAGCTGCAAATTAAAAAAATAATAGAATTTATCACAAATTATCTACGTTTTTGTGCCAGATGCTCTGTATATAGAATACATATTCATAGCAGCAGATGATGTGAAATGTTGATTAAATATTCATTAAGTATTCATAGAAATAGCAGTTGCTTGTTGACACATTGACATGACACGATCAGCTGATTGTTTTACAAGACTGTGCTGCTTCACTTGTGTGTTGTGGAAACCACAAAACCACTCAGTCCACTCTGATTAAACAGCAGGAGTGAATTATCTTTCCTCACTAATGATCCTTGGCTGAGTGGACATCAGCTTGCAGAGAGCACACAAACCTGACAACAGCCAAGTTTCATTTGGTCATCAAGGTAATCACGTATTACGTAAATTAGAGCAACCCCAGAATCTCGTCGTCACAATGGGATTTGACATCTTTGCTTCCATATCATGTCGGTCAGTGTTGGGCATGTAACACATTACATGGTATTATGTTATACAGTTATAGTCGTATTACAGTTAGCAATCCCAGTAAGGCTTCATTGTTCTCTCTCTCTTTCTCGCATTGCCTTTCGCTTCACTTTCCTGTCGTTTCTCATCTGTCTGTAGATTGCTACAATGAGTGGAAAATGGAATTAGGGAAAAAGCAAACAGGCTAAAACTGAACTATCGATCTTCTCTGCTCCGTCGCAATACTACGGACAGCGTAGCACCCACACACGCAACAAACAGCACTGTCCATGGTTCTGAACCAACAGCAAAGTGACACATATCTCAGCCAATAAGTTTGTTGTGTTTGCTATCTTTCCATAGACAACAGATGGGGATAAAAATTACATCAGCAGATATTTCTTAGTGGTAATGCAATTTCTTACCCTATGGCTTCATCTTTGCCAGGTTATTGAGCCTCTCCTGGCTCATTGTGGAGTGCAAGTAGTTTTTTATTACTTTTAGTTTACTGAAGCATCTCTCTTCTCCTGCCACAGTGACGTTTAAAATACAAAATATCCTCATTGCAATGTAGATGCCACCGTAAATGCTCCCAAGCTTCATGTCATAAATCCTGTTGAGCAGCTCCATAGGTGTTGATGCTCCTGAGTGGTTTTCCCAAATCGTCAGGTAGATCCTTGCAATATTTTGTTATGAAATTTCTCCAAGATGACTAAAGATCCTCTTCACTTGATTGCTAGAACTTGACTATTCCCTTGAAGACATTGCAAATGACTGAAATCTGGAAGTCAGCTGTCCAATGACAGACACAGAATTCCTCAATGTTACATCAGGAGTCTCCCCTGCATGTGACCTTTCTTCAGTGCGCCGGCACATTCTCTGTCTGCTATGGGTCAACTCAGGTGTGATGCCCATTGTGTTCTGGACTATATTTTGAGCTTAAGCAAGCATTGAATCACAGTTATTTCTCAAAGAAATAATTTCCTGCAGGAGAACCCCAATGTCTGCTGCTTCCTGATCCAAAGATATGCTGCCACGCTGCAGGGTGCAAATTCCTTTTCTAAATATGTTCCAGTATTTTTATCCAGACAGTCCACGTGACAACTGCTGTGAATGATGTGAAATATTTTCTCACGCCTTGAGAACATGAACTCCACACAGTTAAATTAATTAACTGTAATTTTTCCAACAAGGTTTTTCCCCAGATTAAATTCCTTTTAGAACTGGCCATCAACACTTTTGCCATGTATCAGGGAATGCTGTAGAGTCCGCCATTTCCAACAGCATTGTTTATGTGGGCTATTTTTTTCATGCTCTGGTAATTTACTATATAGTTTCTGCCACATCAGTGTGGGCACTCCAAACATCGACTTGTTGACTTGTTACATTCGCTGAACAGTAGCCAGTCTCTTTTCACTTTGTCATGTCCGTTTGCTGCTTTAGAGTATCACAAATAGTCTGGGAAATGCTTACCTTCTGAATATTTAGCTGACATGCTTTTTACAAAGTAATGCTGCCAACACCTGCCACTGCTCTTAACATCTGTAGTTTTTTCGGGCTGTTTTCCTGGATCATTGTAGCTCCCAGGATCGGCGACACTCTTGCAAGCTTCACCTTCATGTCCAACAGACTGTGTTTTTGGTTCTGGCTCTTCTTCTTCTCTTCTTACTCGTAACGTTAGCATCCTGGTTGGGAGCAGCTTTCTGAGACATTTTTATTTGGGTGTAAACCCCAGCTCCCTCTTTTTCTTCACCGTTTTTTTCTGGCATTCCAATTTTGTACAGTTCCTCGCATAGCAACTGGAAATTCGCAACATTAGCTAGTTTAGACCTTATCTGCTGACCCTCAATGGCCTCCTGCTTTGTGTACTCACTTGAGCTAAGCTAGATGTTAAAGGTTGGTGAATACCTGGAAGCTGTTTGCTCGTTAAACCACAATGCCTTGTCCTTTCCCTACATGTGTTAAATACAGAAGATGTGATGGCTTAGAGTTAAGATAAACTAAACCTGGCTCTCGTTCCAAACTTGACAGAGGTATTAATCTTATCATCTAACCCTGCAAAAAAGAGCAAGCAATTTTCACAAAATGTCTAACTCTAATTCTTTTAAGACAACTTTGGAATTATAGGATCATTTTTGATCTGTGAACAATGCTGTCTGTTTTCCCTATCTCCAGTCTTCACTCTAAACTAGGCGAAACAGAGTCTCCAGCTCTGTGATTAAAGAATAATTCAGGTTTCTCCAAACCTCTATAACAGACCTGGCAAGTAGAAAGATATCATGACCCATAGATAATACAGATTGAAAATAAAATGGAATTATTCTTTAATTTTCTGACAACAGGTTGTTGCCAATCTTATTTTGGGAAAGGAAACAAAAAAGAGCTTTTTTCTTGATCTATCAAAAATATACTTTGTGTTTATACTGCAGTATTACTGATGTTCGAGTAAAATACATTCATGATACATCCTTAGTATAAAGAAAAAGTATTTGTAATTCCTTTTTTTTCTCAATTATGCATGTTTCCTCTTCTGAAATGATGTCTCGCTGAGCCTTCTATAGACTTCCATTTCATAGCTAAATGTAATGTAGAAATACCAAAGACTATTTCAGTAATGACTGTGAGGTACATGATGAGTGTATGACGTTCCTTTTTGTAAACACATATTTTTTTTAAGGTTTGTCAGTGCGTTTGTGTGGATGTGTGTGTGCGTGTTTGTGAAGGTTTTGTGTTTGCATGTGAACATGTGTTAATGAAACCCAAGTGGCAGAGATAAAGAGTGCATCCAGAAGCAGAGAGGGGGGGGGGGGGGGGGGAGAGAAAGAGAGAGAGAGAGAGTTTCTGTGTGTGTGTGAAGGAACTCTTTCATCTTCACCCCAGAATCCCTAGCGAGGCTTTCCATGCCAATCCATTTCCTGCAGTTGGCTTCAGTCTCACCCAATGGGACGACACACACATATACACAAACTTGGCTCACTTCACCCCACTGTGAAAGCTCTGCAATCTCGCTTCTACACACAGACAGACACACTTGGCCCATTGGGATGACAGCGAGGAAATGGCAAGCAGCAGCTGGGGGGTCCCTTTGCTCCTCTACAGAAACTGTAGCACCCCAGAGGCATCCCCTTGCCCTATCTTAACACATTGTGCCTGCATGCGTTTTTACGTAGGTGTGTGTTGTGTTGTGTGTTTGTGTACTGGGAAATTTGAGTGTGAATGGGAATGTGTGAAATTGTCCCCCCTGATCACCACCATGGTACCTGTCATGTTTGCTTCGTGCTCCCAGCACCCTGTGTGTCAGTGTCTGTGAGGCTGATTGTGTAGTGACTCCTTTTTAAGCTTCCACACCGAAAAAATGGAAGAGAGATACAGAGCTTGAATCCACACAGACCTAAAGACTGCCCTACATCCTGAGACGATTTTAGGTGGATGTCAAGAGTTGGTTTAGCATTTCAGCCATTTTTTTTTTCAGCCTGTGTGTGTGTATGTGTGTGTGTGTGTGTTTGTGTCATAATAAAATCCACAGGCATTTTTGAAACCTCTGTGTGTGTGTGTGTGTGTGTGTGTGTGTGTTTGTGTGTGATATTAACCGCAGGCATCCAAGTCTGTTCATTAGCAGGCTTAGCTAGCAGAGGGAAGCATGTAAAGATGACTGCTATTAATTTAGCGTCTCACTGGCCTCCCTCGCTCTTGCTCTCTTTCCCTCTCTCTCACACACACACACACACACACACACACACACACACACAGACACATACACACACATAAGCACACGTTAGACGACTGCCAATTCATTAAGTGAACGTTTGGAGCCCCAGACTGTACCAACTGGTAGAAGCTAACTAATCTGCACTGCGCCAGTGGAGGGAGAACGAGCCAGAGAAACAGATAACATTCACCGAGGGGGACATTCAGCCTCTGAAAACAACTATTAACATCAACATTTGGGAAGGCCTCAACTTCAGACAGATAAACACACACTCTCAAGTGCTGCCATTTGGTAGTGAATACAAATAATAAAACGTATGAGAAATCGAAAAGCAGCAACTAGGTGTATAGTGGCTTTATGAGAGGAAAGCTTTTGTCCTTGTTCTTTAGGAAATATGAGAAAACTTACTCGCACTTTATTGTCCCTCTGTTTCCTAATCATTGTTGTGTTTGTCCTCCTGTGGGAGACTTCAATGGGTTGGACAATGCGACCCTGAGGAAGAGGACAAAGTGTATTGACTTGCTGGATTATGATTTTCTTTGAATGGGTGGCCCATTGAGGCCTGTACTTTCCTAGGCGACACATGCAGATACAAGAGCATCATTATCTCCAGTTCCTATAGTCTTTAAATACTAACCTGGCCAGAACTGTGACCTTCTGGATAATATTTGAGAGCTTGTATTCATGGTGTTAAGGACAAGCTTGAAATGTAGTACCTTTAACAAATATGCCAGTATGTAAAGCACCGAGTTCAACTTTGATGAACAGTGAAACGCAAATTAATCAGAGCTAATAGCCAATTATTTACCTATAGCAAGGCATCCTAACGATGCGCATCGGAGCCAGGTGATGAAGACATTTGTTCATGTGTAATGTCCAATATTCTGTGACGGACCCTGCTGTGCTAATTTCTGCCTTAAGGCGGATGTTACTGCAACTAATTTATATAAACAAATAATTTATCCTACTAACAAGTTTTGTGTATGGCCAAAGCCACATAGTGTATGTGTGTCCGTTCTGTAGTACTCCATTATCATCTGTGAAACAATTATATGCACATAAAGAGCAATGGCATTCATTACAATGAATGGCTGTGGTGACACACACAGTACTTAATAGGATAAATTCATGGTTGGTTTTGGTGTCTTGGAGGAACTTGTTAATAGTGATTAAAAGTGAACATAGCAGGAGCCTTTCATCATGTCAGCATGCACCTCCAGCGTGTTGGAGCACCAGCACCAGCAGCAGCAGCAGCAGCAGCAGCTCCAATCAGCCGTTTCTGTGTAGGTCATTCAAATCTTGGCAAAATATGCTTTGGGTTGTGCTCAGCTGTATTGATTAAAATTAAAGCGTATCTATTCCATCAGAGACACGCGATGACTGAAAAACACAGCTGAAACTCTTTCTGTGTAAACACCACCAATATATTGTAAAATTTTAAATAAACTAAGACACAGTCACATAATCTGACCCTCCACCTGCTTGCACTCTGGAAATACATGAACTGTATTTTTGTCTCTGGGACAGCATGTTTTTTTTTTTTTTTTTTGTTGTAAAACTACTAAAGCCTTAGTGACAAAAGGTACATCTCTTTACTTTGTTTTCTGAGAATCTACCAACACTACTGTCATGTTCGCTGGTAACCCGTTGCAGCAGTTACAATTATGGGATGTAAATCCCTTAAGAACATTTGAGCATATCCAGTCTTGATCCATAGCAGGGAGCCTGTGTGTATCCTTGTGTAAGTCTCCTTCACTATCCCCATAGCTGTGTTAATCATCCTCGCTGCCACTCACTCTCAAGGTCTTAGTGGCCCTCCATTGAAAGCTGCAATCCGCAGTTCAAATAGAAACAGAAAATGGTGTTCCAGCCACATTAAGCAGCTCAGTGAAGCAGTGTTAGTAGTCTGAAACAGGGCGCTCTGATTCCAGAGGGGTAGGTCATTACTTGACTAATCCTTATGAAAATTAGTTTTATAGGTTAAAATTAATATTCCAGCTAAAGGAGCATTGTGTTTAGTGCAAGATGGAATCATGACATGGATATATAGGAACATTATGGGTGAGAAGGTAAGACTGAGGAGTGAATGTTAGATGAATTTGTTCCTTTAAATTTCCTTTTCCGGCAGCAATAACCTAACCAATAAACCTTTCCTTACCTTTCAAATTTCCAACTTTGCTGGCCCCTTTGTACTGTTTGTTTTTGCAGTGCGAAACATGAGAGATTACTGAGTCAATTTTGCACCACATTTATTGCTGTCGATCAGAGTCAGTTTATTAGCGATGAATCCCAAATGAAAACTTATAACATAAAGATGACGGGTCCTCACGTGTAGCCATTTCTTACGCTCAACTTTACCTCCCAAAAGGCCACTGAGATAACACTATTCTGTTGATAATTCAAGGCTATGTAGACCAAAGCGTCAAACTTATCAACCATACCAGTTTGCAGAAAAGGACCTTTAAAATGTCCACTGTTTTTGGTATGTGTGTGCATGAAGATAGAGAGAGAGAAAGAGAGAGAGAGGCAGTTAGATAAACAAGCAATTCGAAGAAGAGAGAGCTGTGTGCATGTGCACATGTTGAACGTAATTAACTGGATGGTGCAGAGTAAGATGAGGGCAGGGCAGCTTTAAAGCTTTGTCAGACCATACTGACCTTGGTAACAAAGGCTTTTTGCCCAAAGTTATTAACAGTAATTGGACCTAATTATATGATGTATGAATAAAGGCGGAAATTGCGGCAGTATTCAATTGAACTGTCTTTATAAAGACTAGAAAATAGTACACTAACAGGTCAAGTGGAACCAGTACTCCACGTTTATGTGCATGTGCATCTGTGTGTATTTGGACGTGTGCCTGCGTCACATGTCCTGATACTTTTTTTCGAGAAGTGAACCTTTCTGTCATTATTAAAGCACAGCAGGTCACAAACATGACGTGTCCGGTCCTGAAAGAAAGAATAAAAAGATGGAAATCACAGCTGAATATACTGACTAGGACAAACAAGTCTGTCATTTGTTGAGCCAAACACGACATCAATTTCATTATAATGTGGAAGACAACGCGCCTTTGTGAAAACCAGACAAATTGACACATCTGATTAAATATAGCCGAATATAAATCATTGTCGTGCATTACAATATCAAATTAAATCCATCAAAATAGGCAGAGATTTAGCTGTGACTTAACGGGTTCTGCCCACTTTTTGGCACAGTTCATCTCTGAATATGTTACATTGACCATTTTACAAAAAATGATTAGCAGATTATGGTCTGGATGAGTTGGTAAACTTGTTGCATTTTCCTTGTTCAGTTTCTTTTCACTCAGAGAAAAGATTGAATTGAAGCTAATTAAAATGCATCAGTATAAGTCACGAGCAGGCACGTCTTGAACCAGGCTTGACTTCATTTTCAAACCTGCATTGTTTGGCCTGGTCGATTCAGACTCTGGTTAATTTGGATTTGGATTTTTGAGGTTTTTTTTGTTTTTTTTTAGATTATTTTATTTTAAGTCTTTTTTACTATATGTGAGTGTGTGTGAAAGTAGAGGTACTTAGTTTTTTTTTTTTTTTTTAAATTATATTTCCTTTCCCAGCTAAATAAAGCAAGTGTCTCAAGAAGTGTGAAATAGTTCCAAAAGTTACATGTTACAACAGCAGGATGTTTCATGTGTGTTGCATGTCCATATATAAAGCCAACACAGATTCAAAGAAATAATGATGAATGAAAGAACAAGGAATAAAGGCAAAGACTGCATAATGGGGCAGGCGCAGAGAAGGTGTGTAGGATTACCTTTGGAATATCAAAGAATTCCTGCATCAGAAAGGGCTAGGCCTGTCGTCATTAAGCATGCTCTCTTAATGATGAGACTCTCAATCCTGCACTGATGAGGGAAAGAGAGAGACCAGCAGCCGACTAATTGGAGTCAATTTCTGCATGACTGAGTGTGTGCGTACATGTATTTACGCGTGGTGGATGTCTGGGTGTTTGTCTCTCTCTAAGAGAGATGGAGTGTGTCTCCATCCCGGCCGCTGCGTGAGAGGAATACCTGATTCCACCTCATTTTACTGCATTTTAAAAACACCTTTTTCTGCCTTTCTCCATCAGTCAGTTGACCTAAGGGAAGAGACAGACACCAAGATAACAAGATGAATTTAGTCAGGGAAGCAATTGAAGGGCAGGCATATTGACAGACACCGAACACAATTGAATCAAATTAGTCCACAGTGTATTTATTTAGTCCAATTAGTTCAGGAATAATACCAGAAAAGAAAATTGCCAATAAACAACTCAACTCTTATGCACTTTATACCTTTTCAGGTGAGTTAAAGGGCAAAGTCAGATTAAAAAATATATATATCCTCAATCTGACAACTAATAATTGATTAGACCATTTAAAAGACTTTGATTTCCTAACATACCAAACACCCTTGACGAGGACAGCGCTTTACACTCATGGTGAGGCTGTGATTATCCTAGATGTGACAATAGATCATTTTATACAGTGAGGTTATGTTTCAATACAATTAAATGGCTACTATGGGGACTAACATCATCACACATGAATACAGTTGGGTTTACTCAATCCAAAATAAACATCTAAATGGACCAAAGCTATATTTGCAGGCAAGTGTACATACTGTATACATATTTCTTTTCTTTCTTTCACTTTTCCTGTGTTTCTGATACTGCTGAGAAACATTTTGAAAATATAAAAATATACCTCTGGCGAAGTTTGACTCAATTGTCAATTACTAAAGAGGACATAGCCAGATTGCCTCATTTAGAGAACCACACAAAAAGAAAATTCAGAAAATGATGTGGAAGACACAGTTGTGATATTAAAAAGCCAGATGGGTAGTCCAAAGACTGAAATCATTGTTTCCTGGTTTCATCCTGAGGAGTCCATTCAGCTGCCCTTTCTTCAACCTTTTCTCTAAGAGCATAATTGACTGGACTCTGAAATTGTCCCAAAATAACCAAAGATAATTTGTCTTGTGATGTACAAGGGCAGAGTAGCGACGATGTCTTGCTAAAGTAAAAAGTACTAACTTTTTCTTAAATAAGAATTGTTTTTAGTGAAGGAAAGCAAGACTAGTAATGATAAATTTACTTTTTCATTGCGCACAGATCATCAAAGGTTCTTTTAGGGGAACTTATTTAGTTCTTACCTCTAGTTTGCTGTAGAAAGAAAAATAATTTGAGGAAATGTGCTTGAAGAAAAGGCTAGGCTGCAGTACCTTCAGTATGAACGATTCTTTCAGTTCCCAGATGATCAAACCCTGTATTCATATCATAACCACCCTCTAAAAGTATTGACAGATATTTCAGCCTTAATGTGATACTTGAGTTTGATATTAGCATCGGAGTCAGAGAATTGTTGTTCAACGTCAGTAAAAATGCAACAAAAGAAAGCAGTTGTCAGTGTTGCCAGTAGGTACCTGAAACATCCATAAACCCGGGTGTTGAGATGTCATGACGTCTGTGCACATTTTGAGTTGAAAATCAAGCTACAAGAGGTTCCTACCAATGACAAGGAATGCTCCATCTTAAATGGTAGTGATATGAAAATGGGCTTCTGTTGGAGGAAAACCCAACACCTGTGCTTATACCAATGGATAACTGAGAGGAAGCATTTCTGCTGCTTGTCTAACACACAGGCACAAGTCATCCTCATTACTATCTATAAAATGCAGAGAGAAACAAACATGTCCACAGAACATGAAATAAACTGAACACCAGGATTCAAATAAACCTATATAGAAAGCAGGTTATTAATTCTACAGTTTAACACTGGTAATTAAGAGCCATCATCAACGCCATGAGTCAACCACTGTAAAGTAGCTAAAGTGATGCAATTATGAGCAATTTGTTTGTGACAAAATATTGGAGGTAGTAGTTTTTCTGTGCTGATGATTGTATCAGAGTTACAGTATATAGTATGTACTGCAGGTTCAGGCACTTCTGCATTGGCTTCTTTTTTTCAGACTGGGAACTTCCTGCTTAGCATTTACTCAAAGCTTAATCATCAACTGCCAGTGTTTTTTTTTCTCTGAAGTCTAACCAGTGCTAATAGAGTCGTGCTTCGTGTCCAGTACAGAGTTGCATCTAAACGCTCACTTTCTGTAATTTTTGTATTTGTTGTTCGCAATGGCTAATTGCCAGTCCTCCTCCCCCTCACTGTAATTCAAGGAAGTAAAAGGGAATACTAACATTCACTTTTCACGTTTTCTTATTATACTCTTTTCCTGCTGATTCCATCTGCATTGCAGCCGCAGTAGCTTCACATTGAACGTCACAATCCAGTTAGGTACATATGGCCATATGATACACAAAGAACAAATGGTATAAACCCATAATGAAAAGCCAATGCCCACCATATAGTGCTGGAAATATTCTATATTTTTGTTATTGTCAACAAATCCAATGAAAATACCAAAACTTTCCAACTTCCTTTCTCTGTCTGTGGCACTGAGCCCCAAACCCATTTGTTGCTCCTGAAGATGAGCATTTTTAAAAACAAATGTCACAAACATTTTTTTTAGCAAACATTACAAACATTTTGGTGCGATATATATTTAATTAGTGTCTGGACAACAGTGGAGCTCTATGGCTGAGAGAAATAAGCCTTATTTTGGGGAGGCTATATAGATAATACTTAACAGTAGGATGAAGTCATTGATGGCTTTGGTCTTTTTTGTAGGATTTATTAACAATAAGTCAATAAGACAATAAATAATAAATCAGCATGTAGACTTATACTATCTACTTATACTATATACTATCTTCTAATGTAAAATCAATGTACAATTCAATACACAGTATATCTAGATTTGAAAACAAGTCAATACTGATATATAAGAAGGGGCTACTTTACATCCAGGGACAATAACTGTCGTATAATGATCGCCATACAGCGATTAATCACATTCATTTATGAAGTCAGTACAGTCATTAACATGTGTACAAAGTTAACTGTTTATCTCTTTTTTTAATTTTTTGAGTAAAGAAAATAGAATTATTTTTATTTTTTTAAAGTCCAGCAAGGAGTCTGTATTACAAACTATTTAGAACCATAATTAATTGCACCGCATCACTTTGTTGAGGTTTGGTTTTCAACAATGAGAGGATAACTTCCCCCGACTTCATGTCCCTTCTATGGCTTTTGATTGTTTGATGGTTGTAACCAGTTACATTTCTACTTTTGCTCTGAAAACTCAGCTATGTTTGAAGAATATGACACAGGGAGTTTCTTTTTTAAATAAATGTATTACTTTTTTTAACCATCTGTTAAAAAAAAGAAAGGGACATTTTTAGTAACACTGGTATAGCCGGTGTGGAAATGGAAGACAGCTGGATAGCCTGTTTTTGTTTTTGTTTTTTTATTAAAACTGTGAAAAATAATAGCTTGTAATTGTTATGTTACTTGGGCTTAACAAGTGTACAAATATTTATCTCACTTTATTAACTGAATTGCATTTTATATTTATTCTAAAGTGAGCCATCTAGCAGTTGAAAAACACTGACGCGTTCTCAAAAGTGTTTTGTACAGACTAGATGATCTACATTTTGAATAATGAAAAATTGGCTCTTTCACCCAAAATGAATACACTTCATCTCATCTAGGAGAATACTGGGAGTATATTATTATTGGTTGAACGTTTCGGTATGCCGTGAAATGGGAGTGGATATCACTTTGTGAGTTTGCAGCTTTTAGGCAGTTGTTCGTTCTGAAATCTGCAGGTTTTTATTGTGACATAAATATCACTGTTAAGCACACCTTAGCCAGAAATGAGGACGTAATCACTGTTGCTTGGAGTCAGAAACTGCCCATCTGGGTCTGAAGAACAATTGTACTGGAGCTGGACATCACATTTTGCCCATCATGTTTTCCTTAACTCCCAGATGTGATGACAAAGCAGTTCCTGCACCACAGAGCTGGAGAGTAATTGGGCTATAGTTTGGCTACACCTGTCAGTCACTGTTACACCTGGGAAAGGCCTGTTTCACTGTGACAGTTTCACCCCACATTAAACTGGATGAGTTCCTCGTAAAAACACGTCATGTTATTTTCTTCTCTAATAGTGATGTACTTTAACTTCAGCAACATTTAGTTTCTTTTATTTTATATACAATAGTGAATTTTTAGTACGGACTGAATATGTAATCCCATCTGTGATTTAAGCACTACCTCCGTGTCACAGTTTGAATCACAGGGTAACATGCGGAGTGCTGGTCAAACAGCTTTGGAAACTCCCTCTCTCCACACCTTTCTGTTGTCTGAATTGGAGGGGATGTGTCCATCTAACTTTCTGAGACTAACGATCCTATAATCACACACACTTCACACAATGACTAGCCAGGTGTATACAGGGACTGCACGTCTTTCTTTAGCTCTCGTTTGTGTTTTTTTGTGGACAAACAAGTGCAACACTAAGAATTTTTTATAGATGGGTGGCTGTTTGGAACAGCTAGATTTTTTCCTTCTGATGTGGTCAGACAACACAGTGTAAAAACTAGTTCCTTTTTCATACAACCTGGCTGTTAACAGTACAACTCTCTGGTCCTCCCAGATGTTTAATAGCTAACTGTTGGTATCTAGCTTTGTGAGGGCTTGTTGAAATGTAAAAGGTATTGTGCAACAACATGTAACTACAGTCAGTCAGCACACAGTGGAAGTTGACAGTGCGTCTCCCAGTGACATCATATGTCAATCAACCACTGTCATAAAAAATGACAGATGCTTGAAGTCTGAACAGTACAAATGTCAAAAAACATTTCGTATTGTTATAGCCTAATTCCAAAATGATTGAAACATTTTCAGATCCCTCCAGAGATGTTCAATGGGATTCAAGTCTGGTGTCTGGCTGGGACACACTAGGACATTCATAGAGTCGTCCTGAAGCCACTCCTTCCATGTCTTGGCTGTGTGCTTTGGGTCGTTGTCCAGTTGAAAGATGAACTCTGAGATCAAGAGCTCTGGAGCAGGTTTTCTTCTAGGACATCTCTGTACATTGACACATTCATTTTTCCTTCAATCCTAAAGAGTCTCAGAGTTCCTGCTGCTGAAAAACATCCACACAGCAGTATGCTGCCACCACTATGCTTCACTGTAGGGATGGTATTGTCCAGGTGATGAGTGGTGCCTGGTTTCCACCAAAGAGTTCCATCTTTGTCTCATCAGATCAGAGAATTGTGTTTCTCATGGTCTGACAGAATCTCAGACCACGAGAAACACAATTCTCTGCTTTTTGGCAAACTCCAGTTGGGCTGCCATGTGCCTTTTACTAAGGAGAGGCTTCAGCGATGGTCGTCCTTCTAGAAGGTTCTCCTCTCTCTACAGAGGAACCCCGAAGCTCCCGATCACTCGGGCGGCAGCTCTAGGAAGAGTCCTGATGCTTCCCAACGTCTTCCATTTACCAATGATGGAGCCACTGTGCTCATCTGAACCTTGAAAGCATCAGAAATTTATCCTTACCGGTCCCCATATCTGTGCCTTGAGACAATCCTGTTTCTGAGGTCTACGGACCTTATATAGACAGGTGTGTGCCAATCAACTGAATTTACCACAGGTGGGCTCCAGTTAAGCTGTAGATCTCTGTATCAAGGATGATCAGTGGAAACAGAATGCACCTGAGCTTGATCATAAAAGTGATTTCTTCATTTTTATTTTTAATCTTTTAATAAATTTGCAAAAATCTCAAATGCGGTGTATGATGTGTAGAATTTTGAGGAAAATAAAAATTTTATTCATTTTGAAATAAGGCTGTAACGTAACAAAATGTGGAAAAAGTTAAGTGTTGTGAATACTTTCCGTAAGCACTGTACATAATGTATAAACTCTTGACTAATCAGAGGACAAAAAACAGTAAATCTCCACAAAAATCCCAGTGTGGAACTTTTAAGCTCAGAACAACAACGGGACTTCCAGGAGAGCTCAGCTGCAGGCAGAGAAGACACAGCCTTCCTAGCGATTGCTGATGTGTCTGTGTGCTCAGTGGGATTGCAGATATTGCAGGTTTTTATACATATCAGCTCAGTGTCACCTCTGTTGTTATATTGTAGGCCTGATGGATGGTTGTTTGCAGCGTTCATTTTTTAGCCTTGGCTTTCACTCTAAAAGCAGTATGTGTGAGGAGGTGTGTGTGTAAGTGTGTAAATGCAAATGTGTGTATGCAGGTGTGCCTGTGCGCTTCTTTATATGTGTGGGAGTGTGTTAAAAGCTGAATGACAGTCCCCATGATTGATACTACATGTAAAACTAAAACTGGACCCGCCTGACCACAGTAATAAATTACATTTGACGACAACAACGTGTCCTGAGATGACAGCAGGACGTGCCCCAATATCAATAAATCCATATTTCTCCTTGTACTCTGCTCATTTACTCCCTTTTCTTCCCGCCAAAGCATCATCGCCAAGTCACACAAGAGCAGATTTTATCTTGCTTTACGGAAGAAGAGAGCAATTTTTAAGAGAGGAAGAGCATGAGAGGAATAGGTAGAAAGGAAGGAGAGGCTGAGAGTAAGAGAGCTGATGATTTATCACTAACCAGGGTCCATTGAAAGCCACGCTTGTTCGATTTTTCACTTTAACTGTCAGTATTATTTACAAAAAATCCACACCGAACAGGATACAGCACACAGAACTGCTTCTCGTTCCTTTATAAGTCGGAGTCAGTAGAAGAACAGCCATATGACATAAACACAAATACAGTACTAATGTTACATTTTGTCAACCTCAACATAAACACAGCTACCCAAAAGATAGTGGTGTTCCTCTCACAAATGGCAAGTGATTACATGGGCAAATGTAGAATGGATGCAAGGACTACAGACACAAGTAGAGTTCATTATATGTAAGCACAAGTTATGCATTTTATCACCTATTCAAGACTAAACACAGGTTTGGCCTCATACTGATGGCTTATCACTTTCTCAAATCTGATTGTGTCAGTGTGTGAAGGGAATACTGTTTTATTTGCACTAACTGTGTGCACATTCCTTATCTGGCTATCTCATTCATATAGTGACTCATTTTAACTGACAGCCCACAGAGTGTGATTTTATGACAAGGTTTATTCTGTCTAACTTCTTGCTGGGTTGGTCTTTTGTACGCTAAAACTGTCAAAATTATATAGTAAGCATTGTACCTTCAGCCTACCCTAAAATCATATTCACACAGCGCTTTATCTTCGGTTTTTAGTAGGCAAAGGGCCTGAGCAGAATGCATTAGTACTGAGCTGCATGTTTTTATGTCATACTGAGAACAACTCTTGCTTTAAACTTCTGGATGTGAACTTTTAAGGGACATGACTGGGACATATTTTGAGTTGGACTGCGACTTGCGCAGAGTGGAGTCCTAACAACGACAGTTAGCTGCCTTACAAGACATGCTAAGCAAGTGTCCTACGACACAAACACCGATGAAAGAGTTCATATCTACATGCAGAACCACAAAGGTGAATGCAAAAAAAAAAAAGGACAACCCCCAAAAGTTAGGCATGAAAGCCAAGACCCTTAGACACATTCAAATGACATCTTAAATATGCACATGTTAGAGGAAAGGTTCCTTTGCGAGTAAAAGCATACATGCAAAAACACAAACACATTTAGACACATGCAGTGATCTGTTGTCCTTGTTGTTGTTTTTCTGCCTTGCCTTTCATGTTCAAAGCTTAGTGTGTGATTCCTGCCTCTCCGCTGAGAAGCGAGGGAGAGAGCATAATCTGTGTGACGGGGTAGAGGTGAAGAAAGAGAAAAAAGATGTGGCAGAACGAATGAAAGGCAGAGGAGAATGTATAATTGAGCAACCTTGGCGATCTCACATCCTTATAACACGATTAGGACTAACCTGGCATCTAAATATGGAAGAGGAATATGTTCCTGTGGGTTACCGCTGCCACAGGCCTCCATATTTACCATGATAATATTTCGTAATATTTGTTGATTGCTTATTCGTTGTATGTGGATGCATGCAGGGTGTCTCTGTAGTTGCTCATCTCTCAATACGAGAATAAAGCCACATTTAAGTGAAAAAAAAACCCCACTCAACTACTAAAGATCTTTATTAAAGGCTGAAAACATGAGAGAGAAACAAATCTCAGCCGTTATATGTTGGTGGCATGTGAGTGTGAACGGCCAGGAGAGTCATCTCAGATTGTTGCCATCAACACGACCATCAGCAGAGATGATGGGTCAGTTGAGCCAGTGTGTGTTTGTGTAACTATAATAAACAGAGTCAGCGTGAAGCAGAGATGATGCCGGGCAGATATTAACTGCAAATAAGCTCCAGATTCATCTCTCTGTCCCCACAATCCACCCGACCCCCCTAATCACACACACACACACACACACACACACACACACACACACACACACACAGACGCTCCCTGCACCTCTGGCTGAAGGCCAAACTCAGCAGTGATGGGTTAGAGTGACAGAAGCAGCAGTTGGAAGAATATCAGCGAATAACAGCAGAGTGTGTGAGTGTGTGTGTGTGTGTGTGTGTGTGTGTGTGTGTTGACAGAGACAGCTGGGCTTTAAACAGGAGCAGGCTGTTGGATAAATCAATGAGGCAGTGGGGTGGCCACCGCCTCCCCTGTTACTCAGCAGAAAGGACCCCTATTCATGTGCTCAGGACACATCTCAGTGTGTGTGGGTGTGGGTGAATATCTGCCTGCTGAGTATTTGCCAGCTAGTGTTTATGGATCCTGCTGCGGACCCCAGCGTGGTCCACTTTGTAGCAATCAGAACACTCTTCGTCATCAAACCTTCTCTTTGTCTGCTCAACAATGGCATTGTTTTGGCCTTCAGCTTCACCCACTCTTTCTATTAATGTTCCTTGTTGTCTCTATATGCTATAAGTATTATTACAAAAAGAGTCATCAGTTCCAAAAAGAAGATATTGAGGCCTTTTTTAATAGACTGTAGTAGCCCACCCTTATAAGGATGAACACATGGTCCAGCTTTTGTGCACCAGAGAGTAATTGTGTTATAGATTGGCTCATTTTAATTGCAGGTGGTAGTTGCAACTCATCATGACCAGTTGTATGTTCACTGTAGAGGTTGGGACATTTTATGTGTAACTGGATGTCATCAGCTTAAACAGTGGGAGAAGAAACCAAGGAACGTATGTAGAAAGGGAATAATAATGATAATAATAATAATAAATAATGCAGCCGAGGACTGAACCATGTGGAACACAGTGACAGGGGCGATTGAAGCGTGAAGAAGTTTAATTGTAAATTTCTAAAAGATTCCTAAAGTCATAATTACTTGTGATACAGTCAGTGTCATGCCTGTGAATGTATGTATTTTGTATGGGGTGCATGAATGAATGGCTAGGTGTGTGTGTGTGTGTGTGTGTGTGTCTGTCACTTCCCTCGATTATAACATATATAGACACACACACTTTGACATCAGAATCGGTCCAGAAACAGAACAGAATGTACATTACTATATGCTGCCAAGCATCCACTTCAGCTTATACATCTCCTGTCAGTTCATTTCCTTTTAAACTGGCAACAGTTTTGCTCTAACCCATTTCCCCTTCAAAACTTCAGAATATATTTGAAACATTCACCAGAGAGACAATTTTTGTGCAAGTTATTTATCATTGTGACAGTAATACTGTCAACTGTTAAAAAGACTATTTGCTTTGAAATTGTTTGTGATGTTGTCACCGTAACGCCATGCTTCATGACATACACCCCTCCCCTCTAACCCTAACCACCCACATGCCTAAACCTAGTGGGCGAGTCATGTATTAAAGTGGGCCTACTTGAACAATATGGGAAGCAGCTCAAACATTGCCCTACAACTTCTGTAGTGGTTAGAAACTCAACCTTTAGTGGTTGAATAACTACAGATGGACTAAGGAAAAGACGAACAGAAAGAGTCAATGCATTCATCCCATTTTCTGATTAATGTACATTGATTCGATTGAAATTGATCCCCTTGTTTACAGTCAGTGAGCTATAGTATGTTATTACATTTTTTCAACATTGGCAAATGTTAGGAATGACTTCATACTACAGTGTTCCCTGTCTCGGTCTCGGTCTCGGTATAAAGACATTGACATCACACCACCTCTGTGGAAAGCCATATCCTTAGTCAAACCTGTTACAAAAGCAGGGTTCTTAGTCAGCCACCTGTTGCTATGGTTACAAAGACGGACTATCAGATAGGTGTTATACTGAGAAATAAATTTCCTCTCGAGCAACATGCATTTTCTCTTTTTGATGGCAGGGACACATCTATACTGGAGGAGATGATGAAAAGCAGATGTAGGAGGTTGTGAGGGAAGGTGAAACAGGGCAGGCTACCCCACCTTAACACATACAATACAGTTCTTATTACATTAGAGAGATACTTGTGTTTGAAAGGCTCATGGTCTATCCATCATTTATGGAGAAAGTGAAAGAGAAGAGAGTCTTTTCTTCATTACCAATCTCTCACGCTTTCTGTAGCATTTGGCAGAAGAGATGCATATGATGTCCATTGCTGAGGTCATTGATGTCACCTGCACTTCATCCTCTCCTCATCTTGATTGAATACAGTTGGCCGACATCTTCTTTCTTCAGATGGTGTGATGTTCATGCTTCTCTTTAAGTATGCCTCTCCCTCTGTTGTGACACCTGCATGCTGTCAGCGCCGGACAAAAACAACACAGGCATTGGCAGCGAGTGCTAAAGTACAAAAAAAATCTTTGATGGCATGTCATGCAGACTTCAAAACATTTAGCGGACCTCATACATCAAAGCTCTCAAAGTTTAACTAGTGACAGTACTGTTGTTAGAGACAATCTCAATACTTGGTCCAACTGAGGTGCTTCTATCATCATGCAAAAAATGGGTTGTTGTTTGCTTTAGCTCCCTTTACCTTATGCCAGCGAACAAAGTTTATTATTATTCAAAGTTACCCGGTGGTGAGCTCAAGTATCCAGGCTCTCAAAGTTCAAGTTCAAATACATGCTTAACAATATGTCTTACTGGGAATCCACATAGAAAGTGGCACAGGAGCAGAGAGCACATGATACACTACTGTATTTTCTCTAATACTGGCCGGAAGTCAATTAATGGAATATGGAGATATTTAAACAATACATGTATTTAAACATGCATATTTTAATAAGTGGTGCTTTGCGAAAATGTTCTGGGTGGAACTCAAGCAGAGGAATGATTGTTCCGCACATTGGAGTAAGTGGATTACCGTAGTTAGTCTTAATCTAATTACAACCACCTCCTCTGAATGAGTAAAGTTTTTTGGCATAATGTATGTATACTTCATCTAAATACATCACAAATTACAACAGCTGCTAGGTAGTTGTCACTCAAATGTAACTATATGTCATTTTTGGGCGACTGACCTTCATCATGACCTTTATTGAACGTTTCTTTGAAGGACAGTCTTCATTCTATATAATATAATAGAATAATAATATATAATAATTGTGAAATGGTTTTAAGGCACTAAAACTAAAGTGAGGATGCATTTAAAGAATCACTATATTTTTTATTCATCAATGAACTTCAGTTCATTGAATAAAAGTTCAGTAAACGGAAGAAACCTCAATGAAATCAATATTTGGATGGTTGTGGGCACTCTTTGCACCAGTTCTCGTCGGTACACCTGCACACAGTTTTTCTTGGCAGGAACTGTTTGAAGTATCTTGGAGAACTTGCTACAGCTCTGGAGTCTCTTGATATAATCCCAGACTGGATTGACTCTTTATGACTCATGCTGTATGTTTGGGGTCATTGCCATGCTAAATTGACGAGGGCTTCAATAATTCATTCTGCTTAACTTTATGTCACTGCCAGTGAGTGCATGTCTACATGATCTCTTTTTAAAAACTTCAGAGTGTTGGACACTCAAAATTCATGATCGGTTACTGTCTGAGCGTAACTTTCTTTAGTGCAATCTCTTGCAATACTTGAAGGTGTTGTTTGTGCCATGATTGAGTGATGGGGAATCATTGGACAGGTGGAGACCAGTTTGAGTGAAAGAGCCCTGGTCCATTTTTAAAATCCTTGTCCTTGAAGTGATTTAACTACTGAAGTAAATAGACTATGCTTGTTTCTACAAAGCAAACCCTGAAAGTCTAATATCACACCTACTCACATAGATAAATTGAGGTATATTGAGTAGAATGTTTCTGTACTTAAAAGCACAAATTCAGGTGTACATTTCAAGAAGATTGCTATGTGGTGGAGACGTAAACTTTGATGGCCACTGAATGATGTAGCAAACCCAAACATACGCGCGCACACACACACACACACACACAAACACAGGCAGTCAAAGGGATTGTTGTCATCAATATGATACATACACACAAAAACACTTCTCATCTCAGGAGAAATGTTTATTTTCAGAAGCTGTCTCTTTCGCTTCCTCTCACTCTCCTCTAAAGATCCTTGCCTCACCCAAGCTGAGCGCGTCGCTGCCGCGCCACCGTGGAGAGTTTGAAAGTTAAAAAGACAGCGTTTATTGTTTCTAAAGGAATGTGAGAATACGCAGACATTTCATGCCACTGCTGTCTTTTTGAAGTGCAATCTTTGTTTATCTTTCTGTAGGGTTTTAGTTTACATCGGAGAATACTCAAATAGAATGTTATTACAGTTTTGTGTGAAATGAACATCAGATGCGATACGCTGTGCTCTCATCCTAATTGCTCTGTGCGAGACCCCTTAACTTTTTCAGAGATTCTATTAGTGGAAATAAATTGGACATGATACCCTAACAATAAACATGGTTTACACAGGTACACCGATAGCAGCAATTTTTTTTTTCTGATTGATATAATATTGCAATAGTCCCAATGTTATGAAAACAGATTGTTGAGCAACCATACTGTTCCCACTGGGAGGCAGAGACTATCACACATGGTGGGCATCGTGCTGTAGTTTTTACTCCAAAATGAGATATCCACCATCTGAAAGAAATGGCACACAAGAATGTTGCAAAACTAAAATAATTAATGGTTCTTTTGTTTGGTTTATTTGTTTGTTTTTTCTCTATATAAGCTACATAAGCTCTTAATAAAATATTAACATAACCAATTAAGTCTTTGGAAAGATATTCATTCCTGAATATAATTTATTGAATGTCTTCCAGGGCCATATTCCACACGCAAACAAGCTTTAAATCTGTGTACCCGTACACACGAAGAACATGGTATCAATCAAATATACACACAGCTGTTCACATTAGGCCGACAGTTTGACTTGACTAACACAGGCTGATCTAATAACTTTAATTATGGCTGCAATTCACTTGGGTTAAGTAAGGGTCATATTGTACATACTGGTTCAATGCCATCGCTTAAATGAATCATTATGTTGTTTGTTAACACCTGTGATTTCTTTCCTGACTATTTAAAATGATGGCCTCGGTACCATGTGTGCTGGCTTAATTGATTGGGAGAAATTTGAGGTTCAAAAAATGTAATACTTAAATATATCAACTCTAATATCAACTCTACGAGTACAAATAGTTTTGTCTCACATTTGACGCTTCCTTCTGAATAGCCAATGGGGATGCTCAGATTAACATATCATTTCACTATCCAATCACAGAGCCAGGGGGCAGGCCTTCTTTGCTGTGAGTCTGTTGCTGCACCCAAAGTCTGTTTCTCTCTGTATTTTTTCACTTAGAGCTTTACAGGTAATGAACACATCAGCTGTATGACACTGGAAAACAATGGTTACATGAATTTTGGTTTTAAGGCTGATGGACAAAACCTTCAGCACTTTACTTACAGACAATGAGGTTAGATACTTCCACATGAGGTTAAGCTAAAACAAACAGTTTATCTGTAAACTATAACTCTTGGCTTGTCCAAGAAAATAAAAAAAAGACAGGATGAGAGCAAGTGACAAATGTTGCCCACACTGTCAGTAAAATAAAAAATAAAAACAGGTGAAGGAAAAATGACTCAACCTGCAGATGCATCAGTGCTACAGGAGGGGGGCAAAGTACCACTTCAGTGTCATCCAAAGATGACAAAATAGATGCAGTCACTGGTGAGATGTCCATGCAAAGCATCCGTCCTCCAACATCCTCCACTCCCCCTCTACTACCACAGACTCTTGGGGACATCCAAACATGGAACTAGACCTCCGTACAAGTTTGGCGATCCTGTTCCTGTCCCTGTCAGTGTATCCACTCCCCCAGCAGTCCACATAGAAAATGGTGGATGCCACAACAGAATCGTAAAATTTGGACCTTAGTCTCCTCACAGATATAAGTGAATCTGGCCTTTCTTATACAGGACTGTGGTTGTGGTCCAGTCCAGTTTATTGTTGCGGTGAACCCTCAGGTACTTGTGTGAGTCCACTGTCAGGGGGACAGGGGGTCCAGCACTGAGCTCACCCGTAGGCGCAGATGGTGCAGGATGAGTCTCTCCGGGGTCTTCATCAGGTGTGATCAGTAGTGGCAGAGCTCCCAGGGGAGTGTGGTCTTTGGCACTGGAACCACTCAGGAAGTCTTCCACAATTCAGGAACCATCTCCAGACTCAGGCTCAAGTTGTAGATGTGCAGGACCACCTGACAGAGCTGGTCTGTTGTGGGTGGCTGAGTGACTGGGGTGAAGCAGGGTGGTGTGAGGAGAGTGCAAGTAGCGATAGCACTGCACTAATGACCCAGAGTCGAATCTGTTGAAAGCCCACCCCCGGTCAGCGGAGACTATGGCTCCTCCATTGTCCGCAAAGTGGCCAGAGATTATTTTCTCTGTCTCTCCGACTTTGCTCTACTGAAGCTGTTCCTCCATTTTCTTCCTGAAACTGTCTTTGCGAAAAGTCCCAAAAAGAGTAGAATGTACTACACTTAACAGGTCCATATTGGTGAATTATAGCAGCATTATTTGCAAATGTGTAATGCAAATGAAAATGTAATCATATTTGTAAATGTGTAAAAAAACAAATCTATTTAAATGTGTCAGTTTCATCACGCTGCCAGGCTGACTTGGCAACATGGACATATTAAGGAGGATCCCACAGGTTAGCGACCAAAGCAAGTCAGTATGCATTGCCACTTATGAGAAAAAACACAATGTCAAGCTTGTAGGCGATTATGTATTGTAAACCTATTCCGAAATCAACTCATTACTGCATATTAAACCAACGCTAAACCTTAAATCCTTCAAACATATCTTTGACATTCCTGTCACTTCAGCAACTTCAGTCATTCAACATGATATTCTTGGGTAACTTGATTGCCAAAATTATGTAATTTTTCTAAGTATAAATAAATATAAAAAAGGTTAAAGCAGTAATTTTGAGAGGCTAAACAACATTCAGAAACAAATATAAATGTACATATATAAAACAAGTACAATACTACCTAACATGCTAACCATTTACATGATTAAAGTTAACATTAAGGTAGTTGTCAAGTAGTATTGCATAGACTATGTAAGCACCCATGTCAACTCATGTCCCATAATAACAGCTAAATGAATAGATTTAAGTCTGCAAATGAATAAATGAACTATTCTATATTGTACAAAACTCGAGTTCGTTCCTTATAAATTTTCATGTCAAACATTCACATGAATTCAGCCTTGACTGAAATAGAAACTTTAGGAAGAAAATAGAAAGAAAACACAACATTTTGCAATGAATGTTCTGCAGGGGAAAAGTTTCAACATAACAAATCTTATAAGTCACCTCTAAGGTCATTAATTATCGCAATAATTAAAACAATATGAAGCACTAGCTTCATATTCATATAGCTTCTTAGGCAACATGTTTCTATAAAAAAACCAAAGTATGCTGCAAAACGTAACTCGCTTTTTTAGGGGTGTTCTGTGTCAGAGCAACATTCTTACCTGCTGGGTTAGATACGGGTGGCTCTCACTGTGGCAGACGAAGGAATCTGTTCAATGTAGTTATCAAATAATAGCAGACAAACACACTGTTGCTCCTTGTAGCTCACTCTATTTACAACACAGAAGAAGCTTCAGTGATCAGTTCGCTGAAGGTTTCATGTCCTATGTTTATACGACCGATATAGCAAAAATAAAATGCAAAAGTACTTTCTTTTCCCTGGTATTATTCCTAATGTGTTTCTCACTGTGACAGTCGCAGCATGTAGTCAGCGAGGATGAGTCCGGTGCAGGTTGCTAACTAAAAATATAGTTAATAATTATGCATGATGCTGTCACTAACATACAGCTCTGTACAGCCTGTTGATAATAACGTGCGTTCCCTGCTGACTCTCAAGCTACATCACAACATAAGAAACATACGTTCCATTTTGTGCTTGTCGATAAAGCAGTGGGGAGTATTACAGTGACATTTGTGACCACGTGGCATCCCACCTGAGGAAGTCTCCAAAAAAATCTTTAGTGAGGAACAGTGTGACCCTATGAGCCTGACCTCAGGGTGAAGAAAACCTGGAGTTCCAGACAAATTGCCACAGACCTTTGTAAATCTCTGCCACAGCAGAAGATTATGAAAAATCACATCTCTAAGTTGTAACTGATGACTTCTCTGTATTTCCAGCTTCCAGCAAAATACTTTCCAGCCATTCATATCTAATGCATTATAGATTTGGCATTCACAGATCTATGTACACATTCATAGATCTATGTTTACATTTACAGATGTGTCTACACATTCACAAATCACTATACAGTTGCAGATCTTCTAAGTTGCCTTGTTTTTCTCAATCTGTTTGTGATATAATGTGTTAATTTAGATTCTTCACGTTGTTAGCTATTGCTTAGTATATACTGCAAAGTTTCAGTTATTGTCTTTGAATTTCAGCTTCTTTTAAGTATGTGAGAACCATATGTTTGATCAGATGTGTTCTTAAGATGCAAGTACGACTTAGGAATATTTGTGGCGTTCCTTGATTTCATCGTTCTTTGAATTTTCTCTTTGAACCTCTTAGTTATGAACATACCTGATGTGTGAGTCATGAACACATCATCCCTGCTAAGTGTTTTGACTTACAAATATAGTGTCTTGATCTGAATTTAATTATAAGTATAAATATAAGTACAAAACTGTTAACTATGTTACCATCATCACGGCCGCCAATTTACTGAATGTTTTTTCAAATATTAGGATTTGTATTGGCATATTTTGGCACATCAAATTCTACATTTAAATAGTTGCTCAGAAACTTCTCTTACTCTGTGTCTCTCTGCAATGAAGCATGCAGGTACCGCGGGTGCGAGGATGTATGGAGAGAAAGGTCTTAGCCAGCAGCAGTTTATAAGAATTTGCCACATTATAAGATACTTGGCATAAAGAGACTACATACAGACAACTTTAGCTTGTTTATAACAATTTGCTGTTCGCCAGACTAGCATATAAAACATACCAGCAGTGGCTGGGAGATTGCGGACAGGGAGATTAAAATATTGCTTTCCACAACTCAAGTAAAATGTTATCTACACTTCACCTGGTTCACTGTCTCCACCAGGTTTTCAGTACCCATCACTGCTCATAAGTTTATTATGTTTTTGTCTACTAGTTTCTGAAAGCAGGACTTGTAGCTGTGTAGTGTTTTTACTCTTTGGGAACTTTTTTCACACAAAAATAGAGCAGAGCATGAAGCCTTATATGGCGATTTTAGGGGTGTGGATTATGCTAATGATTACATCTCATGAACATGTACCGCCTCATGAACAGACAGCTGGCTGAAATGAGCACAACCAAGTGATGTTGATGGTTAGAATGTGTCTTAATGTGGAAACAGCATATAACTTACACTATATTGCCAAAAGTATTTGGCCACTCATCCAAATGATCAAAATCAGCTGTCCTAATCACTTGGCTTGGTCACAGGTGTATAAAATCAAGCAATTAGGCATGGAGACTGTTTCTACAAACATTTGTGAAAGAATGGGCCGGTCTCAGGAGCTCAGTGATTTCCAGTGTGGAACTGTCATAGTGTAACCCTGATAAAAATACAGTGGGTTTACTAAATGTATTTGTTATGGATTAGTGTGTATCAGTTCGTTTGTGTTAAATTCATGACAAAAGTATATAGTTGTAGTTGTTTCATGTGACCTCAAGAGGGCGCTTTAAGTATGCTCAGTGAGGAAAAGCAGTCATGCGCACGTTGCATGCTGGGACGCGGACAAGTCAGAATTTGTCTGATACGGATGCTGTCGGGAGATATTGCTAAGCGAAGTTTCCGCTGTTTTCTGCAAAAGCACGGTTTTATTTTCACAGTTACAACTCTGTATCATTTTTTGAGTTTTTTCGAGAGAGTGCCGCACGACTGTAACCGGAGGAGACACTTTGTTTTGTGTTTCAAACCGAGGACTCCGGTGAGTTGCTGTACTGTGTTATGGTGCTATGCTACAACGCTAAGTTGCTAACAGCTAATGACCATGAGTTTTCAGTTGCTTATATATGCAGAATGTTGAACTGTAAAGCCATAAAAACCAATCGGAGTTAATTGTAAGTGTTTTTAAGATGTTGTAGCGAGTCAACATGCTAAGTTGAGTTGAGGAAAGGTGCATTTAATTTATGAGTGTCGCGGGAATTTTCACTGCGTCATTCCGACGCCATGTTCAATGTTAGTGAGTGGAAAAGAGCGATATGTGCTGAACGTAACCTGACATGTACACACAGAGGTTCGCTGATTTTTCTTAATGTAAATAATATGTTTAAATTCATTTTTGAAACTGAAATATGTATTTTGTAAGTGTAAATGAGAAACACGATTGAAAGGAGATCAGAGTTTATTTATGTAACATGATTGATATAGTACTGTTAAAAACACACACATTAATGGTGACCTGAGGTTTTTTTATGTCTCATAATGCAGTCACTCATTCTCTGTGGTCAGTATTAGTTACATTTGAGTAAAATAGGAGAGAAATAGATATAAATCTGTACAGATAATATTGACTGCTAGTTAACTTTATGTTCTACTATGCAGATTGGTTTTTTTATATGCCGAGTTGAATCTACGTCGAGTTGACCAGGGGTTTCTGTCTGAGAGGCGGAAACAGAGAGGAGGCAGATTCCTTCATCTTCATCGTCGTCCTGGAGAGTCGTCACCTGGAGGAAATATCCTGAACCAGCGCGCAGTAACATACATATGCACACATACTACCCGGGTAGACCACATACACACTGAACTTGAACTTGGACTATTACGGACTCCAACCAAACTTTTGACTGGACAAATTGAACTTTGATATCAGAACAGCTAAGAGCTGAGAGGACAATTTATTTTATTTTTTGTTTATTATTTTTGTTTATTGTTTTCATACAATTGGGGTTTCTAAATCTCAACAAGTTCAACTTGAATTTTCATGTTGTAAGAATAAATATTCTTGTGTTTACTACTAACCTTCCCTAGCTCCTTGAGACGAATCAGAACGCAGTGAATATCTTTAGTGGTCTAAGTAAAGCACTGAGGGTTACAATAGGATGCCACCTGTGCAACAAATCCAGTCGTGAAATTCCCTCGCTCCTAAATATTCCAAAGTTAACTGTCGGCTTTATTATAAAAGAAATGGAAGAGTTTTGGAACAACAGCAACTCAGCCATGAAGTGGTAGGCCATGTAAACTGACAGAGAGGGGTCAGCGGATGCTGAAGCGCATAGTGCAAAGAGGTCGCCGACTTACTGCACAGTTGCTACAGAGCTTCAAACTTCATGTGACCTTCAAATTAGCCAATGTGCAGAGCTTCATGGAATGGGTTTCCATGGACGAGTAGCTGCATCTATGCCATACATCACCAAGTCCAATGCAAGGCATCGGATGCAGGGGTGTAAAGCACGTCGCTACTGGACTTAAGAGCAGTGGAGACATGTTCACTGGAGTGATGAATCACGCTTTTCCATCTGGCAATCTGATGGACGCGTCTGGGTTTGGAGGTTGCCATGACAACGGTACATTTCGAACTGCATTGTGCCGAGTGTGAAATTTGGTGGAGGAGGAATTTTGGAGTGGGGTTGTTTTTCGGGAGTTGGGCTTGTTCCCTCAGTTCCAGTGAAAGCAACTTTAAATGCTCCAGGATACCAAAACATTTTGGACAATTACATGCTCCCAACATTGTGGGAACAGTTTGGAGCAGGTCTCTTCCTCTTCCGTCCATAAAGACATGGATGACAGAGTCTGGTGTAGATGAACTTGACTGGCCTGCACAGAGTCCTGACCTGAACCTGATAGAACATGTTTGGGATGAATTAGATCTGAGACTGAGAGTCAGGCCTTCTCGACCAACATCAGTGTGTGACCTCACCAATGCGCTTTTGGAAGCATGGTCAAAAATTCCTATAAACACACTCCGCAACACACTTGTGGACAGCCTTCCCAGAAGAGTTGAAGCTGCAATAGCTGCAAAAGGTGGACTGTCATCATATTGAACCCTATGGGTTAGGAATGGGATAGCACTGAAGTTCATATCTGAGTCAAGGCAGGTGGCCAAATACTTTTGGCAATATAGTGTATGTTCATCTGATAATCAGAGAGTCATGTTGCCACAGCGATGCACTATATGTTGGTTTCAATCCACATATATGCAAGCTAAACACGCATCACTTCCGTCGGGATGAAGCAATTAAGTAAAACAATTATGAGCAGCGATGAAAAGACTCTTCCAGTCACTAGGTTGTGTGTGGAGCCTTTGATGTTGTTGATCTCTAGCCTCATTGTGACACCACAAATGAGCCTCTATCTCCGCTCGAAGTTACAAACCATCACACTCAAAGGGGGAACATGCAGTAATGGCACAAACACACAAACATGTTATACCAGTCTCCATGACTCCTCGAATGGTAGTTATCTATTATTATTCTGAGACAAAGTGGAGAGAGAGTCACAGGGAATGAGAGCTTGTACATCAAAGCCAGCGTGGTTGATAGCGATCGTAGCTTGTGGCTGCGTGGAAATGTGCAGCGCGACACATCACTCTCTGCGGGACTTCATGATATCGGTCTATGTGGGTGTGAGTGTGAAACACAGAGAGAGAGATTTGTCATCCAATTTGTCCATCTATCCATATATCCAGTTTATCTTTTTTCCTATGAAGGACTGTGTCTATGATGGCTGTGGGTGCTTTTATGTGTATCTAGCTGATGATCAGTCTAATTTTTATTGACAAGAGTATTACAAAATCATAGTAAACACAACTATTACGACAGTGCTACGTCTGCTACTTCTCCGTTTTTGGGGGGACATAAGACATAAACACATTGCTTTAATTCTACCAACCTTGCTAGAATTACAGCTTGCTTTACCGTACTGAATTTGCTGGCCTGATTTAAAAAAATTAAAAATAAAAAAATCTGTCCCTATGCAACATATGTTTCAGCATCATTTTGCAATAATGCATGCAAACTAATGTCAATATCAGTCAGTCAGTAAAATCACTTTACCTTTACTCATTGCTCCTTCAGCTATCAGGGCACATGTGCTGAAGAAAGAAATGGATGTGTCATCAGTGGTGATGTTCTTTATTATTCTTAATTTAATATTGCGCTCCTGTTAAATCCGACTCAATGAACAGTTTTAACAAATAAGTATCAAAATCCTGCAGCAGAACCAGAGATCTTCTTTTCACATCTTTATTTTTAATCTCATCCAATCCTCGCACAGCTCCTCCTGGAGCCACTGCTAATGCTAATTTTTCACATATGCAGTAGTACTCGCCAAGACCTGTAAACAGCCTTTGATGTGTGAAATTAGTTCCCTTTTAATAACTGACATGAAGAAGAAAATATCACACCAAAGTTGTTTCTGTGTTAGAATCACCTGTTCAATGCAGCACAATACTACAAGAAATGTGTCAAAGGACATGACCAGGAAACGTGCATACATCATCGTGTTGGCAAATTGGCGATCACAGTGATTTCAGTTTTCAAATAGCCGTGCAGCAGTTCCACAGGAAGAAATGAAGTGACTTTGTGTCAGGCACTAAACATAAAATTAAAGAGATGAAAACAAGTGAATTGTTCCCTTCACTGAGTATTTAATAAAACCTTTTCTGAGTAACAACAGTCATACTTGTCCCACCAAAATAAAGAAAAAAAAAAACACATGCACATGCTGTTGCTATTTGATGAAGTTCAGGGACTTTACCTTGAGAGAAAATAGAAATTTCAGGAACAAGTAGGAACAATAAGGAGTGGAGTGTGAAGAATCGCAGAGACGGCTGTGGAGGAGGAGGAGAAGGGAAATAATGAAAGGAAACCTGTCCCCCTCAAGGATAAAGAAACCAAGAGGAGGATACAGTTTGCTCTCACAAATATTAAATATACTCCCTCGTCTGACTGTTAAATAACATTATAGGTTCACGTCACATCTGAAGAAATAAATGGGGGTACATTTTTTACATTTCTTTATATGTGTGCATCAATACACTCACCTGTGTATGTGTGATACAAAAGACATTCACCAAACAAGGTAACACATTTACACATGATCAAACCAGTGATTTTCCTCATATTAAAACAACAGGGAGCTAAATCATATTGTTTGTTATAGAGAGGCGGACGCTGGGTTGTTTTATTCAGTTACCAACAGTTACAACAAGATTGAGCATTAAAGCGTGGAAAATTTACCAAATGCAGCAGTGGTGAGCCAAAAGTGACAGATCTTCACAGAGAGGGCACCATAGATGAGAAAAATAGTGGTTAAAAGAAAGTAAGAGTAACAAGCAGTTGACAGATCTAGAAATAAATTAAAGTTAGGGATGAAGGAGGCGGGAAGTCATTGCAATATACAAACACAGTCTGCCTTTGACAGTGTGAGATGGACAAAAAAGATCCGCACACAGAAGCAAGAAAACATGTGAGGACATGTAATCTGCTTCTGCTTGATTCCTTTAGCCCCTGTTGTTGGCTGAAACATCTGCTCACCTTTCTGTGACCCATGACACATGAATGACAGCACACACGCAAGTTCAGAAACAAAAAAAACAATATAACAGAAGAATAGTTCAGGGAGTAGAATAGAAAGAAAATATGAAGGATATGCAGAGAAAGAGTCGTATTTAACTTCAGTTGGGGGAAGCTCGATGGACAGAAGAGTGTAAATAGGGAGCCATTATTCCTGTTAATGAAACATCGAGGAGAAGGTGTGAGTGTATGTGTATATGTGTGTGGGAACATGTGTGTGAAACAACAGTAAAAGAGAGAGAGAGGTGAGAAAAGGAATTGTGAAATTGTGAGAGCTAATTTGCATACACCCCACATTAATCATTCAGTCATTTTTCTTGACACTTACGCTTTCTGTGTACTCTTGCTGTGCTATGTATATATTATAAAATGTGCAAGTGTCTGCTTGTCTTTGTCTGTTTGTGTCTAAAGAGACAAAATCTCCATTCACAGCCCGCAACCTCTGAAGGACGCGGTAAACCCTTCAGAGGACCTGAAGGCCGGGCTGCGCCTCCTCTGTTCCTCCCTTGTGCTCAAATTAGTTTTACACAGATGTATGTTGTCGGCCAAAGATGGACCAGAAGATTTGGGGAGAGATGCTCATTTGAACTGGACACTAAACACAACCTTACATAAACAAAATAATGGAAACACACCTCATAAAGCTTAAGGCTATTCGTAACCTGTGTCCATCTCTCGCTTTGCTTTTTCCTTTTTTGTGCATTTTTAATGAGAAATCAAGGTTTTGAATAATGAGCCCTGTAATGGTACTTTGACCCACATGGCTGCCTCTGCTTCCTGAAGGAAACTTGCCGGTAAATGGAGCTCTACTTAATTGCGTGCCAAATACTCACTTCAGTTGAATGCCAATTAGAAGCATCTGCCGACTTTGAAAGATGTCTGGCAATCGGCACTTTGGTATGAGTTCAGAACACGTGAAACACAACTGGACGTATTTTCTTGAAACTGGCAGCCATAGAGAACACAAAATTGTGTTGTTTTCTTTTTCTACTATATAGCTTTTTTTTGTTCAAGATAATCTTTTAGTTACTGTTCATATTTGTCACGGGGAAAAAAAACTTTTTTTTTTATACAATTCAGCAACAGAATTAGAGTACGCATGAGATGCAACCCGGGGAGATGTGACTGTGGCAGTGGGGTGTGGTGCATCTGTCCGGGCTGGCTGGCGCTGCAGTCGCAGCTGCAGGTAATTGGGTCGTCAGCACTAATGTCTATTTATCTGTTCTGCAGTGAAGCTGGCGTGGTTTTCTGCTTGTGTCTTCATGCGCTGCCAGAACGGTCACTGCATTGTTCTCTGTTTCATAGCGCACCATTTACAGTTAGCCTCAGTGTTCAGTACGCTATATACAGAACAGCTACGCTCTCCAGGTGTTCCGGCCTAAGTTTTGGACTGCATTGTTCCGATGACCATCTGCCCGTCTTAAAACTAGCCTCTAAAGGTGCCCTAGTCATCTGGATTTGTTTGCCTGGTATGCCTGCCAACTCATTGAGATAAAAAAAATGGCACAAAAGGAACCAATGATTATGTTTAAAAGGTTTCCAAAAGTCATTTTTTTAGTCTGCTGCAGCATGTACCTGTCAGAAATAAAAAAAATGTCAATTTATGAAGACAGAGAAATTATTTGCCTATAGCCAATATTTGTATAAAGTGTGAACTAACATCACCAAGTTATCATTGTCAGTGGCACTAACACAGACATGGGCAAACAACGGCCCGCCAGCCATATACGGCTCATTGGGCTTTCAAATCCGGGCCACTGAACTTGAACTTGTTGAATTTATATTTATTAAAATTAAATTTTGTTTTATAATTAAACCTACTTCATTTTGCCACAAAACATCCTATTTATGGGCAAAGGCAGGTTTGAAAAAAAAAAACCCGCATAACTGTGACTCGCCGTGTGGAACTGATTGACGAAGATAGAGCCAGCAAATCCAAGCCGACTCTTCTTCAGACAAATTTAAAAAAAAATCTTTGCCCACACAACCATGCAGAAAGAGGCAATCCGAAACGAGAAGAAATACAGCAAAACACTGGACGACTTGCAGATCTTCAGTCTGAGTCCGTCTTAAAGGAGAAGTTCAACTCTCTTAAACTGAACGACTTTCATGCTTTACTTAACGAAACCACGTTTCCAAATAAAAGGCTTGAATTCCATTCTTCATGTTTTGGGTCCTTGTATTTTGCATGCCCGCTCAATGTCAAGGCTTACTTTTTTTTTATTATTGTACAACAACCCACCCACTCATGTTTCGGAGGCTAACGTCTTGTTTTCCATCCTTTCAGTAATGAATTAATATTAGCAAAAATCTTTGAGGTGATTTTTTTCACTGTGAGAAAGATTTTTCAATATAAGTTGAACTATCGATTCTACTCATTTAAACTTCTTCTTGTGTCGCTGCAGTCCTCCTGTCCTATCTGAGATGCAGAATCTCGAGACAACAATTCTAGGCTTAGAGACATTGTCTGTACAAGGTTGCTTATAAACACAGTCCCTAGTTGCTGCTGGGTGTATCTGAAGGATTTTGATTTAAGCCTTCTTTTCACGTTTGCTGGAAATAATAAGATAGTGAATTTTCTTTCTTCTGCAGAGGTTCCACACTTTAGAACAAGTTTCCATCAACAGGATGTCAGTTTCTTTAGGTTTACATGTGAATAATTCCAGCCCGGTTATGAAGGGTGAATACACAAGTGCTTTGTAAAAGAAGATATGAAGTTGTGTGTTGTGTTGCTCTGTTGAGAAGCACAATGTAGGTTGGTAGATCAGTGTGTCCGCGTGTCCCAGAAGAAGGCAGACGGAAAGATGTCTTAAAGCTTTTCTCATTAGCTTCAGCATTTCTTCCTCACTGACAGGTGTGTGTGTGTGTGTGTGTGTGTGCGTGTGAAAAGAGAGAGAGCTTTCTTCTCTCTCACTGGCAACTATTGATTGAGTCTATGGAGCTGAGAAACAAGATATCACACAGCAGCCAATCTCAGTTTGGATTATGTCATATCTCTCTCTCTCTAGCCTTTCCCTCCACTACACCTCAACTCTGGATTCCCTTCACTCAAGTGGACAGATGCTCAAGGTGGAAAGAAACTCGCCACACATCCCAAGATATCGAACTTCCCAAAATCAAATAAGTTTTAGGAGCTGACAATTACACAGAGGGACTCAAAACTGAGATGACTTCAAGGACTTTTTAAAAGCGTAAAGGCAAATTTAACTTTGGTAGATAGTTCAAGACTGTAGTTAACGTATCTTTCGGTAAGTGGCTGCTCTGAACCCTCGGTGCTCTTGTAGTCCTTTCTAAAAGTTTGTTTTCGGTTCTTCTGGCTCAGATATAGGTCTAGTGTGTATGGTTGTGCAGTTGTTTTCTTTCCTCATATAAAACAAGCCTCTACTCCCCACATTGCTTTGACATATTTGAGGTAATTTACATTATTTCCATGCAGTTATAATGTTTACCATGTTGACCAGCTTAGTTGTTAAAATTTGCTAGTTAGCCCTGCACACAGAGTACAACTGACATTGATGGGGATGTCATGAGTTGTGCAGGAATAATAGTTAAGGTATCACCAAAGTTGTTGCTTTTAATCCTGACATAACATGAATGTCTGTACCAAATGTCATGGCAATCCATCCAATAGCAAATGAGACATTTTATGGTGCCGCTAGATACATTTCTGCCAATCCATCTAATAGATGTTGAGCTATTTCTCTGGATAAGTAAAACTTTGACATGCTAATGGCGCTACAGGGAAAGTCAAAAGATCACCACAGTCAATAGGATTCATCATCTTTCATTGTCATGAAATGACAACATTTCATGGCAGTCCATCCAGGAGCTGCTGAGGCATTTAATAACATATATTTTATGACAAATATAACCACCTCATCAACAATTCCAGCTTTTAAAAATTAAGTTGTGGGTGCTTTTGTTAAAGGTATAAAACCAATGGTTTCCAACATTTTTAGGCCTCTTCCCCAAGCGACTCCACTGGCATAAACTGCTAAATGGCAAAATACAGCGTTTTTCTGTTCTGTTAAATTATTTAGAGGATTACCATGAGTGTTTTCTAGAGTCTTATCTTGATTTACACACTTGTTAAGTTCAACTGTAGCAGCGGTCCAATATGAGTCATGTCACACATCAGTTGTCTGTAGTTTATATATACATGTGCATATGCAGGATGTATTGACCTCCCCTGGCTCCTGTAAGAAAACTTTGTTTGAGAAATATCTGCAGGTAACTTGCACAATAGACTATAGACAGATGTATCAACAATAAAAAAAAAAAAAAAATAATAATAGAATTGGTGCTTAGAGTACAAAGGCTTACTGACATTTAGTATGCTATATGATGTAAATAACGTGTCTTACATAAAAAGAGATGTCATTTCATGAACAATTCACAATATAAATAATGCATAACATACTATTTCCTGCAGGCTTTTGTGCACTAGACAGTATAGCCGTTTCATGTTGCTCAAAGTAAAATGTTGAATGAAATTCTGTGAAATAACGTACAGAATATGAAACACAGGATCCAGATGTGTACAAGATGAATGTGAATTCATTAGATATTCAGTTGTCTATGGCTGCATAAGAAAAAAAAACTCTACCTGTTGCCAAGCTTATCAATGTGATTCAGCCAGGCAGAGGAAGTTTAAAGGATCTCCTCAGATCTTTGGTTGCTGTGTATCACATCCTTGTGGGAGTATAAAAGACGATGCTTTACATCGATGTCCAGTGGCACACTGTCTATTATCTGAGCAGTGTGGATGATAGAAGTGTAAAGGTTTAAGCAGTACAGAAAATAGAACCAAATAAAAAAGCTGTCTCTCACCCGTCTCAACAAAAGCACTGCATCATTTGGCTGTAAATGCTGTATAAGACAAGTCCTTCATTTTCTTTTTTCTTTTTTTGCCTTCAGGGTCATAAGTCATGTTGAAAATGGCAAAGAGGGAGCGAATAAAAGACCGACAGGTTAATCGACAGAAGGAGCTTCTCTTGTGAGCCACAGGCAAACAGGTATGAGCTAATGACCCAAGAAAGACAACAAATAAAAAGGTATGAAAAAAAGGAAAAGCGGCATAGAGAGTAAAAGATGTCTTAATAAAAGAAGCGGTCAAGGTGGATGGTGAGGTGAGTTTTGTTAATATTAATATATGTCTTTTCTTCAAAGGCTAAACCTCCCAGCTTCATCATTTGAACAGGTTTCTCACTCTAACAAAGATATTTTTATTTAATCAACATCTCATCTCTGTTTTCAGTAAAGAAGGTTTTTTTTTCTTTAATAAGATTTCCTTGAATATTAAAAGGAAAATGAAACTATGCTAATAATATAAGGGAGCTTCCTTGCTCATATGTGGCAATAATTGAGTCCCCGGAGTGGCGGTGAGTGAATGTGTGTCTTTTGGCTGTGCGCGGTGTGCATGCGTGTGCGTACTGCAGGCACATGTTTAATATAGCAGTGTCAGTTGTTAACTATTTTTAATGAGTTTTGCACAGAGCTCTTCATCTTAAAATCCTAATTCAACCTTCACTGTCTATCATGAAGAGCTACATTTCCTGACGAGGACAGTGTGTATGCGGCCCTAATTTTATGCACAATCAGTTGCAGCAGCAATTATTTGGGAATCATTTATATGTCCTACACTGAGGCCTACTCCACACATATGGTATTTTTGAAAATGTTTGGATCTTACGGCCACATGCAAACTGAGATTCAGGTCACTGAAAACGGACCTTCTAGAGTGAATATTTTTAGAAACTCAATTTTCAGTGTTTGAGTGTAGACAGGGAAACAGTTTTGGATTGTATGCTGTTGTCTCCTTGTGTTTACATGAGGCAACATTTTGTGCAATGGTGAACGTAGCCAAAATAGTGCTCGTTCTAACGTTCTTCTTTCACTACTTGAGGAATATGCAGCCTGCACTAGCAATATCTGCTCCAATGGCAAAAGCAAACACAGGTTCACGTTAGAATCAAGCCCAAATTAACTGTGGGCGGCTTATGGATATGCAACACACTTCCAAAATTAGGATGAAGCTGGCCATGCATAGGTAATCCTACCTTAATTGGGGTTTGGCAGAAATGTAATATGCCACACATGGTAATGATCTGTGAGCTTGATTATGCAGATGGGGTCCAGTTACAGGGAACAGGATTTTACAAACAATGTGTCTTTGTTAAGTGACGGACCGATTGTTGTTGATGCCAATTTGGCCACACGGATGACATTTTGACAAAAAAGAAAAGCGCTTGAGTAAATATTACCATTTTGGATTTTTCCCCAGTCTAGTACTTGAATTTTAACTATGTTTACGTTAGTAATAGGCTGATACATTAAAGAGGCAATATTATGCTTTTTCAGATTTATTGTTATTTATATACTTTTATGATATCAACAAGTTCCAAAATCTGAGGTTTACGTAAGTAAAAATGCTCCCTGTAAGTCAAAAGTCAGGGCTTCAACCTGCTCTGATGATTCATTTGTAAGAGTTTTTTTCTACCTTGCTTCCAAGAGCTGACCAATCAGCTCCTTGGAAGGGAAGCCTTAAAAAGACAGAAGTCTGTTCTTAATTGAGTTTATTGTTGTTATTTCCTACTTTGGCAGCTGGGGGAGGATGCATCCCCGCAACCAGTGAAGGAGAACAAGGGGATTTTTATCACCTTGTGGCTGAGCTGAGGCTGGACAGCCAACACTATCATCAATATTGGATGAGTACAGAGCAGATGGATGAACCCCTGTCCCTCACTGGCTCTGAACTGACAATAAACAAATTACAGAGCTGTCATTGAACCCAAGCAGAGACTGGCCATTGGACTGAGCTTAGCTGCAAAGTTTGCAGGCCAGAAATCACTGACCACAAGCTTAAGGAACGTTTAAATATACACACATTCAGCCTAATAAAAACATTTTTACATAAACCGGTAACTGTAAATTATAACAATTTAGCAAGTGTACTACAGGTCTGTGTAGTAAGACCCCCGCCCCCCCCAGTGCTGCTATCTTCCAAATGTGGGTCACTGCTGGAAAACAGCATTTGAGTGTATGGTGGCCCTGTTGGTCTTGTGCCAGTTTTGTGGAGGATGAGACATCGGCTTGGAGGTGTGACTGGGTTGCTCCGTGATTTCTTGAGTGCGGGAGGTGGGTTGTGGTGCGAGTGGTGGATGGTGAATGGCTTGCCAACCAGCTGAATGTTTGGCGGTGTTGGTCTGTGCCTTTTTCAAGGTTATGTAAAATATTCAAAATGATTATTTTGGCTTTTTGCCTCCTGTCCTTTTCCAGTCTGTGCAACATTGGCACAAAGCTTAGTGCAAAGTGGTAGTATTCATCAAGTTCATCATTTGCCATATGCGGTTTGGGAATTGGCTCTTGAAGAATGGATATCATCCTCTCCCCAGTATCTGTGGTCTGTGGCCTCCTCCTTGTGTTCTTTCTAGCACGTTGTGCCACTACTAGTCTAAACATCTGCTTTCTGGAGCCACAGGATCTAGAGGGCCTTTCCTTCTCCCCAGAGATTGTGGGTAGTAGGAACGTGATGTGGTCCGCTGTAGTTGGGGGGAACTGCAACAGGATCATTCCTCAGATCTAGATAGTGATAGTGGGGTACCAGTGATGGCTTTCAGTAGGCTGCCAGTTAAATTGACATCAAGGAAATTAGCACCAGGTGCCAGATTAACACCAATAACTAGGAGGTATCTGAAAGTGTTCTCTAATTTTGATCAGTGTGGTTTCTGCAAAATAATGTTTTTTTGTTGAAATGCCTTTGTTGTTTTGTGGAAAAAGTGTTCTAGTAGCATGCTATAGACACGACAAAAAAGGTCCTTCAACTGTTGAACAGTGAAGATAACAGTATTTCAGAAAAAAATCAGTGGTTTATAAATTGTTCTCTAATTTGTGTTTGCAGTGTATATAAAAACAAACAACAGCAAAAAACGTAGGAAAAAAATAGTCCTCATGATTCCTTAATGCCATAGAATAATTTTGCATAGGAATTTAACATAATTTTTAAAATTCATAATCACTCACCACCTTTGCAGTACACCATAATAAATTACAATGTTGCTATAGCCACTGATACTGTTGTCACATTAGTAAAGAAAATTACATAAATAATTTCATACAGACCTTCTTGGCTGTAAATTCTCAGCATACTTCAGTCTTCTTTTGCATGAAAGCATCTCTTAATGCTTTCCATCATCGCCTTGCAAATGTTAACTGAAACAAAAAGAAGAGAGACAGATAAATAAAAGAATTTCAAATGCAACTTCACTGACAGTTTTTTGGTTTCTGCAGACTCACCGGTCAGCCTTAGCATTCAGCACACAACTGTAATCAACTCCATCCATATGGTGAAAAAGTAATGATGGAGAGGTTCCTATATATCCAGGCCAACACAAGACACTTGGAAGTAGGTGGAAAAAGCCTTCTGGGAAAATTTCCCAAATTTTCTGTGAGCAATAGACAAAAACACAAGCACCACTGCTGTCAGTACTTCAACTGTAAGAAGACTTTTTCTGTTGTGATTTTGGCAATTGTGGATGCTGAACACAGGTGTTGTTGAATCAGACTTGGGGAGAAGAATGGAGACCAGAGAACATCATGTGCCACCCAGTCTCTGCCTGGTGCTGCTCCCCTGGGTGAAGTGCCATTTATCGTGGTGGGTGACGCAGCTATTCCACTCAAGCCATACTTGATGAGACCAAACCCCGGACAGAACATCACTCAGCAAAACAGGATTTTCAACTACAGCAAGAGCAATAATGGTGGTGGAAAATGCCTTTGGCATTCTGGTCTCCGGGTGGAGAATATTTAATTCCAAGTTTAACCTGCACCATCAAAATGTGGACATACTTGTGTTGGATGCATCCATCCTTTACAACGTCCTGCTTGCCCCTAGCGAAGACCAGAGGTTGTTGGATGAGGAAGACATATGGCACCAGTAAGAAACATCAACGAGGCCTGTAATGTGAAGGAGGTTTTCTGCAACTTCTTCAACTCTTCTGAAAGCAGTGTGTCCTGACAGGACAGGATGATGTGATAACATGACCAAAAAGGTCATTACAGCCCCAAAGAATTTGTACACATTATTTTTTAAATAGCTCTTTTGTTTTTGAGATTAGTCTTTTTTTTTTTTGCTAGGAAAAGATTGTATAAAGCGGATAAGTGATTATGCTCCCAAAGACAAGTTACTGTTGTATTTGTAAAAAGGTCTTTATTCTTTATAATGTCTTCTTTTATAATGTCCTCTTTTTGAAAATAAAATGTAAGAAAAACCATTTGTGTCTTAGAACTTTATTCTTGTCAGCCTCCTCACAACGTTTAAAGCGGTGGTTATAAAACTCTGTAGAGCCATTAATCAGCTTCACATTTGCATAAGAAAAGTTAGAGACTGTATTTGACATAACTCTATAACACCATAGCTAAGTGATTTCTTTTTCAATGCTCCTCTATATTTCCAGAAATGTAAAACAACACCATAAGTAACAAATGGTTACAATTAGATATAGTCTAACTTAAAGGATTACATAAACTAACTAAGCATCTGTACAAAATGTGATTATTTCTTGATATAGCAAATTATATCTCACAGGTCCTATCCTGTGAAATGCGAGTTCACTGAACAGTTTTTTTTTAATGAGTTTTTAAGATGAAGTAGATAAATACTGAATGACTCTTTACAAGTACTTGACTGTGTAAGTCGCATCCAATAAGTGATAAGACAAAATCTCATATTTATATGGTAGGTATGATATGATTCTGCAGAGGGCGACTGATTCCTGTGTCTGACGTCTTTGATGGACTTTGTGCAGCTTGACGTGTTTTCTGTCAAAAATAGACTAGGGGCATATTTTTAAAAATAGCAGAGCGTTGGGTCGTTTCCAGGATGCCACTCAGACACTTGGCTAATTTATTGGCTAATTAATACCAACAATGTTTTTCTGAACTTTTGAATTTTGCTAATTAATAACCTGTGAATAATTAATTGTATAGAATTTTTTGTTTGTTTTTTTTAAATGTGAAACCGAGTTTTCAGAGGCTTCATGGACTAAAAGACACGACTTTGTTTCTGAGGTGAATTTTTAATATAACTTAAAATAAATAAAAACAGCAACCATTAAGGGAATGTTTCTCAAAGAGTTTAATTAGATCTGAGTGAGAAAACAAGACGGACACATAAAAACACTCTTGGGTCTTCTGTGTGCATATGGCATGTTGATTACCATTTCACCTGTGTGAAGGTAAAACATCTTAAATACTTCCCCTGAGGATGGAGCTACTTTGCATCCACCACTTCTAACAGTTTGTCACAAAGGACAACTGTGGGTTTTTTTGTAGAGCACAGAAATAATGACCACAACAGCTGCTATGATAATAGTTGGTTTAAAAAGAATGCCGTGTCCAGTAGAGGGGTATTAATCAAGGAAAATGAGACGGGACAAAGAAAAGAAAATTGAAGAGAAATGTCAAAGGTGCAGCAATGAATGAGGGAAATGTTTCTTCCTTCCCAAAACAAAGGAAAATGTTCAACACATGTTCAACACGGTCAAATTAAATCATCACATTTTGGCTACAATAGCATCATTAGGATTTTGTTATGTAACAAAGTCTGGTTTGATGTGAAATACAGCAGAGATGCCTTGGGAAAAGGTATACTTGGTCTTAGATTTTTTAGATCATATTCATAATCTTCACAAAATATGTGATGTTGTGGTACAGCCTCCTGGGCACTATACATAAATCTATAATATATAACAGGGTAATTCGATCTTTTTCATAGTAACAAATGAAGACATGCGTGCATTTCAAAATAAACATAATTAAGCTATTATGTCTTTGTCTAAGAAAGTTTTGATTAATTAAGTTACATGATTAACAGGTACAGTTTACACATATGTCTTTGTGAAAGGAGGAGTGCTAAGTTATGCACACACTGATTGAGTTTTTTTTTTTTTTTTTTTTTTAAGGTGCAATCACAAATCACAAATTTTATTGTTTCAATAATAATGTCTTAATCACAGGTGTAAACAAATGTCTTTGTTAAACTTCCACGAATCCAATAATAAGCAGGGCGAAGCTCCTACCCAAACACACTCACCGCATTGAAAGTGATTATTTGTTACAAAATCATGATCATGAACAAATATTAAAAATAAAAAAAATCACACATTTATCTAAATCAGATGCCTAAACCATATAATCACATTTCTTGAAAATAGGTAAGGATTGGAAGATAAATCGACTGGTTAATCAGGAGCTTCTCCTTCAGACTGAGAACTGTCGATGCTGCACAGATATGCATGTCAGTCTTATGCTCCACTTATTAATAAGACCACAAGATACTTAAACTCCTCCACAGAGTAGTAACTGGCATCCAACCCAAAGCAGTACGCCATCCGATTCACCCTTTAAATGCCACCAACACAATATTTAGTTTAAAGGTCATAATAACGTTTCCTGTAGCATTAATAAAGGCAAACAGCAAAATATGTTTGTTTTTTAAACACATCAATCTTGTTTGCTAAACAATGTAATATATTTTCAGACATATGAAAGTGGAGCAGAGCTGAATATGGGTCACGAGGTCTTTGTTTAATTTTAAAATAGGTCTGAATAAATGATTTCCTCTCTCTCTTTCTCTTATTCATCTATCTGAGGTGATAAGTCCATGTGTTATTTGATATTTAAATATATATTAACTTCTTGATAGAATGGAAAAGCAACAAGCCACTAAAAACCCACTCCTCACTAACTGCTCAGCAGGTAACCTTTAGGTGAACATAGTACGGTGGAAAAGCCAAGACATTTCCTTCTGGAGTTGATAGAAAACTAGTCAAAAGTGGAGTGAATATTGGACTTTCATCATGTGGCCAAAAACAAACAAACAAAACAACCAAGGAAGACTAATGTTGATCTGGGCTCCAGGATTTGTAAAGACCACCACCAAACCAACCCTCCCCAAACGAACTATGTTTTACTGCCTGGTATGGTGACTCACAGGGCTGAATCCGAGTGGTCCCCGTTTTGTTCCTCTGTCTCACGCAAGCTCAAGGACACACATGCCTAAAATGCTTATTTCTCCGACTCTATATGGTGTGCCTTTTTAGTATATTGTATTGCTGTGGACAATTCCTAATTGTCAAAATTTCCCATTAGTCTTTGTTGTTTTTTAGAAACTTGTACCTCGCCTGGAGCCAATCAACACCAGCATGCACAGAGGGAGAGTCATCCACAGAAGGTCAGAGCCACTACCAGCAGACCCGCTACGTACACAGCGCACAACAGTGAAGCGCCTCACCAAGGGAGCAATACAGATAAGCGTTGTTGACTTTTAGTGGTTTAATCTATAGTGTTTTAATTGCAGCGTTTATTATTTTAATCTTTTACTTTTAGTCAGTGCTTAATTTGTAAATTAGGAGGTCCCAGAACACAGAGAGGGTGCTACTCCAGTGGATCAGGCAGAGAGAAAAACAACACCTAGGTACTAGCTGTTCAAACTAAACAAAGCTGTCATCACAAACAAAGCAATATGTAATGAAGCCAACCTTTATTATCAAAATAAATGACAATTGAGCCCAGAGTATGTTTAGTATATATTTTTTTTAATAACCACATTAATTTCACCATTGTACAGCATACATGCCCATTTGCGTAGCTGCGGGTCTTACAATAATAATATTAGACACCAAAAAGCATTAAACCAGAGTAGTGGCATACCATCGGCCACTTTTCAGTGCTGCAGATAAACCGCTTGCCAACATACTGTGCTTCAACCAATATATGTGGGATATGTGGGCATTCCCCTTTTCATTAGCTTCATTAAACATCATCATCATCATACTCATCACCCTCCTAATTAACCCTCAACACTACACAGCAGGGAATAATAATATAAATGTTTAGTTTCTGTTTATTTGCCCACAAAACATCACCAGAGCCCTCAGCCGTCTTTTCCCCGCTTCTTAACGTACTTTGCTCCGGGCAGGTGATACTGCGCTAGCATCACTTCTAAAAGCAAATGCTTTTTTCTGCTTTTTCTGCTTGTGCTGCTGTTATCGACAACATGTTAATCCCCTGAAACAACTTTTACCTGCTTAGGGTTTAATTGTCTTCTTGACATTTTTCCAATATCATGTCTTTCATCTGTGATGCTGAGTTTCAAATCATACGCAGTAACACGTGACATAAACAAAATTCCACATGCTTTAGGCATGACTGTGTAATCTCAGTGATTAACGTCTCTCCCTTTTTTAAAAAAATTTTTTAAATGCAGTCAAAATGGGCAAACAAGCCATTTACAAGTAACTTCATTTGGGGAAAAAAGAAACAGATAAAATTAAATTAAGATTAAATACTCCACAAAATGTATTTACAGATTTTGATAGTAACCAAGGAAGTACCAGAAAAAAAAAAAAAAAAAAAAAATATATATATATATATATATATATATATATATATAGTATGCGTATATTTCAAAGATATTTTTTTCCACATGTGATATTTGCTTGTGTGATGAACTCTTTTTGGTGTCTCAGAGCTTTCAGCTCATTCTTTTCTCTTTGAGTCTTATTATCCCAGAGGGAGAGGGGCTGTTTAATGCTAAGTGCCAATTACTAGCACTCCAAGGTTAGCAGGCCAAGCTAGCCCACACTCTGTCTGCACTCCAAGCACTTTCTCTACAGCAGGAGATGAGCCTCCAGCCCTCTGACCAGACACACACACACACACACACACACACACACACACACTCTCTCGCTCTCGCTCTCTCACTCTGTCTTTCTCCTTTTTTCACACTGTCGTCCCCACATCCCTCCCCTCTTTCACCCTCTAACTTTTTTCATGTTTTCAGCTGCTAGCTATCATATCCTTCTATCCTTCAGATTGATCTCTTTCTCTCTCTCTCTGCCTCTCTAAATGATGAGGATAGAGAGTGTTCATTGTAACGCACTGGAGCATTGCTGTAATAGAATAGATCCAGGGACTGTGGGACTGTGTCAAGTTCCTGCACATGTGTGCATATGTGTCTGTCTTTGTGTCTGCATGGGTCTTTGTAGGTCTTTATGCATGCTGCCTGTGATTGTGTGCGCATTCAAGAGGATCTGACATATTGCAGAAATAGCAACTTTCTTTTCCCTGTGTGTGTGTGTGTGTGTGTGTGCGATATAGTGATACAGGCCGTATGCTTCCCCTCAGTGATCAAATCAAATAGGCCCTCATCTCCCACTGAAGCTCATTCAAAAACGACAGCGGTGATTGACAGGTGCCGTGGGCGCCACATGCACACACAGACTCACCAAACCACAACTTGGATTTATCTGTCACAGTAAACAGCATGGTTGCCCTGCACTATGCATTCAAGCATGTGTTCACTCATGAACACTAAACTGAGGAAGGGGACCAGCTCTACTTAGACAGCGAAACATTGGTGATTTGCAGCAGTAGGATCAAGGTCTCCCCCTGCAAAGCATGTCCGTTGTTTCCTGTTTCTCACAAGACAGGATATGACCTTGTTGAAAGAGAAATTAGGGGCCTCATATCCCCTGGCAATAAAGCAATATTTTTCTATGTAGGTAGGTATAAAAACATGCAAGTGCGCACACATCTATCAACACACAGCAGAAAAAATACAACTGAGCCAGTGTGAACGTGTGTGGGTGTATAGTGAAACTGAGATTGATAAATGCTGTGTGCTTTGCCAAAAGAATAGTTGAGATAATACATCAGGACCAGCATTATAATCAGAGTATTTGTGCCTAAGGGTGGGGGCCTTTATACTTTGTACAGGGGACACCGAGGACCATTTAATTTACCAAAATACATGATGGGGTGGTGCAGTGGCGTTCTAGAAAGGAAGTTAAGAAATAATTTTAAAAAATCTATTTAACTTTAAAACAATATTAATTAACATATTTGACAGTTAACACACTATTGACATACTGGCACCATGCAAAGTAAATATGGCAAATATGTTAGCATGTAGTTGCTTATTTACATGTTCATCAGACATTGAGCAACATTAACTTGCTAAATGCTCCAGTATACTGATGAGAGATGTGGAACCGAACATAAAACCAAGGCAATGAGCTTTTGTTTCAATGGAAAACAAAGCAACAATCAACATAACTGCACATGCACAACTTCAAAACATCCAAGATATCAACATAAATCACATCATTTCACAATGAAGAAACACAATGGAAACTATGGGAACCAGTCAGAGTAAAGTAGTAAAGATAAAGTAACCTGGCATAGTGGGCTAGTTTCATGGCAGTTGTTTCCATAGCGACAGATTTAAGCTAATCTCAAATTGTGGAACGGAGGCTTTTCTGTGAGCCCTGCTCTTGGAACAGAAAATCCAGGATTTTCCCTGAATTTGGTTAAATACATCTGGTTAACTCACTAAGCCTTCTTCCTGGTTTAGTGCCTTCACCCCAATCCCCTGATTTGTCTCGCTGATCTTTTTCCATTTTTATCGTTTCATCTGCTAATATAGACACATTTGTGCATTTATGCCTAAACAATCACATGCAATACATGCTAACACTGGCGCTGTTTTGTTTGGAAGCCAGCATCTAATGCTGTGCTGCACTGTATATATCACTAATGGCACAGCTGTGACAATAGTGTGAATACAGCACTACCACACAGTTAACCCAGCATATTGTCAAGGAAAGCTTGGAAATTGTTGCACCATGGGCTTCATTAGACCAGCTGTGTACCAAGTATATTGCCAACACAAAAACATAAAAATCAGTAACCTTTCAAAGTGTTCAATAATATTATATATTATCAATATTAGTTGTATGAAAACTGGCACTTAAATTAGAATAATTTTTCGATAATTAGCACCAAGGTGAAGAGGTTATTTTCACCCTTATTTTTCAGAGCTCTCTTCTTTATATCCCTGTGCTATTTTCATTTTTTTTTAAAGCATAGCACTGAATCCTCCCCTCAGATCTTTGCAGGATAAGAGAATTCATCTTGTCTGACTCCCATTTAGTGATTTTCAAATACAGAAAACATGCGAGGAGCATTGAGATGCACATAAAATTTGACTCAATATGCCACTGGTCTGCCTTTTAACTCTCCCACACTGTGTGGCAGAATAAGTCAGACTCATCCTACCTGTGGGAGGCATTGATCTCACAACTCGAGGTTGAGAGAGAAAGAACAAATGTGTGTGTGCGTGTGTGTGCGTGTGTGTGTGTGTGAGAGAGATAGCGAGCGAGAGAGAGAGAGACAGAGAGAGAGTAAAAGATAGAAAGAGAGACTGAAAAAGGTGAGGAAGAAAGGTAATTCTCTTTGCAACAGGAACAGAGAAAAAGAGAATATAAAAGGAGACAGGAATGGAAAGAGACTAAATAAACCAGTGGACTACAGACAGATGAGGAGGGTGAGGGAGGCATAGCTACAGACACAGAACAAGTAAAGAAAAATATAATAACAGCATAAAGTAAACACATACCTCCATCCTAGCTGTGCAGGTCTTTTTGAGTATGGCATGTTGTTATCACTGCAACCATGTGTGCCTGTTTGTGATGAAAACAAACTAGATTGCTTCTAGTTCAGTGATCACAGGTGCCGCCCTCCAACAGGGCTGTAACAAGATTCATTAGGCGTTGGCTACTTGTAGCTGCATCTCTACATTCTGTAGTTAGCACCTAAGTACTCAGTCAGAAACAATCAGTCGACTATGTGATGATACTATATAATTGATAAGGAATTAATGAAATTGATACGATCCTCCTACCCCTTCTACTGAAGTCTGATTATCTAGCAAAATACATAGTTATTTATAAGTTATTTGGCTAAATACTGTACATGAAATGGTGCAAAACGGTAGCAACATATGTCATCAGTAACTCATTAACTGACAGGAAGGCCATATCATTTGTAACAGTTGATAGGGATATATCAGTTAAAAGTCTGTTGTTGGGCATCACTGTAAAATGGAGGTGGAAGTATTCTTTATCCCTCCTAACCCAAAAACCATCTGCTTGTGTTCTTGTCCTTGCTCTGCAGCGTATAGTTTCACAACACATTAGCACAACCCAGTACATATAATTATGAAGTGGTGCGAATGCCCTTGGTACCGAGCGCCGGTCTTCCTCTCTGCTTTAGTGAAATCTGCAAAACTATAAAGAGGAGCCTTGATGCTTGCTGCGGTTATTTCACTCAAGAGTTTTTCTCAAGGCAACACTTTGTAAGTGTTGGCAATCACGCACTGACAGGTTTAGTCGGGCAGGTCAGGAGGCAGAAGCTCAACACTGATGTAACTCAATAGCGAACTTCAGCACGCTGAAAAGGTCCTTCCTCTCCACCAGGAGAAGTGGGAAACCCTGTGCAGAAGTACACAACGATACTGCAGAAACAAGCTGCACAGAGCAGGTATAAAGGCCTCATTATGCTTCAAACAAAGTGCTGCTTCTTTCTACTGACTGACAGCTACTGACGCCCCCATTTGACACTGACATGTGGCATGAAAGAAGGTGGGATTTGAACTTCAGTTTCAACCCCTCCTTTTGTAAAAAAGGAATCTGGAATTGAATCAGAGACATTGTTGCCCTTTGAGCTCTCTTTTTTTATTCTTCACACAACTGCCTCTTTCTTCGAGGAGATACTTTTCTGTACGTATGTGCTGTTTCGCCCGTTGTATGAGTCATAACAACAAGACAACAAAGACATGCAAATGAAACAGATTTGCTGGTAAGGGAGGATGCAGCCATGAGCAGGAAGAGGTGGCCAGTTTTCCATCCTGTCTGTGAGTGTGGTCGCCACAAAAAAAGGTATAAACAAACAGACAAAAAAAACCATTAGACATGGTCAAACAGCATGTTGTACAACCTAATTCGATTGAAGCACACTGAGGCCTTTAGAGAGTTGCTGCGACACTGGCTGCATAGCAAGGCTCCAAACAGGGTGCCTGGAAATAATCACTGCATTGCATTGATAATCAGTTTGTTGTTTGTTGTCAATCCTAGGCAGCGGTGTATGCAGTGCTGAGGCATGTGAAGCAAAGGTGGTAAGTATCCATGTCAACGATAAACCCACTAGCAGTGCAGCTGACGATAACTACCAACTAAACATGATAGTGACATTTCACAGCGTATGCGCACACGTGACTTTTCAATTCATGATACAAATGGCTTCAAACTCCCAGAAGCCGGTCTAAATCCAATTCCAAAGACAGCTAGCATTGTATATTCAATTACTTCAACCCCTCCAGTACCTAAATGGGTTATGGGTACTGTGACAATGAATTTAAACTATATAGCCATTTGTCTTTTTCATACCTAGTGAGATGTACACCATGTGATTTGTAATTTACCTAATGTAATATTGAGAGAAAGCAACTCACTCTTAAAACGTATTTGCTCAAAAGAAGATTCACTGCAAAGGTTAATAATGCAACAAATATGTAGATATGCATGAAAATCTTTTTGTCCATTCCTCCCTCTCAGATCACCTCATGAGCTCCTGAGGACTGAGGCTGAGAACCATCACTGCTCTTCTGAGGTCAACTATGACGTATTCACCCTCTTCCCACGACTTAATACTTTTTAGAGACAGAGAGGCCACAGATGATATAGACTTTAGACTTTGACAATCCCATTACTGGATCATTGTCAAAGAATGACAAAGCAAAGCAAATATACACAGAAGGACTGGAGGAGAATGTTGGTGAGCGGGAGATGGGGTGTGAGCAGACAGAGAAAAAGACTCATGCGGGGGGAAAAGAGGGAAGCAGAGGCTTCCCCTGTCACCATCTGTAGTCTTGTGGAAAGCGTAAATCCTGCTATCTGTGTCATGCATACTGTACTGCCGCTGCATCAGAGATCATCAGCGCGCACACACACACACACACACACAGACAAACACACACAAACACAGATCATCTGTACACTAACACACTCAATCACACATACACGGACACGACACACGACCACCCCTCTTAGCCCCATCTGTCTGCGTCTGTTCCTCTGCTTTTCCCTTTCATGCACACATGAACACTGTTGTCACTGTGACAGACACAAATACACACAAGCAACTGAGTGTATCGATGCACACATACAAATACACACATCTTTATGTCTTCAGTTTTTATGTCAGTTTTTTTCCCCATTTTCCTCTCTTTGTCTTTTACTTTTATTCATCTTATTCATCATTTCTTTTTTACCTCATCACTATCATCATAATCATCACGATTGGCACCTTTGAGCCTCTTCTTCATCTTCTCTTTCATGTAACCCTCTTTCTCTCTCACACTCCATCCATTTGGTCATCCTCCGTCAATGTCCACAATTCTGCATTCTGCCTCTTACCTCTGTTCTCTGACTAATGAAAACATTTCTAAATGCCTACAGGGAAAACTCATTTCCTGTTTAACCCACCTTCTGTTTATTGAAGTGGCAAGCATGTCTTTACCCTCCCTTCTTTCAACTCTCATGCTGTATTTTCTTCTCTCCTTTGTGTTTCTGTCTGATTTATTGTTTTTTTCCATTCCACTCTTGTCTTACCTCTGCCATTTCTTTTCATCCACACCTTTGTTTATGCATTAGCGATTACTCTTCACTTTCTATGTATTCTGATCACCGTTTTCTTTTTTAAAACCCTTTCTCTCCTCCTCCCACTCCTTTCATTTCTTTATTCTCTCTCTAGCCATTAACTTCTCTCTCCTAAATTCCCTTCCTTCTTGTCTTTAAATCCTACTTTCTCTTTCTTCTCATCCTTTTCTTCTTGTTTACATTCCCTAAATCCCATCCATTCTCTCCTCTAGTCTCCCTCTCTCCCTTTGCAACAGCAGATCAGGGAGATTTACATTCAGCACCACAGACAGCTCTTCACACAGTGAAAACATAGAGTTGCAGTGCCACCTGTTGGCCAGCGTGAACACGACAGCACACACATAATGTTGGGGGAAGAAAACAATGGTTTTACTCATGACATAGGACAAATAAGTTTCACATGCTCATACATATGTGGATAAGGCTGGAATATAAAAGCTCAGAGCTGGCCATGTGCCTGTACCCACAAAAGTCAACTTGGAGAAGAAGCTTTAACTCTGAACACTACACAGACAAGATTCTGCTGGGAGATCTATGAGAGAGGTTAAGCTGGCAGGCCTCGGGGTAATGGCAACCATATATTACTCTGTAGTTTCATCCCACTACATGTCTGAGCTCATAGATGCAGTGCAACTGTGAGGCGGTTCAGCCAAAATGAGGATCTCAAGTCTCATTCCGTTGATGGCAGCCAAAGGGAGGAAACAATAGCATCTGCTCTCCTTTGAGACAAGGAATTTAATCACAAGCACAGCCAAGGTAAGAATGTAAAGTAGCAGAGTGATGGTTTCTCTGTGTGAGTGTGTATGTGTGATAATGTGTCTATAAAAAGGAATGGAGATGTATACGTTGCCATTTAAACTAATAGTAAATGTCAACAGGAGAGGTGGGTGAGACTCATATGTATCGTGTTTAAGTGTGGGAGAAGTGGAGGTGTGTGTGTGCACATATGTTCACATTTGTGACTGAAACCAGAAAGTTCAGCAAATGAACACACACAAGGACACACATGGGGCACTGATCCACTGTAGGGATTACCAGTGATCCATGACTGTACTCATATTGGGCTTTACTGGTGTGTGTCTTTGTCTCAGTCTCCTCAGTCTCCTACTGGGATGCCAGTTTGCATCAACATACAGTCCAATATGTTTGACTGTGAACTTGTTTGTGTGTATTTTTGAATCTGTGAAGGGTTTGAAAGGAGGACAAAATGGAAGAAGACAGAGAAAAGGAAAGAGAGGGAGAAATCAAAGTAGATCCCGGCAAAGAGGAAGAAGCGGACGACACAGGCAAGAAAAGCTATCTTTCCTTTTGTCTCCCTCCCACACACAGTGATAAGCACAATGATCACAGAAAGGTGATCTCAAAGCTTCGCCAGTTACAAGACAGTGAGCAGACTAGAGAACCACAGGAAAAAACACAGACAGACTGAGAGAGCTTTGCTCTACCACTCTCCAGTTGTTGAAGTTCATATATAGTTTTTAATGAGAGCATGGAAAATAATAAATGACGCATGCACAAATTACATATAGTTTACTATACAGATAGATTTTTAATATGTATATTTGTGACTTGGTTTGTCCCTGATTTCTGAGCTTCCCACCAGTTCTTGAACACACCATACCGAGAGAAAACTAGTAAATTTGACCAGAAAAAAATGCTTCTTAATATGCGTTTTTAAACAATCCATTGTTTTCTTTCTGGTGAGCTCAAATGCTGAATAATACCAAGCTTCACATTCAAGATGGTAAACAAACAAAAGGATTTTCAATAACCTGGCTACCCAAAAGTTCTAAAATTACCAAATTAGTGGCTCATAAATAAATCCATAAAGCATATATCGTAGGGACAGATACAGGAAATCTTTCCTGCCACAGGCCATCAGCGTGTATAATAATAGCTAAAATCCGGTCATATATTATATTATTATATATATTATATTTTATTTTACTTATTCTTATGTAATTAGTATCTTCATTTCTTATTCTTATTTAATTATCTTTTCTTATTTAATTATTAATTATTAATTATTATCTTAATTGTTGGTTGTGGTTGTATTTGTGTTATGCTGCTGTTACACTTTAATTTCCCAGTTTTTGGGATTAATAAAGTATATCTATCTATCTATCTATCTATAGATGACGAGGATAAAAGTGATACACAGGTTTTGTGTGTCTATATGTTATAAGTTCCTTACTGTGCTAAATGGAAACCAGTCTGGATGGCTAAAGGAAAGTATGAGAAGGATTGAATGGAAACAAAACAATACATTATGCATTAAAAAATGGCCTAAAAGATGCTAAATGATGTTTTGATCCTTTGAATGCATTCATAGCCACTTCAAAGCCTTTTAATATGTGACTTGAACAAACACTGAAAGCCGTTAAATACATGTACACCCACATGTACACCATCCCACACACACAAGCTTGCATACAGACAAACACAGATGAATTAAAATCCCAGAGATCCACACATTTTATCATGGAGAAATATACACAGTAGGTAGTTTATAGATGGAAGCGGGACATACATGGATCTGCTGTTAGCAACACAAGTCAAAATAGAGGAAAGCAACAGTTCACATGTTGAGACATCAAATCAAGAACAACATTGACTTTGTTATCCTGTTCTATTCATTTAGTGTATCGCGATCAATGCAGTGGCACTTATTGTCTTTTAAAGAATATTGTCCTTTAAGTCAAGTAAAGCCAATTTATTTGGATAACCCAAAATCACAGATTTGCATTAAATGACTTTAATCACCCTCCATCTAACAGTTTCCTACCGACTGTCCTCAGACCACATATAAAAACAAATTTTATACACAAAAATTTAAAGTTGTTTAAATTGCTCTATGTGTGCATGTTGTTTACTGGTTATCATTTGAAAAGGTAAAATATCCAACAAAAAAATAGGAAGTCAGCTTTGATGCAAACTTTATACCCCTGCTTGCTACTACTCCGTTGGTAGAGGCACCCAGCAAATCAGCAGCAGGACGGAGGAAAACGTGTCTGAAAATCCATTCAGCCACCTTGAAATACAACTTACACACACAGCTGTGCACAGTGAGACAGCCACACTCTGAGGGCAGAGGAACTTGGTGTCAGTCTGTCACAGAGCACTGGCCACAGTGGGGCTCTCTCACTTTCTCTCTCTCTCTCTCTCTCTCTCTCTCTCACACACACACACACAGCTTGACCACCCATCACTGCCCTCTGATTACCACCAGCTTCCACAGCCAACCTCACTCCTTCTCTCCATCCCTCCTACACACTCCAATGATTCTTCCTTTTTTCTCCCCCACATCTTTTCAACCCCCGCTATCCCCACACCTCCCTCCCTCCATCCCTCCCTCTATCCATCCTCCTCTGCCTGGCTTCCACCTTTTGTCACTGCTGCTTGCTCTTTTATTTCTTGTCACGCCACATTCTTCCCTAACTTTCCTCTCTAACATATTAACATATAAAATGCCTCAACTGCTTTCTAGGCTTTAGTGCTTGGTGACTTAATCAGTCAGATGCATAGTCACTTACCTGCTCATTCACTCACTTGATTAGTCAATCACTTGCTCGCTCACTCATTTACTTCTTTACTTTTTCAGTGTGACTCATTTCTTTTCCCACTCGCTTAATCACTCAATCACTTACCTGTTAATTCAATTTCTTTAACTCTTTGCTAAACACACAGATGCAGCAAACAAAAAAAATGTAAAGATTTCTCCACATGTTGAAACCGTGTGAATATGTGCAGTACACTTCCTGTTTGAGGGACACCGAGTCAAATGAGTGTGTTTATAGGTCCTTGAACTTTTGAACAGATGACCTGATGCTGATCTCTAATTGGTTGCTTTAAATTTTCCATGGGATGCAGCTCTCTGAACCCTGGACACACCCCTTTTTGGTAGCCTATAACACCTGGGTTCAGTGACATGCACAAAGAGGTGGAATTACAGTTTTTTAGATTACAGTTGTTGACTAAAAAATTGCCAAAATTGATGCAGCGAGACCATAAAAATTCCATAAAATTTTCCACCTTGCAGCTCAACCGCCAACAACTCAGTTCGAAGATTCTGGTGTGTTATGCTAGTAGCAGATAACATAGCCTCCAACCTCTAGCTTCAACAGACTTCAGTGTGTAAAATTGCTGAAGTTCCCCTTTAATTTTTAACTTGAGTGATACATTTGCCATCCCCGTCATTGTAAACTGCATATGTGCTGGGCGATGTGTTCAGCTTAAGTTTACTTGTTAAAGTACCAGTGACACACACTCACAGACAGACACCTATTTATGTAGTTTCATAATGGTGTGGTTATCTTCAGACTCATGTTTTTGCGAGCATGTGTGTGGGCTGTTTGTGTGTTTCCATGTAATTGTGAGACAAGCATCATGGTGTGTGTGCATCTCTGTGTGTGTGGCCTGGTGTGTTCATCGATACATAAACAGAGACACGCTCATGCTGAGATGTGAAAGGTTTTGCATCCCTGGTGTTCTCCTCAGGGTGTGGCTGTGTGTGTGTGTGTGTGTGTGTTGTCATGTGTATATTTGTGGCATGTGTGTTATTTGTGCTGTTTAAATTCACTTTAAAACCTCAGTACGAAGTGTCACTCAGTACATGCACACCTAATAACAAACTTGTATACACAAATATACTCGGAAGATGACTGAAACATGGAAAAATATTCACACATACACACCTAATCACCAAGTGGTTATATTACCACCATCTCAACTCCTCTGCTGCGCTACTTTGCTTGTCCATCACAGTGTGATCATGAACCCAGCTATATTCAGGTTGTTGTTCAACAATTTGTCTACACTAAAAACAATAGAGGCAGCAGAGTGGCTGAGAGCAGGAGATAGAGAGTGAAGGAGAGGCAGGTTTGAGGCTGAGTCACTGACTGACATACCGAGTCAATGGATGATCAATAAATGAATCAGTTTTGAGCAAAGAGTAAGCATTCATCTCATGGAGAGCAAGAAAACGCCATGATCTGTCCACTACAGAGTTATTTTTTTTCTCCCTCAAACAAATAAACAAGCCTACCCGAGTGCCATGACATTTTGTACACACATTCATGGTTCCCCCGATTAGCATCCTAGCCCTGCTAGCAGGTCAGAGTTTTTACCTTGTTGGTTCAACTCTTGAATGGATTGCAATTTAATTTGATACAGACATTCATGTTCTCCACATCAAGATAAAGCACCATTCTCCACGGCTATAGATTTAGCTGATGTAAAGCAGATCTGAAGACACTGTCCACATGAAGTACTGAACTGTACTTGAGATTTTTACCTGTGTGATTACAGTTCATGGGTCATCAGTTCTGTTTTATATCTATCGAGTATAACTTGTTTTGTAGTCCACACATTGGTGTTCTTCGATGTAGCTACAGTAATAAAGATATTGCATTGGATCCAACTCATGAGGTGAAAAGGAAAAAACCATTGGAACGTAGCTTTCGTGCAATGAAGCAATGGACGGTATAGGTGATATGGTATCTACTTGTCCAGACTTTACACTGTATGAAAAATAAGGGTGATTTGTATCTGCTGAACAGTGCCAAGGACTTACTTTTGTTCTGTTGTACTGCTGGATTCTCACATAATAGCTACTGTTGCATAGTCTGAATGTCCCTCATGCTCTCAATGGTAAGCATTTGTGAGTACCTGCTTAAGGTATTTTCAGTTTCAAGATTTTCTACATCATTATTACAGAAGGCAGTTTCCTGAGCATATGTTACACTCGGTAAATTAAGTAATTACACATTTTTATCTTTATTGTTATGCTAAATTATCACTGTTACTGACTAATCAGAGCTCTAGTCGTTGAAAATCTGCTTGTAGAAACTTTTTTAGCTGACGACAGCGCAGACTTTGTTGATGGAGATGTGTGGGTGTGACATTTACACAACTGGGATGTTGGCAATGTCAACAAACACACTAAAAGAATGTCGGATCCTGCCTCCCACTTGGAGAGGTGAGAGAAAACAGTAGATACAAGCAATATTGGTGGGGGTGTATGAAAGAAATACAAAGAGTGACAGGGTGTGGGGGACAGCGTAAAAGAGACTGGGACAGCGAGACAAGAAAAGTGATGACAGCTGGTATTCAGACTGCTGTGTCAAACCTGACAGCCTGAAGTCCAAGTATGTTTCTGTGTGAGAGCTTGTGTGTGTTGGAATGAGTGTACATGCATGTCGGCAATGAACAGCTGTAGTTCATACTAATCCATACAATGATCCTGAAGTAAGTCTGACCTCTCTGCAGCTTTCTCTTTTAACTCCTTTTGGCTTGTGACTCTTTAAAATGAAACCATAGCCTACTTGTGGCACCTCATCACAGATTAGAGCCATTACGTGGATCTGTGTAAGATTTTTTTTTTTTCGCTAAAAAGGCTAGAAGTTGTAAAATATTTAACAAGGAGTCGCAATAAATGTGAGAAAAGCCAGAAATAATTAGTTTTGTCCTTTATCATCTCTTTAACCAGCTCACTCAGATTTGTCAACCACCAGGTGTGGAACCACTGGTTCCTAATTTTAATAATATTGTGCTGTAGTGGAACAGCAGGTGTTTGCTGCAGGGCTACTGTTTTAGATTACATGATATTCTACAGCTGTTCATTATAGTGTGTCCACCTCCTGTCAGCGTTACAGTATGTTTTTGTGTGTCTTCAACAACCACATCCATGAATTTTTCCGCATTAACCAAATACACATTTAGGGCAATTTTGATTGCCAAAGTAGGTTATTGCAAATGTAACTTATACTACAACTTTAAAATACTGGAAAATAAATTTACATTGCTGCTGATATTAAATTATGTTACTTGTATGATTTTATCATATGGTACAATTGATTTATAGAGGAAGCAATAAATAAGACAAAATAAGAACTTGCTTGAAAATGTATTGCTTATAATACAGTAGCAGTTTCTACAGTTTTGAAATTTGGTCTTTTTGGACAGCTTGGTCATGCTCAAATGTGACTCTATGGTTCTTGGTTGCAGAATTATCTGTGGCAGAAATCTCTTTCCCTTTCACCCAGCTAAACATTCATGTATAGTAGCCACATTATTAAGGTCAATGAGCTTCACCACAATTAAATTGTCAGCGATCTCATAGCAATGAAAATAGATGCAGGGACACTGACAAACAGAAAATGGCTCCAAAACTGAACCCTGTGGCACGCCGAGTGTGATAAGGCATAATGACTTGAGATATAATGGGAACAGAAAACATATTTAAACCAAAGAAGAACCAATCTAAAGCATTTCCACAAATGTCAACCCACTAGAGTATGATGTCAACAAGGATGCCATGGACATTCACTTTGAATGCAGCTTTTAGGTCAAGCAGTACGAATGCAGTGCACTTGCCAGCATTGATATTCATCACAATGTCATTATTGGCCCGGAATTACATGTGTGCTGCTGATGGAGACAAGAAAAGTGCAAAATTGGCTGTTTGGCCTGGTTATAAAAGCTGTAAAATGCTTGATTTTGATTCCAGGCTATTAATGAGATGATAAAGAAGATCTCAACACAGGAATACAACAGGAGTAAAGATAAAGGAAAAATAAAAGAAAAAACCACAGCATACACAGCCAGTGAGTAGCCTCTGCACAGAGATGTAGCCAGGTCAGAAATTTTGATTGATTTGATGTGCAGTTTTGATTTTTAATCATCCCTATTGCTCAGTCATATCTTTTTAAAATTCAAAATATTCAAAACTGTCAGCTAATTTTGCCTTTTTGGTAGGTATTGGATTGATTTAATGAACAGATGTAGTTAGCTAGCTACAGTAATGCTAGCTATACTGCAGTGCTACTGTACTTCTTTTTAATTGATAACAATACCCTGATGACCTGGAAGTAAGTTTAAGTATGAGTTTAAACAGTAGGGAGCTCTCAAACATGAAAATATCACCAAGCTACACGGCAGCAGCCTCTCTGTAACAGTAAGACACACACACACACACAACATGTTAAAGCTGCTTTTATGGTAGATGAAGAGAGCAGAGTAGAGAAGTAGAGCAGGAAATAGTTTTAGAAGTGAAACACACAAGGGTGAGTTGAGGTAAAAAGAACTCAAATCTTCAGGTTTGAATCCTTTTCTAAATCTCTAGTGTTTTGATTTCTCACTATCCCTGTAGCTCAGTCACGTCACACTTCTTTTTATTGACAGTGATCAAAGCTTTTTCTAAACATTCTGATTGGTTCAAGGTTGAAACATGATAATTAGCTTGCCATCCTCTGTAACATTATAGGGTAGTGCATTTCTACTTAGTTGCTTATTATATGATGATTTAAGGGCTACACTACTTAGTAAAATTTCTTAATTTCTGACGAACTAACTCATCAAACATTAACATTGCCAGAAATATACAAGCAAGGTAAAAGCAACGTAGCTGACAGAGCACAGATTGACTGTGGTTGCAGTTTCAAAAAGAAAAACATAAAGGTGACATGAGGTAAGACGAATTCAAAGCGAAGTGAATTCAGAAGAAAACTTGGATGAATGAAAAAGAACTCAAAGGGTACTGCAGTTGGCTTAAACACTAGTGTTTCAAGAGAGAATCGGAGAAAAGGAAACCTTTCCACTAGCCACTTAGCACTATGTTATAGACACAAGATTAGAGCGGAGCAAGGAGTTGAAATGTCAGGTTCGGGATGAACGTGCTGAGATTGAGATTCAGCGCCATCCTTTTAATCACTAAGTCACGCAACGCTGCGTGGAACACTGCCAAGGTGTGTGTGTAGAGTGCCAGTGTGTACTTGTGTGTATATCATGAAAAGAGTGATGTGCCTTTAATGGAATCCCACATCCATCTCATCACCGCTCCAAATTTAAATGAGACATTTTCCCTTCTTGCCTTTTAGCAATGAGCATATTAATAAGCTGGGAAAAGATGCTGAAAGGTTAGACAACTTTTTTTTCATACCGGTAGAAATTATGTGTGTATTTTGTCTAGTGTGCTTGGAGGCTTTCCGTGTGGTATGTGTGTGTTGAGGTGAGGCGGGAGGGCATCAGAGATTATACAGAGTTGCGTGGATCACTGAGAGAAAGGTTGATCAAACACTAGTTAGAGGTCCATATCAGTAGTGACAGTTTCTTTTACGTGCTTGAAAACAGTAAATGAATACCTGCTGTCCAGTCTATTCACTTCCTTCCTTCCTCTCATCGCTCCTGTCTCACACCCTCTCTTCTTTCACTCCTTCAGCCTTTGTCTCCGTCCTTCTGCTTCTCTCGGTCCTTATCAGAAGGTGACAGAGTGGTTTCGCAGCGTAGCCCAGAAGGCCATGGGCGAAGCAGTCCCTTTTCAGAGTGCACTTGTCATTCCTTAATCTCTTTTAATTCTAACATTTCCTCATTTGCAGGTGGAAGAAAGTGGCGTCGGAAGGCGGTAGCTTTCTCTGATGTTGTTGCCACTTTTACAATAAATCTTGTTATCACCTTGCCTCAGTGTAAAGCTGCCTTACTCAGTGATTTCTCACAGGCATGAAAGCTTCTATGTGAAATGTTTATGCTTTGGTGATTTTCCAGTGAAGATTGGATGGACAAATGCATGTGCAGATGTGTATTTTCATGTCCATTTATATGTGCGTTCTGTTCTGCCACCCATAACTAAACGTCATATGTTGAGTTATTCGATTATGGATATACTGTAGAATAGGACTGACCGATGTATGGTACATTATTGTTGCACTGTCAGTAGATAAGATAATGTGCCATCAGTGCAACTGGACCAAGACCAAATCCTCATAGGGTCTTGGTACGGGCGAAAACAAACAAGAGTCCAATTCAACGAGTCCATGTTGAGCCAGGCGGCAACATAATACTTCCCAGACATCTGTGTTGCAAGAGAGCCATGATAAATGAAATTACTGCTCAGACCTTTATTTATTATCCTCAGATATTTTTGGTTCACATCTTTTGATCATCAGTAAAGTCCTGATCAGTTGTCCTTACAGTATTCCTCATCATATCCCGTAGTGGTGTGACGCCAGATTACAGTGGAGAGGAATATATTTCTGCTGGTGTGAAAGTTTATTTACTACACCCAGGTCATAGATGTTCTTGTTCTCCACTCGTCTGTTAATGTCTTCCAATTCTCTAATGTGTTTTACTCTCCTTCCATTTATTCAGACAGTAATGCAGAACATAATCAGCCAAAGCGCTAAGATGACTGATGTTATCACGTTAGTTTATTCAAACAAATGCTCCTCTAATTAGCATCTTATTTTTAAACCACTACTCACAAGCTGGTAGAGCACATACTATCAACGTGCCAACACGTTGCTAAGGGTTGTGTGTGTTTTCACACATGTATGTGCGTCTTACATGAGTATATCTGGACATTAATGGAAGTTCTGAAGGTTTTTTTTGCTTGCACTTGCTCAAAGGGTGTGAATGCAAAAGCAATAGGAATCAATTTAATTGTGCGTCTTCCACTGGAGAGCATGGTATTAGGGAACAAATGACAAGCTGTAAAGAAAAAGGGAAGTAGTGGGAGAGGCGGTAGAAGCAGAGAAAGAAGAGAACACCCTGCTAAGTGAAACTCCTATACATGAGACTTCTGTGAAGTCTGTGAAGGATGCGCCTCCGCTTCCTCGCTTTTCCATTCATTTAAAAACTGACATTTGAGAGAAATTCTTAAATCATTTATTCCGCATGGCGTTATGAATAATTTTCTCTTTCTACATGATTTGACAGAATATTGAATATAAACACACTTGTGTGCATGCTGTTGAAGAGACTTTAAAGATGATCATCACTAATATTGATTTTATTGGTTTCAAAAGTTAGATTTTTTTTATAACAGGGATTCTTTATATAGGGCCTTAGCTCATCCCTTTGTTCAGTAAAAACATAACTGTCTAATCTGTATTAGGCTTTAGATCTGTTTCCTTTGACATGTACACACACACACACACACAGTAGGTATCTAGTTGACAGAGTTAGCAGTAGCTTGGGGTTTGGGTAGATTTTGGTGAGGTGCTGTGATAAAGCTTTGATGTATTTCTAGGGCGATAATATGACTGAGATTCAGCTGTTCAGCCAATGACAACAAAGACAGAGAGAGAGAGAGGAGTGCAGGTAGAGAGAGGTTAACTGTGTGTTGAGACAGATGATGTGAACTTATGTCTTCAGATAGAAAGACAGTAAGAGAGATGTGAGAGATATGCGGAAAGACTGACCCAGAGTGAGAGAGAAACTGTCAGAGGACTGAGCTGAACTGTATGTGTTGAGAACGAAAGGGAAACTGACAGAGAGAGACTTATCTCAGTGAGGAGGATTTAATCACAGTCCCAGCAGTTAACCAATAACATCATCATCCTTTTTCTCGCCCTCTGTCTTGTTCTCTCCATCCAGCTCTGCGGTTTCCCCAAGACACAGACCGTTGATTCCAGACAGCTTCCCCTCCCTCACGGCTTCCCCCTTAATGGAAAACTAAAGGTGTTCCGGCTCATTCCATGTTCATCTGAGTCTTACGCAATAACTCTCCGAACGGAGCTTGTTATTCCATTATCCCTGGTGGGTGTGTGTGTGTGTGTGTGTGTGTGTGTCTGTGTGCGAATCTGTGTATGTGTGTGTGGTTCCTTAAGAAGTCCCAGTAGAGCTTTATATTTGAGAACAGAGCCATCAGGTGTCACAGTGTGATGTTTTCACAGTCTGAGTCACAAAGGATGAGTCAGTCACGGCAGGAGAGCTAATTGGAAAGACACGTGCCAGACATCAACTCTCCTGACCGAGTCAGTCTCTCATACACAGACCCTCAGGCAAACTCCTAAGTACACTGAAATAAACTTGACAGATTACCATCCACTTTAGAGGATTTCTCAAGCTTGCATTTGGGAAGCTGGTTAAAAAGGGTTCACATACATAGAGGCAACTTAAATTAGAGATGAAAGTATAGATACACTTTGCAGACTGTAAGTGACACAAACATCTCTCAAAGAATCATTTTTGTCTCATTTTCTGCCTTTGAGATATTTAAATAAAACATGAATCAATCCTGAGGGATGCGGTAATTCCACTTGTACCCAACGTGGTTTCCTTTGTTTCAGGAATTCTTTAGAAATGAGAGTCAAGTTAATTGTGAAAAGACAAAATATGACAGCTGCATTGAGAAAACAACACTTGATTCTTGTTCTTGTTGCTGTGTAGTAATGACTTTGAAGAAGGTATAATAATCTCACCTCATTGTCATAAATGAATCTTAACTGGAGTTATTGAGAGTAAAGACCTCTCATTGTGAGTTGATTCAGGTTCGTGTACGTTTACAGGGCTGATTATGAACCATAAACTGTATAAAATAGTGGAAGTAATCACTGTGACGTCACCCGTTGCTTTGTGGATTCCTGTTTTGAAGGCTTGAGTCTTGTTTGGCCGTCGTCATCTTGGATTTTTGGAGTAAGAAGTGACCATATTTGGACACTCAAACTAGATGCTAGCTAGGTTAGCATGGTGCATTTACTATATAGTTAACTTAGATAATGCTAATGCTAATTCTGGCTAGCAGAAAACAGACTTAAAACATTCTCGCTTTCAGAGGCAGCCTCAAGTGGCCATTTGAGGAACTGCAGTTTTTTTGGCACTTCCACGTTAGCTTCATTTTTCAGCCCTGGACGTTGCCGCTTGTTATAAAATAATAATAATAATAGGATGTTCTTCTTAGACTATTTCTATTTTCCAGGATTTTTTTTAATTTCCTTTTACATGATAGTAGAGAGAAGCAAGGTGACACTGGTAAAATGATTTGTTGTTTACTGAAGGGGCTTAAACAGCACTAAGCCTTTCTGCTGTACCAGCTTCTAACAGGCCAAACATACATTCAATACAACAATACAACAATACAATACAATACAATACAACAAAGGATGTAGGCCTTACCTGAACCCTTACGGTCTTTCCTCATCATTCTACTAATTCTCTGCAGTGTTTGGTGGCAGATTCAATACATCTGTATCACACATATCTGTGTCACATACTTAAATTAATACAAGTGATTCCTGTTTGGGTAAATCAGAAATCACAGCACCTGCAATCAGAAAATCAATCTCAGCATGTATTTTAATAAATCCATTTACGCAGCTCCTACATCTGTGGTTTATATGCACTCAGTATTGACATTGGTGGCATTGATTTACAGCTGTGTGTGTGTGTGTGTGTATCAGAATTGGGAATGACTACAGGGAGCAAGAGGGTTAAGCATCCGTTACTATTGCAGGGCCAATCCAAAGAGCATGAGCTTTTCTGCTCAGTTCTGTTCAGTTCTTTATTGTCCCACATGAGACCACGTTTTGCATTCATTGCAGCACGGCAAACACAGACCTCAACGCAGGCACACCAGATGATGGACAGAATTAAAACAAACTATCTTTTAATTATGTTATGTTGCCGTGTAAATACATCCCAGAATCACTTTGTGAATGCATTATAATTGCAAAATAATCACACTGTAATTAGTAGGTTGTGTGATCAACATTAAAACGTTTAAAAAAAACAATCCTATTATTAGTATTCTCACAATTCTCAAAACATGACATTAGTTTTTCAGGTTTTTTATTTATTTATTTTTTGTTCACATGTTTTTGTTTTTTTTATATACTCTGAACATGGTTTCTTTTGGTATGGTTGGTGGATTTGAGGCCAAAGTATGAGTACAAGGTGAATTGAGGTGATTTGATGCTATGAAATGTTTTTATTTACAATATTCCACAGTTTAAGTGCTGGAGTAAAGGCCTGCTTTCTCTAATTCAACTTTAAAATGTGTTTGGAGTGTTTGGACTGAAACAATTCCTCTGTGATCCAGTCAAAACACATTGAATTATCTCCTCTTGGAGCGTTTATATAATATTCTCACGACTTGGTACAGTTACATTTATGGACTAAGAGAAACTGTGTGCCTCTGTGTTTCACTCGTCTTTTCTTCTGTCCTTTTCCACAAGCAGAGTCTGTTCATCTGGAGGAAGATGAAAAGATGACTTTTGCTCATTGATATAAATAAATGGAGAGAGAGAAAGGGATGAGACGAGGCAGTGTAGGAGGGGAGATATCCTTGGGGCAAAAAAACGGAGCAGGAGAGAGGGATGAAGCGACCACAGGGAGGAGAGGTGGTGGAGGATGAGGGCGAGAAGGAGGTGGAGAATGAAGAGTGGAGATATGCATAGAGAGAATAAAGAAGAAAGAGAGGGATAGAGAGAGAGACGCAAGGGAGGAGAAAATGAAAAAAAAAACCTAGAGAGTAAAGAGAGAGAAGAAAGATGAAGAAAGAGTGTGATGGTGAGAATACATGATAAGGTATGGCCTGAAAATTTGATTTTCCACCATATGATTACAACTATCAACAGCGTGTATATGTGACTGAGTATGTATGTGCTGTATATGCAGATCCGTACATGTGTATGTTAATGAGTGTACACACTTGGTTGCTTTCCCACCCTGTATTTGCATACATGTCTGTGAGTGTTCTTTAATTGTCCGTTAGCGTTTCTGCTCTTTTATGAGCTCATCTGTCTACTTTACATACGAGCCTGTATATATGGCTGCTTACAGTGTGTGTGTGTGTGTGTGTGTGTGTGTGTGTGCGTGCGCATGCATGCATGCGTGTGCGTGCGTGTGTCTTAATCTCCGCTTGTGCTTGTTGAAGTATATTTATATGAAGCACAAGTTAACCTTTCTTTCCTGTCTAAGGCCATGGCATAGTGACATTTTATTAACTGTGTCAGGTGATATATTACCACATTTCCCACAGTAAGATTACATTACCCCTTTCCTCTCTCCCCTTATTTCTCTTTCCCACCACTCCTCCTTATCTCTCCTCTTCCCTGCCTCCTTTGGCCTTCTCTTCTTTTTTTTTTCTTCTCTCCTCCATGCTCTTCAGTATATGCAGTATATCCATCCTGCTTCCTACCTGACTGTATCCACCACAGTAATTACACTAAAGGGGACAATAGATGGCAAGGGGAAAAAGGAAGGAACAAAAGGGCAATAGGAGAGGGACGATACGATTTCAATGTAAGCCACATTTTGAGAGAGACACAATGAAAGAGGAACCAAAGAATCGAGACAGAGGAAGAGTGTGATGGGGTTGGGATGGGTTTTTTTTAGCTTGCCACTGGTGAGCATCTTACCAAGTAGGCAATACCATCTGGCTGCCAGTCATGGTCATGTCGCCATGGCCTCTGAAATAAATGTAGGACTTTAATAATAGCAGCTTCCAACACAGGAAGCGGGGAGTTGTTAAGAGAGATGTGTAAGGGATGTAATAATACTAGAGTAAAAGAAAAAAGAGACGGTGGAAGGCTGTAGAAGAACAGCTAGATGCACTTACTGATGCTACTATTCAGGTTAGATATGGTGCTCAATAATACAATATTATTACCTTATCAAAGGTAATGTGAATGAGGAGATTAGAGGCCATGATATGCATGATATACAAATACATATATATGGATGGATGTTGGCTTTGTGGAAAGAAAGTACACAACAAAATACTCATGGGTCATAGTTCATTCTGAAAGGTGGACACAAATAAGTAGACACATTTTGTGGCACATTTTCCTTTCCTTTAATTTTTCAAATGTTAGGGTTAATAATAACATCTCTTCAAGTCAGTTGCTTTACAGAGCAACATAACACCAGGTTAAGAAGCAGTGTTTCGTTTCAAATGTGTCGCACATCTGAACAAACCCAGCAGAGGTTTGCTCTATTGCACTTGTAACTCCGCCCGACGATGTTATGGTGTATTGACCACAACCTGGCTTCTACACCACTACAGGGAGGTGAGAAGTTTAACTACTGGATGTCAGCAAAAACAAGATTTTCTGCAGGTGTTGAATTAGTTTTTAAGGACATTATTGTTAGCTGACCTGACTGAGGGTGAGTGGATTGAGAATAGAAGCAGGAAACAACAAACGTCTCTTGTGGTGTGTTTGCTCCTCGGTTTTCTTTTGGGTTAAATTGATTTTCTGTGACATGGAAAAAAACATAGTGTAACAGTAGCACAGATGGAGTAGAATGGAGGCAGCAGCAGCAGCAATTTTGTCATATTTCCTGTTCAGAATTTACATAGTCTCATTTTAAAATAGGCTTATGCCAGGGTGGATGTTAACATTTAGGATAAATATAAAGTTAGACATATGAACAGATTTGCATCAACATGAAGAAGAGGAAAGGGTATGTAAGGCCATTGACACTATAGTGTGATTAATAGCTGGCAAGTTGCTTTGCCAGCCTAACTGTTGGGAGGGGCCTACCTACCACACTAATTTGACAGACAGGTTTTGGATGGGATTTGGTCCACTGAGAGTCGACCGTTCACCAGACTAGTCAGTCACCTTCATAGAGTCTGACACCAGACTGCTTTCCTCTAATTCAAACTTCACATCCAATCACTTTTCATTTATTCATAAATCCTGTTAGATCCCGCCCCCCTCCCTGTACTCCTATTAGGTGAATGTGTTTTAATTTGGAGCGGCGAATGAGCTATTAGCTGTCGCTGACACTTTACCCATGTAATGCTGAGAATGAGCAGAGCAGCTGTGACAGTTTATCCTCATTCATTCACTCACTCACTCACTGAGCCACGTGCGCACACACACACACACACACACTTGCTAACAAAATTAAATGCAAACCTACTTTTGGAAATGGGATTAGCCAAACTACCCAAGTCTGACTTGACTCAACAACACACAGAAACATTTCAAGACACAAAACAGAGCAGATGAGTTGAAGGCGGCTCTTCCTCTTTCTGCACTGTCGGGTTTAAGAGTGAGATGCGTGACTGTCACAAGGTGACTCAGCGTGACAATGCAGGGGCAGATAGAAAATGTTATGGTCTTTTTGGGGCGTGTGGTGACACAGAGTTCTAGTTAATTGCAGTTACAGGAGATGTCGGAGCATTATCAGTGTCTGCTTGGCATCGGAGTTGATAGAACCTTATCAGCAAGATAAAAAATGAGATGCAGAAATTGGGAGAAGACAGAAGAGAAAGAGAGGAAGAAAGCAACTGGGAGAGGAGTGTGTCTGAAGAGACAGAGACAGAAGACCACGAAGAGAGATAAATAAAGATATTCTAATTTTGTCTTATTGTGATAATAAAGTTTTTTAGTATTACTATGCTACTTCTGTTCACCATAGCAGCTTGAATAGTTGCCAATCAAGAAACATCAGCAATAATAAAAAATAAAATTCTCTCTTTCCGGTCTGTTTAGTTTCCCTTTGGTGTCCACATTCCCAGCGGAGCAAGGAGCAGTTTTGACATTCTTTCTCTCTTAGCTTGCCCTCTATTTCTCTCTCCTGCACAATTTCTTTGTCTTAGACAATTTTTATGTTGCTTTTGTCTATTTCCCACCCCACCTCCCCCTTTCTGCATTGTTTATTAATTTTCCTGTTTTTCTTTTCAACACTCTTTACTTTTTATTATTCTGCACCAACTCTTTGTATATCCCCATGCACTTTGCTTATACTTCTCCAATCAAATTCTGATCACATCTTTATATCAAAAGATGCCAGCCCTCCAGGAGGTACTACTTTCATGTGATGAAACTTGCTTATAATCCTTTCAAAGCTGTAAAAGCCAAGGCTGAATATTAACACTCCTACACTCATTATTGACCTTCTACTTACACAACGGCCCTAACTGTTCTTAGTGTACTAACTGCAAGCTCAATGCAAAAATCTTTGTCAGACACAGTGTTGACATGACACAAATATATGCATCTTCAGAGTATTGCTGTTAAAAAAATTATGTGCAAGTTGTATGTAAGAATAAGCCTTGGACTGGTCTTGGAGCTGTCAGTCAGGTAGGAAATGTCTAAGTTTCTTACTGTCATAATAAGTCAGTGTCCCATGTACTGTCCTCTTTTATAGTACACTGTCCCTGTTTTCACTTTATTCTGGAAATATCATCCCCTGTCCAGACTGGATGTGAGCTTGCTGGAAGAGTAGAGTCCACCCAGGAGACTATAAGGTTGTCAACGGGTCCAACATGCCACCAGCATACAAAGTGTATTTTCTATCCATAGGACTCATATGAATTCATAGTAGACCTTCCTAGTATACATCATAATTCTGATATAGGTACATCATGTTTGGGGCCATCTCTTCTGTCACTTTACTTCATTTCAGAGGCTATTTGAGTGTTATTGTTGCCTTTGCATTCGTGCAACTCTACTCGTGTGTTCTTGCCATCTTCACTACATTTCACCAGCATAAAGGCCTGATCACTCCAGAAAGTGGCACATTAAAATTCATATTTGTGAAATATTTGGATTTTAGGAGCATTGTGGTGTGGTGACACTCTCACGCCACCTGGGAACATACATACATCATTTCTATAATTAACATACATTATTTTGTTTAACATACAAAGTGAGCTTGCTAACTGTTGCTAATTTTCAGCTGACAAGCTCTGTCTCAAAACTGTCTGCAAAGCTTTCCACTTTTCGTGAGGCAATTAATATTCCAGCAGATATAAAAGCAGATGGTGTAGCATAGCTAATAAACTGCCACAACATTATCTTTCTCCATGTTGGATGGTCCAGCTCTCTGTCCCATCAAAGGTTAACACTGGCAAACTGCTCCTGGGCCCCTCGACCCTGCAACAACCTGAAGAACTTTTGTCACTTTTGGTAATGAGATTTATTGTAAATTTTCCTGTGAATTAATATTAATCATATTCTTTGTGAATGTTTGTCACAGAGATGTGGAATGTAGTCTATGTTTATTGGCTTGTTAATTGACAGTAATTGCTTGATATCAGGATTAGTCATGTTTTGCATGTCAAGATTATGTATGAATTACATATTACTTTTATGAATACTAATAGATTTGCAAATATAGTTCAATCCCCCCCCACTTCCCTTGACACAAACAACATGTCATCGTACGGAGTCATTTTCTATAGAGCCTTTCCATTAAAGGCATTCAAGGTAAATTGCACAAAACTTCAAGATTAAACAAATGCCATGAAAAGAAGCATGACGAATACTGGCAGCACATCTTTTGGTCAGGTGAAACCAGAATAGATTTTATGTGGATCAGAAGGGGTCTCGTGTATTTGTCGTGGACCTGGCCAGGACTACCGCAGTGAAACATGGAGGTGGGAGTGTGTAGATACGAGGCTACATGAGCGCAAAAGGTGTAGGGGAGATGACATTTTAGATGGCACTATAAATGTAAATGTGTTTAGCCAACTACTGAATGTAAAGATGACTACCAGTCTGGAGAAGGTTGGCAAATCTGCAGATTCGAAAGAAAGCGGTTTATGTTGGCTACTAGTGACTGTCCATGGCTATAAGACTAAGCTGGTAACTCCTGGAATGAATTGTATTTCCCTGAAATAAAGGTCAATTAGAGCACCTTAGTAAAGCTGTCACTTAGAAATGCGCTCCGTTGTGTTGATTGATCTACTTAACGATAGCGGTAGAATTAATTGAGTCGGTGGAGATAAATGAGTGTGCGCTGATCATCCAGTGACTTTCAAACCATTGATTTGTGCCTTATCGCTGCTAATAAGATGCTGTTAGTGGAGAACAGGGTGGCAGTGGTTCGTCACACCTAAGCCACGTACTATTACTTGTTTCTTGTGGCTGCAACCATTAACAGTGTAATTAATAAACACAACCAATATTAGGGTAGTTAGCGATAGCAGTAAAAGCATCTGTTTATATCATGGGTTGATTTCCTGGTAGTTTATACCATTCTCCATAAAGATCCATATTAATAGTTTCTATGCTATCTTCTACAAGCATCACAAGGCCTCAACAGTCTATATTCTGAAGACATTTACTTAAATTATACAGTTCATCTATTTCCTGCATGGTCTGTTCACTTTAAAAAGTGAGGTGCAGGTGCTGAATTGATGGAATGCCTTGAAAGACATTTCCGCTTTTTATCTGTTCATAATGCAGCATAGGGAGCAATGACACCTAACCCAGATAAATACTATAATTATCAGTTCTGCCTCTCACAGCTCACCCGTCTGCCGATCGTCTGTCATATCCATCATGCCTACACATGCACAATGAGCAACACACACACGCACTGTTTTCATCTGTCAAGTCTGTATCCATCATAGCTTGTGTGATTAAGTCAAAGTGAGATTTAGTGCCGCGCCCCGGTAAGGTAACCGCACTGTGGGCGAGTTCATATTAAATTGTCTACTGAGGTGGGCCAGATTGTGTTAGGCCAGTCAACCCATTTATCTAAGCTAATGCTCTTTCTGCCTGCATCTATTTCATGAGCTGAAGGGGACTGGAGAGAGCAGGACAGGGCTCAGTAGAAGAACAGAGGGGACGGAGACGGAATGAAAGGGAAAGTGACAAAGGGAATGAATTTAAAAAAGAAAGAGTAAGAGTGTAAATAATGAATTGAATTGAGATAAAGGAGATATGAACAAAAGGAGAAAAGTGAGCAGAGATGATCACAAACTTGGAGTAAATGGAAGACGAGCATGGGTAGATTGTGACACGTACAGTAATGGTGTAATTACTTTTTTTTGGTTCTCTATTCACCGATTAACTACACTGTTATTTCAACATTTGCCACGGTTTTAAATGAGCAAGCTTCCAGCTCCTCCTGGAAGAGCAATATGGACAAAACAAGGCCTAATGGAATGAAACAGCCTGCCATGTACAGTATATAGCAGAAACTATACTAACAAGGCTGTATGGTAATGAGCCCGAGGAGGTGAAAAAAACAAACGCATGAGTGGACGCACGCACACAAACACAACCCCAATGTGCTGAGACACTATCAGCATTCTCTCATTTTGCCATTAACACTTTTACGCGCTTGTTGCTATGGCAACAGTGTGATTTATTTCCCAATTAAGAGTTAGTGAACTTACTCACTTACAACCAGTAATATTAAGCTGCACATAAATTACCTTCAAGTGTATTGCGGTCTATTTGCCATAAAAAAACAAAACAAAAACAAAACAAAACAAAACAAAGGAATATCACCATCTTGTATCTCCCAAACAAGCAAACTTCTGAATCAAGACTCTTTGTGAGTTTATTACACAAAAACAAATATACTCTAATAATTGTGCACTACACCTAATTGGCAATTAATGTGCTCACTAAAAAGAATGAAATTCAGCAGGCTTCACAACCAATAACAACCTTTTTCATCCATCTAGCTTCAAATGAAGATAAACAATACACGGATGGATGAGAGACGCGGCAGGCAGGTGGGAACGTAATGGAATCAATTAGGCAAACGCTCGTGATTTATATTCTGTGTTGATAGCAAAGAAAGCTTAATTAACTTTCTTTTTCCCTCTCACTGATATCATTTGTTTCTAATGTTTATGCAACGATAACATATGAATCCTGTCCCCTCTTGTGACAAATAAACGGAGCAGCAGCGCCTGTGTTTAGACTTCTGTGTGCGTGCGTACAAGGGCGTGTTTATGTACGTTGCGTTTGTGTGTATATGGGCTTAGAAAGCAGAAGTAACTGTTAATTATTAACTCGATAAAATGTTGACGCATATATTAGCACGGATTCATAAACATAAGGGTGATTTCTGCACGTGTCTGTTTGGAGTCGATTGTTCGATCTTTTTTGTGCGTCGCTGTGTGTAATTTGTCTTCATGTTGACATGAAAAATGTTTGCCTATCTTTGGATGTGAGAGAAAAGGACCTTAAGCTTGCAAACGGTTGTCTAACATTCCTTGGTAATGAAACCCCTTTTCTGTACCTCTTTCTTTTTTCTATTCTCCTCATTCTCCTCTTTGCTCTTCTCTCGCTCACCGCAGTGTTATTGAGAAGTAGAACTCGTCTGGCCCTCATTAATGTCCCTGGCATTCGCTTGGCTCTGCATCATTCGTTTCCTCTCTCCCCAGCCTCTTGCAGCTTCATCCCGCATTCTACCCATGCCATCCTCATACGCGCAACACTAGTGGCTTCCACTGCAATTAGTACCTGTGTCATCACGTATTCGAGCACACGAACACACACTGCAGAAGCATTTAGGTCTGGATCTTTTTGTGCCCGGCACCTCTCTCCTATCCTTCACCTCTAAAACCCTCTCGGTAATGATGGACTTGTTTGACAATCACTAGACGGTGTTAATAAGCATGACCGGGATGCCATGTTCCTCTCCATCATATGCTCATCTCTTTTAACCTCAGAAGACACAACACAGCACTGTCGTATGTTATGACATTTTGTAAAGTAGTTTGGAGATAAGATACTTGAAATGGAACACTGGCCATTAGGTAAGATAAAGGAAGCCACAGTGTTGTGTCACTCTGTACAATCTGATAGTGTTTTGGTGTTAACCGGCAAAGGCTACACATTGTCTCAGTATCTTATTAGCTTCAGTATGAATCTTTCATTTGGGTCTCTATCACAGAGCCCCTAAAACTAGGCAAAGTCATTACCGTTTTCACTTTTTCAATCTCTCGCTCTTTTCATGTACCGAGATCACTCCTTTATCCCTCGCGTTCTATTTTTCATCACAACTTTATCCTCATTCATACCCTCAAACACTCTTTAAACTTGAAGAAATGAGACTTGCATCTTTTGAACAAAAAAAAAGAAAAAAGAACTAGGTCTGGGTGATCACCAGAAAGTTTCTGACATGCAGAATCACCCTTAAGCTGGTGTTGAATGTTTTAGAGCAGGCTGGTCTCTTTTTCTGAAGGGGATAAGAAGGCTCTTGTGTCTGCCTGTCTGCCGGGGCTTTGGAGGTAGAGGAGAGGCAGCTACCTGTTCTGCTTTCCCCTCTCATCTCTTCACACTAATTAGAGAGAGCTGGGTTTAGTGGGGACACACATCCTCTGCTGGCTCACAGGTGGGTGTGTGTGTGTGTGTGTGTGCTCATGTGTATTCCTTAAAAGTGTCTTATAAAGATCCTGTGTTTGTCTAAACTAGCCAGAAACACATTTTAGGTCAACATTTCTTTAGTAATAGACATGCTGGTGGAATACAATGTGCCAACTGCGCGGTGGCAAGGCACCGCAGGCGATGATAAGGAGGGGACTTAAGCAGTGGGCTCTCTAGGCCTAATCACTGCACACATTTCAAAGGCGAGCTCGCCAATTAAAACTGATAGGGCTCAATATGGGCTTTTCGGCTGCCACAGCGAACAGCAACACATCCAAGATGAAAATCAATCAGCCACCCCGTCTCCTGGTCGGAGAGAAGCGCTTTGCTAGCCAGTGATCCGAGAGGAGCCTCTGATAAATACATGGGCTCCACAAGAGGCTGTATCAAGGGCAAGGGGGGGAAGACTCACAGGGTCACGGAAAGAAGACAGAGTTTTGTGAGTCCCCAATCATTGTGTGTGTGTGTGTGTGTGTGCCTGTGTATGTTGGGGATCAGAGGGTCTGTGATCTCAGCTTTCAAAAGCAGGTGGTAAAGGTGAGCGAGCTTGGTATCATTGGCTCTACTGGAGGTGCTAGCAAGGCGTTGGCTGATGACACACTCGGGCTTGAAGAGCGCAAGACATCAAACACTGAACGTTCTTTCAGATTGATGGCGTGCTGCCCAAAATATTTGGGCATATTTGATGTGTAACCTGATTGGCAGTTAATTAGCTCCCCACATGCTTTGCTGTACTTTGCCTTGTTGTTTTCTTTAATAAAGTGAAGTCACACTTTTGAGCGTTTGCCGCATGCTATCTAAACAAAGTGATGCGCTGTTGTGTTGATGCATGACGTAGACAGGTCCTTGCAGATATGTCGCCCTTGTTTGCAATAATAAAGGGTTATTGTGTTTAGGAACTGATAAGCAGAAATTAAATTCAAAGGGGTATCTGGTTCTCTGCATGTTTGGTTCAGTTTTTGGAACCAGTTCTCAGTTCCCAACCCTAATGATCGCATATTATAAATAAAATAAATTGATATTTGTCAGTCACATAGGAGAAAAAAAAAGACAAACAATATGTAATCAATGTTAACACATATAATTGTAAAAGGAAATGACAAATATTGAATTTTGATTGAATGATTGCAAAAGGATCTAATTACAATAGAGTATTACATCAAAAGCTCTGTCACATGTCTGGAGATTTTTCACTTCAGTGGAGTATGTACGATCGTTTGTGTGTGCGTGATTGTGTGTTAGCAGTCAGGGCAAACAATCATGAGAACCTTCTGTGGTTTATCTCACTGAAGTGAAATGCACAGACTACACACAGCTGTATGTCAAAGTGAGCATTCGTTGCCACCATGCAGTGTAACTGCTGTAGGTCACATGCTGCCTAGGCAATTTAAGGTGACGTCCAATACCTTGTGATGTGCGTTAGTGCGTCTGTGTGCTTCCACAGACGTGTGTAAAGGCTAACGCACTCTGACAAGCTGATAACATATTTCTTGTCATACGATTTGACATAATTTACTAATAAAGATTGATCGCCCTTTGTTCCCCGTCAATGAGTGTTTGTACAATTGTCCTGCAGCCATGGTGTGTGTGTGTGTGTGTGTCTGTGTGTGCAAGAGAGTAAAAAAAAATAAAAATAAATCTTAAGGCTTCCCCCTCCACAAATCAGACACTGGCTGGATCCAACCTTCTCCCATGATGCTTTGCAGGCGGAAATCTTGGAAATACTCCAGGCGGTGGCTAAGGGACAGAGAGAAAATTAAAAAATAGGATACACAAAGCTTTCACTCTAATGCTCATAAATCTGGAGGCAAAAAATAAAAATGAAAAACTGTTGTAAAATATTTTCTGTGGCTGCAGAAGTCTGAGAAAATAACCCTGATGATGTCATTAAAATAATCCTGATGATGTCATTAAAATAATCCTGATGATGTCATCAGGATTACTTCGTTTTGACTTCAAATTTATTATAGAAATTCTGTGAACTGGGGTGTGAATTTTAAAAGATGTGGACAGAGAGGGAGGGTCTAATGGAAGACGCCATGGAGTTGCATTGTGGGAATTGTAGGATCCAGTGTTTTTTGCTGCTTTGATTTTGACCATTCTTTCTTAAATCTGTCCCTAACAAGTCCCTAAACCTTATGGAAGTGCAAAGCTTAAATGGTGCAGTAGCCCTTTAAAACAAGTTTTTGTATATGAGCTATATGACCTCAAACACCTGTACTCAGAGGACTTGGTATACTCACAAGTTGGGTTTTTGTCCTTCCACAATCTCTTCTTTAGGGATGGGGTAGAGAGCCTCATATGTACGCTTCTCTCCAGAGCCGTGAATTGCGTAAGAATTCATCTTGTTGACATTGGGAGGGAAGTAGGTCCAGGGGATGAGAGCCTCACCCATCCACCTGTCCCCTGTGATTGTGGCACTAAACACCATGGGCAGTTGTTGCTGGAGACAGAAATCAAGACAAATGAAATACTTACAATGCCAAACACAACTTGTCACTGGCCTCTTCAATAACTTGATGTTTGCCTACCTGGAATGCTTGGCCAACTCCTGACAGCAATAATATCAGGTGCTGTCCGTGTCTTAAATGAAAACATGGAGAGGATGTCTCATTGTTGCACTGTGCTCTCACTTGTTTATATTGAGACTGTCCATGGTAATAGACATGGATGTTACAACAGCTTATCTGTGTACTTACGGACAAACCTCCACCTCTAGGTAATTTTCTGTAGTATTATCAAGGAAGAAGGATTCCACAACTGACGAGATGAAGACAAAACAGAGAAAAACAACAACTTTAATCTGACATTAACAAACTGCTTAAACAGTGTAATTAACCTCTTCGGAAAAGAAAATAATTAAATCATTTGAGTAATTTATTTTAAGTTAGTTTAACAACAATATGTAAAAAATAACAGATATACAGTATAATTATTCAAATAAGATACCAGCTCAACCACAAGCAGCGTATTCATTATCAACCAAGATGATAATGGGGTTGGTTTCCAGTTTAATAAGTAACATTAATGAAGGCAAAATATGTGGGGCTCATTAACTGGAAATCGAAGTTACTTAAGGTCAATTAGATAGGATTGTTATTCCTTAACCTCATTACAGGGTTTAATTGCTGTGTCACCATATTAATGATAATGCAATTACTATTATGGCCTCATAAACAGAACTAGTCTCTCCATCCTCATTGGACTATATTTATAATTTTATCTTGGCTTGTACAGTAGGCCTAAAACGGCACCATTCAGACTAAATCCCTGAATCATGACTGTAATTACAATGTTATATGAAGTCTGGGTGGGAACCATAAAAGCAACACCTGTACAATATATCACAATCTATTACAATAAGCCATAAACCTGACCTTTGTGATGTTGCGTAATGTTCAGTTTCACTGGAGTGTGTCACGGGAATAATTACACATTAAAATGGCTTTTAATTCATATCACATTCCATCTAAACACTTCACTTTAATTACAGACATCTTTAAAATAAATCCCTAAATGCTCTTGCTACAGATTTACTATTTGCATGTATAAAAAGGTGTTTAGTGAAATACCATCTCTGGGCCTGCTCGCCGACCTTCCTCACCCACCTTCATAATCCCAGAGTCCAGGGAAGGGCACGCTGGGGGGTCCTGCAGGGGCCGCTGGGTCATTGAAGAAGGGAGCAAACACCTGCATCTTCAGCCCTCCTCCACCAGGGGAGAAAACAATCCTGACAGCGTCATGATTCACAGGACTGCTATCCCAGGTGTGCTGGATCACAAACTGCATTTGTGTACTAGGACTGGAAGAAAACATTAAATCAGGATGAAGACCTGCAACATGACCACAGTGACATAGTGCATCGATAAATTACAAACTTACAGAGATTCACAGCATAGCAGGGTGTAGATGAGTGTCATAAACTGTAGTCCACGGTCTAACCCCATGTTGTCAAAGACTAAATAAAATACTCAAATCTGTGCTGCTGCTGAACTTGTCCTAATATTATCAGTGGTTAGCTCTTTAAGCAGTGTGTTATCAAATCAGGTTGTCAGCAGTTTTGTTACTCAATAACGTATCATGATAACGTTAGTAAATGACTTACTGTGTGATTAGTCCCGACTCCAATATGGACTTACAAACAAACTACCAAGTAGGTTAGACGTTATTTTGCAAGATACATGTGCAGAAATATAACCAAAATCTTATTTTATTAACAAATGAATGACCAGTTAGCCAAGAGCAACAGCAAATACGCCTGTTACTGTCTAACGAACCAGACAAGCTCTCCTTGGGTGAAAGCACAGGCGTTTCCCACCTAAAACAAGTCGTCCATAACTCAAACTGAAACTAAATAAAAGGGACCGTGTCCACCTGAAGCTTCGTTCCTTACGTTCCCGACACACAGGGCGGAACCTTGTTTTTTTTATTTCTCTTGTACAGACCCGGACAACTTTAGTGGTGCGCTTCTGTACTACCATTGGTTGTTATTTGTTTGCTTCAAATTGGACGGCGGAACTGAAAAAGTAAAATAAAACCACATATGTTTTAATATTTTACACTTATATAACTCGTAAGCGTCATCTCTAACGTTTTGTGTTGCAAATTAGCTATTAGTTGTAACAAATGAAAAGGCGCAGTTAGCTAATGTTAGCTGAGATTGATTAACGTTAGCTGCTGTCAGGGTAACCGCAGGCAACGCTGAGCAAGCTTATATCACTATGTACGGTTAAATGTTTGTGTCAGCTTTTTTAACGCCGTTAGCTGAGGTTTGGCTAAAATCCCGCACAGAAACGGTGCCGTGAAAGCAACTGTTTTACGTTACTAGTGTAACTTACATATTGTATATGCGTCTATGTTATAGCTAATGTGTAACGTTCGGTAGTTTACAAGGCACTGGAGGTCGTGTTTTTAACCTGCCGACGTAAATTGTTTTGCTCCCGTCTAAACCGCACCTGCAGCATGGAGGCAGAAGTTGAGTTTCTACGTGATCAAGGTAAGAACAAACCAGCACCGGCTAGGTGTTTTTCTGCTTTAGCCGTACCTAGGTGGTGAGTGGCACCGTTCAGATTGGTGGGAGTCTGTCAACTCTGAATAGTGGAGCATCATAAGGGTGTATGCTTCACTGTGTGTGTGTGTTTTTTTGTTTCAAGTCCACAGATTAAATTCTGCTCTCAGCCAGTATCAATATGGGCACCGCACTCAGTCCACGTCATCGCAGGTAACTTCACCATAATAATTCAGGTTCATTGTTTGCTATCCGTTTATCCTTAACATTTGTATCTATGTGTCTTTGTCAGAAAATTCTGATTATCAAATTATTTAACAAGATGCAACATTCAGGGAAACTGGGATGGGATTATTTATGAAAGCTTTTTTTAGCTATTTCTTTCTCTTTTTTTTTTTTTTTTTTTACTGTACTTTACTGTACCTTATTCTGCATGCCTTATCTTCCTCAGGTTGAGGAAGCAAGACAGGCAGAGTCTCCTGCTCCCTGGATTTCTGATAGAAGGTCAGACACAATGGGAGACTTTGTGTCTCCCTGATACATTTTAGAGACACACCAGTATAATTCAGGATTTGCAAGCCATTCTTACATGGCAGTCAACATGTTCTTCTTGATGTAAATGCCCTAAAGATCAAATACATTTTTATACAAGTGACATCAGTATTCATCTTCATTACAGTATAATGGCTCCTCTGATAGCTGAGTATGATCGGCACATGGATGAAATGACTGAACAGCTGCAGAGATACCAGGTGAAAAACACAATATGAACTAAAAAAAAGCAATTAAGCACACAAAAAATACTAAGTTGAGTAGAAAGGTATATGAATATTGGCTGTTATACATGTTATGTTGTATTATGTTATACATAATATGTTTTGAGAAACATATTTATATTGGCTTGCTCTAAAGAACAATGGTCCTGTATACATACATTTAGTTACTAAGGAAATGTATAAGCATGTCTTAACTAACTAATAACACTTAGTGTTCTACTTGTCCAATCAACAGGTGTCGATGGCAGAAGTACAAGTGAAGTTGGAGAGGCTTGTGAAGGAGAATGAAAGGTAAAACAAAATCTGGTGTGGACATATAGAAACAGAACGTGGTTACACAACAGGAAACACGAGCAAACATTTCTCACATCAACATCAATCAGGCTTTTCTGTTATGAGAGATGTTATTGGAGAATATCGGATACTAATTAGTTTTCTAACTTGAATTATAATAGATAGAGTGACTGTGATTGTATTGGTATGTCACCAAAATAAAATTTAGAATGAGCTGTAAAAGTACAGGAATAGTGTTAGATGGCTGGTAATCTATACTATTGGAAATACTGATGAACAAAATGTGTTTGAGTGTTATTGAGGTTGTGATGTTTCATTTTAAATCTAAAACTATCTGCAAAATATATATATATATATAAGAATGTATATAAAGAATGTATAAATACTCCAGTATTAACCACCTTTGTTGCAGACTGCATGCAGAGCTGAGGGAGTCTGTGGAGAGGCAGCTTCATGCCCTGCCTTCAGGAGTGGAGGGAAGCACAGTGGAGGAGGAAGCAGTCATTAGAAACCTACAGGAACAGGTCCAGCTGTCTGAACAGGTCTGCATAGGTTCAAATGGGATGTATAAAGCTATGCAGATGAAACCTGCGGTTACAAATATGTGTCGATACTGTGATTAGTATTTGTTGCATTGTGTCCTTGGTATAATCAAAAGGAGCCTGTGTGTTTGCTGCCTTACCGGGAGTTGGATGAAAGGATCAATATACATTTTGTTCTTTGTGCATTCAGTAGAGTGTTTGCTCCAAGGTGTCCTTAACTTATCTTATTACAAAGCTTGCAACTTTTTCTTGAATTGTTTACATCTTAGCTCTTGCATTGGAGCTATTCACTGACAACAACAGCTGGTCCCTTATAGAGTTGCTACCTATATACAAATTTTAATAATTCTGAACAAAACCCATCTTATTTTTTTTATTGGGATTATATATAGATAAAAAAAACAATAAGGAAGAAATCCCACAAATAATAAATCACTGTGAGTTATTTAAAGTGCTTAGTGTTCAGTAACCGCCTGGGGGTTAAAACTGTCTCTGAGCCAGTTGGTCCGAGCTCTGATGCTATATAGGCGTTTTCCTGAGGGACAGAATGAGAACAGACATGCGCTGGGTGGCTGGTGTCCTCCATAATACTTAAGGCCTTCCTTCTGCACCGGGAGGTGTTAATGTCCTGATTCTTAGCAGTGTTTCCATGATTTTTGAAGCTGTTTTCACTGTCTTCCTCAGTTGTCTGTGGTCTTGTTCAGTCAGGTTGCCAAACCACACCAGTATGTCTCCAGTAAGGATGCTCTCTATGGTAGCCCTGTAGAAATTGACCAGGGTTTTTGGCGATATTGCAGATCTTTTAAGGCATTGCAGAAAGTATAGTCTCTATTCTGCCTTCTTAACGACATGACTGGTGTTGAGAGACATGAACTACAAAGTGAGAGTAGGTTAGCCAGCTATCTTTGGGCTTAACTCAGGTTTTTCAGTATGCTTTTGAGCAGGTTAACTTCAAAGGAATCCTTCACAACCTGTCAACACCTGACCAATCAGATCACTGGAAAAAAGGAATCATCATTCCTACAGGATCCCGACATGGACAAAAGTCCAGCGTTTACAATAGCGTGACGGGTACGTGACGAGAGCAATATATAATTTTATAGGTCAGTAGAAACATCTTGTTGTTCCAGGCTTTCTATTTCTACTCTGGATTTAAAACAGAGCTTCTAACGAAGCAAGAGATTGTTTACGTCACTAAACACATAATGATGATTTTAGCTAAATGTTAATTGTGCAAAATGTATTTCATCTGCAGAGTGTTTGCTGACAGCGTGGCTGATTTTACACTCTGATTCCATCACTGTAGCTCAGAATAATATTAGATAACTAATATTGATGATTGGAAGTCAAAACAAAAGATTGTCTCTTACTAGAAAAATAATCCACATGCTGTTAATTGGCTGCCATGATTATAAATTAACATTTAGGTCAGATAGACATCATCAGCCACTAACTACTTTTCCCGTCTTTGCTTCAAAAGCAGAAACTGTTTGGTATCACTGTTTCATCTCATATCATATGAACGACAGTTATAATTCTAATGATGTTGCTCGTAAATGAACACCTCCCCCCTCACATGATTGCGCTTGTAGCTGATTAGGAAAACCCAGATTTAACTTAGCTAGTTAATAGCCAGCTTTGTGTTACTGGTTATCTAGGACTCCCAGTATTAGGCTCAGTAAAGCCAGCTCATCCAAAGAGAGTCAGGCTAAGTTGAACTTGCTTCATAGTACAGGCTCAGCTGGAGTCTGAGATCTGAAGATACTCACAGTTCCAACAGTCATTGATGTGAACTGACTCCCTAAAATCAACAATTATCTCCTTTTGTTTTTTCAACATTTTTTAAATTAAGTAATTAAATAATTTTTTATGCCTGGAAGCTGTCCAGTTCAACCACAGTCTGATCAGCCGGCCACTGAGCAGCTGTGGTAATGAGGGAGGGGCAAGTGCAGCATTACAGTTTCCCCACTCAGATTATTATGCTGCTATTATTTGGCATCACAGTCATGTGTGAACAGACTGTAGAGTAAGGGACTAAGGCAACAACCCTGTGGTGCTCCTGTGTTGAGAACTACCTTAGTTGAGTAGCAGGTATCTGCGGTCTCTGTGTCTGAGGTCTGCCTGTCACAGTGTCATACAATCACTTACAGATGGAATTGCAAAGACCAAGCTAAGCTTCACCAGAGGCGTTTTTACCTTCAAGAGGATGATACAGTGATACGGCATCTTGCACAGATCTATATGACCGAAAAGCAAAACTGTAGCGGATCAAGGTTGGCCAGAATTATGTATGTCTTAACTCATTTTTCAAAGCATTTCATTATTACTGAGGTTAAAGCAACATGTTTGTAAGCAATAAAACAGGATACAGGTGGGGTTTTTGGGTATAGACACAATAGGGGTTTTCTTAAAGCATGTACGAAGCACACAGTAGTTTTTAGTGACAATGACGGGTTAAAAATGTCCCAAAAAACATTCGATGAGATAGTTAAGTATACGAGATGCGATACCATCTTGGCTGACAGCTTTACGTGCTTTGACAGATTTAAAAACCTTACTCACATCAGTCTCTGTCACTTGATGTGTTGCCTCGGTGAGTGAGTGCTAACTGTCATTTAATTTCAAGTGCAAGATGTGCATAAATGCGTCAAATAAGTGTGCATGTGTATTTATGTAGGAACGGGTGCAGGCCATGGAGCTGTGGCAGACTGCAGCGCAAGAGCTGGACCGCCTCCAGCAGGTCTATCAGAAAACCATCTCTGACGGACAGATCCACGATGCTCAGAGACAGCAGCTCAAGGTGTGGTGTTCACACATTAACATGCACAGCCAACACATTAGCACTTCACCACTAGATGGAGCCGTTATCATAGAAAGGAGGTTAATTACAGCAGTTTGGCCTCAGTTAATACTTGATATAAGCATAAGGTAATTACAAGCAGTTAACTTTTATTGAATGCCCCTTTTTTCCCTTCACAGGATCAGCTTGTTCAGTTCCAGCAGCACACGCACAAACTCCAAGTGGCCAATCAGAAACTGGAATCGGTAAGTGACGGTTAATTTAAAGCATGTTAAATTATTGGCTTCCAATTAGCCATGGGATCGAAATGCTCCTGCTTCTCCGAAATGAACCCTGCTCTAATAATTAATCTTGTAACTAAGTGAAACAGAGTCTAAGTCACTCTGGTAGTCAGCCAGAACTGTCTTGGTTGTATAATGTACTGTCAACTCACTTGGTAATCCTCTAACTATCTTAGCTATTTCCAGCACATTCTGTTGCACACTAACCTCGCTCGACCCTACCTGGAGGTTAATGCGCACAGAATGTTTACAGAATATATTTATTCCTATAAAAACCCCTGCATGCACATACACATGCGTGACTAATGCTTATTTTGTACACAGTACATTGTGAGGAGAGAGTAACACTATATCCCTCTGATGTATTTTTAATGAGAGGGCAAGCCTTGGGCTTTCCTCCCTGACTTTTTATTCAAGCAGCCTCTTTCACTCTCTGTATGTTAGAGTGGTTGACTTTGTAGCAGTGAGTGACAGACACAGGCTTCTTAGCATTTGCTAAGAACAAAAAGTTTTAAGAGAGAAGTTGTAGGAGAAAGTTAATTTGAATATAAAGTTTGAGGTGTTTATTTGGAATCATGCCACACAAATGGCAGTCTTGTCTCTCTTGCCACACACAGACGAACCAGCAGTTCCTGAAGACGGTGACAGAGCAGAGCACAGAGATGGAGGAGCTACACAGCCAGCACAGGTAAGTGTAGATTCAAAATGGCTGCCAGCAAAAGTGTTGCTCTGTAAATGTGCGATTTAGCATCAATTGTGGTCGTGCAGTGTGCATGACATTATATTTGTTGAAATGGTGCTGCTTTTAGATATTTATTATAGTTGTGATCTGGAATGTAAAGCTTTGACTTACAGGGGAATTGCAATCACCAAATAAGGACATGCATGGACTATTTTCTCTCTGTGTCCTGGTGTAGACAGGCCAAAGCTGAGCTGAGGATGGCCACAGCCAAAGTGGACGAGATGACCAAACTTCTGCAGAATGTGCAGGACCAGATACAGAGACGGGTGAGAAAAAAATCAATAAGAATAAGGATGAATGGGAGCAGTGAAAGTAGTAGGGAACTTGACTAGGACAGAGTGGAAGTGCTGCAATAACTGGTTGAGAAATGACAACCTAACCAACCTAATCAAGACATTTATTAAACGAAATAGTAAATATTTGATGGTTCTCAAAAGCAAGGTTTTCTTGCCATGCATATTTCATTTCGTTTTTTTTCGCTTTTGGTGGTAGTAAGTGATCAATTTTAAGGTATTACTCAAGGCTACTGAACTTGTGCCGACTGTTTCATAAATTGAAGGATAAAGCTATTAAAAGAAATTTATTGGTTAAATGAAAAAAAGTAAAAAATTCACCTGTAATGGCAAATATGGTTCTGTATTTAGGAGGAAGATGTGGCAGAGGCTCAGGGCCGAGAAGACGCAGCAGACAGACGACTCCAACAGCTTCAGTCAGCCTTGAGCCAGCTGGAGGCCAGGTGAGCACATGATGAACTGCTGTTTAACCCGCATTCCTCTTTCCATCCTCTTCTCACCCTGTCAAACATTTCAATCATTTATGAAATACATGCAGTATGCTTTAAATCTGAGATGTGAATTCAAGACTGAAGAGATGAAAACATTTTATTTTGTGTGCAACCTTCAATTTTCCTCCTGGTGAAAATCTTGAGAACTTCAGCATGTTTTTAAACGGAACACTAGACATGGTCATACCATTATCATGTCATTCAATTTTTTCAGTTTGATTTAAAAACCTTCATAGCTGTAGCTAGATATACAGTCAAAGGTGTGGGCACACCTTCCCATTTACTTGAATGAGAATGTATGTCCAAACTTTTCACTGGTACTGCAAAATTAACCAAGTAAGAAGAAGCAGTCTTCTTTGGGGAAGCATTGGAATTTAACATTAGTTTCCTGTGTTTGCCCGTACTACTACTACTACTGGTTCTCAATACTTTTCTACATTGCCAGACTAAAATCGGCATCTCAGGAGGCAGAGGCGGTTCGCAGAGAGCAAACTGTGTGGGAGAGAAAGGTCGGGGAACTCCAGGCGCGTTGCACTACCCTAGAAGAGGAGAAGTATGAGGCCCTGGCCAAAGTCCGAGAGAGTGTTCAGGTGGCCGAGGAGGCTGCACTGCAGAAGGACCAGGTGACTGCAGTCACTTTCTCTCCCTTTCTTCCCTTTCTTAGCCTTCACCCCCCAATTCCCCTTTAGTCTTCACTGACTAAGCCTTCCTCTCAATTTGCTGTGCAGTAGCTGCACTAACACAGACAAGTCTTCACATCCCTTCAGCAGTATAAAAGTTAGCCCAGCTGAAATGTGTACCTATGTCTGTCTTTTCCATGTCCCTTCAGGCCCTGTTAAGAGAGAAACAGAAGACAGAAGAACTGGAAAAAACAAAGGAGGTTATCAAACAGTTGATCCAGGATGCTGCAGTCCGCACCAGGAAAGAGGTGGGGAGTTACTGCAGGAGTTAATAAAGCACTGGAACTCCATGATAGAATGCTAGCTGTCTGGAATAGGCTTTAAAAACTATTTGGTCGTTAGTTACAAAATATCGGACAGGTCACAGCTTATGCTATTAAACTATTACTTAAAAGCTCTGGGTGATGTGAAGATATTTGATACAAACTGTAATTCTCAAAAAAAAGAAAGCCACAAACATTTCAGACACTGCAGAATTCTTTGATTCAGTGCAGCCTTCAGCTGTACCAGTTGCTGTTTTTTTTTTTTTCCATGATGCACTAAGCCAAAAGCAAAGAGCTGCTCTTTCCCTCTGCCTTACCTCAGTCAGAGACATGGTGATTAATGCTGTATTAATGGGTCTTTTTCATCAAGCCCTTCAACTGTTTAATCCTGTTAATGAAGCCTAGTGTGACCGCAGTGCTGGCTGTCATCTTAGTCACTGGCTGGACTTCAGTAAATGATGGTGTTTCAGAGAGTAACTGTTGATGCGTTCAGGACTTTGTATAAAATATACACCTTATCTTGCTTTTGCCTTTTTACCTCCAAAGTAATTTTCTCATAGAGTTGGAAGTTAATGTTAAACAATGCAGCCAAAGTAAGGCAATTTTCTCACCTTAATCTCCTCTCACTCCTACATCTTCACTCAAAGCCGACATTGAGTGTTGAGATAAACTCGTGTAATGAAGAGTTAATCCCAAAACTGCTTACACTGGTAGTCAGACCACACACTTACCTGAGGACTTAAGTGCCACTCAGACAGTCATGCGTGAGGCTGGACTCCTAAAATAGAGTTGTGTCCAGAGTGATTTGGACTTAGAGCTTAGGTTCAGTTCCTTTACATAATTCCCACTTGGGCAAAGAGAGAATTGATGTGACTGCAAACTTTCTTTTTAAGGACAAGTTCTATTTTTCATAAATGTGTTCCTCAAACCTCAGGACTCCCCAAGCTTGCATCATTCCCCACAAGATTGCTGTTTGCTATGCCAGTCTGCTTGTATCCCAAATCTGTGTTCTTTCAAGGCAATTGCATCCTTGACACATTTGAAAGCCTATTTCTCCTAAAAGCTCAACATAAGAAAATCTTACAACCTTAGAGAGGTGGACCGGTGATGTGGAAGTTAAGTCACCAGCTCAAGTGTCTTCTTTTTTGTCTAATAAAGTAGCTGTCTATCTAAGTGAAAGTGAAATGCAAAACATTTGCACTGAATCTCAGTAGTAATTGCACATATTAGAACTATGTGACTTTATTTTTAACAGGTGGATAATGTGCGTAAGCAGTGCAACATTCAAATCCATCATATGGCTGAGGAGCTGTCTGCATTGCAGCTGGTAAGAACCCACCCTGCGAAGGACAAATTCCTTTCAGCACCACACTAAATCTTTTTTCAGTCTCTTCCTGTCTACTCATCTGTTTTTTTTTCTTTGTGTCTACAAGCCTCACTTTTTTTTACTCTCCTTGTTCTCTCTCCAACTCTCTCTAGGAGTGTGCAGATAAAGAGTCTCAGATTGAAAGGTCCCTGCGAGAGAGAAAAGCTGTTGAGGAGGAACTGGAGAAGGTATCACTTGAAGGTTCAGTGAAACTGCAAGATGGAAGAAACTGCTGAAGCTCCTGATACTGTTTGATTATATGGTTTTATAAATTATATCAATGCTCTATGATCTTTTGTTGTAGGTATATAAAGAAGGCAGAGCAGAGCCAGAGTTCAGGAAGATCGATCTCCTTCACCAGAGGTGTCTAGATGCAGAGAGGATGAAGGAAGACATGAGCATCACTCTGCATAGTGCCCAAAACAAACTAAAAAACCTAGAGATGGAGTAAGTGGAATAGTTAACACTCACAATTCTAATTTGGTGATTTTAGCATTTTAACCTTTAATTCCACCCTGACTGACTCCCATGTAGCTGCATCTTCTGCCAATAACGATAGTTGTATGAATATAGCATTTTGTTTCCCTTCCTCTCTTCCATCCATCCGACCGTCTGTAGTTACAGTGAAGAGCTGTCCCGATGTCAGGAGGAAGTGCGGCGGCTGCAGGGCTCTCTGGCTACAGCCCGGGATGACTGTGTCGGCATCAGTGAAGAGCGGCTTCAACTGCAGCAGGAGAACTTGCAGCTCCGCAGGGAGATGGATGAGGTGCGCAAGGCCACCCTGCTGGTCCAAAAGAAGGCCAAGCAACAGGTAACATAATGATATATAGAAACATGTGAAGAGAAATGGAGCAATACAGCAAGTACTTGCTACAAGAAGTCAGCTTGGAAAGACTACATTAACTGTATGTACTGAACTGGATACCGGCCCAATGATGGCTCAGTAACGCAAGAAGCCAAAAAATCAGATTCCTGCTGTAAAGAAACTATTAAGAAATGAGGTCAAAATATCCTGACCCTTCTTCCCAGATGCAATTAGATAGGTCTTAACTGTTTTGTTAGACCCTCCCTGCCTGCTGCTTTCAAACTCCTCCCACCTGGTTCGTAAAGCAGGCTTTTTGTTATGAAGTCGTAGTCAAGAACACGTCACATGGGAAATCAGGTGAGGGATGACATCATTAACTTCCTCTAAAACCACAGAAGACATTGTTCGTAAACAAATCTTCATGTGTAAAATGAATGTTCCTGTCAGAAAAGTGGAAAAAAGATGAAAGCAGTAGGGAAAGAAACATGTATTTATTCCGCCTGCTGATCTGAAGTGTTTGCCAAACAAACATGTGGATATCTATTAGTGAATTAAATATTCACAGTCTTGCATGGAAGGTATTGAAATGGTTGGCAAAAAATGGATAAAAGATAAAAAGAATGGTTCTCACACAAGTCATGCTTGCATAAACTGATTAAAATATTGACATATAATTTAGCAGGCATTTTAATTTATCACAAAGTTATCTCAACTAATAGTTAAGTTATCACAATAGATATGTAATTATTCATCTATTGACCTTGTACACAACCTTTTCGCTCTGGTGCCCCCCCTCAGGTGTCACAGATGGAGCAGGACTATAGCCTGAAGGAGCAGGGACTTGACGCACGGGTGAGGGAGCTGGAGGAAAGCAGCCGAAGCTCCAGTGTTGATCTGACACGCCTCCTCACAGCACAGCAGAAAAGTACTCAGCGCTGGAAGGAAGAGGCCAAGAACCTGGTTCAGGCCTTTGAAACAAAAATTGCAAGTCTTAAGTAAGAACAGATGAAGGTAGATCCTAACATTACTAAAGAAGAGAGATGAAACTAATTTCATCCACTGTAAATCTAAGTAAACGATGATAAGCAGTAATGCAAACTGCTGGTAAACAATTTAAAACAAGATGAGATACATGATTTGATTTTAAGTGTAATAGAAATGTTTTTTTTTTATTTTATAAGAGAAAAAAACTTCTTCAGTTACTTTACTGCCCAAGGATTTTTTGTTTCAGTTTTATCATAAAGACTGAGCGACAGCTGGGGTGCACCAAAGATTTAGATGAAACAAAAATGTAAAACTGACTTACTATTTGAAGTTGTTTTGCCATCAGCAACAGCCATACTACACTGAGATGTATTGGAAATATTGAAAAAAATAAATTATGAACTCAAAACGTTTATATTTGTTCATAATGTCCTTTTCAGAGCAGAGTTGAATCGACAGAAGCAACGTTCACACGAGCTAGAGATACAACTGGAAACTGACCACAACGTCATCGCTGAGGTCTGTATAACACATATGCACACATAGCCATGATTTGTCGTAGTTGAGAGTGTAGCATTGAAGTGAGATGAGGCAGGGACCAATCCCAAAAAAACTCTCAAAAATTCTCAAAAGAAGACTTTTAAGATGTTCATCCTGCACTGTAGAACAATGTCATCTATTTGATGGGAGGAGCTGGCCTTTGTTGTTCAGGCCTGTTCATCCGCTGTTAGCCTCTGTAAATGTCAGGCCTCCTATTGCCTTGAGCTCTCAGACAAGCAGCTACAAAAAGACAAGTAGCAGGAGGCACTTTGACTTGAAACATTGAACATTAGCATCAAGAGGTCACGTGCCAAGTGACATCAAGCAATATGACCAGGACAGTTGAGAAAAGTTTAACTCAACGCAGTCCATCCTGTGGACTTAATCACATAACATTTGGCATCAGATTGTCTTTTTATACGCGTGTCTGTCTGTGTGTACAAGAAACAAAACACGGTTAGAAAAAAGGGTGCAATAAGATTGATGAAATTGTAGGAGCTGACATCTGTCCACATCTATAAAGGATAGTGATACAGTATTTGCACCATGTGTTAATGACAGTGACTTGTATGTTTGTATGCCGCCATGCAATTAAAATTGAATGTGTGTTTGTGCAGTATGAGAGGCAGCTAGCAGAGTATCAAGAGAAGGCGAGTCGTCTCCAGAGACGACTGACACAGGCTGAACAAAGAGCAACTACTGCTACACAACAGGTATGGCTTCATATATGATAAGATATGTATACATATTAATATTCTGTTCCCTTGTAACCTGAATGAATAATGATGTCATTTATCTGTTGTGTCATATATTGTTTTCTTTTTCTTTTTTTTTTTACAGCTGAGTATGTTGGCATCCCAGCGGAGGAAAACCGCCATGGTTGATCCAGAGACTGCATAATGGCGACTGTCACTGTGCTATAGGAAAAATAATGTAGCCATATGTTCAGAACACTTTTAGGATTAAGACTGCAGTGGTTTTGTCTACGGTAATTCATTGGCAACACATTCCAATTTAAATGTTGCCTGGTGCATTGTGTATATAGGGATTGAAAGGTATGATGTTTAGTATGTGAAATAAACTTTATTACTACAAAATACACACCTTCAAAATACACAATGGTCTTTATTGTATATATAGATGTAGGAGTGTATTGACATTAAAAAATTTGTTTCCCCCCCCCCCAAGATATGTTTTATGAAAAAAAAGAAATGAACAAATGAATTTTTTTTCAAAAAAAGTTAAATTACTTTTTTTAAAAGCACAACTACTTATTCTGCCTAATTGAAAAACACATAATATATGAATGTATGATTATTAACCTAAAAAGTTTAACCAGTTGACACAAGATGCGTCCTACTTAACTTTACCAAATAATAAATAAATAAATGGGATGTGACAAAATCATGCGTGGGTGAACACTGAGAAACTTACCAAGATGGGAGTGAAATCAGCCTTCTTATGTCAAACTGGGCTCATGCTTTATTCTGCACAATATAGCTCAAGCATCCAAGTGAAGTAACAAAGTGGGGGACTTCAAATATGTGCTTTTTGGCATTGTCTAAAAGCCTGTGTGCTGTTTGTGATTCAGAGTTCAAAATGCAAAACCAGCAACGTGACTTTGTTTGGCTGCGCTGCATGCTGGGAAAGCTTTCTGTTGCTAGGAAACTGTAAACCTGAGTTATTGTTGGCCAGCAACTCTTACAGCGCTTTATAATTAACGCCAGATACTTTTGGGAAGCAAAATATAACGTTATTCAAAAGATTTCAGAGGTGAGCATTTGATGAAAGGCCTGTTTGAATACTAGTAGTTACTCATTAATAAGTGAAACTTGATACAGTTTGCTAATTTAAACTAACGTTAACGTTACCGTCTGAAAAAAAAAAAAACCCGTTAACGAACATTAATTAACGTTACCCAGTTAACTAAGCTAACTTGAACAAAAACTACGTTAATATCTACTTTGTTCACAACTACTTTTAGCGTGTGGAAATGTGCGGCAATATTTGTCAAACGTTAGTTAATAAAGTCGGTAAATAAAAGTTTGTCTTTACGTAGGTTAGCTAATATTGTTTTTGCTTTACCTTAATTTAGTGCTACTCTAGCTGCATTACTACCTCCTCCTCTGCCCAGAGCCTGTGAGGATACCCGCCATGGCTTCTGCATCTCCCGGGGCCTCTCAGCTGAGCCGCTCTGGCCAAAGCAGGGGAAATGAGTCCAGAGGTAGGCCTTAGGCATTTTGAAAACGAATAAGTCGTTTTTATATGTCCATCACAACTCAGACTTTGCTAATAATATGCCTTACATGGGTAAGAAACCTAAATCCCACTTACTTCACTGTCTTAGAGCGGCTGCACAAGCCCCCTGAACTACAGAGTACCACCATCCTACCAAAGCTTCCAGTCCACGTTAAAGACACACAGGTAAGACTTGGCTAAGACCAAACTGAGACATTATGAAATAAAATAAACACTTAAAATGTACACTTAATTCAGTATTTTCCATACTACTATTTTATTTTATTCTCGGCTCACTCTTGTATGTTATTACATACAACAGAAATGGGACTATTGTAGATGTCAATTTCTTCCTTAGGCTGTGCTGAAGAGACGCATCACCCAGAAACAACCCAGTCTCAACCACTTACAAACCCGTGAGAGAATGTTTTTTCCAGGCTGGAACCCTCACTCATCTCCATCTCAACCAAAAGAGCAGCCACACAGGCAGCGTGAACAATTACCTGTCCAACTGCCTCCGCTCCGAACCACCAAGGTCAGTGACAGATATGTTCAAGGATAAGCATTACTTAGTAGTCTTTGGAATAATGACTGTGCCTTTAAGTGAGTTTCCTGCAGGTTGAAATTCATCTTTGCTTGCATCTCCCTACAACTTTACCAGGCTAAGTTAGCCAAGAATGTGATGTCATCCCAGAGTCCCCCCAGATGGCCGTTTTCCATTAAGAGTGGTGGAATAATCGATACTGCCTCCAAAGTTCAAATCTATGACTACAGTAAGGATGACTATTTGATGATCAGCCATGCAGGTGTGATATCTGTGTGTAAGGACGAGTTAGGCTTTGTAACTGCTGAACGCTGGGAAGAGGAGTATAACTACCACTGCAAGTTGATACGCATCCCTTTCTTTGCGCGCTTCAAAAAGTGGAAACCCTTCTATCTCTGGCGCAAAAAAGTTCGCTCCAAGAACATTCATGTGGTTAAGGAGACCCTCCAAAAGCATTTGTTCATTGTCAGTCAGGTATGTGATTGCGTGCATAAATTATATCATACTGTAAATCTTAATGATGTTGAAGATGGAATACGATACTGTAACACATATATAATGACAAGTATGGATGTTATGGTGTTCGTAACTTGTGTCTGTGTCATACAGTCTCTAAGTCCTGCGCTGATGGACATCAGAAAAATGTGTTACCAAATCAGTAGCACAGATTTGTGCCACATGGAGAAAAAGCACACATACACGCTCCAGGAGTTCCGGGAAGCCCAGTTCAAAAAACTACAAGAGGTGCAATTGTGTATTCATACAAAAATGGGTCCAATTTAAATGAGCTAAAAAGTGTAGAAGTGTACATGAATACATTGTGTACGCCTTCTCAGAAGCTCCAATATTTGTTCATTCTTGTCAGATATTGAGTGACCTGGAGAAGTTTCAAGACCTCGTAAAGGAGGTGACAGTTTGTGCCTGTCGCAACTACTTATCGGAATCTCAATCCAAATCTGGTACCACCGGTGCGTACATAATGATTGCACAGACACTCTTGAATGTTTATACAAAGGCTGCAATTTTAAATGGTTGAAAGCACTTTTTGTTTGTCACAGATGATGAAACCAAGACAAAAATTCTGGACCAGATCCACAAGACTTTTCTCTCTAACCGTCTCATCTGGTAAGTAACTTGTATTCTTTTTTTCAGTCAGTTCTGTCTCCCCTGATTTTTAAAATCAGTACTTCTTTTTCATTTAAAACATTTTGACATGTCACAGTTATGAAACTAAAATATAAATTGTGCCTGATTTCCACTGAGCTTACTGGGACACTTGAATATAACAGAGCAGTTGTTAATGTTAGTAGTAACACTTGTGCTTTTGTGACAAGTCTATTTGTCACATTAACTCAGTCCAACCCCGTCTGTGTCTTACACCTACTCAGCTTCATCCGTCTTGTTGACTATTTGGTCGTCAACACCTTGCACATATTGGTTGTGAATGCAGTGGCAAAGCTACTGGCTGTGTTCCAGGAGCAGGTAGGTCGAACACCCAGCCATGCCATTATTCAAAGTTGGAGCCAGCAACCTGAGGCTGCCACTGGCGCTGCTGAGGACAATATTGACAACAAGGTAGGGCATTGTTTCACTACTATTAAGAATAAAGCCAGTGTAATTGTTATCGTCACCAAATGTCTTCTAACAAACTTCAAAACCAAACTTCTCAATCAGACACAGACCACTTTGTTCAGTTTTTGTTTATCTGTGTGTCTTAATTAGCCTGTGGAGTCAGAAACTGCCCATAGCCAACCTATGTTCACCTCCGAGCTGATGCTGGACATGGAAAATGCATTGATCTACAAACCCTCTGAAGAGAACTTTCAGGTTAAGAAGGATTTATTTATCACCTACTTAATAGCAGTCTACCGTATTCTCCTAACCTCAACGTGTATGTGTTAACTAGTGTGTTTGCTAATTCCAACAGGAGGCTGTTGCAAAGATCATTGGGCAGTTTCAAGAGACAGTGTCAGTTAACACGCTCACAGCAGATCCCGATTTTGATACACTGATACAAGTTGAAGATCAAGAGGTAGTAAAAAGAAATCGCCACCATAACATCACAGCCCGTGTGCTTATTTAGGGTTACTTGGTTCTAAATGTTTATTGTTGAAATGACACAAATGTTAGGAGACTGTTAGATTTTACTCTGGAATTGATTTGTGATAAAGCGTGTGTGTCTGTTAACTTTAAGCAACTGGAAAATGAACATGAAGATGCCCCCAGTTTGGAATCTATCATAGACAATGATGACCAGCTTCAGAGTATCATCCAAAACATCAAGGTCAGTTTTCATTTTACACTGTTTTCTATTTTTGGAAGTTATGTACTTTAATTATAATGTGTATGTTGTAGGCCTGATTTGTTTTTTCCCCCTTAGGAATCACTGCAGTTTGCTTTTGATGCAGCAAAAGTGTACTTGCAAACATTTGAGCGTTTCCGGTTGTTCTATAAGGAGAATGAAAGTCTGAATCTGGATGCACTACAGCAACATGATCACGGTGATGTTTCAACATAACTTTTGTAACGTCTCCCACACACAACCCTAAAAGCAGGTCAATTTGAGAACGGTGTATGTCTGTGTTTTGCCTCAGGGGGCTTTACAATCATTACAGCAATACAACATTCTCTATCTTTAGACACAAAATGTGATTGCTTGAACCAACTATTACTTCAAGTAGAGGGTATTTTTGTTTTCAAGTAAAGACACATCTCAGCACGCCATGAAAGACCATATCATCGTGTTTGTATCGTGTTTTTTAGTCTATAAACTACAAATGACTGTGTTCCAAAGTGTATCAGAGGTAGATTGTTTTGTCTTTGCAATATTAAGATCGATTCGAAGAGACATTTCTTGGTGTTGGATTTAAAGTTATATTATGGTATGGTAATGCAAATGAGAGCCATATTTTTAAGAAATTATCATTGCTGGTCATTTTTTGATCAAAATGTAGGTTTTAATATTGGGTTTTAAATACAGGAAAAGTGAAAAGTAGTTTCCAAAGATTTACTTTGATAGTCCATAATCTCCTCACAGCAAACTGAGGACAATTAAATTCCAGATGTTCATGGGAACCTTGATAAATGCAGAGATAAGGCATTCATCTTTTTTTGTTCAGTGCCCTTCTATATCGCAGTGCCCACTTTGTTCAGTAAACTGACAATACCTTACCTTTTACCATTTGCTCATAGATGTTAATGCGTACACATACTGTATGTGTAAATATGTACAGTATACACCTGTGTACATTTTAATTGTTTTTTCTTTTTATTGTGTAGATGAGGCAAAATAGGTTACCATACACAATTCATAATTAATTTGGTAAAGCATGGACAATGACAGGTATGGCTTTTTTAGACTGATGCGTTTTGACTGCTTTGGTTCACAGGTTTGGCCTTTTTTGGAAAAGTTCTGCAGTTATACCACAGTGAGCATAAGGAGGCCTCAGCCATCGAGCAGAAGAGACATCTCGGCTTACTGCTTGTTGACAAAACACAGCTCAAAGAGAAGCTTGTGTCTTCCCCACTCCGCTGTCTGGAGGTCAAGACAAGCCTCTATGCACACACATACTTTACGCACATACAAATAACCATGTTCCACAAAATGTACAATAATACCTCACTAGATTTGAAATAGAAATATTTTTTAACATTAAACTACCACTGGAATTGAATTGGAACTACTACTATTTTTTTTTTTTTTAATTCTGGAAAGTTTTGGGTTTTGACCACAAGAGGACAGTGAGGCCTTTTCTATACAAATTAAGCCTCACTGAAGTGATACGTTTGCAAGAAATAGTCTCTACGACAAAAAATATCAGGAAGAAGGAGTAATTGCTCTGCTCTGAATTTGTGTTTCAGGTCATCAATGAGATGCTCACCCAGCTGGCCAAGAAGAAGCTAGATGCTGTCATTGCAGAGATATGTGAAGCCCAATTTAAACTCGAGTTCAGTCCCTCTACTACACATGAGTTAGCCAATTTTCTTACATTCCTGGATGAGATTCAGGAGAGGGTAAGATCTTTATGTTTAGCTCTTTCTGTAACCTACTCTCATCTCCACCTTTTCCAATCCGACTTTTATACGGCACCATAATTTCCCTCTTTTCTTCTTCCCTTTCACCAGATTACGGTGCTAGAGGAAGAACAGGAGACAGTATGTCAGATGTATGATTTGATCAATAAGTACTCAGTTCCCACACCACCTGAAGATGCTGTGGTTTTCGCCACCTTGCAACCTTCTATTAACTCATTGCACAATATCATCGACGGGACATTGTCGGACAGGGACTCCAGCATGGACAAGTTTTGCAGCTCCCTGCAGAAGGACATAAAGCAGCTGAATCATGAGGTCATGAAAATCAAGCTTAAGTCACAGGTACGTAGAGAAGTTTCATAAATGTTTGTATTTGTAGTGGTCCCTTTTTTGGTTTACTTATAACCTAAAATATATAATATGAGTGAGATTTCAGGGTATTTGCATGCTTAGTCTGCATGAGTTAGTCCATTTTAACACATATGCCTTTTCATGTGTAGGATCCACAAATCCTAGACATCAGTGCAGATGCCTCCAAAGTGCGTCTCCTGCTGGGGGACATCCAGATTTCCGTGGATGAGCTACAGTCCCAGGCCTCCACCTACACATCATACCAGAAAAAATTCAAGGTGCTGTGTGCTTTAGGTTCTTTCTGAAATTCCAAAATAATTCTCCCAAAAAAAACCCCCAAAATTTGTATTTATTTTGTAAGGGAAAACTGCGTCCAACACAGGAAAAGTAATCTTCACTGACCAACAAGCCAGTCACCAATCCAAACTATTTTTTTTTATTTGATCTTCTGATCATTAAAGGTGGAGGTGACCAAGTTTGACACCCTGGAGGAATTAACTTCAGAGTTTAGAATGAAGCAACTGCTGTGGGACTCTCTAGAGGAATGGGACTCTTTACAAGATGGATGGCGGCAGGTGATATGCACTCAATGTATTGTATATGTAGCACCGAACATGCATATATTGCAAAAGAAAATTAAACAGCTCTTCCTTTCTTCTAAGCATGACTGAGTTCACCTATCTTCACATATTCCCAGAGCACACTTGAGCAACTGGACCTGGACCAGTTCAACTCACAGGTCAACAAATACAGCAAGTACGTCAACCAGCTGGAGAAGGGCCTGCCACGTAACAATGTAGTGCAAAGCCTTAAAGACAAGGTAGAAATCGTTAAGCAGCGGGTGAGTAAGACAAAGTGTGTAACTGACATCAATATGTGTAGAATGTGGTACACTGTAAATAACAAAATTACACAAAAATTTTTAAAAATAATGACACATTAAAATAGAAGAACTGGTTATATATCAAGTTGATTCTTGACTACAACTGTGTGAACTTCTTTCAGCTGCCTGTGATCACTGATCTGCGTAACCCATGTATGAAACCAGAGCACTGGAACACCCTGGAGTCTGTTGTGGGGAACTCCCTGAATGTGGAGCAGCTTACTCTAGCTGTTTTGGAGGAGCTCAACATCTTTTCTTATGGCACCGAGATACAGGAGGTAACACATGCTTGTGAGACTTTGTTTACTGCTGTTAAATTGGGAACATGTATAATGACTTACCATAACCTAATCAAATTTACTACTTTGCACTAAACTAATATATTTTTGTATTTTGAGTCAGATCAAGAATAGAGGTATGCAAGTGAACAGAAATAGACAAATGGGTAATGATTGATTGCCAATCTATTTGAAAAATCAAAATTCAAAAAGAGAATATTTCAGGAAAAACAAAATCAGGATTCTTAAACATTTTTTAATAAATAGCAGCCTCCTTTTGGTAATTGTACATCAGGCAATGAAATACAAAATGAAATTGATCATCCGCAACATCAAGATCACAAAAAACCCTAAATGCTGTTCTTCAGGAATGCGTTTATATATGTTGTACCTTAATTACCAAGGGTAAGGTACCAGTTTTTAACTGCACACAATGACCAATGTCTTCTAACTTATTTTTAATATGGATCTGAGTAGAAAACTTTGTTTTGGATTATTACGGATATACAATTTTTATACTTAATATCTTAAAGTCTGGTGTGGACAAACTAACATTACCCTTGACTTTCAGGTGTCAGGACAGGCTTCAGGAGAGGCATCTGTGGAGAACATTATCACAAAGGTGTGTGAAAAGGGGGCATGAATGGATAGGATATGTCCATATATTTACTGGAGAAACCCTACCATCCTATCTTTTGAATACGAGTTTCTGTTAATACACACAGGGCAGAAAGTGAATTGGGTGTGGTGCTTTTCGTGTTTTTTGTAGCTGGTGGCAATTGGCGCACCCATGGTGGGTGGGAACATGGTGGGATTCTGAGTAATACATCATTAGTGAATATTTTAGAGGCCAGCATTAATTATAGTCAATTAAAATCAGTTCTTCTGATCTGCTGCCAAAGCAATGCCCTTTCCACCATATAAGTTATTTAATGAAGAGGCGAGCTCACACAGGCTTCTTGCAAGAGGATACTGTTTTCCATCATTAATAATGTACTATATGGTGCAATTTAAAATAATAATATTTGACTTGAATTAGATGTGCACAAAAGTGTGCATACTGGTACTTACTTACTTACTGGTACATACTGAACTTGATGACTGAAGCTGCTGTTTGACTTCTGCCCTCTCAATGAGCTGTGCAGGTGGAGGACGTGTGGAAGACCACAGAGTTCACTGTGCTATCTCATGGTGACTCCAAAGAAGTCTTCATCTTGGGAGGCACAGATGATATTCAGGTGTATAACATGCAGGGAACATACACACAATCACACTCACACATAGACACAGTCTACTCTAACACATCAGTACTTTTACAATATATTTAACTGTGTTTGTTTGTGTATTTCCATCCAGGTGCTCCTGGATGACAGCATTATCAATGTAGGCACAGCAGCATCTTCTCGCTACATAGCTCCCATCAAATTCAGAGTGGACAAACTACAGAGACAGCTGACGCTGTTCAACCAAACACTGGTACTTGAATACAGTACAATAGAATAGAACAGAATGATCTGTGTTATGGCTTCAAGCGATTCTTCTCTAGATATTACAAACTTGCCAAATTCAAATGTTCACTTTGGATTTGGCTTCAAATGTTACACAGTAGCGCTCCCTAGTGGCTGCAAACTGAAAACCAACTTACCTGTAAAATCAATTTTAATTCATGTGACAAAAGACATAGAAAGGGTGAAATAAATTATTTTTGTCACCTTTAAGACTGTAATTTCTTCGTCTTATGAAATATACCTTTTTTAAATTTACCTTCCCTCACATTGTTCCTACTGCCATCTCCCTTCTTTTTCTACGTTTCTTTCCAGGATGAGTGGCTTACATGCCAAAGGAACTGGATATACCTAGAAAGTATTTTCTTGGCCCCAGATATCAAGAGGCAGCTTCCTGCTGAGTCTAAGATGTTTCTTAAAGTGGACAAATCCTGGAAGGAGATCATGGCTAAGGTCAAAAAGATGCCCAATGCCCTTAAAGCAGCAACACAGCCTGGTAAGTGACCTTACATAAATGGAAAACCCATGCTCTCGCTCTCAGTAAACATATTGTTGCACAGCTTACAAACCCCACTTTTTATCCCACACAGATCTGTTGGAGATCTTTCAGAAAAACAATGTTCTTTTGGATGAGATTCAAAAGTGTCTGGAAGACTACCTGGAGTCCAAGAGAGTAATCTTCCCCAGGTACACACATGCTTGGTTTGTTACATATAAAAACAGGCCTTTACATCATACTTCATACTCCTTTTTTTTTTTTTTTTTTTTTTAAATCATTCTGGATCTTTGTGGACTTTAATGCTTTATTTTCATTTTTAGTAGTACATTGTTTTTTACAAAGATAAATATAATATATATTTATACATATTAACACATGTATTAAACACTTTTATTTTACTTCTCAGGCAGCACTGTGTGATAAACACTGTGGCTGATATGCACTGTTGAATATCCATCTTTTCTTTGTCCAATGCAGGTTCTACTTTTTATCTAATGATGAGCTGCTAAAGATCTTAGCCCAGACAAGAAACCCCCAGGCAGTGCAGCCCCACCTTAGGAAGTGTTTTGATGCTATTACACGCCTAGAGTTTGCTTTGCTGCCTAAACTGTCATCTGGTGCTCCAGGAACTGCACTGGATGCTGGAGAACAGGAGACGGTCTACAGCAAAGACATCCTATATATGGTCTCCCCTGAGGGAGAAAAGGTCAGCTTTGAGTTACCCTAACTCCTTTGGTCATTAACCTCCCTGACTGTGTTCTATTCCACCTGTTTTTCTCAGTTCTTGAGAAAGTCTGTGATAAGAAAAAGAATCTAACTTCAATCTACCACATTTTTTAAGAAATGCTGAGAATGTAGTTTGTGGCTACAATGGCCACTGTATAAAGCATAAACAGCATGAGCTAACCTTGTCACAATTACATAATATTTACGGTAACTGTTCTTTTATGTTATTCTGAAATTGCATCCATCTTGAATCCAACACTGTCCTCCTTGCAGCCATAAAAGAGTGCTAGAATAAATTAGACTCTCAAATTATGCAGAAACTTGTACAAAAAGTAATTAAAGCAACAATTGGATGTGCAAAGTCTTGGTTTGCACTGATTAATAAAAAAAAATAATGAATGTACTATGTAGTATTGTTTTAGAGACTATTTCTTTGAGTGTTTTGGTCTGCCAGCTGAGGGCTCTTGGGTCTTATCCTCCACCGCAGGCAGTCTATGGTTGCAAGCTGTTTTCTGCTCTGGGTGTCTTTGTACCCTGATAAAGTCCAGCCTCCCCTCAGTTGTGGATTACACCACAGCAATCACTATGGGATAATTGACATCTCCAATACTGCAACAAAGATGATCCATTTTTGCTCAGTGTCAATCTGCTTAGTTTCCCACAGTGTCACACATAAGGCTTGTCAGTTATGACCATGAGGAGTTATTAGTTATCACCCTTTCTTTAAATGTTAACTCTTGTCTTCTGTGTGTAAGTGTAGGTTGGTTTGACAAAAGGTCTGAAGGCTCAAGGCAATGTAGAGGATTGGCTTTGCAAGGTGGAGGAGGCTATGTTTTCTTCACTACGGCGCCTCAGCAAAGCTGCCATTGCAGATTACCAAGTGAAATCTAGGGAGGAATGGGTGGTCGCCGGGCATCCATCGCAGGTATGAATTAAAAACTAAAGTTAGGGGCTGGCACTTTTTAAAACATTGAGGAACAGACATATGCTATGCTATATATATAATATATATTACTGCACCTGTGTCAAGGCATCATTAAACATAGTTACCAGTACATTTCACTTTTACAGATATATTATTCCCTAACAATAAATTGAAATTTGTTTCTACTATTTCTCTTCTGCTTACCTTCAGGAGATGACAAGTATTTGATTTAATGTTGCTATCGTGCCCTGTAGTCTATATTTTTAAATAGAGGTTTAACATCAGTCTGTGTGTGTTTCCACCAGGTGGTGCTCACCATCTCACAGATGATGTGGTGCAGGGACATGGACGCCTGTCTGGAGGGAGACCACGACCACTTTGCTGCATTGCAGGAATTTGAACTCATCAACTTTGATGTAAACCACACTAGTTACTGTGTGAAGTAAAAATTTAGATTTGACAAAACATCAATCTACACTGTTGTCTTTGCTGAAGAATGTATGTTGTTTGTATATATTCCAGCGGTTGAATTCCCTGGCAGCATTGGTACGAGGCCAGCTGCCTACTTTACACCGTAATATTATCACTGCCCTCATCACCATTGACGTCCACGCCAGAGACATTGTCACAGATCTTGTCCGGCAGAAGGTATAATGGTGTAAATACACACAAACTTAGCTTAGTATGATAATTGTAGTAGTAGTAATTTTGACTTGGGAATTTTTTCAGGTGATCAGAGGAATATTTGACACAACTCACTCAGCTCTAAATAACTCCAGGCTTCCTTTTCAGGTGGACTCCAGGACAAACTTTGAATGGCAGAGACAGCTACGCTACTACTGGGACCTTGACCTGGACAACTGTGTAGCCACAATGGCTCTGTCTACTTATATTTATGGTTATGAATACCTGGGGGCCTGTCCAAGGCTAGTCATCACACCACTTACGGTAACACACCATATAACATATAATATAACTATATAACATATTTTGCACACACACACACACACACACACACACACACACACACACACACACACACACACACAGACATATCTATACACGCCTGACACATCCTTTATTTAACCCCTGAGTAACACAGAAACCTTTTGTTAACGCAACATCTGCGAAATCAAACTGGAAACACAATTCCCCGAATGGTAGATGCAAGCTACCAAACCAGTGAAGAGGTTGTTTTAGAAGCCTGTGGGATGTGTTTCCTGCAGTAGCCAGAAACAAGAATGTAACACAGAATTCATGTTTATCTGTTGTCTTTTTATTTTTTTGGTTTTGTTTGAACAGTCACACATGCATTCTTCCCTCCTGTTGTGTATCTCTCATCTTACCCCAATGTTTAGGACCGTTGCTACTTGTGCCTAATGGGGGCTCTTCAGTTGGACCTGGGAGGAGCTCCAGCCGGGCCAGCAGGCACAGGAAAGACAGAGACCACCAAAGACTTGGCTAAGGCCTTGGCCATCCAGTGCGTGGTCTTCAACTGCTCTGATGGGCTTGACTACAAGGTCAGCAATGACTTACTGCACTTATCTATACTTTATACTGCTTCTTTATGACTATTCTCCTTGTTTTGTTTGCTTTCTTCCCACTCAGTACCTAATTATTTGACCATCACCTCTTCACCATCATATGATTCAGCAAACTCAAACTGTGCCTACTAGGTGGTGCCTTTAGATGGCAGTATTGCAAAAGCAGTCCTCTGTGCCAGTTAAAGCACTTATAAACTGTGCAGTTGTGTACCTTCAGACAGATTTTATTCTTCCTTCTGTCTTTTTAAATATTGTTTCTGTAACTGCTGCACACCCAATCAGCAGCTGTTTCAGCAACATAAGTCAATTGCATGTGTTGGAAACGTAACAGTCTAATTATATATATCACACTAAGGCAAATAACGACCTAAAATGTGTTATTTGCATGTATATGTATTGCGTTAACAATCACATAAACTCTAAATGTACACAAAAGCGTCATCAAAATTCAAAGCACATGATTGGAATCTGGTGTCACTCCTACATTGATTGACAGTTGTTTAAATCTGAGTCATCTTCTCCAGCTGCAATAATACACATTGTTTCACAACATTGATTCAAGACTGCCTCCTGATAAGAAAGCTTCACACTTAAAGCAACAGATGTAGTCTAGTCCTACTTTTTTGTGCCGGAATTCCTGGTGCATCTCCACAGTTTACTCAGCTCAAAGCAGACAGAATCTCTAATGAATTCAAAAATGTTTTTTTTACCAGCATTACTTGTATTACCTTTTTATGAATGTGTATTGTTTTTGTCCTCTACTGAAACATTCTTCTGGGCCACTGAGACTTGCTATGATGACATACCCATTTTATTTCTTTTTTTTTTTTCTTTTCATTCTATCTCTCCATGTTAATGGATGGTTTATATGGGGAAATATAATCTATACAGCTAAGGCAGGCTCAGGAGTTTTTCATTAATAAACTAAATCAAGTTTATATTGTGTAGCATAACCTTGAATCATAGTAAAAGTCTCAAAGGGATTCAGTGCAATATGCCTATATTATGAAACAATACATGAGAAAATGGAAATGATTATCCAAGCCTTTATATGTGCTGCATTATTATTCAACCCATTCTGTTATGATGGGTGATATTTATTTCTCTTATTTTCTCTCTCCTCCAGATGATGGGACGTTTCTTCAGTGGGCTTGCTCAGTCTGGAGCTTGGTGTTGTTTTGATGAGTTTAACCGAATCGATATTGAAGTGTTGTCAGTCATCGCTCAGCAGCTCATAACCATACGTAATGCTAAAGCTGCTAAGGTACGCACAAACATCGAGTAATCTGCTGTAGCATAGCTTTATTATACATAGAGGAAATAAAGAAAGACCATTACCTACTCCCACACAATGTTTCTTGCTTGTTTAGATTTTTAAGACATCACATTCACACACAAAAACACAACATCTCACTCATCTCTGTGTTACGCAGCTGTCAAGGTTTCGATTTGAGGGCCAAGAGATCAAGCTGGTGATGACGTGTGCTGCATTCATTACCATGAACCCGGGTTACGCTGGAAGAACAGAGCTACCTGACAACCTCAAAGCTCTCTTTAGACCCATAGCAATGATGGTACCAAACTATGCGCTCATTGCTGAGGTAAAAGGCATTTTAGAATTCTCATTTCTTATCTTTGTGTCTATCCTCGTCTCAACTGTATCTTGCCTCTATATTTATTTATCCATCACTCTCCCTCTGTCTCTCTCTCCCTTCCTGCAGGTGATTTTGTACTCTGAGGGATTTGAATCCAGTAAGACCCTAGCAAGGAAGATGACCCAGATGTACAAGCTGTGCTCTGAGCAGCTGTCCCAGCAGGACCACTATGACTTTGGCATGAGAGCCGTCAAGTCTGTTCTGGTCATGGCGGGGTCAGAGAAATACACATATGCATTCAGTTATAGAGACAAACAAACATTCACCTCTGCAGGAAACGTCCCGGAAGGACCATTGAGTGCTGATTAGTAATATATATCTATTTACGCTAACATTAATAATCCCACAGCACATTTTCACGTGTTCGTATGTGTCTGTGAGTGTCAAAACAGCTGTGCTTGCACTCACACACTCACATATGCATGCTAATGTGGGTAATTATTAATGTTAAATGGATATACTGATAATCAGCACACAGTTGTCTTATTTTAATCCATCATCAGTGAGTTCAATGGTCATACTTGGTGCTAAACTTTCATAAATTCTGCAAATATTATAATCATATTAGATTAGAGGGTAAGAGCCTCTGATTGTTGGAGATCATCTTTTCATGCTATGACTACAATAGATAAAAGAAAATAAGTGCTTCTCTGCACCAATTACACTTCAAGTACCATCGATGTGATGTTCTTTCACTCAACCAAAGGCATGTCATACATCACTTGAAAAATTTTCTCTCTCATCACAGATTGACTTATTAATTGATTCTAGCTTTGTGAACTTAGAGAGCTGATGTCCTTACTTCATGATGTGTGTTTCGCATTATGTCTGTATACGATAAAATATATTTATTTAGTTAGATAGATTTTGATTACTAGCCTACTACCCTCACTCTGAGGGTGAACACTGCCTATATATAATAGCTGCTGATGTAACTCAAGTAACTGATAACCTTTGAGTTCAATGCAGGAATTTAATTATGGATTGATAGAACCCAATATGGTTGTTTCTGCTTATTCTAAAAAATGCCTTTGACATCATCATTAAACTAGATCAGCTAGAGACATAAATGGATGGCAGGCAAGGCATACGAAGAGATGAGGGACAGGATTTAGTAGTTAAAATTAGACATTATTAGACATTTTGGAGAAGCACAAACGAGGAAGGAATCATGTTTGCTTCACAGAAGCAGGTTTGAATGATGCTCTTGACCATATATATTGAAAGTCATGCTTTCAATTGTTGGTTATTAGGTGAAACTCATGGGAATTGGTGTATTTGGCTTGTGACTCATTGTCTGTCTTGGCCTTGATACTACTCCTCTGAGTCTGAGTTGCACATTCATTATCCCCCACTCTAATGACTCTTAATGTTTTTTTACTCTGTTCAGTTTTTTTTGATAATCAAATGGAGCCAGCTTGTTGTGAAGATCAGGTTGTGCAAAATTGAGTCATCGGCTCACGTTGGCTGCTTATTATCTTTATTACATCTGTATTTGTAGTGATTCTATTTACCACTAAATCATTTGCCCATTAGAACATTTTTTCTTTATCTTCTTCTGAAACTAACCTGCTAAGATAGAGGGAGCATTGAAGCAAACGTATGACTAAAAGCACTTCATGTTTAAAGAATAAACCATACAGTACGCTAATTATTTGTGAACATGGAATGACTCTTTGACCAATAGATTGCTGTGATGAAAATAATATAACAGTGTTCCATGAAATTCATATAATTTGATGATCCATCCTTAGGTCCCTGAAGAGAGATAACCCCCACCTCAGTGAGGATGTGGTCCTCATTAGAGCCCTGAGAGATTCCAACCTGCCGAAGTTCCTTACAGATGATGCTGTGTTGTTTAGGTACACTTATCAGACATTTTGCCAACAAAGTTTATGTGTGTTTTATTCCTAGTGCACACAAATGCACACATAATAAAAATACAGGACATTAGACTGTTGCACATTTTTCCATCACAAATATGATCATTTTGGAATGAGTTAATGATGTTTACTTTCTTCACTTAAATTATTTTCCTTTTCTGTGTCTATGTATTACCGTATGTTAACCACTGTCCAGTGGTATCTTATCAGACCTGTTCCCTGGTGTGTGTATTCCTGAGCATGATTATGGTGTGCTGCACTCCACCATCCTGGAGTCTCTAGTTAAGCGGAGCCTGCAGCCCTTGGCCAGCATGACCAAAAAGGTACAAATGGAACAAGATATTTTATTGAATTATTTTCCTATGCACATTTTACTTAAAATCTTTTGGTAACACTTTCTAAATGTATCATATTATCAACAAATCCTATTAAAAGAGAAAAAACAGAATTGTATTAGTGAGCCTGTGTCTCAATAACTGCTAACTTCCCTACCTCGTCATAGATACTCAGCCCAAGCACATTCATTCCTAGTGAATAATTTTATGGTTTAACTTTTGTAAATGGCTCGGTATTTTCCTGAAACAACTTGGTATTGTAGTTTAGAGTAGTGAATTTATCTATTTTTTTTTATAGTTCTTAGACAACAATGGAGTTTTGTTGCATGGAGGAGTAAATTGTACCATACTTTGGTACACAGGAAATATATGTTAGTGTGATCAGTTCATTGTGGTGTAGCTGTTTTCATCAGATTTGTTGACATCAAGACAAAATTGTTGCACGAAACAGGTTGATCTTCATGAAACATGTCCACATTTTTTTCTCTATTACCCTTCTTTCTTTAACACCAGGTGATCCAACTGTATGAGACCATGTTAGTGCGTCATGGTGTGATGTTGGTTGGGCCTACTGGTGGAGGTAAGACCACCGTTTACAACATCCTGGCAGACACACTGGAGATCCTCCATCGCACAGGAAACAAGGCCAGGAACCCCTTTTATCAGCCTGTCAAGACCTACGTTCTCAACCCCAAATCTGTCACAATGGGAGAGCTCTATGGCGAGGTACTGTAGGCAGGAGAGTAAAGGTTAGAATGGCTTATTCGCTTCTCTCTCTACATTCATTTATTCTCTTTTTACCTTAATGCTTCAGGTTAACACATTGACACTGGAGTGGCGTGATGGACTAATGGCGCTGAGTGTCCGTGATGCAGTCAGTGACACCACTGATGACCACAAGTGGGTGATCTGCGATGGGCCAGTCGACGCTTTGTGGATTGAGAACATGAACACTGTACTGGATGACAACAAGATGCTCTGTCTGGCCAACAGCGAGCGAATCAAACTTACTCCATCCATACATATGGTGTTTGAGGTTAGAGCTAAATGTAATGGGAGTTGAGTTTGATGGTTTTGTCTTGTTAGTAAGTATTTCAGTTTCATATACTGTACATATAGTTCTACATTATTGTATGCTCTGTTGCACCTTGCTTCTTGCATCTGTATAACCTGGCAGATTCATAACAGAAAGGTCAAAAGAGATTTTTTCATGTGCACAACTATATGTTTTTTAGGTCCAGGACTTGGCTGTGGCCTCTCCAGCAACAGTCAGTCGCTGTGGGATGGTTTATATTGACCCTGATGAGCTCAAGTGGATGCCCTATGTCCAGACATGGATCAGTGGTCTCGGAGCAAAGGTGATAAAATTCTGATGCACCCTTGATCACAGTCCAAGCGTCATTCAGACATCAGACACACTTCCCCATCCTTTATATAACTGACTATTTACAAACAACCTTTTTTAGAAGGGATTGCTTTTCTTGCTTTTGTCATGGATAACTTGAACTTGAACAATTGTGTAGAGTTGTTAACATTAGAACTTTTTTTTTGAGTTTTTAATTATTTTTTGTGATTTCTACTTTAATATTTTTTCTAGTCTGCTCTGTCTCCTCTTCTACAGTTTGTGTACCTGATTATTTAAGGGTTATGTAAATAATGGTGTTCAGAGAAATCACTGAGTAACCCTAACATTATCTGCCTATATCCCTCACACTGTAAACTTCTTTACTTACTCTCTCCTTGCTGTTTCGCTAGCTCTCAGACCCAGTGCGCACATACCTGCTGGAGCTGTTTGAGCAGTATGTGGAGAAGGGACTTCAGTTTGTGTTGAAGCATTGTACCCAAGCGATTCGCCAGGTGGACATCAGTAAAGTCAACACCCTTTGCTGTCTGCTAGAGGCACTGCTGCTGGGCAAAGGAGGGCCAGACCTCAAAATGGTACATTAAACACAATAAACTGTCACTTCAGTCCATTTCCAGCCTGTTAGTGCAGATTTTAGTTAGTTTTGTACAATAAGTCAGTACTGTAATCAAAACAGTATGTTCTGGGTAAAGTCAGGCAACAAAAGGCAAAGGCACGTCTTTTACTTCAACCGCTTGACACTCACCATACCTGGTAAAAATGCATGAATCGAAATCAGATGTCATGCACAAGGTTAAGAGCATATGTTAAATGTATATGCTTTAGCTTGAACCATGCTTTCACTCAATGATTGAGCTTCTTCCTCTTTTGTGTGTGTTGGTGTCAGGATTCCAAGCACCTCAACGCTGTACTATGTCAGACCTTCATATTTTGCTACTTGTGGGCAGTAGGAGGCAACCTGAACAGCTCTCACTGGGATGCTTTTGACACCTTCGTCAGACAGCAGTTTGAAGACAACAGTAATGCTAAGGTAATACACACAGCCACAGAAACAGTACACATGCAGGTAGATAGACAGGATGGAAGCCTGATATTCTGTTGACAGTCTGCACTAGTCAGTCTGTTAGTCATCCCTGACTTTTCATCTAGCCCCATCATCAGGTCAATTTTCAGGTCAAATTTCAGTGTGCCCAATACTTTGGTTTATGGCCAGATACCAACAAAACTAATGACATTCCTGTCAACCTCAGTTATATTTTGTGTTCTGTCATGCAAATGCTAGCATTCTAACAGATTAAATGAAGATTGTGAATATTAGCATGTTAGCATTGTCACATTTTGGCATCCTGATGTTAACATTTACCTTAAAGCACCACTGCGCCACCTAGTCTTGTTTGCATTGTAGTACATTCACAGATACAACAAACTTTGACAAGACATTGACATACATGACAAATTGTCAACTGAACCTCACATGTCCAGTGATGCTTTTAAACCTCTTTTTATTCCATTTCCATTTGCCTACATGTTTGTTGGTATTAGCATGATACAGACGTGGACCAGATTGTTGGTACCCTTCTGTTAAAGAAAGAAAAGCCCTTGAAATTGACAAAAGTAGTAAGAAATAAAAAAATACTGAAAATTAACTAATGGAAATTAGACATTGCTTTTGTATTGTGGTTCAACAAAATAATTTAATAAAATGAAATAATCAAACTGGCCTGTTAAAAGTAAAGGCTATAAGACCAATTTCCAAGCAGCTTGATGTTCCTGTGATGACAGTTGTACATATCATTCAGAAGTTGAGGGTCCATGGGACTGTAGCTAACCTCCCTGGACGTGGCTGCAAGAGGAAAAATTATGACAAATTGAAGAGATGAATAATACAAATGGTAATCAATGAGCCCACAACAAACAGAGGTGAACTCCAAGGTCAATGTACATCAGTATCAGGTTGCACCATTTGTGGCTGTTTGAGCCAAAGTGGACTTATTGGAAGATGACCAAGGAGGGCACCACTGTTGAAAGTAAATCATAAAAAAAGCAAGACTGGAATTTGCCAAAATGCACAATGACAAGCCACAAATGAATCTGTGCAGGGTACAAAGAAATCTTAAGACTATCAGGGCATTCTGGAGCTAAATGAGTTGCACATTGTCAGAAAGCTTGGTCTCAGTCACAGGTCACAAGTCCTCCAACAGGATAATGACCCAAAACACACAGCTAAAACCACTCTAAAATGGCTAAGAACAAAACATTGGACTATTCTGAAGTGGCCTTCCATGAGCCCTGATGAGGAGTGGGCTAAAATATGTCAACAGCTGCAGAAGTCTCATTGAGAGTTACAGAAATTGCCTGATTGCTGTGATTGCCTCAAAGGGTTGTGCAACAAAATATTAAATTAAGGGTACCATTATTTTTGTCCAGGCCATTTTAATTATTTCATTTTTAAAATGATTCTGTTGAACCATAATTCAAAAGCAATGTCTAAATGTTCAATAGTTAATTTTCAGTATTTTAAAAAAAATGTATCAAATCAAATCAAATTTTATTTGTATAGCCTGAAATCACAAAATACATTTGTCTCAGAGGGCTTTACAATCTGTACAGGGAGTGACACCCTCTGTCCTTAGACCCTCGATTCGGGTAAGGAAAAACTTGTCCACCAAAAAACCTTTTAACAGGGTGGAAGAAACCTCAGGAAGAGCCACAGAGGAGGAATCCCTCTCCCAGGACGGACAGATGTGCAATGGATGTCACATGTACAGAACAAATCAACACACACATATTGTACAAATGTATTACTACTTATGTCAGTTTCAAGTTATTTCAGTGACTATTGTGGGTTTTTCTTTCTTTAATTTTGTCCACGTCTGTATATGTGAAAAGGCCTGATGGTTACCTCATATTATATATTACATCAAATTACTCTCTGCACTGGATGTATCTAATTGGAGCACAACTAATCTAAAAAAGATTCTACTCTGTGATATCAGTCACTCATGTGAAATGAAAACATTAAGAAAGAGCTTCAGTATTGCAGATTTTATGAATTTCTTCAGTGGGATACTAGGAACATATTGGTAGGGTAAATCAGATAAAAGCATGAGCTTTGTGCCAATGTACATTATTATTCCACCTTGCCAACTTTAGAGAATTATGATCAGGGGAATTAGAATGAAAGAACTAATTTTTATGTTGCGGCAAACGTTTGAGGTATAAAGTCCTGACAGACTCAGGAGGGTAGGAACATGACTCACTTATCTGATGGTGGAGTGAGTATGTAGGTAAAAGGGAAGACATAATTAAACCTGGAGTCTGCCACATGCGCCCACATTTGTTCATCTGTCTGTTCATACAGAACTAATGTTGTTGTTTTATGGTGTGTTGTGAATGTTAAGAAACTAGTGTATCAAAGAAGTGTGTGTGTGTGTGTGTGTGTATGTTTACCATGAGATGAAGCCAGTGCAGCCAATTCCCAGCTGTAAAGATTGAAGGAATTATAAACTGTGTACATCCACGCAGTCACACACACACACACACACACACACACACACACACACACACACACACACACACACACACACACACACACACAAACAGTAGGATTCAGGGAAACCAATATGGCATACACATTGTAATTCACATGCCACAGGGAAACTGCTAAAGCACCACAAGACAGAAATTACAATAAACAACACATCAAATTTGTGTCTTTCGTGGCTGGTTTCTAAGGATTGTCTGTAGCTAATTGCATACAGTCTAATGTAGCCACTCATGCATTTTTGTGAAATGTATTACATTCGATTTTTCTGAAGTATTTGTCTGTCTGTGTGTACATTAATATGTGCTGTGTAGCTCCCGAAAAATGGGACCCTATGGAGTTTGTACATGAACTTTAGCTACAAGCGTCTGGAGCCATGGGAGAAGATAATCCCTCTGTTTAAATACAACATGGAGCAGCCCTTTTTTGAGATGCTGGTTCCCACCACAGACACTGTCCGCTATGGCTATCTAATGGAGAAACTGCTGTCTGTGCGACGTTCTGTACTCTTTACTGGTGGCACAGGAGTGGGGAAGGTAAGGATTCGGGGATACAGTAGCAATGCAGTGACATTCTATACTTAAGATGTAACCTAATGGTCAAAGTTAAATTAACCACAGAACCCAGATACAACCCTGTGATGATAATTATTTACCCACTATTTGACACTGATGGGACATCTGGGTCATATAGAAGAAAATCACTGCCCTGCCACAGCTGAAACTTGAGCTCAGTTCCTAGCAGTAGCGCTTCTGGCATCACCAGGTGTTTCAGTGAATACAACTGACAGCGTGGCTGCCAAAGCAAGTTCTTCTGGTTGTTTTGTGCACCTGATTAAAGACTCTGCATGCCCGTGTCAGACTGTGTAGGTGAATTATCAAACATGTGTAGGCTCTCTGAATATTATATAAAATGCACATTCACTAGATATTAATCATATATATTAACATAACAAAACAAGATTTATTATAAAAGAGTGTAAAGAGCAAACCCCATTGGAAAGCCTATTCAAAAGATTTAAAGGAAAATACTGTAAATAAAATGTATGTGTGGTTTTGCCATTTGTTCTGTCAGTTTTTAGTTTCTCTTTTATATTTATTGGGTTTAGCCAAATAAAACAAAAATAATTTCAAGAGAATTATTGAAAAGCTTTTGCAGCAAATGACACTTGGACACATGGTGTTGCATGTATACTGTAATATTTTGTCCAAGAAGCAATTGGTGTCAGTGTTGTTAACTAATTTCTACGTGTGTATCCCTGATAGTCAGTGGTGGCTCGGGGCCTTCTCAACAGTATCCAGGAAAATGCAGGATACCTTCCAGTCTACATCAACTTCTCTGCTCAGACCTCCTCTGCCCGCACGCAGGAAATCATTGAGTCCAAATTGGAGAAAAAAAGGAAAAACATTTTGGGTATAGGCTAGCTGCATTACCATACAATCATTCATATACTGCAATGATAGAAATCTGACTAAAACTTGAATGGTAAAAATGGTTGGCACTAAACTATGGTATTGTCCTTGAATCCTATTATCCGTTTATCTAGCCATCTATTTATCTGTCTGTAGTTGTCCTTCACATACCATCTTCCTTAAACATCAACATATAGTATCAGCCTTTCTTACCATCTGTCCATCAGTCACTCTTTGTATCTCTTAACTCTTTTCTCACTCCTTTTTATCTGTTCCTTTCTCGTCATCCTCTTCTCTCTCTATTTATGTAGGTGCCCCTGGTAACAAGAAGTTGGTGGTGTTTGTGGATGATCTGAATATGCCCAAACTGGACAGCTATGGCTCTCAGCCTCCTATAGAGCTCCTGCGTCAGTTCCAGGACTTTTCTGGCTTTTATGACAGAAACAAATTCTTCTGGAAGGAGATCCAGGTACAAATTTGCACAAATACTTGGATTTGACATCAATGGATATGTATGTGGTGTTGATCCCTGTTATTAATCTGCAAATAGACTAGTAAACATGCCCTTCAGTCTTCAGATAGAACAGTTGTTTTTGTTGCCATATGTCTAGTTTTATATTTCTACTACTTAGTAGTGGTAAGCCAGGATAAAACACAAATTGTTTTATTTTGGAGTGATGCCAGCAGGTAGAGAGCTGGGATCAAGTCTTGTGTGTGTCCTGTTTCAGATTATGCTTCTGGCACGAAGAAAGTTTTGTAAACATATCAATTGTAACAAAGCTATTCAATCATTTTTAGTTCATAAGTTTAACCCAGTTTTGGCTCTCAGTGGTGATATGGGATGGGAATCTGTTACAGCATGAAATTAATGATGCTCAATACAAATTGTTTATTATTATTAAGGAAGGACAGTCTATTTATGTTTGGTACAATCTTATGTGTCTAATGAAAAACAACTACAACGAGGTGACTTATGTAAAGCAGAGTTTTATTTAAAGTCAGAGATTAGTAAAATTATCACGAACACACAGGTGGGACCCAAGCGCAGGACACAGATGAGTGGTGTACAACAGTTTCATTGAACAGAGGTCGATCTGGGCTGGTGTAGGGGAAATGGGGATAGAGTGAAGATAAATGATGATGAGGGAGAATGACTGGCGTGGGCAGGCGAAAAAGGCAGAGGGAGCTGAAGAGTTGTCATGCTGATAGACAGGCAGGTAGTAATGGTAACAGACAAATGAGGACATACATCACAAAAAAACAAAATCACTCAAAATGCTTACAATGTTGACCTGCCGTAAATACTAGGGAGGTTTCAACAACAAGCTGGCAATGAGTGGGTGAAGAGCCAGGGTAGATATACTACGGATGATAAACTTGATGTGAGACAGGTGTATAGAACCAAGCCAGCTTTGAGTAATTAGCCAGGAACCAGGGAGGGATTGCCACACAAATGAAAAAAGATAGCGAAAAAAGGGGGAGGAGTGAAACACAGAACAGAATGCCATGGCCATAACAAAAATTAGATTATATTTCCCAAAACCTTATAGTGCCTTTTTAATGTTCGATTGGTTTTCTTTTAACTTAAAAAGTGTAGATATAGCTCTTTTTGTTTTCACACAGTCAGCATCGAGTTAATTTGTTTTCTAGTTGGACTAATGAAGTTTGTCCATTTATATGGAATCCCATTCATCTCGTGTGACTGTGTGTGTGTTTGCATCTGTATGTGTGGTAATATTGTGGACCCATTATTTGTTTTCTATATAAAGTTTCCTGCATTTAACTTGTGCTGCACACACACAACACCATACACACGCACAACTGTACTATAATGCAACTGAGCGTTTGAATGTGTTTTGGTTGGTTGTCCAGATGTGTGTGCATGGTGTTGGAGTCACGCATAAGCATTAGATTGGGAAGAAACCATACTTGTGTATATCAGCACAGGATTAATTATGAGTGATAATGCACTGCACCACAAACAGACAAGTTCTTACACGCGTATACAGTCCTTTAGCTGGAAACATTTGATAAGTTTCTGATTGGATGTATGACGTTCATCATTTATTGATCTTCCTCCTTTTTTGATTTTGGCAATCCTTCCTTTTCTATTCTTCCTCTCTTCTCTCGCCCAGGAAATGACCATTGCTGCAGCCTGTGCTCCTCCAGGAGGCGGGCGCAACCCTGTGACCCCCCGATTCATCCGCCACTTCAGCATGCTGTGTCTGCCCACACCTTCGGAGCACAGTCTCAAACAGATTTTCAAAGTTAGGATACACACATTCACAGACACACATCAGTACACGAATAATTTTTAAATTACACTTTATTTTTCTGTCATGTTTGCTCCAATGTCCAATGTCTTTTACTTCCCAACCTTCCTCCAGGCCATTCTGAATGGTTTTCTCAGTGAGTTTTCCCAAGCAGTGAAGGACTGCGCCGGACAGATTGTGGATGCAGCTGTGGAGATTTACAACCGTTTGAGTGTAGATCTGCTGCCCACTCCAGCTAAGTCCCACTATGTCTTCAATCTCAGGGACCTCTCCAAGTGTGTCCAAGGTGAGACATGAGCACACAACTAGTTTCAGCACACAGACTCACACAGAGGTCATTGTATACCCAGGCAGTTGCTGCTGTCATAAAATGACACCTACTCCTTCCATCTTCTGATATAGCTGACCTCTCGCCTTTCTCTATGCCACCCCATCCTCGTTATGTTTCCCTACATATTTGAAAATGTGTCTATTCTCCACCAAGTTCCGCATTTACTGACATACATTTAAATATTCATCATTAGAGCTATTTCATTTTATTTTAATTTTCTTTGTTATTTTATGCATTTTGCAGCCCTACACCATTTTTGATAATGTTGAAAAATTCTACCCATTCAAGCTGTCTTATCTTAGATTAGCATTTTTTTTCTTTTCCTTTCCTTTGTAATGTGCAAGCAACATTACGAAGGAAAGGAAAGCACAAAACCATCAGTCTGTCCATACATCTTGTTATCTTTCTCCCCATGCAACTTTTACTTACTTGATGTCCAGGTATACTGCAGTGTGAGCCGAGTCAAGTAAGAGACAAAACCCAGATCTTCCGTCTCTTCTGTCATGAGTGTCAGCGGGTCTTCCATGATCGACTCATCAACAGCCAAGATAAAGCTTATTTCAACACTATCGTCAGTGAAATGGCCAGTAAGAATTATCACAAACAGTCTTCCTGATTGCTCACTTTTCAAAATGCACAAAGTGTTTGAGTCCTGCACATTTCCTTTACCTGCTCAATGATACCCCTCCTTTGACTTTCTCTGTCTTTCTTCCAGGCAAATATTTTGGTATTAGCTTGGAGCCTTCATACTTCATGACTCAGCCCATCATATTTGGAGATTTCATCAAGGTTAGATACTATTTTCTTTTGGAAAATGCTTTATAAGATCAAAAACAAAATTAGGCTCTGTATGTTTAGACCGAAATACCTGACAGCTTTTATGTTCTCTTCTTGCCTTCTCTCATATTATAGGTGGGTGCAGAGAGAGAAGATCGTCTGTATGAGGATCTGACAGACATGAATAGGATTCAGGCTGTTCTCCAGGACTACCTCGATGATTACAACATGACCTTCTCCAAGGAGACCAAGCTGGTTTTCTTCCAGGACGCTGTTGAGCATGTCTCCAGGTGTGTACATGCAAACCTGCACCATTGAAATAATTATTTTATGTAAGTTGGCAATTAATGGATTTTAGCTGTAGGTGGTATCGACTGAGATAAGAAAGGAACGCTGACATACTCAAGAACTGTGACGGCACTGTATGTGTGTTGTAATAATATTTGTCTCTTGTTGGCAATTGTGCTATTAAAATTCAGTATTTACAAGAAGCATAGATGCATTACTTAGAATGACAGATACAATATGTTCCTGAAGATGATAAGGTATCTCTGGAATGTCAGAATAGTCTTGATATTATTTGTGTCTTTGTTCATCTGTGCAACAGTAATAGTTTATCATGATATATTGCACCACACAAATATTTTCTTTAATTATAAAAGTATGACGGGCTACAGTGTCTTATTCAAAGACAACATGTTGAAAGGATACACGGCATGCTTGGCATGGAGCTAACCATCTCTAAATATGTACATTTCTAATAAATGATCCTGTTGTTTTATTGCAAGTGTTGATTTTGCATCATCTTCTAGGATTGCCCGTATGATTCGGCAGGAAAGGGGCAATGCTCTGCTAGTAGGTGTGGGAGGCACAGGCAAGCAGTCTCTCACACGATTGGCAGCCCACATGTGTGGGTACCGATGCTTCGAGATTGAACTGAGCCGAGGCTACAACTATGACAGCTTCCATGAAGACTTGAGGAGGCTATACAAGATGGCTGGAGTGGAGGGAAAAAATATGGTGTTCCTCTTTACGGATACTCAGGTATGAAGGAAGAACTAGGCTGATGTGAAAATAGCAGAAAGTTGTATGCATGCAGACATTGAAATCTGTCCACTCTCACTTGTTGTAGATTGTGGTGGAGGAATTTTTGGAGGATATCAATAACATGCTGAACTCTGGCGAGGTGCCCAACCTTTTTGAGAAAGATGATCTTGAACAAGTTCTCGCTGCCACCCGTCCTAAAGCCAAAGAAGCTGGAATCAGTGAAGAGAACAGGGATGAGGTACATTCAGACTCAAACACATACTGTATACATCCTTCCAACAATAAAAATATAATTCCATATATAAACTATCAACAACTACGTAGAGTTGCAGAAACTGACAACATGTATGGATAGGTTGTGTTTTTTGAAAGCTTTTATTTCAGTAATTTCTTCATATAATTTGTCACAGTCAACATCAACAAAATATGTAAAATGATCTCATCAAATGTTACAATGGGAATAGGATAGGACATTGTTTACCTGGGTTGATCAAAACTGGCAAAAAATTATAATATTTTTGCTGTGAGATGGAACACTGGAAGAGGGTGAATCAAGATGCAAAGAAATCAGGCTGTGTAAATGTCTAGACTCTGAAGATATAATGATGACAATTTCAACATAAGTAAAGTAGATGTCTGGACAGTGTCTTTTTCTAACTGATTCCAATGGATGCCCAAAAGAATATGGATTTGTTCTGCGGTAAGACTTATGATGCACTTAAATAAATAGCTTGCCAACAGTTAGATGATATGAGCTATATCACTCTCGTGTATGTATGGTAAATGCACAGTTACCCAGAAAAAAAGAAGTTAGACTGAAACAAGTCTGGCTCCGTCCAAATGTAACAAAATCTGTCTAGCAGCATCCGTAAAGCTCCCTTTAAATACGTTGTATCTCGTTTGTTTAATTTGTGAATAAACTGAAGCATAGAAATCACATTGTGGTTATAAAAGGGGAGTTATATGCCAGATTATTTCTTGGCGGAGCCAGTAACTGCCCAGTGTCTTGTCATCGCTGTAAGGTTGCCAGGCAACCAGCAGAGTTTCCAGACTGACTTGTAGACCCGGATTCAAGATTAAAGCCCCTGATAAAACCAAGGGCTGAGGACTGATCCCTGAGGATACCTACAAGTTCAAGGAGCTGAGGCAGATCGCCAACACCAATGGCAACACATGGGTTATTTCATAGAGATTTAAACAAAACCATATTAAAACTATACCTGATATGCCAACCTGATGTTTAAGTTGTTCAAATAAAATCAAGAGGTGTGTGTGTGTGTGTGTGTGTGTGTGTGTGTATGTATGTTTATGTGTTAATGTGGCCTACAGGTATTCCAGTATTTTATCTCTCGTGTACGGGAGAAGGTGCACATTGTGCTGTGTATGAGTCCCGTGGGCGATGCCTTCAGGTCCCGCTGTCGCATGTTCCCATCTTTGGTCAACTGCTGCACCATCGACTGGTTTGTACAGGTATGCTGAGATAGCTCTATTAATTTTCTGAAACTTAAAATTATCATGTAATTATTAGGATATATATATCACTCTTGTCTTAAACCAATCTATAGTAACATTCTTCTTTTCATCAAGGGGGTAGGGGGGGTTCATCTATCTAACATGGTGACCATGTTAGATAGATGACCCCCCCCTCTTTCTTTTTATTGCATTTTTTCTTGTTTGGCAAATATATACTATATCATTTGCCATTCTCTACATCTGTGCCCTTGTTCAGGATTGTAGTTCATGGCTTTCCATCAATATTATTTGTTAAAATATAGATTTTTTATTTTTATTTTTAACTCAGTTGCAGAAGAATATAATTTAATTAAATTTGCATCTTTATTGAATTTCTATATTATTGCTACAGTTAACATTTGTAATGTGTTTTATGTCTTTCTATTGCTACTTTGTTGAATTGCTCTACAAATCAAGAATATCTTAAAAACAAAGATACATTGCCTGGCCCCTGCTGGAAAACATACCTCTTTTTTCTTTTTTCTTTTTTCCTATCCTCCCCTTTATCATCTGATGTCCAGTGGCCCCGTGAGGCACTGCTATCTGTCTCTCAGGCCTTCTTCCAGAATGTGGACTTTGGTAGCGATGAACTGAAGCAGAGTTTCTCAGCCCTTTGTGTGGAGATACATGTTAGTGTCACTGACATGGCTGAGCGCTTCTACTCAGAGCTGAGACGCCGATACTACACCACGCCTACCTCCTACCTGGAGCTCATCAATCTCTACCTGTCCATGCTTGAAGACAAGAGACAGCAATTAGTGCTTGTAAGGCTTAACAACAAAATACATTATTAGTACAAGTAAGATGTTCTTAGTTGTAGTGTTAATGAATAAACCTTCACCTGACAGTGTTCATGAAGAAACTAGCTACTAGTAACTGTAGTATTTTGTAGCTTTTTCTTTATTTTGGAGAATATGTCTGCATAGCAAAATATGCATAATAAATATATGTGGTGTTCATGTATAGGCCAGGGACCGTGTGAAGAACGGTCTGACCAAGTTGCTTGAGACCAATGAGTTGGTGGACAAAATGAAAGTGGACCTGTCTGCTCTGGAGCCAGTTCTGAAACAGAAATCCATTGATGTTGATGCCCTCATGGAGAAACTGTCTGTCGACCAGGAGAGCGCTGACGAGGTAATTCAATTACTCATTAAAAAAATAAATTTAACAAATACAATTTCCTTTTTCTCCAATTTGTCCCTCCCTATATAAATATATTCTTACCACAGGTGCGTAAAGTGGTGAAAGAAGATGAGGCTTTAGCCAAGGTCAAAGCTGAAGATACCCAAGCAATAGCTGATGATGCCCAGAGGGACCTGGATGAGGCTTTGCCAGCCCTGGAAGGTGCCAATCAGGCCCTTAGTTCCCTGGACAAGGCTGACATCTCTGAGATCAAGGTGTTCACCAAACCTCCAGATCTAGTCATGACCGTTATGGAGTCTGTCTGCATCCTGCTCAACTGCAAGTCAGTATGCTTTCCTCTTTCTTTTCTAAATAAAAAGCTTTTCTTTCTCAAAGACTGTTGAACAATCCTATCTCTTTAATCACATAAAAACCAAATAAAATTGTCCTTCTCACCTGATACCACATTATTTCAAACTTTGGAAACTTACTAAACACCCTGGTATTCTGTATTAGAAGATAATACATAAAATTACAAATGGTAGATGCTATTTAATGTCATAAAATGCCTGCTTTTCTGACTTCATTATAAAAATATAAATTATATAATATAATAATATTACCCGGATAATTTCAGTCATCATCATTGCAATTACAGTCTTCTTTGTTGTTTTGCAGTTCTGCCAAATGTATGCGATTTGGATTTTTTTTTAATCCCACTTGTTTTATAGTCAGCATCTAGAGGGATTACTCTTCTATCTCATGACTCGGCACTGTCTCTAAACTCTTAAATTTCATTAATTTGCTACGTTACTGCACCAAATCCAACCCTGTCCAATATCCTATCTTCTTTAACCTTTAACACCCCACTATCCCAGGTCTGCACCCCAGTCAGAAATATGTAAAACTTTCAGTGATTTCTACTACTTTAGTTTCACAAATATGAAAGGGTAAACTGTTCATGGTTGATTATACTTTTGTCTTTGATCATCATGGACATTCCTGAAAAGTCCCTCTCATGAAAATAATCCAGGTAAAAAGCACAGCAGAGTATACAACTGGTAATTACATAATGTCTCTTCCGACCTTAAAAGTACATCTTGCCACAAATTAGCTTGAAAAATGGGGACTATGATTCGCTGAAATCCATTGGTTACAATAGATTGGATTGAACTGAAAATCAGACATTGAAATTTTGACAGATTTATTTTGTCCCAATTTAAGATGCACATGTATTTACTATTATTAAGCATTTTATCAGTCCCTCTTTTGTCACAATCTTTCACTAACATCCCTTTCTCCTTACAGACCAGACTGGCCTGGCGCCAAACAATTACTGGGCGATGCCAATTTCCTCAGGCGTCTGACAGACTATGACAAGGACAATATCAAGCCTCAGATCCTGCTAAAGCTGCAAAAATACATCAACAATCCTGATTTCATACCTGAGAAGGTTCGTTTGGATATCATGTCAAAACACTGTTTCAAACAGTCAGATATTTGGCTCAGGTTGTCGTAAAATTGGAGTTCAAACACACAGTTTTCAAAATGTCAGAGTTGGGATGGAAAGCTATATAGATTTTTTTTATCTCTTACCTCTCTCTTTTCCTTCCAAATGGTATCAGGTGGAGAAGGTATCCAAAGCCTGCAGATCAATGTGTATGTGGGTCAGAGCCATGGATCTTTACTCTAGAGTACTCAAAGAAGTTGGTCCCAAGAGAGAAAAACTGGCCAAGGCACAGGTCAGCATCATAGAGAACAGTATCAATATGAGTTTTAACCATGTACATGTACAAATTACAATTTTATTGTAGGTAGTGCTTTATATACTCATGCTTTAAAATATTAATGCTGCCTTTTTTAGTCAAGGCTATTACAATAAAAAACATCCTTGACCAAATATTGTCTCAACTGTTTGCTAATATTATTTTCCAACATCCCTTTCTACTCTCTCTCCCAACCCCTGCAGGAGGAGCTGGATATAACCATGGCAACACTGAGGGAGAAGCAGCAAAAGCTTCAGGATGTGGAGAACCAGATCAAAGTCCTACAGGACCAGTTTGAAAGCAGCATAAATGAGAAGGAGGATTTGGGTGAGTTCTTTTATCTTTATTTCTTCAACTTCTAGTTTTCTAATTCAATATGTAAATCTCTAGAAATGGAGCAATTTCCAAAAGTAAGTCCAATTTCCAAGGATTAGAATCTCTCTTTATGATCACTTTCCTTCCTCACAGTTAACACCATGGCTCTGACACAGGCTCGGTTGACCAGGGCAGGGAAGCTAACCTCTGCTCTTGGTGATGAGCAAGTACGCTGGGAGGAAAGTGTTGCCAAGTTTGAGCAAGAGATCATCAACGTTGTAGGGAATGTCTTTATTGCAGCTGCCTGTGTGGCCTACTATGGAGCGTTCACTTCTCACTACAGACAGCTGGTAAGTAGTGTGATGTGGCGCAAAGCTTTTAGGGCTAGTGCTGCATACAGTCTCACATTTCACTGCAATACAGCACATTCAACACTTTTAAATTAGACCCTGTTGTTTCTCAGTGTTGCACTTATATTACTGCTAAAAGATGCAATTCCCAGTACAGAACAGATATATAGTAATCGCACTTAACTGAATTTGGTTTTGCATTATTAAAACACAGAAGTAAAGTGAGAAAATCAGTGATAAGAATGTGAAATAGTACACTATTCATTATGCATGTGTGCCTTTTTTTCCTCAGCTAATTGACCAGTGGATAATACAGTGCCAGGAACTGAACATTCCCATCAGTTCCAGCTTCAGCCTTATCAACATCCTGGGTGACCCATATGTCATCCGCCAGTGGAACACAGAGGGTCTGCCTCGTGATGCTGTCTCTACAGAGAATGGGATCCTGGTGACAGGGGGCCGCCGTTGGCCTCTTATGATTGACCCACAGGATCAGGTGAACTAGCAAATTATGTATCTCAGCAGTATTCCGTGGCTTTTCAGTTGTGATTCATTTGTTGTTTGTTGCCGTTAACCAGATTATGACAGGGTTTTGAGTCCCATGTATTCATTCACCCCAAAAGTTTCACACACTGTTAAGGACATGTAAATAAATGACACAATTGAGTAAGATTTTATTTTCATTTTTTATGAAAATAAAGTTATGAGGCCACAGTACTAGCATTAAAAACAGAAACCTCTCAAAATAGAAATTGCCAAGTCATATCCTTTGATTAATTTAAAGTCATTGAAATAGCAGTAAACGTGACGTGCAACATCACTTATTCTGTCTGCTGTTAACACCACCTGATGACCCGTCAGGAAAGTGTATGGTGTGACATATATAAAAAGCCACTGACAATCACACTGAGTGGCTATCTTAAACCACTGTCAGACAAAGTCACAGACTGTCCTCTACTCCTGCCTGGACACACACACACACACACACACACAATTTCCAGCTTCTCCACGCATAAATGATGTGTCATGTGGGGGGGCATATTTGTGGTACTTGTAAAGATACTAAAGATACTAAATGTATGTTGTTCCCAAGAACACACAAGGTGTGATAGATAATCTTCTAGGCACACTAATACATTGTACATGCAAAATAACCAGAATACACATATATTCACTCATATCTGAAGCCCACATAGAGCGAAACACAAACCTGCTCTCTCAGACACACATTCATGGAAATACTGTCACAGCTTCAGTTTTTAATCCTCCTTGTAGCTTAACAGCTCTATTGCCTGACCACTGACGAGTCTAATTTCTCTTGTCATCTTTGTGTGTGTATCTTTGTGGATTAGACAGAAATTCTGACACATTTTTGTGAAGGCTTCCATGTCTTGATTGTATTTACCTCAGCACTGAACATACAGTTGCTATTTGTATTTTCATGGAAATAACATCAAGTGCTAACATTCATTCTCATCATATGCAAAACATATAAAAATGCAAAATTTTTATCATATAGATAAAGATAAAGGTTAATTCTCTACTGCTCAGGCCAACCGATGGATTCGCTCCAAGGAGGCAAAACATGGACTAAAGGTGATCAAGCTGACAGATCCAAGCTTTCTCCGTACCCTGGAGAATGCCATCCGCATGGGTATGCCTGTACTGCTGGAGGAGGTAGGAACACACTGCCTTTGTCATGGTAAAACATGTTTGCTCATCAAAGGTGATAAATGGTAAAATATACTTCCATTATTAATGAGGTGAAATGTACAATGAATGGTGTGCAAAATGTATACTTTCAGCATTTGGCTACTGTACTTCTACAGGACATCATGTATTTAGTTGAACTTTTATTGAACTGTTATAATTTGTGTGTGTGTGTGTGTGTGTGTGTGTGTGTGCGTGTGCGTGTGCGTGTGTGTGTGTATATACAGTTAAAGGAGACCCTGGATCCAGCTCTGGAGCCCATCTTGCTGAAACAGACATTTGTGGCTGGGGGACGCACATTGATCCGACTCGGAGATTCAGATATTGACTATGACAAAAACTTCAGATTCTATATGACCACAAAGATGGCCAACCCACACTACCTACCAGAGGTAAGGACAATACACACACTCCGCAAGCTATGGTTGAGGTGGGTGGTGTTTATTTCTCTTTGGTTGGACAAATGACTGAAACACCACCTCTGGTTGCCTCTGGAGTTTCCAAACAGCTGACAACTATGGCAACGAGATATTTCAAGGCACACAGTAACACAAACAAGAACCTTTGTACTCTTTTGCTTGGCTTCCTGCAATAACATGGTTTTCAGGCATTGTCAAAAGATGTTGTCACCTGCCAGCTTGCCCACTGTGTAGTGCCCTTTTATTCAACGTAAGCCCAGGAGAGCAGCAACTCTTTGATAGCAAGCTTTTACTGCTGTGTTAATGCAATCAAGCAGCGCACAGAAGATTCAAAGTGACACAGGAGTTAATCCTTAGAGACTCACCATAGGCCCACTTTTGTCTTTGGGGGTCTTGAATGGTAGATAGCACATAAAAGTATTACTAGTTATAAACCTGTAATAAACATTGGGTTTTGGTTAGGCGCCTATTCAAATTTTGGAAGGTTATAGTATATGAGGGCTTAGAATTTTATAATGGAATTTTATGATGACCCATGTTCAATTATGTCTCGTAAATTGTTGCAGCAATTTTTGCTTTACACAGATTTGATGTAAAATGTAAAATTTTTGACACTTGAGAATTGATAAAAATGATTAAAAAAATCCTCTGAAATACCACATTAAGACACCAAGCCCTTGATGAACACTGTAGAAAAATTCATGCTATGATTTGGTATCAAAAAACAGTAATGTCAGCCAAGCCTGTGTGTGTGTGTGCATGTGTGTTTTTCTCTTGCCTTTCAGGTGTGTATCAAAGTTACAATCATCAATTTTACTGTGACCAAGTCTGGCTTGGAGGACCAACTGCTTAGGTGTGTAGACACACCAATACTGGTCTCTCAGTACCTCAGTAATGACTTTTTGCATTCAGCACCTTGACATTTATTTTCTTTCACCAAAATTCCTTTCTTTACTCCAATCTTCTTCACCCCTCTTCCTCTCCTCAGTGATGTAGTGCGTCTGGAGAGTCCACATCTTGAAGAGCAGCGGAATGAGCTGATTGTGCGCATTAATGCTGACCGCAACCAGCTGAAAGATATCGAAGACCGCATCCTTAAGCTTCTCTTTACCTCTGAGGGGAATATACTTGACAATGAGGAGCTAGTTCAGACTCTCCAGAAGTCAAAGGTAAAGGTCACGAAGTTTATATGGATGTTTTTCTTGTACTGCACTATTTGAATAATGAATTTAGTGTCATCTGTCATCATCTATGCTGATCATTTCCAACTATATTTGGAAATGTCCTTGTTATTTTATTATTTTCATATTTTTCCCTTCCTTTCTTCTAAAACATCTTGGATGTTATTGTTTTTCTGCTATACCTCTTTCTTTTGTCTTTTCCGCTGTATTTCATCTTCCTCAGGTGACATCAGAGACCATAAAGCATCGTCTAGAGGAGGCAGAGGCCACTGAGCTAATGATCAACTCTGCAAGGGAGCGCTACCGACCTGTAGCCACCCGAGGGTCTGTCTTGTACTTTGTCATCGCCAGTCTCTCTGAGATTGATTCAATGTACCAGTTCTCCCTCAAATACTTCAAACAGGTGAGTAAAACGCAACTGTGCTTTGTTTTACAAGCCACATACAAATATCCGCCTGAATTTACTCATATAACATCTTTATTTTCTTCCTGGTGAATATCTCTACTGTTTGTTTCTCACTCCATCCTCAGCTTTTTAACTCTACCATCGAGACGGCTGAGAAAAGCAGCGTGTTGGAAGAGCGTCTCCAGATCTTGCTGGACCAGATCTTGCTCAACTCATACATCAATGTGTCTCGTGGTCTCTTTGAGCAGCACAAGCTTATCTACAGCTTCATGTTGTGTGTCGAAATCATGAAGCAGCGTGGCGAGATCTCAGATGCTGAGTGGCAGCACTTCCTAAGAGCAGCTGCTTCCTTGGAAAAGGTGGGATGGGGAATCAAATAGGATGTGAAAAAGTTAATGTGGATAGATTGCAGGTGTCAGAGAAACATGTTCAAATAAGTGATGTTGCTCATGCATGCAAAGTGAAAAAGAAATGTGCTTTCATAATGATAAGCCAGTTAAGGGAAAAGATACATCAGTTTGAATATGTGAAAATGGCTGTTAGAAAGGAGATTTGACCATTCAAGCCAGGCTTAATTGCCAACAGGAATACAGAGATATTGGCCCATTTTTATGTGTCATGAGTTGTAAAGAAAAAGAAATTTTTTTTTCCATCCTTAGTTGGCTACGAGGTAAATATAGAAATATGTTGCAGTTTGTTGGCTGGATCCCCTTAACTACAGATAAACAACGTGTCATTTTAATTCTCCTTACAAAAATTCCCCCAAGTTGGCCTGTAGGCAATGCCTTCATTCTCTTCCCCTCTCTTGGAGGGATTGTGTTGATACAGAAAAAAAGTCCTTTGTCCCAAAGTAACAGGCAATCAGCCTCTTACTTTTGGCCGGCTTACTGCTGAGGAATTCCTGAGACAGTAAGAGAGACAAAAGAACATATAAGAAAGTATGTCTTTGGAGAGGTTAACAAATTAACTATATCTGTGAAAGGGAGTTAAGAAGACTTTTTTTCAGTTATCCATACAACCTATGTGTAGCATGCTAATAGATCTTAAGCTAGCTCAATGCCTTCAAGTACCATGTAAGGCCTTTCCGGAAGCCCCTAAAGTCCAAAAGGAACTTGTAAGGTCATTTGGACTCCTTAGAATCCAATTAACCTCAGAACAACCTGCTTACTCCCCTTTTCTTTTACTTTCTCAATAATAATTCCCAATGGTGTATTGGTTTATGTAATAAAGAAGGAGAAATGTAATAGAAAGGAACACATTAAATGTCTTTTGAGATTTATCTCTGTTTTTTTTGACGAGTGAAGATGGTTTTGAGACCACAATACAAACCAGTCAGTGCCACCCAGGGGTATGTTTCTGTGTTCACCCACCATTGGGGTTCCAGTAATATGGCATTACTTAGGCTGGATGTGCTGCCTGTCAGCTGCCGTAATCATCATGATAATGGCGTCCTTCCTTTCCTCTCCTTGACCTTGTATGTTTCTGCCTCCTGACTTTTACATTGCATCCATCATCTACGCTTCTCTTGCTAATTTTGAATGAATTTCAAATTTCTGCATCTCCATGCCGGTCAACATCATTGTCTGTTATCTGTTACTTGTAGGACTACCTGCCTTCAATGTTTTGAATCATCCTCTCCTCACACTTTTATCGTCATTGCCTTTAATGCTTCCTTACTGCCTGTCTATCTAAGGTCCGTCATTTGTTTTTCCCTTCTCCGCTCCCTTTTCTTTGCAAGTTGTAATCATCTCCCTTTCTATTTCTACATCTCCCAGGACTATGCAGAACAGCCAGATGTACCATGGCTAAGTGATTTTTACTGGCAGACATGTTGCGAGCTGGAGGACACACTGCCCTGCTTCAAGGGCATCTCCAAGGAAATCACCAGAACCCATATCCACATCAAGCTCGGTAACCCAACCCTTGTGTTATTAGTCTGGCTAATCTGCATTAAAGCTTTAGCATTATCAGTACGTTTTGTTTCTGATAAATATAAAAAAGAAGAATGACCTACATAAAACAACATCCTTTCTCACTGTCAGACTTAGTTATTCGAATCATTCATCTACCATTCTTCTACCACACAGTGTGTAAATCTATATCTGCACCACTGGGCAAAGGCCTTATAAAATCACTTATGAAGATTTGTGTAGCATTAAATAAGAGTGGTCTCTCTTTCAGGACGCTTTCAGGCATCTATTAATCCAGAGAACTGGGGAGGCTATGTGTCAGAGTTGCCTCCTCTTGGGGAGTCCAAAGAGATGAAGCAGGAGAGCGGGATCAGAGGCTACTGGAATGAGAGGTTGGGGGCCTTCCAGAAGCTGGTCCTCATCAAGAGCTTCATGGAAGAGAAGGTAAGACTGGATTAAGGTTACAGGAAGGTAATTTGATTTGGCGAATGTTGTTTGTTTTCGGGTCTACAGGGGATTTCAAATGAGATTGATTGTTAATGTCAGATGATCTTTAATTATTAAAAGAGCACTCCAGCTGTATTGTGTTACACTTCTATAAAGTTAGAAGGCTCCTAAGAGAGACAATAGAGTTAAAAAACAATAGATGAAATGTAGCAAAGACAAAGGTATCCTCACTTTTAGTTCCTAGTATGGGTCAAGTGCCAGTGTCCTATAATTTTCCATTTTTGCCAAACCTTATTCCAGAGTTCCCACTGATTTTACATAAAAAAAAGATTTGGCTCACGCTATTGTTTTACAATCATCTTTTTCTCAAACTCTTCTCTTGCATAATCTGTGCCACCTTCTTTCCTTACTAATGTCTATCCTCGTTGTTCTGTTATTCTATAATTTACTTTCTTTCTTTTCTGTGCAGGTGGTGTTTGCAGCAACAGAGTTTGTGATTGTCAGCCTGGGGAATCAGTTTGTGGAAAACCCTCCCATTGACCTGGCAAATCTCTATAATGACATGTCCCCCTCCACCCCACTGGTCTTTATTCTTAGCACAGGGTCCGACCCCATGGGTGCCTTCCAGCGCTTTGCAAAAGAAAGAGGTTGCCTTGACAGGTAAAAAAAGATACATAGTTGGGTAGTTTGTTACGTGAAGCTGATGATGAATTGTAAAACATGTATTTCTGCAGTAAGCAGTAGCATTATTGCCAAAACCATAAAGCTTGCTTGAATAAGTCCAGCACACAGTTCCATCTCTCTCAGGGTTGAGTCCATCTCACTGGGTCAAGGACAAGGACCTATAGCAGAAAAGATGATCCGAGCAGCGCTGAAGAGTGGGAAATGGGTCTTCTTGCAGAACTGTCATCTGGCTGTCTCCTGGATGTTAGCAATGGAGGAGCTCATCAAGACCTTCACTGAGCCTGGTACACTGGTACTATAGAGAAGAAAAAGAAAAAAAAGAAACACCTGCATGTAACTGCACACATGGTACCACAAGGGCAGACTGATATAATTTTAAGATGTGAACACTTTTCAATTTTGCATGGTCTGCATTTCAAACTTGATAAATTGGGACTGTACAAGAAAAACCCTTGGGGTAACCCTAACCACTGACTGTGGGACAAATAAATATGTATATCTATGTTTCCAGGGACACTAATGACAGAATGTGTTTTTGTGGTTGTTTTCATGATTTTTTCCAGCATTTATATTTGTGAAAAAATACATTTTGCATATTTCTCTGAGCAACATTCATAGTTATTTTTTCTTTTGTTTCTGACTGTGTATAATCTTTTTGTGTGCAGACACATCAATCGACGAGAACTTCCGTTTGTTTCTTAGCTCCATGCCTACCAAAGTATTTCCTGTTACCGTGCTCCAGAACTCTGTCAAGGTAATTACACACACACACACACACACACACACACACACACACACACACACACACACCCTGTGCGACTATAATCTCACTTCAATTCAGTTCATTCCATTTGAAGATTGGCAGTCAAAGATTGCTCTGCAGGACTAATGTTTCCTGAATAAAAGGATTTGTTGCATTCTTTCACAATATGAACATTTCAGTTCGAACAAATCTGCATTCCCACCAGTAAGCAGTATATAGTTTCACATTGGCCCTTCATTATTATTCCTCATGAAGGGCATTCATAGAAATTTATGGAAAATGCAGAAGTTAACTTTTCTGAATATTCATAATGAGTGTAATCTAGACTTAACTTCTTCTTAACTTCTGTGGAATACTTACAGATGATACCATACATATTGCATCTGTCTGAAAGGCTATTAATAATTCACTTCAGTACTGTTCTGTATCCTACAGATAGTAAGATGAAGAAAGCTTACAAAGCAGAACCTGATGGTAGCACACTGTGTACTAGATAATGGCACAATAGTTGTGTCTCCTGGGATGAGGGAGTTTGATTATGGTGTGCAAGCAAAATGGCTAAATAAATGTGATTTCCATTATTTTATGTCAAGTTATTTTGTATGGTTTGTAATTAGCTGAGCAAGAAGCTGAACTTTTGCTTAAAAGGAACTGTCACAAGTATCCCAGGCTATGCGGTTCTTAAAGTAGCTGCTGCTGTAATACTGCCACTTAATCGTGTAAACATTTATGAAAGATTAAATGAAGTAGAGCTTTTAACATTTTCTTACTTGATATATTAGAATGTTTTCATGTACAGAAATTCCTCAGCATTCCAGTAACTAGATAACTACACTGTTTGTTCACTGGAAAAATGATATATGAAGACTCTAGAAGATTTCAATCGTCTGGGAGGGAGACTTACAGGATAAATCAAACCATTGCTAGACCTTGTATTGTCTGTGTATTATATAATTCTCAACAGCTACAAAAAATAAAGCTTGCTTCATGGCCATCATTCAACTATCCACTATAGCTGGCGTTGGGGATGTGACACCTAATGTCATCGGCAGCAGGGAGTTCAACCTTCCTGTTACTCTACTCTACACTTTACTCTACAAATTGCATTTGGGGCTAAACTGTCTCAACGTTCTTGGGAGGGAGACCGTTAGTGTTTGGCATACTTGTTGTGTTATTTGTTTATTTAAATCATTTTGTATCCCTCACAAATGCTGGTAGATACTCTCTATAATTTGGACCAGAAACTTTCCCAGAATACATTGTCTGTTTCAGCTCTGTCATTTTTGATATTATCGATTAAATATGCTGTTTTGAAATCTTAACTGTCTCCTCACTTATTAACAACACCTTTATTATAAAGGTTCGTTGATCTCACCATGGACCACTCAACAGCGGGTATTGAACCCAGTGTGCTTGTGTGTTGTTGTTTCCAGGTGACTAATGAGCCTCCTAAAGGCCTGCGGGCCAACATGCGACGGGCCTTCACAGAGATCTCCAGCGATTTCTTTGAAGACCATGTTTTGGGACGTCAGTGGAGGAAGATCGTCTTTGGAATCTGCTTTTTTCATGCAATCATTCAGGTTACATACTCTCAGAACCTCACATACACACACAATATCATTACTGCTTTGTGTGCCTGGATATATTCCACTTTCCTTATTTATGTCTTGTATTTATATGTCTTAGGAACGAAAGAAGTTTGGTCCTCTGGGCTGGAACATCCGCTATGAGTTCAATGACAGTGACAGGGAATGTGCTCTGCTCAACCTCAACCTCTATTGCAAAGCTGGCTCTATCCCTTGGGACGCTCTTATCTACATCACTGGTAGGGTAGACACAGCATGGCAGGGAATGTGTGCAGGCGTAAATGTTCTGCACAAGCTGATATGTTTGGGGTTGTGTGTGTATGTGGTAGATTTTGTATAGTGTTCTGCACCCATCATATTTTCTGTGTATAATACATATATTAGTTTGGGTCTGAAAATATCACATTTATTCTCAAATTGGTAAATAAGGAAAGTGTTCAAAATTAACATTTTTGCAAAAAACGGCACAGTGCAATGTGCAAAGCATAACATATAACATCAGCCTGGTTACAGCAGGAGGTATGCATGGAGACAGTTTTATCTTTTTGACTTTTATCTCTAAAGCTGGCATGTTTGTTGTGTTGTCAGTGTGTGGCACAGACAGCATGCTGTTGTTTGTCAACTGCACACACATTTAAACATGACGAGGAAAGCATACTGTTTACTGATTTCACAAAGGAGGGTGGTTCTGTAACACAATTTCACTCTACTCTACAGCTGTGATCCTGTGTTTGTTCAACTCTTACTCAGTGAATTGTCATTGCTTTCTTCCTCTTGACTGTGTGTTCATACAAATAACATGAAAAGAGCAGATGTTCCCATGCACACCAAAGCTCTTTTTTCTGTGTCAAACACTGCACATAAAGAAATCAAACCATTATAGAAATAAAGTAATGAATGATGATGACAGACACATCACAAGGTGCTGTAAATGGATGTGTCTACTCCATTTCTGTCAGTCCGGGTAGACTAAAGGTCCATACGCTGAAATTGTCTTACACGTTTTGAAGTACACCTAGTGTTTTAAACAGCATTATGAGGCACATAACACTGCCTTGACACCCTACTCCAACCTTTGTTTTCTCTCATTCAAGAACAAATGAATGAAATGAAATGAATGAATGAAAACATTTTTTTCTGGTTGTTTCATGGCCGTTACTTTCTAAAGCATCAAACACTCAACAAATGATTTACTATGAAAACAGAGTGTAATTTTACTAAATTTTAGTGTAATTTTCCTCCTCTGCATTTCTCTTTTCCGTTCATTCATAACATCCAACTAATCAACTACCTAGTCGTATATACAAAGAACAACAGAACAAATCTTTGTTGGTTCTGCGGTGTTGGCATTTCTAATCTGTTGCCTTTAATGCATTCAAATGCATTGTCAGCAATAATTTGACAATTGTCAATTATCACTTTCAGTGTGTTCTAAACAACTTGCAATAACCCAAATTTACTGTAAACATAAAATATTATCATATTTTGTTTTTGAATGGATTTTTCTACACACATGGAAAATTACATTTTTGTGTCAATCTAATTGTGTCAATTTAATATTGATTACCCTGGACTTCCATAGCATCTTTACAGCTATTATAAAGAAGCAATTACTTTAATTTACAATACTCATCATATCTCTAAAGTTTATTTAGAGTGCACCCCTCCACCATCAAATTGATGTCTCTCATTGTTGTTATCACACTACTGTGTTACTAATTTAGTGTCAGAGCTACACACTCTTTGAGGGGAAGAATTTGGGCTCAAACCAAGCATGATATTTCTTTTCCTCTTTTAGGAGCGTTTCCCCTCTTGTGCAAAAAAGCTTTACCACGCCTGCAGCTTTCTAAAGGCTTCAGCAGAGATTTGTCTGATTATTCACTCCCATCCTCACTGTCTTACATAACTGAGTCTACAGAAAGTGTGGATTTTAAAGGTTTTACTGTTAAATGTTTCTTTTTTCTTCGGTAATATGTACCCTCCATCCGTGTCCCTCATGCTGTGTATTATTACATGAGAAGTCAAAGATCAGAAAAAAACTACTGCTGACATTAGAAACTAGATTTTGGTCATAGAGTTGAAACCAGCTGCAATTACACTATTATTTATATCTTCTTATATCAACATGTAAGTGAAGAGGGAAATATTGTGATTGTAATTGTTTCTTTAAGCTGTCTCTTGGCCATGAAACATGCACAGACAGGCAGATTTTTGTCTTTGTATCATTTACAGAAATGTATCCTATTCTGCTTTGTCAGCTAAATGTTTAAACTTTTAAAGTCCAGTCCCACTGCTTCCCCCATCCTTTTAGAGTCCAGGCCCCCCCTGAGAGATATTTGTGACATCTTTTTATGTCACAAATATCTATCATCTTTATGTCTTTTTGATCGTTTGTAACAAGCTCAGAGGGCACAGGAGTAGATTGAAGCCTGATCCAATACTCTTCAACCCATTCAAATGTGTGGAAGCACTTAAATCTTTAAACTGATTCATAATTATTAATACATTTCATGTATTAGTCCAAATTATGTTTGAACATGCACATTTTCAATTTTCATTATAATTTCATTTTAGTAACAATAAATAAATAGGATGTATATTGCAACACTTGTCTGTGTTTGTGTATGACCAGTATGTATGCATTTTCCTGCTACTAGAGTTTGGCTTTTCACTCATGTTTACTTCTTTATGTTTCATGTTTCTCATTCAAAATGTAATGTTTTACTATGATGATTCAAAACGAATTTGCTGTGTGATTCCGGACCCAAACCAAAATCGGGAGCAGTTAACTAAAGTAACACTGATATCATTATGTGGTCCTGTGTGTCTGTCTCTAGGTGAGATCACATATGGAGGCAGAGTGACAGATGCCTGGGACCAACGCTGCCTCAGGACTATCCTCAAAGGTTTCTTCTCACCTCAAACCCTGAAGCCTGGTTACACTTTCTCGTGTTCAGGTACTGTTAAATTTCCAGCTTCTTCTCTTTAGGACAAAATAGAAGAAACACTTACAACATAATAAAATTCAGCACAATAGAAATGTGTGTGTGTGTGGATGGGTGGGTTTGTGAGTGTGCAAAAGTCCATGTGTTTCAGTTAATGCCAACATATATTTTCTTTGACCTAATGGTTTCTCCCTTGTGTGTAAGGCACATACTATGCTCCAGAGACAGACAAACTAGAGCAGTATAAGAAGTACATTGAGAGTCTTCCAATTATTGATGATCCTGAGGTCTTTGGCATGCACGACAATGCAAACCTGGCCTTCCAGGTGAGGAACTGCACTACTGAAAAACTTATATTGCAGGAAAAATGAGGGGAAAAAGAGGACATTTGAATAAAAGCTAACATTCTTGTTGTTTTGTTGCTTTCCTCGTCACATTTACAAGCTATACTGTAATGCACATGATTTTTTGTTTGATACTAAAATCATGTATTTTCTTTTTTTTAAATATTGTTTTTCCTTGTATTTGTTTAGCAGAAAGAGAATGTGTTAAATATTTCATTTTGCAACTAGTAAAAGTCATTTTTATGGTCCTATTCATGATTTAATCCAGGGCTGCAGAGTTTATGGACACGATTTCTATTCATAATTCATGAGAGTGCAACTGTAAAATATCAATAAATGGATGCTTAAGCACGTGTGTGCTTACTTGTTTGTATGTATGTGTTTTCCTTCACAGCGCCAAGAAACTATGACTCTAATCAACACCATACTGGACATTAATCCTCGCTCTTCAGCCCATCATGGAGCAAAAAGTAATGATGCCATAGTCTGCGACCTGGCTGAATCAATAATAGCCAAGCTACCCGGTATATAACACACGCACATGCAGATCATTACTGTGATTGTTAAGAACATGTGATCACATCATTTTAACAACAAACTTTTATTTAATATCTAATAATCTCATATCTAATATATGTGCTACTTGTCTGCATGTGTGTGTGTGCAGAGCGTCTGGACATGGACGAGGCGGTGGAAACGCTTTTTGGACGAGATGAAAATGGTCGTCTGAACTCCCTGACAACCGTGTTGGGCCAGGAAGCAGATCGATTCAACAACCTGCTGAGAGTGCTCAGGGTGACACAAAATGCACCCATGAACACACACACACACAACATTTCATTAGACTTGTGTTGCTAGGAAACAGCTTTGGTCAACATTTCTTTTATTTTTTTATTGAGATTAGTAAACTTAGTAATTATTAAAGTAAAATTAGTAAAGAAATGAATTCAGAATTTTGGAAACTGTAAAATTATCTAAAGTTTTGCAAATATTTGAGCATTTGTACTTCTTTCACTAATAATACATCAAAAACATTTTTTAAATTGGTAAAGGATGGCTTTTAGAGATTTTTACAGTTCTTTCTGCCACCTCACTGAAACGTACAATTCTCTTGGTGTTTCCCAGATGTCTCTCACCACTCTGCAGAAGGCCATAGCAGGTCTGGTGGTGATGTCAGAGGAGATGGACTGCATATATACAAGCTTCCTGAAAAACCAAGTTCCCACTCATTGGTCAAACTCTGCCTACCCTTCTCTCAAAACCCTGGCTTCCTGGGTCAGAGACCTGGTCCTCAGGACTTCCTTTATTCAGGTTAGGAAGAGAAAACAGATCCAAACACACACATACACATAAGGCAATATGATACACACACTGAAATGAAAGAGAAGTCTGGCTGTGTGTGTGTGTGTGTGTGTGTGTGTGTGTGTGCGTGTGCGCATGTGTGTGCGTGTGCCTGTTTGCCTGTTTGATTGTGTGTGTGTGTGTTTTCTTATTAAGTAAGAAAGCACTAATAACACACAAACATTCTGGGCTTTTCCCTGAGGCACAGTCTGTCTCTCTCTCTCTTTTTCTCTCTCTCTCTGTCTCTCCCACTCTCTCTCTCTTTCTTTCTTTCCCTATGCACCCTCTTTCAGCGTTTGGTTCATCTCCCCTGACTTAAGCTGTTCTTCCGTAAGACTGGTCTGAACATGTGTGATGTGCACAATCCTAAAATTCTCTCTCTCTCTCTCTCTCTCTCTCTCTCTCTCTCTCTCTCTGTCTGTCTGTCTGTCTCGCACACAAAGACAGTTCATAAATGATGGGAAGCCATTGAGTCACACTCAGTACCTCAGTAGAGAGAATCCACCTCAATGTGCCAGTACAAGTTGAGTCACAGAGTCACTTTAAGGTCCCTAAGTAACCGGACACTTGTAATGCACCATGGCTGATTGAACGCAGCACATTAAAAAAGTTATTTAAAGATACACATCTAATTGCATCCCTTCCTCTCTGTTGTCCTCTCTTGCCAGACTTGGATTACACGTGGTCAGCCCAAATCCTTTTGGATCTCAGGATTCTTCTTTCCTCAAGGCTTCCTTACTGGTAAAATACTGCAACACTATAAAATAGTGCCTTTCATGTTTTTAATGAAGCACAGTAAAGCAAGTTCCAGAGCTGATAGAATATACTTAAGAATTATAGTGATCACTATTATTTTATATAGTATAATTATTGTATAGAGTACATAAAAATAAAATGACCCTCAGCTCCTGAGGGGATGTTGAGATCAAGAGTGCATTACCACCATTTAAATGCTTTAGATCTTGCAGTACAGCATGATGAACTGTGTTTTTCGTGTTCTCCTCTGTCTGCTGGCATGTAGGGGTGCTGCAGAATCACGCCAGGCATTACAATTTGCCCATTGATGAGCTCAACTTCCGCTTCAACATGGTGCCTGTATACAGGGACCAGCTAGCAGTCTGTGAGGCTCTACGCACCCTGACCAACGATGCCAAACTGGACATGGATGAGGAGGTACAAGCATGATTGTTCTGGCTGAAATCCGGGGCAACGGATATTCATTGAAGTTTAAAATTTACACAACTCTTAAAATTCACTCAGCTCAAATTATTTCTGCAGTGCGGGTTTTACAGTTCCTTTTGTACAATGCACTATTTAACTCAAATTCTTCTTATTATTTTTGTACAGTTTAAACAATGTATGAGGCCCATTTCCAGTCTTTGTGCTAAACTAAAATAATTGGCTGCTGGCAATAGCGTCATACTGCCTACAGAGACATGAGAACACGAGATAATAATGGCTTCAAAAGTCAGGATGATTACTGTGTAAAGGTGTGCCAATAAAAAGGAAATTCAAACTGCGATTCGTTGAATATGTTTCACCGTTGCTCATTTGTAAATACGACAGTTACCAGAGCCGGAGGATGGCGTGCTTGTGCATGGCATGTTCATGGATGCCAGTCGCTGGGACGATGACAACATGGTGATTGAAGACGCGTTACCTCGAGTGATGAACACCATGCTGCCAGTTGTGCACTTTGAACCACAGCAGAACTATGTGCCCAATCCAGATCTTTACCACGCTCCTCTGTACAAGACATCAGCCAGAGCCGGGACTCTTTCCACTACTGGTACATACCGGGTCCATACAGGGACCCTCACTCACATAGGTTATAGCCACATGGGCATTTATCTGACACATTTTACACTGAGCATTGTTTGGTTCAATGGCACTTTAGCATGATTGTATACCTTGACAGATGACTAGTCTTTGTGGGGAGTTTTGGCATCGAATGCAGCCCTGTCACCTCTAAATGGACAGTCAGTTTGATTTAGATTTTTCCTCACTCTTCATTTCTGTCTCCCTCCAGGTCACTCAACTAATTTTGTTGTGACAGTAATGCTTCCATCCAAGCAAACCAGCGACTATTGGATATCCAAAGCCTCGGCTCTGCTGTGCCAGTTGGATGACTAAGTTTTAATACAAGGACAAAAAGGGCATTTTGAATGTAAATGTATCATACACCACTATGCACTACCCTGAATTAATGTGTCTGCCTTTGTAGAATTATTTTATGGATATTTTTACAAAGGCACGATTTATGCTTCACACACAGTATAATAAACAAAATTCTAAGCTAGCCCTGCCTGATCTATCTGCTTTCCTCTGAGAAAATTAATATCAGTTATACACAGCAGCAAAGTCGTGTCCTGCTGACACTTGATGAGAGCAGCGCAGTACATCCAGATCTTTGAAGATGAGGCATTCTGTCTCCACAGTGTAATCACCATATACTAGACTCTCGCAGTGGAGGGCTCCATTCATGCTGTGTGGTAAGTCACTGGATGAATTTGCTTACTGAAATTTACAGCACACATCTAGCCTCAGGGAGAGAAAAGACGTGCGTATGGACGGCGGAAGAGATACAGTAGATGGATGAACACAGATGGGAGGACAGACACATAGATGTTAATGGTTCACAAATGGGAAAAAACATAGGGTAGCTAAGAGGGATGAGTTGAGACAGGAGAAGGACTGATGATCATCAAATGATGAAATGTTTCCGCTACAACCCCCACACACATCAGCAGCCTATTTGTGTCACTTAGGGCATGCAGTGCAAACACATAAAATATGGCTCTTCGAACACATTAGGTACACCCACTGCAGTAGTGGGGCAGGGTGCCGACACTCTCAATCTCTGTCTCACACACACACACATACTGCCTCCTCTATACTTTACCGCTCTGGTAACTGCAAGCAGGAATTGCCATATATAAACATTATATTTAAAACTAACAGTGGGGAGAAGCAGCAGAAAAAAAACAACCACAGTAACTCAAGGCACTACAGAAACAGAAAGAAGACTCAAATAACATTGATTTCACAGCAGTGATAGGACACTATTTTACTTTGGCTTAGTTTTCAAAACAGTCTGATGTATTACTTAATTTATAAGTAGAACATTAAACAGGACATTTATCAGAGCATCACAATATTGTATATTTATCACTTAAGTTAAATGAATAAAATGGTCATCAAATAATAATAATATATAATAATAATAAATAATGTCAAATAATGTCAAATAGCAACGTATTCTCATCAAAACAAAGTAGGCAGTGTTCATTTATTCAGAATTATACAAATATGCAATTTATGCAGAAGTCAGTATTAGAAATGACAGAGTAAGAATGTGTTTTGAAAACTTTCATTTTATTTATCAAAAGTGTTGTATTTCTGAAAAATATAGATAGTGAAGTCCAGGGTCTGATTTTACACCACTGTAAATCCTCAATTACATCCATACATTGCAAAATGTATGATTGATGTACATCATTCTGTTAGTTTACTTTTTCTTTTTGGTACCTACAAACTTTGTTTTACTCAAGATGCCAAACTAAAGATATTTTAGGCACTAAGTTCAATCATCTCAAATGCAATAAGCTACAGTAATATTGGACTGCTGAAAAATAAATAAAAATATTCTAAACTGCAATTTACACTATAACAGACACACTTTACACATTGGACAAAGGAAAGTGAGAATGTTTGTCCTACTACAGTATGCCCATATGAAATGTCAAAGAGTTGCTGTAATCATCTTTGTTTAGTGAAAAAAAACATCACAAAGTTGAACAAAAATGAATGTGAGACTCCAGCAGTCTGAGTTAGTGAGTACTGATGTTCAGTCTGTTTAGTACAAAATTCACTCTTGTTATTACTGTGCCTGCCCTGCTGCTCAGGAAACACAGTCCGGGAAAACAGAGTGTGGATTTATACTAAAACTGCCACACACTTTAGTTATTAGACTAACTTACTGTCTGACTTTTCCATGCAGGTTTATGAGTTGAAGCAGAGGCAGATGTGTCATGCAATGTCATGCATAGCCTTCCCTAAAGCTGTTATGGTGATGAGATGTCTGGCTTTATGAGGGATAAGTCCACCTCATCAGGACATGTCCTTTCACAGGTGAAACCTTTCAGTTTATTAATGTCACCTGCATGAAGATTAAGAGACACATTTTTTTACTTGCTGTACCTGAAAGACAAGTAGAGAAAGAAAATGATGTTCATATTTTTCTTGCACTCCTCTAACTGCATACACAATGACTGCACAAATGGTCACTAACAGCAACATCCATTGACCTCCTAACCTCTTTTATTAACCTACTTTGTTTTGATCAATCCTTTTATGTGCGTAGATTATGCACTGTGAATGTGTTTAGGATAGGAGTCATTATGAAGAGGGGAGGGTGAAGGATTGAGGAAGTAAATGAGATTATATGGCCTAGTCACTCTGAAACCAGATTAACAATGTTTTATCATCACACACACACACACACACATAGTTCCATGTCCGTGGATTAAATCCGGGTGAAGAGGACATGGGTGATGTTTGAAACAGATGTCCAAAGGGAAATTAAGGTGTTTTTGTTTTTTTGAAGAGGGGAAGAAAAGGAGGAGTGGTGAGATAAAGCGTGTGTGAGATTGAGAAATAAATCAAGCACTGTTGATGAAAATCAAGAGAGCTGTTAACATGAATATTTGACAATTTATCAACATGTTTGTAAGAATGAAGAGCACAGGTCGACAGTGGGTCAGCCTTGAGCGCTGATTGGAGCGATGTGTCATTAGATTTAATGATGCTGACAGCAGTCATTTGGTCTGAACAGAAAATATGTTTGCTTACATCAGATTGGACTGTGTAGGTCACACAGGTTATTCAACACAGTTCATTTAAACATACAGCAGTGACTTCTAGGTTTATAGGCAGAAAATAACCTGAATGTTTGAATACTAATTTGAAGGATTATTTAGACTGTTACACTATGCTACACCAAATATGAAGCTACAGCCTTGTAATTTAGCTTCAGCATAAAAACTGGAAATAGAAGAAAAACAAAACGCTCAGTTAAACCGTAATTGTCATTTTACACTTCAGATTTGTATGGATTAAAGTCCCTCTCCAGTCAAACATTTTTTTGTTTTGCTTAATGTTTCTTCATTTGGATGTTTGGGCTTCACTGTGCAGAACGATGAATGTGATGATGAAGACTAGAAGTTTTCACATTCATCTGCTGAAGGGCAAAAGTTTCTCTGCACTAACATAAAAACTGAGTTTAATACTTGTAGACGTACAAGCATGATTTGTGTCATCACAACTAGTTTGCAGCGAGTGATGTGGAAACTTGAATTCTGTAGCACACTGAGAATGGACTTTATGTTGAAGTTGATATTTTAATATTTTATCTCTGGTGGATTTTTCAATGAGAGAGATGGAGTAAATGTCATTTTCTAACTAGTTAACCATACTTTTTTGTGATGCAAAATTTTATAATTTCAAGCAGAGTATTTTATCTTCTTAAAAGATGTCTGGATGGATCTTTTTCATTAGACAGAACCAGGCTAGCTGTTTATCCCTGCTTCCAGTCTTAATGCTAAGCTAAGCTAACCGGTTCTTGATTTTACCTTCATGTTTAGATGTTCTCACTCTCCGCAAGTAAATTAGCTGGTTTTCCCAAAATGTTGAACTGTTCATTTGATGTATGCAAGGATCAATACTATTAATTCAAAACTCACAATGCTCCAAGAAAATATATAATGACATTCCGATACTGATTCAGACTCCTATAATTTTTCAGGACAAGGAAAATAACGGAAAAGACTCACATACAGCTAGTTATATATACAGGTCAGAATCAAGAGTATTTGAGGCTGTGACTGTGAAGAGACCTTCCACCTCAGTCATGCAGAGACAGAGCTGCCAACTCTCACGCTTTCACCGTGTGACACACGGTTTTGCCCGTCTCCACACGCACTCACGCCACACATCCGATTTCTTACGCTAAAGAATCATCTGGGCCGAGACACGTTCGTTCCTTTGCAACTCCGCGACGGTAGATGGTGCTGCGAAGCGCCAGCCGAGTATTCGCTGCCTACCCGTCTGCGACAGAAGAAGAGTTACAAGGAGTCAAGCGCGGTGGATAATTTCTGAAGACCCTCCATTATCAACAGAAAATTCAAGGTATGTTACAATTAGTGGTGGGCCGTTAACGCACTGTGTTAATGTGAGACTCTTATCGCGCAATATAAAAAATACCCGGTATTTTTTATATTGCGCGATAATTTTTCTTAAATTGCTGTCAGTATCATATTCACTAAAATATTCTTTTTATGGTATGTTCACTCCTTACTGCTGCTGGTTGATGAAACTTTATCTAAAATGCAACAAGCAGTAACTCTGTTTTAATAAATACTGTAGGTTTCCTCATCTCCTTCCGTACCATGGGCCAGAAGAGCACGATCGATTGGCTGAAGAGTTTCTGAATTATCAGACTATGCCACTGACCTCCCTTCAGGACGACACTGAGATGGAAAGCTTCTGGGCGGAAGTTGAAGTTGAAGCACTTTATTTGTTGCACTTTATTTGTTTTGTTTGTGGGCTTTGAATAATGAAAATTATTTCTCCCCAACTAATCTTGTGTCATTTTTAATGTTCTTAATTAACAATATACTTAAATATACTTAAATATACTTACGTTTTCAGTGAAGAATTAGTGGAATACCATTGACTGTAATCACAATTTCAATACCGACTTAAACACAATCCTGTAATATAATAAGCCTATATTAAGGCTATATTATAATAAGGCTATATTAAGGCTATATTATAATAAGGCTATATTATAATAAGCCTATATTAAGGCTATATTAAGGATATATTAGGGTACAGTCATTTAGGGAAAATATTCAGCTCAAGTTTAGAAAGCTCTACAAGTCATGATCAGATGAGCATGAATAAGAATAAGGTATTGGACATCTTTAGCATGCCACCCAAAAATCCACTTGAATGCAAAAAATCACATCTACTTGATCCAAAATGTCTTGGGGTGGACCTTCAGCTGTCTTTGCTTCACATAATGTAACTAATCTTGTCCATCTCTAATAGGCCGCCTCTATCAGTGGCTTTTGGCCCAACAAACCACCAGAATGCACAACATGGGTAAAACGCATATGTGGCTGTGTGCGGGGCGTGAGGGGCGTCTGGGGCAAAATTTTGGTCAACCCCGACAGAATCTCACTCCAAGATTTTTTGAAAAGTTGGCAGCTCTGCAGAGAGTAGGTCAGACAAGGCAGAGCGCAGTCTGAACTAGTGGTGGGACCCCACCTGAAGACCAGAAGTGTGTGTGTGTGAATACTCTGCAAAGCAAATGTCCATATAGATCTTACAGGAGGGGCAGGTGTGTGGCCTTTACATTACACTTAGTGCACAAAGTCTACAGAAATATGTTCCAGCTGACCTGGCACCAACAGTGCCACCGAACAGAGCAAAAAGTATTTACTAGTATTGCGTGACTACCCTGACACCCACCTACAGCCCAGGTGGTCTTTTCTATTATATGACCAGAAAAGGAGGAGCAGCACAGCACTGATAGTATGTAGGGAAGGGTGGAGCACCATCTCTGTCAGCTCCGCCTGTTGGTAATGTGCATTTGTGTGTATGTGTGTGTGTGTGTGTGTGTGTGTGTGTGTGTATGTTTGCATGGTGTGATGCAGTGTGGTGCAATTCCGGCCACCAACAGCTGTCTGTCTGTATGAAATGAAGCCTGAGATTAGATTTGACCAATTTGAACATGTCATCACTTTGCTGAGCGCCATTTGGTGTGTGTGTGTGTGTGTGTGTGTGTGTCCTAACTAATAACACAGGCAGTAAGGAGATTGGATCCCCCCTGACTTGGTCTGTCTCAGCTACTCATTCCTGCTGTGAAATGAGAAAGGTTGCTAAGCCTTGCCGGCTGAGCTACAGTATCAGCTCTGGCTGCAGAGAAGCTTTGCACAACTTTGTTCAATAGTCTGTAACTTGTTAAACTTAAACTCTCCTGTAGCTGGTCATATGTTTGAAAACAACCTTGAGAAATTAAATCCTTTTTCCAGGATAATTGGCGTCTCTTCAGTTAGTTGAGAAATGCTCTTCTTGTATAAATACATAGTGTTAAACATGATGTATTTGTAATTTGTATTTTGGAGTTAGCCAAACACGTCCAAATTCGTCCAAGTGAAATGCAAACAGAAAAAATCTAACTCAGTAACTCTCTCAGTTTACATGATAGCATTGAAATATTGTTTTTGTTATTGTTAAGAAACAAAATGTAAACATATCCTTTAAGATCTTTTGCTGGAGATTACTGTGAGAAGTTTTTTTAAGCCATGGAATATCCCATATAACTACTGTTGTTGATCACATGCTATGATTAACCAGGCACATCAGATGACAAGCTGTCATTACACTGTGTGTCCAGTTCGAGTGACAAGAGCAACCCCGTTATAACCTCATCACTTCTAGAGATGAACTAGGATGGACAACTTTGGTGAGTGAAAATATTTTGTAAGTGTATTTTTAGTGAAGTGTAGCGTGTCAGTCAATCAAATGCCAATAATTAGTACATTTCTTCTTTATTTTTCTCAAAATATTAATGTACAGTGAGCATTTATGTACACCCTTTAAAGAAGAATAAACCATACTAAGCAGAGAGGCACAGACCACAAAGTAAAAGACACTCAAGTTGACCAAAATACAACACTGGTGATTTAAAAAAAAAAAGTCTGTGATAGCATGACCAAAGCAAATTGTCACAACCTTATTTTAGCTGTACTTTACGTCAATATTATTTGAGACAGTTGTTTTTCAACTCTGGCTGTTGAATTTCCTAATTGTTTTTTTCCCCCTCATATTTTGTTACTAGGCATCAACATGAATCAGTAACAATAGAAATGGGTCAGGTTATCTACACAATTGGTTGTCATTAGTTGTCAGTCCATATCATGTGCAGTATTCAGAAGACACTTTTCATCCTATGTCTTGTATTAGTCATTAACTCTCCAGTGTTCATCTTCTAGATGATTCAGTGATCAAGGTTTTGCATTACTCCTTGACTTATTCCGCAAATATCTTTCTCCAGCCAAGGCCCTTCTCTCAACTTTTTCCACTTGAACTTTGATAGACAAAAAAAAAAAGGCAAAAGTTTAATTCTCTCAGCTCATCGATGTTTAGCTTTCTGCCTGCGCTTGCAATGTCGCCTAACATACTATCCACAACTGCAATGTGCAATGACAAATAAAACAATATCAAAAGAACAATTTGACATTTGGGGAAATACGCCGAATCACTTTCATGCCTAGAGTTTGATAAGAATATTGTCACTCTCATGTACGTTAATAATGTAGCTACAACCAGCAGCCACTTAGCTCAGCATAGCACAAAGACTGGAAACAGCCAGCGCACCTCTATCCAAAGGTAAATCTCACAAAATATTGTTTGGCTGGCCTCAGTGAATTCCTAGAGTCTCTGCTAATTGCCGGATGCTAAGCTAGGCTAATATAAGTGCATCTACCGGCTGTAACTTCATGGGAGTGGCATTGATCTTCTCATCTAACCCTCGACAAGACACCCAAGATGCTGAACCTTTCCTTTAACATTACAACATTAGCATCTCTAATAGCATTACATTACATTTTTATAAAAGAAAAAAAGAAGGAAAAAAGACCATAATTGTGATGTTTAAACCAAATCTAAATATCACGTCCCTATTTATAGACTTTAAAAAGTGGGGTGAGTAGTGACATTTCAGTGTTTTTACAGTGTTGGAGTCAGAGTGGCGTGAAACGTTCTCAGTGGGTAGGAGCTATTTGTTTGTACTGGGCCAATTGATTAACAGCATGAAATCTGTATCACTGACTATTTTTGCATTGCAGTCACACAGGGGACTGTATGTTGTTGCTTTCCTTCTTTCGTTTAAAACTTTACTAAAAGGTACTACATCAGGAAAAGTCTGGGAGTTCAGTTGTGTGCATAAAAGTGAGAATTCACACGAAACTCGTACCACTGAGGATCAGAGGGATGGTGAGAAGTAGACACGGTTTAACACAAATCTGTTACATAAGGTCACCCAGTAATCCTTGTTGAACGTTGTTTGCTAGAGATTAGAGAAGAAAGTGTTTGCTTTTCGAGTATTACAGAGTAAAAACACAGAGTACTCAGCACTACAAAAGATTAGTGCCAAATGCATCTGCACTGGGGTGACATCTCTTAAGAATACATTTAAAAATCAAATATAACAAATATTGTGTTTCAATCATTACTGGCTTTTTAATTGCAAGTTGTTCTCAATTTACACAGCAACACAGGGTTCATTAGCACAAGCTGCAGAGGCAAAATGAGCTGTTGGGAGACCAACTCTTGAACTGATGCATGGTTTAATAAACTGACTAAAAAAGAGCAAAACTGTAAATGGAGTCTTTAAGGTCACAGGACACCAGTAATGGTTAAATTTTCTCTATTCACATTGATGGGTATTAAACATGGGTCTGAGCTGTACTAGAAAGAAATGAGAGGATTAGTGGAAAAAAGGACAAAGAAATAATGAGGATGACTTGAAAGGCAAAAAACAGGAAATCAACAGATTAATATGAAATGAAAATAATCATTAGATGCAACCCTAGTTAAAAGAAAAGTGAGATGTACACTGCTGTAAGTCAACATGTCAGTAATATGTAATATATTTCCCAAATTATTAAAAAAAAAAGTTCATCTTAACTCCAGCACATTATAAAGTAAGATGTCTATTTATTTACAGAATACAAAAATGAGCCTTAACAGAACACCGGCCTGAAAAAACAACGTCATACTATTTATTGACTTCTACAGAGCCTAGTGTAACTGCTGAAAACATTTACTCTACTGACTTTACGACATTTCTAGAAGCTGAGATCTGCTAGTGTAAGGAAGTGAAAATTGTGAAAGTAGCAGAAAAGAAAAAAACTGAATGAAACATCAACAGAATATTCTGATGGGATGTGAAGCTCGAGTGGTGGCACGAGAATAATGTGGCACAGCAGGAATACAGATGAAATGTGTGAGTTAATACATCATTAACTACTACATGTAGCTACAACCTCCTACTTCCCTCATAATGTATGTACGGTGTTGGGTACAGAAGCTAATTTACTCCTTATACAACCCTATATTACTGACAAATATGTAAGAACACAGGGAAAGGTCTGGTTCTGAATCACTAAAACAACAATTTTAAAATGCAGGATCTTGTGTGGCTCCGTGTCGTGGTAGCAGGGAGGCTTTTGTGGCACAGTTCTAATCATGTCAGGATTTGAAATGTTAAGCTTTGCCTCTCTTTTTCCTCTCAGAGAGGGAAAAGAGCAGCCTTATGTGAAGTCTTTGGACACAGCCTCGATGAAATTGGGAGCCGACATAAGGATGGTGAAGGTGCAGATAATGGAGAAGAGTGAAAAGGCCACCAAGCATAACCGATCCACCACTGCAGCTGCAAACTTCCACTCGCTGCAGATCGCCTCTCCTTCATCCTGCTCTCGGAAGCGTCTGGCAATGTACTGCACTTCCTCCAGGATCCGGGAGATTTCTGGAACCTGCTCCAGCAGCAAAGTCCGCGTCTGCTCAGAGTGGATGTCATGTGGGGATGAACCATTGGTGTGGCTGCTCCCACCTCCTCCGCTGCCACCGCACACCACCACACCTGAATCAGTGCTAGGTGGGAAGGCTGGGTTGTCTGTGCCCATGGAGTGGTAGCCAAAGTACAGGTTCATGTTCCCGTTGGTTGTGGTTGACTGGGTGGAGGCCTGGCCTGGAATGGTGCTCATCTGAATGCTGCTGGTGCTCGTATGGTGAGGAGGTGGGTGGGAGTACTTGTAGTTTTGGGGGTTACTGGGGTTCACAGGTGTTTTGCTTTCCTCTCCAGGCTTCTTCATGCGCAGGAACCAAGCGCACCAATTGAGGAGGATTACTCGGACCTGGATGTAGAGATAAAATGATGTGGAGAGAGGGAGAATGTATAACAAGAGATGAAAAGTAAAATAAGAACCAGAAAGAGGCAAGATTTTAACAGGAGAGAATCAAGATCTGTCTATTAAAACTTTTCTTTTTTTATATGTGGACCACATTTATCACCATTTAGGGATAATCAATCACAACTCATGATGATATAGAATATAGTATAGTAATATATTGAAGCTGAAGGTGGTTCATTCATTTTTGATAACCACATGGTTCCAGGATTAGTGGATAATAACAGAGACTGGAGGGACTGCTATGTCTTGCAAAACAAGGGTGTATACTATATATATATCATTTATTTAACCAGGTAAAATTGGAAATAAAATCATAAACATAGTATCATAAGCATTGTTTTATTAGGTACATTTAGGCACTGGTCAGATACATTCATAAAGAGAAGATCGCTGTATTCCAATAAAGGTAAAAAGTTGCCGTTTTGCTTGTCTGGAAGGAGAAACAGAATTTATTTCTTAAAAAAAAAACAAATTTAATGTAATTTCAGCTCAGAAACAAGGCTTTCAATGTGTGATTTGAATTGCTCAGTAATATAATAATAAGTGTCTCGTCTCCATTTTTTTAGTCTGCAGTGAGAATTAATTCTTGATTATGACAAACATTGTTAACCTACCCATTTAGGCATCTTCCCACCGTGGGGGTCATGGTGGTGAAACTGTAGAACCAAGACTGTTACCACCACAGATAAGCCCACTATCATCATGGTGCTTGCAAAATACTGAGCTGAAGAGGAAAAAGAAACAGTTTGAGTAGAACATAATTATTACAGTCATGACCAGCCTATTATCTGGAAATGTACATTTAAAAAAAAAGATTACATGTAAGAAAGAGAGATGAGGGGTAGTATTTTTGCAGGACTGTTTCTAAGTCAGTCAGTTGGTTGGTTAGTTAGTGGGGAGTTTATACCTATCAACCGACCACAGGGGCTGGTAGAAGGATGACATTTTATTTTCTAATTTATAAACCAACCAGGCATTAAAAACCACAGAGAAATAAAAATGTATAACATTTACATTTAAGCACACACGCTACCCCATTCACACACAAACATGAGATATATTCCCCTCTAAAAGAGAAGTCATTTTTCATTTTCAGCCGTGATGTTAGTGACCTCACAGAGAGGCGGACCAATCAAATATCAGTATATATTTTCCTGTCAAAATGTAATTGGAGATGTATAAAAACCTGTCTGAGTGAACGCTGTGCAGCATTTTGTTTTGTATTCAATCTATCAGTTCTGCTCCATCTCCAATATGTTAATACGTCTACTCCAATAAAGGGGAGTTTGCTAATGGCTTCGTTTTACGTCACTGAGCTGCCAAATGACTCCGAGCAGCATCTCTATCTGCAGCCTGCCCTATCGCATGGCCTGCTGCCTTGTCTCTTCTGGTCTGTATCAGTGTGACCTTATACAATGTAACTCTGTCTGTGTCTCCTACACTGAGAATAATCTTCACATCCTGCATCAGCAACCTCCCTCCCACCCACCCCTGAGCCACAACACATCAGTCAGTCTGTGTGAAGACTAATTTTCTAAAACAAACAGCCCTGCGGTGTAAGGTGTAGATGTCTTGCCATTCAGCTTTAATCAGCTGTTTTATTCTGATATCACAACCTATCATGGCCAACTGCCTGCTGGGTAAATTATTCTTTGAATCCATCAGCTTTCGGAGGTTATTTGTCTGTTTTATAATTAGTACTTTATATTAGTTATACAGTTATAACACTGACCACCACGCTTTGTAGTCTGTCCAACATGTGCCTATAAGCCATCCTAAATGGTTTGGTTTTTTTTCAATTCATCCATTTCAAAATCAAATCATCCTCAAAGTGTCCTACCGATCAGAGGAACAGAGTCTGATGTGGCAGGCATGATCTCTGCTACCAGTAACATGAACACTGTTAGAGACAGCAGCACTGTGATGCCTGGAAAAACACAGAAGACAGATAGATGATTAGCTAACACGGGATAAAATGTTTCACCAAAATGTTGACTTGAGAGAACTTAAAATAAATGCAGTCTGTCACTTCTAAATAGGTGAAAAGAATCAACAGTGGATTTATATAGAAAGATTCAGTCATATATTGACTCTGTCTCACTGAATTGGCATTTTTAAACAAGCTGGCATTTTCTGGTCCAGGTGATTATCTTTGCTGTGTTTATAATAATGGAGCTTTTATTCTAATGTAATAATCGTATCTACCACAAAATGCTAATTCAAAGCCATAATGTCAGGATCAGCATAGGGCAATGACAAATAAATGGGTTAGCAATAGTGTCGGGACCTGGCACCAGAGATCACCATGGCAGGGAAGAAAGAGATACATTTTTGTCTGCATGTATGACTACAATCATGAATCACCCTCTGTGTCAGTGTGAGAGAATGTGTGTGTGTGTATAGGCAGGCATGTGCTGATGTGTGTGTCCTCCCGTACCCAGGGAGATCTTCTCTCCGGAGTCTGCAGGGAGCAGGAAAACCAGCAGGGCCAGACCAGAGATGAGCACACAGGGGATGAGCAGGTTGAGGCCGTAGTAAAGTGTCCTGCGGCGCATGGTGACCGTGAACGTGACATCAGGGTATGGTTCTTTACAGCAGTCATAGTACAGCTCATTGCGCTTAGCTGGCACACCTTAGAGAGAGATGAAGAGGTGGAAAGGTGTCAGGGATCAGGATGCTAAATTACAAAATGAAGGTCCAGTCTTCAGTCATGCTTGGCTGACACATTTTTAAAGACCTTGTTAATATGGATTTGTAGCTACTGATTTCAATATAAATGTCTTTTAACAACCATCATTAATATAATTTCAAATGATAGCATTTAAATATAATTGAAATGGTCATTGGTTTGAATTGTTGGATGGGAAGGAAAAATGTGTCAAAAATAATGAAGAAGAAAATCCTTCTACTATAAACTAACTTACTGGACTGTAGTAAGTGTAGGACTGTAGAAAATGATTGAGTTTCCGGCAAGTCACACAGCAGACAGAGGCTGTTCTCTGTGGTGCCCTTAAATACACATTTTCTTAATTTCATTTTCTTATAAAAAATATAATGTTGTGATTTTAATTAGTTTAGGATTTTACCATAAACCTATTTTCTTGGCAGCCATGTGGGAAGCAGCCTGTGGCTTAAAAACAAATAAACATAAAAAAACAACACTCTTATCTAAATTAATTCATAACACAACGACGTAATAACCTTTTATATAAAACAGTAATCTGCTCAAATCTGTTCACCTTGTGCAACACAATACATTTTATATAAAATTACTTCAAAGATTGCTGTAAAGCACAGCTTATTGCAGCTTGTTATCTAAATGGACTGATAGAGGTCCAAAGTCAAGTCCCAGGTCATACCCTGTGTTTTGAGTCATAAATAATATTTTTTCTAAAGCTAATTGAATGCCACTTCTAAATGTCAGTCGTTTGTTTGCGAGCGATCTTTATGTTAGGAAAATGTAGTTGTTGCTGGACACGTTTAGTGAACCCAGCCAGGTGATTTGCAGAGTCTGGACAAGTTATATATGGCAGCAACAGCTCCTGATCCAAGACAAGACTATTTATTTATATAGCACACTGGCACTTAAAAGTGCTTTATAAATTGCATAATAAAATATATAAGATAAGAAAAGCTTCTGTGCTTTGTGTTGACATGTTTTGTTGACTTGTTGGACAAGTTTCATATTGGGAAAGTATAGCAGAGATATATTTTGGTTCTAGTCCAGTGAAACTAGTAGCCATATTTTGAAATACCGGTGCAGAAACCTGTATGTTCATATTTATTTGTTTTGGTTACAACTCTCAGTTTTCTAGGGCAAAGGAAGAAGAAAACACCCAGACAAAAAAATTGTTTATAACGGACAATGGAAGGGACCTTAGAAGAGGCAATTCATAGAGAGACCCCCCTCCTCAGATAGCTGGGGTACAATAGGTGCTGTGAGTGGGGGAAAAGCACATTAGAGAAAATAAAATGAAAGTTGTTGCAATTAATAGAATAACAAAGTTCACAACAAAAGATTATAATTCCCACATTTTTGCAGACTGGCACACAAACATATACAGCTGCACGTGTGCATTATAGAATGTATGTATGTATTTTATGTTCATTGTGGTTGGAGTTGTGTGTAAACTGAGCACTGGTTGGGAAGATAAGATTAGTCTAGCTGATCATTTCTTCTGTAAAATATGTTTTTAGCACCAGACACCTCAGCAGCTGGGGAAGTAATTATTAAGAAAATAAATAAATGCACTTCATCGAGGCCTTATATATATGGATGCCATATTCATGTTTACTCAACTAATCTGTCTCATACATCAGACCAACAACAAATTAACATTACCTTGGTTACCTTTGAATGGTCAAATTTAGACAAAAAAAAAAAACTGTGTGTGCTTTTCCTTGAATCTCAGTGTGAAAGCCATCATGTTACAGAGAGATTAGTAAGCATGATAGACTTTCATAGATTTCATATGCACAATCATTTCAAAGTGGACGACAGGTAGTGTCATATTTTTCCTTGATCAACAGTCTGGGAGCATGTGTGTGTGTATGTGTGTCTGTAAGAAAGAGAAAGTGAAGCGATTCAGATGTGACTCCCATTCAACAATCAGTGATGAGTAAAAAATCAACCTGAAGTGGCCTGAATTTGATGATTTGACTGAGCATCACTCTACAGCTGTATTAACCATCATCATACTTCTCAGTGTTTAGTGATTCTGAATGAAGCCCTGATATGCAATCAGCAACATATTCAACATTTGCACCTCATTTTGGGGTTAGCTACCACTTAAAAAAACCCTCAAAAAACCAATTATATATATATATATATAGAGTATATATATATACTGATTTTACCCAAGTGTGTGTGTAAAAGCAAAGAAATTCAATTTGAATTAATTGAACAGATTCAATTTCATGTCATATAAACAGTGTCACAATAGTCTTTGTTAGCCATCTATTAATTTGATGGATTGCAGACCTCAAGAAGCATCCACCAGAGTGAGTGAGTGAGTGAGTGAGTGAGTGAGTGAGTGAGTGAGTGAGTGAGTGAGTGAGTGAGTGAGTGCTCACTCTGTCATGGGCATGGGGATGTTCTGAGGCACTAGGACAGTGTGTGTTCTTGGCTGGCTTGCCGCCTGGCTGTGCCTGAAGTAAGTGAACCATCTCTGGGCCAGCTGTCACCACACACACCCATTGCCCCCCTTTCCCTCCATTTCTCCGGCCAGATGGGTACCCTCACTTTGTGTATAAGTATGGGGTGTGCATGTGTGTGGAAGTGAATTTTTGTGTTGGCATTTGATTACCACCCAAACCTGAATTAGAGATGATGTATGTTCTTCATTTCCACATGGAGAGTAAAAGAAATAAACAGAAGGCGGAGAGAGAGAGAAATTAAGGAAGAGATACAAGGAACTGATGTCACTTATTAATATCTTATCTTGAACTTGACCATTGCTATCTTCCTTTGTTTCTTGGGAAGAGACAGACACGCTGACATGCAGTGTGGACAGAGTGAAAGAAGAAATAAATATGCTGTATATAATTAAATAAATAGAGTAAGAGTCCCAGAATCCATCATCATGAAGAAACTGCGGATACTGCTTGGCTAAACAGTAGCAAGCGTCCCCAGGCTGTGTGAAGCACTCTTTAACCAGGACTGATAGACAGGAAAATGTCAGTGAGAATGACATATTACAAAGAAGTCGACATACAGCAGCTGAGACACCTGCTGTCAGAACTGTTTGACACTGACTGCTTGTCTAACTTCATTGAATGTGACATAAAAGGCCTATCTAATGTTAAAAGCATCCATCTGTCTTTTTCAGAGTCTTTGAAATTCCCTGCAAGAACCTCCAGTTTGTTGCTCCAACATATCCCTCAGATATAGGTTTATATTTTGTGACTGACAAGACTGTTACTGTAGTACTGTAGTATTCACTGTAATAAGCAGCTTGCTCACAGATTTTAGCAAAAGCAATGCAAGTCGTAATTTTATGTTTACTAGAACCAGCTATTGATAACCACGATTTCTTTTTCCTTTGTTCCACTGGTGTCAGACTTCAAAATGTGTGAACTTGAATGTCCATGTGATTTAGTGTGTCTGTCTTTCTTCTTACCTACAAGGTCCCACTCCCCATTGGGTATGTAGGTAGAAATGTCCACGTCCATCATCTGGAGGTCCAGCAGCCAGCCATTGTGGGTCCAGGAACCAAACTTCAGGTCACACTTCTGCACATCAAATGGGAACCACCGTACATCGATGTAGCAGGTACTCTTCAGGATGCCTGTTGACAGGTGTCGGTAATTAGTAACTCTAGTTACTTTAATGCCTTAAAATTAACCTTACGATACCAAAATATTGAAATATGGACTGGAGTGCACCAAAACCCAATTTGACAATTTCTCAATAGTATTTCATGAGCCAAATATTGTAATATAGTAGTTGAAATGCTATAAAAATGTATATGTATTGTATGTAACCTAACCATGCATAGTAGAAAAGGTGGAAGTTACAGCCATAACGATAATGACATTGTTTATTTAAATGATGTTTTTCAAGACAGTGATGATGATCCTTATAGTGATGATGTGGAAAGATGGTAAGGATGCTGTAACAGCTATATATGATGACAATAGTGTATACTAATAATAATGTAGTGTTAATTGATGAGGCTATCAAGAGAAAATAATACGCACCACAGTAAAAGAAAAAATATCTTGAATGTCTCACCTGGTGGGATGTACTGGCAGGTTCCTGAAGCATTGACCAGCACGTTTGTATGGAACGTAGCATCAAACCTCTCATCAGCACTACAGGGAGAGAAAAATGATTAGATATAATAATAATAATAATAATAATGATAATATTAAATCAGCAAATCAGCATTTTAAGATGAAGCCCAATAAACAAAACTAAATATTAAGAGTTTAAGTGAAAAAGCTAGAAAGGGGTAAGGGCCAGAGGTTGTTCAAAGAGAGAAACCCAGAAAATCAACAGCAGGAGAGAGGGGAAGAGAGGGTGAGCGGGATTAGAGTAGATCCAGACAGACAGACAGTGTTTAATTTTCCTGATCACCCTAAACAAACACGTCTGCCATCGAGACGTCCTTCAAACAGACGGGGATTATGCGCCCCTAGAAACCTAAGTACAGACATCATAATCAGAAAATTACACATTTCATACAAGTATAAAAATGAGACTTGGGGGCATTAGAATATTTTAGCTCTTACTTCTGAGAGTAAAAGCAGAGGATAACCAAATTACAAATATTGAGGACACTCTTTGGCTTGATATGAAAGTATCTCCGGGCAATGACTGCAGTCAAAAGAGACACAACAGAAATATTAAAAATTTTATCCTGGCTAAGTGATTTTTTTCTTAGGACTTCAAGAGCTGCATTTGATTTAGTACTTTCAGAGAGCACATGATTCCACCTAAGCTTCACAGTCCTCTAAATGTGTTCAGTTTCCTTTAACGATGAGAATACACACTATTAGAATAATAGACAATAATTGCTGATTGTCTGACGACCTGATTTTTTGGGATACAAAATCCTGTCCCGGTAATATTAGGGGTTATAGGAATCAATTGTGAAAAATCAGAGGCACTTTTATGACCACTGAGTCATGTTGTTGCAGCTATTACGACCACAGTAAAAGAATTTGGCAACCAATTATAAAGTGAGACAAAAACCAACTATTTTTGATCTTGGCTTATAAACCAGTGATTACAGTAAAAAATAGTTTTGTGCCTATCTCTATCCTAATGTCCAACCAATTTCATTTAAGTCTGAAACACTTTTTGAGCTATAGTGCTGAATAATAAACAAAACAGACAAATTGACGCAAAAACATACAGGACTGAAAACATAACTTCCATGGCAGAAGCAATGATGCGGTAAAATGATCCCTATGATGATAACACAATGTTTATTCATTTATTCATAGTATAATATTTATTCATACTTTCTAGTTCACTGTGCCCCGATGGATACACTGAATGAGGTACAATGAATGCATCTCATTTTGAACAATGAATGAGAGCTCAACATTTCCTGCATGGCATTACCATTTGAAATCACATGGTTTCAGTTTCTCATTCTTAAAACTATCTATCAAAACACTAATGCAGGATGGGGTGAATATAAAAGTGATTTCTTTTAAATTAAGTTGAGGTAAAGCCTTTTTTTTGCCATGGTTAAACAATGTATAACAAGTACACATGAGCATCACAGGATATCCATTGATGCATCTTAATTGGATCTTAATCAGATCACTAACTTAGTAGAACAAAAAGGTTATACACCATGTGGAAAGATAAGGTTGCGATAAAGGTGTTGAATCCCAGGGGAATTCGACTGTTTAACCTTTTTTTTGTGTGTGTGTGTGTCATCTGTTTTATTAAAAGAAAAAAAAAACTGCTGTTTTCTTGCATAGAAATACATGTTGACAAAAAATGAAGGGAAAGTAAACAGAAAATTAGAGGTGGAAGTGGAATAATATGCTAAAATGAGGAACAGAATAGTCTCGAGAATTGATACTTTAGTTTAAGAATGCAGCTACAGAAATCCACAGTCCCCTGAGGAATAAGGTTTTTAGGCAAATAACCTTTCCTCTCACTCAAACAGTACAGAATTGGTTTCTGTGAAAATATTGTTACAACGTGTGTTAAAACATATTTGTCAAAATATGATGCTGAGGTCAGGAAAGGCAGCATCGTCTCAAGAATCCAAAGTCCCTGTGCATGTCAAGGAAGCAGCTCGACAGATAGATGGCTTACATTATTTACATAAGAAGCACAATGAAAGCAGAAAACGCCGTCCCTTTTGGTTCCTTGCTTCCCAAGTGTCTGTATCAGATGGTAAAATATTCAGAGTCGTGTCTGTGACAGAAGTAATGGTTCCTGTATTATTCATCTGAAATGGGTTTAGGTTTGTTGCTGTGATCACAAGAGAACATACATTTGTCTATCGTTTTGATCCTCCACCAGTCAGGCTGTGCAATCAATTCACATCCGAGCAGTCGTGACCAACATAGATGAAGCAAAGGCTATGAGACTACCCTGCTGAAGAAACCAACTGATGACATGTATATCTCTGCACATTCTTGATCTGAACTGATATTAGGCCAAAGGTGTTGTGGTACCAGGTACAAACTCTCTTATGCTCAAACAATGTAACTGATATGGACAGAGCATGACTGTCACAAAACTCCTATGACAAAACGCCAACTTTGCTCATATCAAATAGGCTGTTGCTCCCAATCCTCAACAGACATGAACAACAGTCAGAGGTTTCCTATCCGCAGCATGCAGTCACGTAGAGTCGACCCTCCAACATAGCAGTTCTCAGTCAGAGGTTTTGGTACTTTTCCCCCTCCTGCAGTACCTATGGCTCCTTCCCCACAGAGAGTAGTAATATTCTACATCCCTAGAGTTTTCATTTTTTCGTTTTCATCATCAGTTTTCATTTTTAGAGCTTTTTTTTACTGCATAACCTCATGGATGTTGGGTTCATATGGAACGCACTCAAGCTCCCATTCCAGCGTTGCTGTTGAACAATGTCTGAAGGCAAACATGTTGTAAATAAACACATTAAAAAGCATAGAGAGGAGGGAGACGCAATGAATCATACAAATTAGTCAAAACGTTGCACCGTTTGGACAATCTCTCCTTAGAGACATCCATGGTGTTGCACCTGTTAATACACACAAAATGTGATGAAATTAGCAGTATGAAGGATGATTAAAAAAAAGAGCTGAAAAATTCTGCATAAAATCATATATTTTATATTTTACATTTTGTCATTTGCCAGACATTTTTATCTAAAGCGACTGATGAGTGAACAAACAATTAGAAGACAAATTCTCAAGTAGATGATCAAGTATAACTAGAAAGAAGTGACCTTCAGCCCGGGACGGAGTAAGAGTCCGTCAGTCACAACAACGTGATGTTTCTCTTGTTTGTATTTCCTATACTTTATTTACAGAAATCTTGCTTTTGATCTAATTTCCCAATAGGAATCAATAAAGCATCTCAGAGTGAATCACTTTTCTCGCTCGCTTTCTTGCTTCATAAAAATAGAAATAAATGATCTCACTCACTCGTGATTTGTACTGCATGCAGAAGAAATGTCAGTTTCAATCTGGGTCTGTGTGAGGACTATATCGTTGTTATCGTCAGCGATCACTGATCTCCACCGTAAGCTGCTTAATGTTCTATATCCCCTTCCCCCGTCTCTTATTCACACACATGCAATTCGTGCCAAGATGGAAATCTCTCATAAAAGAATCCTCAGTCACCTTGAAGAAAACACTAACAAATCGGTACCATCAATCAACTTCAACTCTGACTTGTATCTTGTATCTTGCTGTCTTTCCTCCATTACAAGTGTGATTTTTTTGGCTGTATTTGTGTGTGAGAGCGAGAGTGTTTGATTCTAAGTACGCTGAGAAGGACTAATGTATGTATTAAAGACATCTTACCTTCCTGTTAAATACCTCTCTTCTCTCCTGGTTCGTTTTATAATCAGCAATACTATAGAAAAACTGGTTCAGTTACATAAACAGAAGCACTGGACAAACACTACTTTGGTATTCCCGTCCAGATTAATATGATTTAAGGGTGCATTCAAGTGAGAACTTCCTGTTTCTGCATTATCTGAATCTATGTTTGCGTTGCAGGCCTGGAAATGAATAATGCAACCCCCCAGAGCCAAAGGAACATCATGACAGAAACAGCTCATTTTTTGCGCAAGGTAAGCATATTTTTTTGGACTTTTATATGCAAAAACGCATTTCGCAGGTTGTCACGCTAGATTTACATCACTCACAACTCTTCCACTTCACTTCTCTGACAGTCTTCATCTCCTATCTGACCTAGGAAGGACCTAGTATTCCATAGTTTCAGCAAAATGAATAGGAATAAGTCCAGTTTTGTTGCTGTATGCCAGATAAAGTCATGTGGATGTACCACATGGAGGCACATTTGTTTTTTTGTTTTTTCTGTATGCCACAGCTGTTTAGCAGTAGAGTAAATGTTATTTGTAGACAGCTGTCTGCAATGAACGTGTAAAAGCAGCTTGTGTTTAGGGAGAAAACTGACGCCACACATTCTTTTAATTTACACAAAAGCCTGAAACACAAAAGGACTTTGGAAAATCATCTAGTAAGTCACTAGCAGGTCTTTGAAGAGTTCTCAGACATCGACAAGGTCCAGATCACATTTTGAATATCAATCCCGGAAAAACGTAGCAACCTAATGACTTTCAATGTCTGCAGTTTTGCCAAGCAATGACAGAACAGGCAAAGAAGCCTCCTCCCCATCCAAACCAAGCAGAAAGCCAAGATGGCCGAGTGTGAATATAAAACAGGTTCTTTTTGACTGACCTGTGAATCAAAGAAACCAATATGAAAGTCTCATTCTTTGACTAAGGTATGAAAAGAAATGATCTAAGTTAGATTTATGTTTCCACTGAGACCTTTACAGTTTGATACAAGAGTGAACCAGATCTATAAGCAAAATGAAATTATTTGAAATTTCATCTGAGGAATTCTTTTTCCTATCCGCTGTTATTGGATAAACAGAGCCCAGGCAAAACATATTTGTCCAAGTATTGCAGACAATAAATTGGTGTAAATAGAAGAGAATAAAGCAGAAGAGAAGAGCAAAGAACGTTACAGCCTGATATTCTCTCTACTGATTAGCTTGTGCTAGTGCCGTTTGCTACAGCAGCTGCATGTATCTTTGCCACCCTAATGTCGTCCCTATGTGCTACATTTTTGGTATTGATGCTTTCACTTGTTGTAGACTTATGTTCATGTATGTGTTTTAGTGGCAAAATTCTTAAAGCTGCATCAATTATTTGAGAGCTTTTATTTATTTATTTTTTCTCCTTGCTAGTTTATTTGCCTGAGGGCCCCTGTAGCAAAGGTCATCAATGCTTCAGCTAAAGAGGCAAGGATGTGTAATGCCTTAAATGGTATTCAGAGATCTGTGATGTAGCTAAGGGCCAGACCAGATGTATAATAGTAGGTTTAATCATGTGATGGGAGAGGAGAGGATATGAAACGAGATAAAATGAGACAAGATGACAGAATAGAGCAAAAGGTTGTGAGAATACCTGTTGTAGAGGAGGATATCTGGGACCCATACCAGATGGGAAGGAAAGCGCAAGTTCTGGACCCCCGGGTAGTACTCTGGGTTCCATGAAAGGTAAATGTCTGTCCAATACTGGGAAAAAAAAGCATTAGCGCGAGAGAGGAATTAAATAGGTGAAAATATAAGAGGCAGACAATGAGGGGAATGATGGTAGAACAGGTGAGAAATATAACGCTGCTGTTTTTCTGTTTGTTTGTAGCCTAGCCAAGTGAGCTAGTTTGTTGTTTTTGTTGTGGGCGTCTTTGGCAAGACAGCACATAAACAACGTTCACAGCTCTGACAGCAAGACGTGTACCACAGCTTTAATAGTGTTGGTACAATGCCACACACACACACACACACACACACACACACACAGTGTATCTGTAACAGCATCACAATCCGAAATGCATCCAAGCTACTTGGCGATTATGATCAACATCAAATCAAAAATGCTCCCTTTACACCGGCTCCTATTCCAACAACTGTTGGCTTGAAGTCTGTCTCCTGCTCTGATAATGAAGCCTCAAAGTGAAACCTTGCCAAGCTAACAGTTGCTGGCACTGACCCTTGCACTCTCATTTGAGCCTCAGCAAGGGTCTTCAAAGCATTTAAAGCACAAAGAGTGTGAATGTGTGTGTTTCCTCAGTGCCTCTTTTCATGACCCATAATAAGTAGAAAAACAATGTGTGATCTGTGGAATGATATACATATTAATATGTGTATGGACTTGTAAGTACATTAACATTGTTTAAGTTTGGGTGTGTGTGTGTGTGTGTGTGTGTCTAGTATCTGTACAGAAGTCACATACAGTATATAAATGTACAGTAGATGCAAGCACTCAGATGTTGTAGCCATAGGGCACATTCCCTATGGAGCAAACACAGTCCCATTACTGATGTGGCTACAGTACACCAAGTACATCTGTTTATGCATATATTTACATTTTTGTGTGTGCGTGTGTGTGTGTGTGTGTGTGTGTGTGCGCGCACAACACACACATGAATGTAAGTTATAGTGTGTAATGTGTATTTGTGTGCTCGAGACCGTTAATATATGCCCATGTGCAAATCTATCGGTGTCTCTGTCCATATAAATAAATTTACTATCAATCTAAAAATCATATTCTCTTCTAAGAGACACCGCCCATTTAAAGTGGGCCTGCTGATATACGTCTCCACTCACGCAGCTAATGGCTTAATCACTACACTTGTCATCTGTGTGCCTTAGTAGTTTGGTGTTAGAGTGCCTTCTTTTCATGTCCGTTGGCTGGGAAAGCACAACCAACAGCCAACTGCACAAATCACAGCTGAGTGACTTTGTAGTCTGTCAGGAACAGATGAGGAGGACACCAGGCTACACAAGGTAACAGCTATCTAAGAATAGGTTTGCAGTTACGTAACAGAAATTTAAAAAAGCATTACTAATTTGAGACAACTAGGTTTGTGTTAAAAGATTGTGATCTTTATTCTCTGAGTACATTTCACATCCAAGAAAAGTAACAGTTGGGCAAAAAAATCTGAACGTCTTTGAAACTATGTTAATTCAGAAACATAAAACTAATTAAAATCGCTTCCAGTTTAGGGGGATTCTTTGCACAAGTTTTGAAATATTGGTCTGTGGTTCTATAGGGACGATTTCTGTGGTAGAAAGTACTTCCAGTAAAAGATGTTGCTGGATTATCAAGATTTACAGGGATGTGGTTTTGGGAAAGATGCATAGCTGGTAAATTTGTCATATTTTCCAATGCTGTGAACACCTCAAAGATAACTTGGGTGGAGGAAGAATCTAATATGTAGTTTGGTCAAGAGTTGGCTATTAGGTAGAATGATAAAGTAGCCCACAGTTCTTAGAAAACTTAAGCTCATTACACTTCTCACAGTTAAAAATGACATAAAATCCCATTCGTTCAGATGTGGGACATTCATTGCCTGATAAATCTGTGATCCTAAAATCCTCCATGATGCAGTGGAGGTGAACGTGCCCTTTCTCTCTCTCTCTCTCTCTCTCTCTCTATCTCTCTCTCTCTCTCTCTCTCTCTCTCTCTCTCTCTCTCTCTCTCTCTGTCTGTGAGCTTGTTAATGTACTTCTCAGGTCTCCTTCAAAATCTGCTGCATCTGCAAAACCCCTTTAAGCCATTATACCCAAGTACATGACAGTATTAAAGAATTGGCTTCTTGAATAATTGATTCATTCATAATCTGTAAACCAGTTAGCAGCCAACTCACCCTGACTGCATGTAGGCTGTGACATCCTTAATGGGCTGTTCTGACTGGGGTTGCTGTGATAATGAGGCTGTTGTACCTGTACCTGACTGGCCTGATGTAACATTATCCTCAAGCCACTGAGCATTGTAATGCTAAGTAGCTCAGCTTCTAAGACACGCAGAGGCAAATCATTGTATCCTGTTAGGAATAGGAAATGGTTGTCCATTTGCTAAACTCCTTTCTCAAACAATTGTTCAATCATGATTAGTAACTTCAACTATGCACAGCAGAGGTGTGTATGGGGTTATAATAAGAGAGAGAGAGTTTTGAGGATGTTTCCACTTTGTGGCTTTTCCAAAAACACAAGCGCAAGTTTAAGGAATGGATTTAAACTTTATCTGGTTTAAAGGTTTTAAATCCTTACAGCTCACTCCCCAAAATAGTAACCTAGGGTTACTTCAATTAACTATACAGTCAACGGTCGGCAGCTAGAAATAAGTCTGTTTTCATCTACATCTATCTGAAGTTGAGGTAGCATTGTTGCAAAAATTAAGAACGTTCAACAATAGTAATATTGTTAACAGTATATGTGGTGTTGTGAAGGGTCAAATGCCACTAAAATCAAACTCATCATCTTCCTTTATAGTAATGCAGATGTAAATTATGAAGGCTTATAAGGCAAAAAAAGTAACTCACTGAATCTGAGTAATCCTGTAAATTTTGTCATTATTTGCTGGCATAAAAAAAAGATATTTATATCCTCAAAATATTGTTTTAGACTCAATCTGACATTATTGCCTTTTTGCCAAGAGGGGAATGTGAGTAAAGTATTTTGACATTGCTGTCTGACCTAAACATCAGAATTGTATTTTATTTTTTGTCACATAAGGATTAATATGTTTTTGAACTCAATGTTGCGAAAACAAAAGGTTAACAGTTGGCAGCTTTAAATCATACCCGGCTCTATGGCTTTGAAGCAGTCAGATGTGAACATGTTTTGAAAGAGATAATACGAATGGCAGAGACTACAGGACACAAACACACACACAAGCACACGCACAAAGCTCCAAAAATATACTAAATGACAATTATCACACAGTGATCAAACAAAAAGTGTTTGAAGAGGAGACATACCAGCTGCAGCCACGCATTTGTGATCAACACTTGGTTCTTTTCGTCCTGGAGGGATGCAGGAGGAGAGAAAGAAAGCATAATCAGCAGCAAGTTGATGTTGTTTTAGACACAGTGAGTGAAAATAAGGGCAAGAGAAAATAAAAAAATTACTGCATTTCTTGTAAATAGGAGGTGGGATTATGAGGCAGATCAACAATGAAGTCAAACTGTAGCCTTGATGGACGAGCTGGCATGCTTACTGAATGACAATGACACCACTCCAGCTTTATTCTCCCCACCGTGATTGTATTAACATAATGTATTATAACAGAACAACAACGCTGAAAACAGAAACAGACAAATTACGTAGGGCCAACATGAATTTGCAGAGGACTTAGACAGTGACACTGAGTAGAAGAGATGGTTCCCTTCTCCAAAGTCATGAATTCACACTAATTTCTATCAACGTCATGAAAATAGAAATACACAGACACGATGGCTCCAGTTGCATTTCGAGACATTTCACAAGGGACACCTCATGGTCAAATGGTCAGAGACAAAAAAAAAAAATGAGTGAGAAAAATCAAAATGACAGAAAAATAGAAGCAACGCAGACAAAGGGTGAGATAGTTCATGACACAGCAAAAAGAAAAAACCCCACACAAAGAATAGACTTCTTTAGATTCTGTTTTGCAGAATCCTACATGACAGTGACAAGTTTGGCTCCTTGTGTTACACACTGGTACGCTCTGTGCTTGATGTGTTTTCTCTCTCTCTCTCTCTCTCTCTCTCTCTCTCTCTCTCTCTCTCTCTCTCTCTCTCTCTCTCTCTCTCTCTCTCTCTCTCTCTCTCTCTCTCTCTCTCTCTCTCTCTCTTACAGCAGGTAGCAAGAACTGTTTATTTTCAGACGAGAGTGAACCACACAAACAGGACCCAATTAAAAACTGAACTAATCAAGAAATAGGGCACAGGTGAGAGGATAAAATGAAAGCAGGGAGCTGATTGTTTGGGCTGACAAGAGTGATGTAGAGCAGGTGTGGAGGGAACAGCGGGTGGTGGGAGGAGCACAGATCATAGAAGAGAGGAAAAAAAACAGCACAAACAAAACCAAAACACAAAAAGACAAAAAAAAAAAAAAAAAATCCAAAATGCCAACAGTCCAAATACTAACAAAAAAAAAAAAAACACTTCAGAACACAGATAACCCACAAAAAGAGTCCAAAAACCATGAGTCCATGACTCTAGTCTCTGCATTTCTTCATGAATTAGACCTTTTTTTCTCTCTTTTTTTTTATACAGTTGAATCACCAAAGTGACTTATCATCTCATCTTCTACCCATGAGGCACTGGAGCTGGAATAACACGTCTAGTTCAGCTTTTCCTTTAATGTTACTGCGGTAAAATCTAATCATGAAATCAATTTGCTCACTTTTATTTCTTTCTATTTCTCATCACACCAGACTTAATCTACTGTACAGTTTTCTGTCTTATCTCAGTTTCATACTGTTCCTGCTTGTTTCATCCTGCTCGTTTCTCTCTTTCAGGACATTATTTCAGAGGGGAAAACCTGAAAAATGTGATGTTGAGGGACAGTCACAGAGTAGTGTGTTTAGATTTATCCTGAACTATTCTTTAGCGAGGGGCCAAATGAATGCCTTTGAAAATGATTTATTAATCAATCCGTGTTCTTAGAAATAAAGGCAACATGAGTGCAGACTGGAAGCCATTGTCAGCACTCATCCCCTCAGCTGTCAGTTTATTATACTGTATTCACCTTCATGCAGTAGCAGCCCTTCAATTAACCCCACCTTCTGTTCAGTTTTTGTTGAAACTGTGTTAGAGAGGCGTTGATTCAATTTCATGGACATTTTGGAGGCTGTAATTTGTGATACTGTTTAATTGTATTCATTTACACCGTGTTATGAATAATTTTTTCGTCCCCCTTAATTAATATGAATGGGAGCAACAAATGTAAACAATTTATGTTTGCAGATGTGCTTCATGCATATTATGTCTATTTTATTGTACTGGTAGCATCAGTATTAAAGTATTAAAGTGTTAATGCCACTCTGAGAAAAGTGTAAAAGTATAAAGTGTGTAGTGAGGAGTTTTACAGCCTTAAAACATCTATAATAATTGTAAAAACTAAAGATGACTACTTTGTGGATTTTGCCTATTGCAGGTTATTTTTAACGTAACTCCCTAACCGCGATTAACAAGGGACCAGTGACTGCTTAAGGAATGTCGTGGTCATTTATATTTGAATATGAGTTGACAGAGTTTTTTTCTAGGTCTGGTTAACTTTCAATAAGGCTGCATATTTGCTGCTTAAAAATCAACTCCAAATATTTTACAACATATAAAAACTATTATACTTTTATTGATAATTTGTGTCTGATATGTTTTTTCTTCACATAAAAAAATAAATCTCTCTCTTCCTCTGGTTTCCCTCCACACTGCTTATGTCAAAATAACTTTTTTAAACTCAATGACAACCAAACTCGCTGCTTTTATTTCCTGTGAAGTGAAAATGGATTCTCACACAGTCACCGCTCTCTCTCATCCCCGCCTCCTCACCTTCTCCATAGCTCTCTCCACACTCTAATCTTATCTCTACCTGTCCTTTCTGATCTGTCCCTCTTTTAAGCAGCCTCTTTTCTCCACTGCTGAAATAGAACAGCCTCCCATTGTGTGCTTCACAAAACAGCGTTTTTCTTTCCCTTCAGTGTGAACGCGTGCGATCAAGTGTGCAGTCGTGGAGATTTGGCTTCTATTTGAGGTTGCTTGTGTTGCAGCTCTGTTTTGTGCCTGACCTCTCTTTTGTGGTGTTTTGTGGGATTTTGTTTAGCTGCAATGGGCAGTATCAACCTTGTCACATCCACTATAAACACTCTAATCTCTTCATAAATCTACTCCGATTGGTTTTAGACAGACTGGCAAGGGATTGACGTACAGTTGCATTCAGTGAAAGTTTCTAACTGTATTTTATTGCAAGTCATGTGGCATCATATGGCCAAGGACTAAAACATATTTCTATATATATATGATATGGTGATCCACTGTCAATCTTTGTGTGTATTGTTCCAGAAATTATTTTTCATTTGTGGAATTCATTCATTCATTTCTTTCAATACAGATCAGAGGATCCGCATTTCAAACATACTGAATCAAATAACAGTAGAGAAAAGAAATCATGAATCATATCTAAGAAACACTCTGTTATGCTTCTCGCGCTTCTCAATTTTCATCAGTTTCTTAAAAAACAGATCTTTAACAGGGCACAGTGATATTAAGGATGAACAGGATTTCCTTGTGTTTTAACAGTTCAACAGATGTGTTCAAATTTCTGCTGCAACCCAGCAGAGCGTATGGAGAGGATGTAATGCTGCCTGAAAAGTCTCTCTACATATACCGGTTGATTGAATCTAATGTGAACACAAGCAGATAATTACCAACTTGTTGTTCAGAGGAATATTTCTGATTCTTGTGCATCTCGATCAGGAAGACTTGGCAAGACAAGAGTTGTTAAGTAACTCTAATGATCACCATGACTGGTTCTTTGATTTATTTCTTAATACACTACATGTAACCTTGGCAGTGGGGGAGGACATTTTCAGATCCTTCACTTAAAGCTGCAGTATGTACGTTTCATCTTATATTTTTTAGTTGAAATATGCCCCAAAGCACATGTTAATGTGGAAAGGTGTTGCCAAAGACATCTGTAACCCAGGCTCATTCAACAGCCTGGCAGCAGTACAGAGATATTCTCAAATCAAATCAAATCAAATTTTATTTATATAGCCCAAAATCACAAAATACATTTGTCTCAGAGGGCTTTACAATCTGTACAATTCTCAGGTTTTTAAGCAGGCTTTGCCTTTTTAACCAATCAGAAGGGTCCAAATCAGGGGTGGGAGTATACAGCTTCCAATTAATATGTCAACGCATTTCTTGGCCTACTTGTCTTGATACTATGATGTTCCAAACTAGTATTAATCACTGGGTGACATTGCTACCGTTAATCTCTCACATGCTAGTGCTAACTTTATTTCCAGAACTTGAATATTGTAGCTTTAAAACTGCATTAAACTGGATTGATCTAGCCACTTGGGAGCATCAGAAACAAGTTGTGAACACAACATTAGCATATCATCACCTTTCAAGTTGATATAGTGAACTTGTTAGCAACCATTTGCTGATTTACATATCCAGCAGTTATGGAGCATTTTGAGTTTCTGTCCGCTGTTTTTGCTTTCTCAGCTCATGAGGGAAATATCTGGCTCTTTTACCTGCTTAATGTTTGACTATGTTCACCGGCTAGTTGCTAACAGTTTGCTAGCTCTGTTTCGGCCTGAGCAGGTAACACTAGTTGGTAAAGTTACAGCTAAACAATGAGCTGAAACTTGTGATAAACCTCTGTTAAGCCGAACGGAGCTGCACAAGTGGATGATGTTTGTCCATAAAACGTATTGATTGCAGCCACTGTAAGTAAAACTATCAATACTGCAATATAAAAATACTCCATTAAAAGTAAAGGTCTGAGGGGCTGTTGTTGTAGGCTGTTTTACATAGTATCAGGCAGTTTATACTATAAGTGCATCATATTGTAGAAACTCACTATATGCTACTTACTTACATCCCACCTCTGAACCTTGTTTTTTTTTTGTAGGCTATATAAGGGTCACGGTGGCCCCTTCTGTACTGGATGGCAACCAGTCCTGAGCCTGTCTGCCAGTGTATCTGTCATTATTCATGGTGATTACCCCAGTCTGTGTGCCTCACCCTGCCCCAGTTCCCTGTGTGGACAGTTACCCAGCAGCAGATGGAGAAATCAAAGACACACACACACACACAGTAACAGCTTTACATTATTTACAACTGCCCAGTAAGCATTAATTTATATGGTCAGCTTGTCCATTATGTATTGAGTCAGCGAACAATGTAGTTAACAATACATTAATGCCAAACAAACACATATAATCTATATATAAACATATTTAATAATATATATTCAACAAACGTATAAGAGAGAGAGAGAGGGCCAAGCAACAAATCTCTCCAGCTAATGCGTGAGGTTGCTTTTCTAAAAAAGCACTAAATAGTCTTGTCACGTACGTTTCAAAGAGCCATATGTTCTTTCAAGTCAGCTTCACCTTTTGACTTTGTATCTACAGACTGTCATTTGCAAGATCTGACAATACATTAACATGTTGTTTTCATACGTGCTGTAGGTGACTTGACCATATTAATAATAGAACAGGAATCCTATATTGCAGCCCACCGTTCGGCTCTTACCACCATAAAGTTATCATGAAGAGACGTACACGTCTTGTGACAGGGCTGGCTCAGGGATGTGACTTGGTGTCGGCTTGGATTTTTTGGATGAGTGCATCGGTTATGGGGCCAGGGCTAACAGGCAAGACGTTTGGGATGTTTTGGTTTGTGAGAGGATAGGTGCATGAGCTGGGGAATGGCAGAAAACACACAACGAAGTACAGGGCGAAAAACTGGAGAGACAAAACAATAAATGAGATGTGACAGAAAATCTACCAACATACCACAGAAGTGTCTATGCAAAAGCCACAGCTTTGACATGAAAAAGAGCGAAGGACAACAGAAAAAGGAACACATTGAGCTAAATGGGGTGCTGAGTGTGTTGCCGTATTTGTGTGTGTGTGTGTGTGTGTATGAAGCTTTTGTGTTAAGAAACCACTTAAAATGTTGACCGTGAAGAACAAACATAGTGTGATTGTATCCTATACAGTGGAAAATGTACAGAAAGGGTTTTTAAAACAACATGAAATATATTGTATTTCACTGTCTTGCAGCGATGTTAGATGAGAAGACGTCTGTATAGCTTATCTTAACATAACATCTCGAAGCAGCGGGAAACACCAAGATTGGCCCTGCCCACTAACACTAACAAAATCCCACTTTCAACACCTCTAAAGCTCACTAATTCATGTGTGATGTGTAGGCGGCGTTGATTTTTCTCATCAAATTCTCTGCAAGAAAGCAAATATGTCAAACTATTGCTTTAAAGCAGACATAGAACACTTGTGATCGAAATGGGAACAGGTGGTCAAACAGGCAAGGAGAGTGAGGAGAAACTGAGGGGCAGAAAACGAGATGGCATATCTCAACACAGAGATTGATTTTTTTTTTCGTCCAATGAGAGGAAGGACTGAGGGCCTGTAGCACCATAAAACAAATAAGGATTGAGGGGAATAACAAAGAATTTGTTTTTTCAAAAGATGAATTTCTCACTTGGCTGGTTGCTGCCACTGGTGCAAAAACAGTTTTAAATTTAGAGGAAGACAAAGTGCAACAACCACGAGGTATGTGCATTAGTATGCATCACAGTCACTGTAGATAAGGCACACAGAGCATAAACAAAACAAAACATCCTGAAAAACACTCAGTGTGCAAGAACTTTCCCAAACTGTCTGACTTAACTTTCTCTAGCCCACTCTCTTTGTTGATTTCAAAACTCCACACATCTCCTTTTCTGTCTGTATACGGTATATCTTGCGCTTCCTTGCTAGAGCACACGCACATAAACAAACGCACACACTCACCACGTCAATGATCTGTAACAGCGTGAGGCCGAGTTCCACCACGATGGGTGCCGAGTCGTTTTGGACGGGTCTCTCCAGCCGATTGTAGTTAACCATTAGGTCGTGGTACAGTTTCCGCTGGTACACACCGCCATGACAACCTGGAGGGAGGAAAACATATAGAGGGATGAAATGAGAGATCAGTGGTGGTGGATTAAGAAGAAGGGAAAGAAAAAGAGTTGTTTTTGGTGTTCGGAGAGAGGAGAAATAATGGGATTACAGGGATAACAAGGGAGGAGCTGATAGATTTAACTGATTTTGCTGTTTACATCTGAAGAGTTAATCGACCCAGTAGTTTAATAAAACATACTCAAAATATTCACCCACACATGTTAATGTCTATAATCTAATCAACTTATTATTGCAATTATGTCCATGTTGTTCATGCCAGATCTCACAAGATCCCCCGATTAAGTCACTAAAGGCTAAATGTAATGAGCACATTATTAACTCTGTGAACTTTAATTGTGTTGACTGTTGACTCTTTTTTTGTGACTCCTGTATTCATTAGACGTCGACAAGAGGTTCAGACTAAACGAGGCGTCCATTTTTAACAGGAAGTTAATGTTACAGCGCAGCCAGTCAGTCATGTTTGTAGTTTGTATAGCATGTTTCCGAAACACACTGCAGTGTTTGTCTTTCACCAGTGCTTCAGATACATAGCAGGCCTCAGGTAACAATACATGTCTTAATTTGTATGATGATATTGTAAAAACCTAGTTCACATCTGTCAGGCACAACAACATTAACAGCTCATTTTAGAGTTGTGTTTCTGGCCACCTGGCAGATGTAAGCCCAATAGTCCTGCTCCTTTTAGCTCTGTTTCCAACAACTCTCCAGGGAAAACCCTTGTCCAAATTAAATGTTGTGTCAACATTTTCCAGTAATTACCGAGTGACAGTCAAGACGGGAGAGTATCCACAATGACGGAACGGATGACTAATTAGCTGATGAGGCGAACATAAACAAAGACAGCTTGTTATGTGTTTGTGTGTGAGGGTGTTGGCAATTATCAGATGGAGGCAACCCTACATCTTGGCGTGACAGGGAATCTACGTAATGGGTGAGAGAGGCAGCAAAAGTCTTCCATAACATGCATCAGTCTTCCTCAATTATACCATTCAGCGGACAATTAAGTAAAGTAAGTTCTAAACAATTTGTGCTTCCTACTCCTGGAAGAGAGTCAAATGTCTTATAAAAGCTCCTTGGACAGACTAAACTCCAAACATGTAGACTGCAGTAGATAGAGTATATACAGCCTGTTGTTGGTTAGTTGTGATTACTTGTTCCATTGACTCCTCAGGCAGTGTGTCTGTGTTATTAGGCTGGGCTTTGGTCTGCATGTTTATCCCTGCAGTATCCCATATGTGATGCTTTATGTCAGTAGTTCAATAGTTATATAATCGCTCTTACTCACAACTTTCTATTTGCCTGCCTGTTTTTTTAATATGTGCTCAATGTTTGTATTTTGCCATAGTTGTATTAATGTTTTTATTGGACCGTGTCTGCCGATATATATCGTATTGATAAACCTTCAGATTAAGATATTCGCCAGTCATTACTGTTAGACATAAATAACAAAGTATATCTTTTTTAACATATCTGCAACATAACACACCCTGACAATAGTGTTATTGTCTTTTACAACGTAACTTATCGCCTTGTTACAGTCGTGCACACGTGTCCTTCAGGGTGTGTCAGTACACTGTGACATCACTATTGGGTGTGGTTATGGGTGCATTATGATGATAAAACTAAAATTAATAGTATTTTCCAAGACTGTAGAAAGAGTTTTTAAATGTGTTTGTCAGTCTCTTTTTTTTAAAGGACAAAATCTTATGAGGTTGAAACAAAGCATCAGTAGTTGTTTTTATAGTCTGTGCTGTTGTATAATAGAAGTTTACATAGTATATGAATGAATAGATGAATGGAGGTATAGACATGATGAACAGATAATTATATAATTCTTTAAATGAATGGAGAAAAAGCTCAGCCTCAAAGCCTCTGTTCTCAGGAAGGAGTCCTAGAAAAAGGCTGTTGTGAGATTGTTGTGAGGGATACTGTTGAAACAACAGCTCAACGTCACTTTACTGCCCGGTGTACCGCTGACCGTGTGACCTGTCACGTTACAGGAGGCCACAAGGGTTTTAAAGAAGACCAGATTACTGTCTCGTTTTGTTGTGTAGCCCTGAAGGCATCTACTGCAGTGTGGAAAAACAAGGAAAAAGGGCACTCTGCCTGCAGTCCTCTTCTCCTCTTTTCACAACCCCTTGACTCTCTCTACGTGTGTCCAGTTGCACTGGCGTGACTTTTCCACTAGGTGGCCCCATGGCACAAGGAAGCTTTGTGTTTTTTTTAGCCGTGAGCGAAGTACAATGTATCAGAGATCCAGCTGCTGGTGGCACCACAGTAGCATAACGATCCGCGTACGTTTTGCCTGCCTTCAGGTGATAAATGTTATCTACTAGAAAATTACCCAATTTGGCAATCAGCTTGTGGTGTGAACCAATCAGGGATCAGCAGGATTAGCAGAACATATTAAACACACACCGTTGCCAAGCAGAGAAAAGTACGGCTTTCAGCACACAGGCAAAGATTGTCACTTTTTCATTAGTCAGCGCATGTTTCTGTCATTACATATGATTTATGTGAGAGAAACAATAACAAAATAATTTTTCATTAAAAACACACTTAATGGACTACACGCCCCTGTACAGTTGTAAGTCTGTGTGTATGTCTGACATAGCAGCGGTTAATGTTGTATTCATTCAGCAAATCAACTCAACGCTTTGCCAGGCAAACTGTTTTAAATAATACCTTGAATAGTGAATTGCACAAGCCGCTACTCGCACATCTGTCCAATAAAAGTTCTAAATATCACCTGACTTCACTTAAAAAATGTCATCCTTACTATTGTTCCTGCAGATAATCGCATCCTTATAATAGTCATCCATCCCTCAGGGCCTACCTCTGACTCTGATACTGTATTCCTTCCTAGCATCTTCCAGATTGACAGTCTCAACTTCAGTCTCTTCATACTCAGAAAAACTGTTGTTTTTTTAATTTTCAGCAATAAACCCTACGCTCAGTGATTGCTATATGATCCATAACCTGAATAGATACACTGAGCCCTCATGTGGCCTGAAGGCATCTATCAAACGGCTACCGTATATCTCTCTAATTCTATTAGTGATCTCTCATATTTCTTTTTGAGAGCCCACCAGGGGCCTCATTCCATCCTAAATCATTAAAGCTCAGTTGTATTGTGCAGAGATTAGAAAGGGTTTATTTTATTGCTGGGATGCTGTAGCAGTAGACACACAGGCAATTCAGTTTATGAGTTGTTCTCCTTTGAGAGTACTCTCTGCCTTTAAAATCAGTTTTACAGACTTGGCATCGGTGACGTTCTCATTTTTCCCATCACTCATGGGTGCAACAGATCATTGAGACAAAACTTCTCACAGGTGTGACATAAATCATTCCCACTTAAGAATCAAGATAAAGTCTCATGTGAAGCAGAGCAGTGAAATCCAAGAAATGCACTTCATTTGGGAATAAATATACAATTTTACCACAGCAATTGCAATGCATGTTGCTAAAGGGGTATTCCAGTAATTTACTATGAAACTTCCATAATGTTAGTAGACTTTTGAGAGATGGGTAAAAAAAAAAAGAAGAGACGAAATCAAAGCAGCAGAGGATCCTGACTTTTAGTCCCTATGGGTCAAACTCCTGGACCCTGGATCCTACATTTCCCACAACGCAACTGGATTCCATCTTTTACAAAACCCAAAGACACATCAGGGTTATTTTCTCCAGAGCCTCATGAGGCATAATAGCACTGTTTTCACAGGGTAGTGACCATGACCATGTAAACCGATGCTGTAGAAAACTATACAAAATTTGCACCCTTTGTTTGTCCTAATTTTGGCTTTTACCCTCTTCGTGTGCACCATATTGGAGCTTTGATGGGCCAAAAGGAAATCTCTAACAGCTTGTTGCCCGCAGCAATATTAAATTCACACTAAGAGGGACGTTTGAGGACAGTAGAGCAGTGACTGACTGGAGTAGGAGTTCAGACAGTAGTTAGAAAATAAATAGCATAACAATCAATACACTATCAATAAAAAACAATACATTAAATACACAATGGACTGTTGTCACCACAACCACCTAAAAGAACAAAATGAAAATAAGCGAACAGCAGGCGACAGACAAAATTACAGCTTGTTTAAAAAAAAAACCAACTAGTTCCTCTATACAAATGGTTGTCATATAAGATAAAACCCTTAGGACAGTTTTCATTTTGTACAGGATGTGCTGTAAAGGTTTTACATATTTTGTTTTCATAGCTGCTGCACACATTATTATTTTTCCTTGATGGATGTTCCTTTCAGTTTTTACATCAATGTTGCTCAGGCAAACGCCTTAATACTTTTCTCCTCATGATATAGAATATATACAGTAATAATATTTCTCTTATGGTCTTAGCTACAGGCTGATGAAGCAATTTACTGGGAACTACATACCATTCAACTCAGGAACAGCAAGCATGATAGCACTCATAAGAAGTATCCCACCACAGAGACAGATTAAATATTGATTAGCCACACGCACTCCAAACATTTCAAATCGAATCACATTAAAGTGGCTGTTTCACAAATATCTGTTTAAGATCAATGTGTTTCCAGAGTCAGAAGCAGAGAAGAAGAGTAGGACTGAATCTGATCAGACCAATATATTTTCTTTAGGATCAACAAAGCCACTGACATGATACATGAAAGCAGAAAACAAGTAGTCTCGTGCATCATGCTGGTGTTGCAGGTTGTATAGTTTTGCTTTACCTGAGTAAAGTAGTAGGATCCATTTATATACAAGCAATGCCTACACAACAATGGCATACTATCGCCTTAAAAAGTTTTTTTTTTATGGTGAGCATTGGCTATGTGCATATCCAACAGACATTAGCATTCATTTGGAGTCGTGTTTGTTGTTGTTTGTGCCTTGGCGGCACCTTAAGCAGTAATCACTCAATGTCACTCCCAGAGATCCCTGTGCAACTTCACGTCAGCAGAGACTGGAAAAAACAGGCCGACCAACCTGACTGCAGATAGACCGTTCTCGACCAACTACTACTAAACTATGGTTACAGTAAACAACACATGGTTAAAATTAGGGAACAGTCATGGTCATGGTTTAAAAAATAACGACTTTGCTGGTCTATAAAAACATCATCTGGTTTTCCTCCTTTATTCCCATCATAATTACAATAGCCACTAGGGGAAGAGTCACTTGAATATAAACATACATAACAACTGATTGTGTTGTTTTTTCTTGTGAGGAAGGTCTCGCTAAAATGTACAGAGATGAAGGAAACTGCTGTCTTGGTCAATCACTATAAGCACAAGTCGCTTTTTCCATTATCAATACAAAAACATTGATCAACAAATGTTGACTCTATTAACGTTATGCAAAATCTCAAGACTCAAATCTCCATCCGCTTAATACATCCCAGACAGTTTGGTTATGTAACTGTATAGTAACTTGATTGCTGACGTTAAAGGTCAAAAAGCATCAAGAGTCTTTAGTCAATCAGCTAAATTACCATCAGGGTGACTGAAGCTGCTGAACAGTAATTAGTAACAACAGAAAAGGACATTTGTCTGAGTCACTCTGGACGTGGCCCCAGATTTATTTACATTTACATTCAATCAGTGGCAGATGTTTTCATCAAGGGTCATTCCTAATCAACTACAGTGGCAATTAGTTCTCATGTGATAGGCTGGCTGGACTTAATTCAGGTGGCTGCATGTTTGAACCCGGGACCCAATGTAAAAAAAAAACTTTTTCCAGATTTTGTAGACATTATTGTAGCAGTAACAAAAGTCTACATTTTAAATGCATCTTTCTTCCGCTTTCATAGTGTAGAGCAGTGGTTTTGATGCCCTAAACTGACTTAAATTTGACAGCTAAGTTGATACACATTATATCATGGAGCCCCATTTGATAAGATTTCATTTCAGGAAGCTCTGCCTGAAAAGATTTTGGTTGTTAGATATGATTAGGCCAGAATTTTATAGTTGTCAACTATAGTCAGCCATGAAGAACGAGAAACCTATGATCAGAATAAGTAAGTAATAAAATAAGTAATAAGAATAATAAATCAAAATAAGAAAGTCTTATGACTCTAACACACACGGAGCTCACTTCAATAGTGAATGTAATAGTAAAAATAAACTATTCCCCATTTCTGAGAACCCCCTTGAACTCCCTCAAGGACCCTTGGGGGGGTCCCAGACCCCTGGTTGAGAACCACAACCTCTCTCGAGTGACCACTGTTGAAAACATCTGTGACAAGCCAACTGCAAATTCAGATAATCATGTTCAGGTAGCAACCAAAAGACTGGATCCAGGCTCCACTTGACACACTGAACCCAGAGAAACTAATTGGCAGGAGTGTGTCTGGAACACAGGGTGGACATAATAATAGAAACAGCTACATGCGTGAGCACTTCACATGAAGAAAATCTCCGAGGTTTACACGTCAATCATTAGGCATTTACACAAATCATGTCCATGGGCCATTTGTCTAATAATCTGCCTATGCCTGTATGACCACTAAAGCTGCATTTAGTCAGTTAATCAATGTATCAATAGGTCAATCAACAGAAAGTTAATGGCCAACTATTTGATTCATTTATAACTTGATTAATCATTTTTAGTCTTTTCTTGTCAGGGAAAAATGTAAAAAAAAAAAAATCTCTGAATCCATCTTCTCAAATGTTTCTTTAATCTTCTTTGATAGCAAATTGAATATCTTTGGGTTGTGGGGCTGTTGGTCAGGACATATCTGAGGACATCACCCTGACATTTTATTTACCAAATTACTAATTGATTAATTGGGGAAAAATAATGGCACTGTACAAGCTGTTGTGAGAATCTGTGAGGAAACATACACCTTAATTGTATCTTCACCTATGTACATTTAATAAGGAAACAAAGGACAACCCCCCATTTAACAATCCTTTGGCTGCAGATTACACTGAACGGATGCACGGTCCCAATGGGCTTCATGCATCACCGCCAGGACGCCCTCCTTATTCTGGACCAGATGTTGTCTGTCTATTAAAGAAGGCTCTCTTTCTCCAACACACACACACACACACACACACTGACCCACGCTCGGTCACATTAAGTAATACCGCAGAAACACAGTAGCCTTCACAAACGTATTAACGCAACTATAAACTTTAACATACGTGGTACTAATTAATGTCTCAGCGGATGCTGACAGCCAGAACAGCGGAACTACGCTGGAAGTATGTCTGAACTGCAGCGCTTGTCTTTCTGACTGATGTGCATGCAAAACATGTCTAAACAACAAAACGAAAAAAAATGTCCTTTTTTTTTTGCTCTTTTGACAGACGCGTACACACTACGGGCCTCCATCAGTAACCCACCTTGACAGCAGAAAGTCGCCCACAGGTAAAGTCCAATCACTACGGATCCAGTACACTTCCGAGGCTCCATCGCAGCGGCGTCAACAGAACTCCTTCTGAAACCCGCTGGAGACGTCAAACTTCCAGGCAGCGCAGCTTTGTCAGACTGCTGGTGCTGCTCGCTCTCTCTCTGTCTCTCTCTGTCTCTCTCGGCGGATGCTGGAGGAAGGAGACGCACACGCATGCACACACACGCACACCCGATGTCTGTCTCTTTGTGTTGGAGTCGACTGTCACCTCACAAGTCACTGTGGATTCTGCTCTCTCTGCTCTCCCTCTGCGCTCAGCTGGGTTTTATATCCAGTTTGTCCTCTGCGTGTTTCCTGTCATACCCTGTGATGGCAGCCACCTGTCTGCTGCTGCTGCTGCTGCTGCTGCTGCTGCCGTCAACTTCGTCAAGGTTTGTCCCCAAGTCATCTTGTCCTCATCATCTTCTTTGTGGGTGATGACTAAAGGAGTGATGAACACACCTATAGCACCTCTAAAAGTTGTTCTTAGTTTTTACTTATGTAATTATTTGATTAGTCCATACTTCCCTCCATCTGTGGAAATGATCCACGTTTATTATCATAGCACATCATGCTCAATAGTGCACTTGATTAGTAGGATTTTGGCATTAGTCAGAGTTTAACTGTAACTATTAAATAACTATTTATTCAAAACATTTTGAACAAGTGGTGCACAGAAGCAGTCCTTTCCTTCCTTTCCTTTTCCAAACTGCTTTGAATCTTGTCATCCTCCAAATGTTCTCCTCCATCACCGCCTCCTCTTTCCTTCCCACTTCTTCTTTTCTTGTGACCTTTATCATATGTTGCAAGCAGAGTCAGCCAATGACAAAACAGAATTTAAATTGCTATTTAATATTGCCATTGGTCTGAAATTTAAATCCATCCCCTGCACATTCTGTACATGTACATTTTACCACATGCAAATTTTGTGTTGAAAGACACTAAACTGCTCCAAGGGAAACTCAGGTCAGGTATGCTCATTTTCTTTTGCTTTGTGCAGCTTTAAATCCAAAAATCAAGTTTTAATAACCACTTTGCTCTTTCAATGAATGCTAAATTTCAATGTGACCAATACTGTACATGTATTTACACAGGAGTACAATACACTGTAGCCTTATGTTGAAATCCATAACCATTAACATGGTCAGTGTAACTCTTACAGTAGCGCTAATCGGTCTTCTGTTGTGTCTTCTTCTTTGACTCTAAAGGAACTTTAACCAACAATATTCACTCACACAGAAGACATAAGAGTAAAAGGTCATGTTCAAATGGGGCTATGTTTTCTTTCAAAGGTGCGATCCCACCTCTGAGAAGCTGAGGTGAGTACAGAGCATGTTTTGGAGCACCTCCAATGACCTTTCCACAGTACCATAGTGCTCCTGGCAGTCGGAGTCATGTAGTCTGAAAGCGACAAGGCTTACACACACACACACACACACACACACTACTATGTGGCCTCCAAGAAGTTTACCCTTTTTCACCCACTCACTGCCTTGTTAAAATTTAAATTCAAACACTTTGAATTCTGCACACATTTTAAAAACACTCAAATCTCACTTCAGTAATGCAAACAACAGCTGGTATGCTGCACATTTCGTACCATGGACTTTATTAACATACTGGATGTTGCTATTTTGAGTAATGTGCATTTCGTCACAGTAGTGGTGAAGATGATACATTCACAGTTTGGTGTTAGCATGCAGCAATGAATTCAGTGGAGTACATTTTGGTGCATGTGGCCAGTTGTTCAAACATATTGCATCATATAATTACCTCTAACGAGACAGCCTGAGCATCAGTGAGGTTCTATACGTGGCGATTAAAACATCTTCAGGGCAGATCTTACACGCACCATGCCATGAGATGGAGTATAATTGTGTGTGCAGGTGTGTGTGGGAGCTAGTGTGCATCCTTGTTGATGATCTGTTTCTTGATGTGTTTGCTTACTCATATATGCCACCCCCATCTGTCTTCTCTGCATCATCCTCTTAATGTTATTCACTCATTCTCTTTATGTTGCTTTTTTTTTTTTAACACACCTCAGTCACTCCCACTAATGTTACTGCCCTCCTTCCTTACTCATTCCCTGTTTCATTCTCTTTCTGTCCTCTCTCCTCCTCACCCTTCCATATCTCTAATATCCCTCTGTTTCCTTCCTTTCCTTTCCTTCCTTTCCTTTCCTTTCCAGCTCTGCCCAAGTAATGTCCTCAGACCATTACGAGAGAGCCTGCAGCGCTTCTCTAGCTCTCACTATCTATCACTCTCCCTCTTCCATTCAGCCTTAGTGTGCAACCCCCCCCCCCCCCCCCCCCCACCGCTTGCCCTCTTCCTCCTTCTGCCTCCCTCTGGCTTCAGTCTGGACACAGTGTCGTACATGTATGCAGGCTGCCATCAGCTTGCATCAAATAAATGTCCTTTTGGCTGAGCCTGCAGGGATAGGAGTTGGTACTGTGTGTGTACTTGTCAGAGTGTGGGCTTGTGTGCCTTTTTGAGTTTTTTTTTCTTTATGTGTGTGCACTGTGCACCTGTTTATTTACAGTGCAGTCTATATGTATGTGGTCCCTTCAAGTCCAACTGAAAAATTGTCTCCTCCCTTAATCACATCACATTAACATATAGCATAGTAGCCTCAAGGCCATGCCATAAATATCATAAACATATAAGCAGCATCATCATCAAACATAAGGTTGGACATGTGATTTATGCAGAGGCTTATTTATGCTGCGTATTCACCATATTAAATCAAAATGTACTGTACATATATAGTAAGAATAATGTCACAGAACAATTCTTCTAAACAAAACAAAACAAAAAATGTAGACGTGAAAAACAGTGCTCTCTGCTTCCAACTGCCTTCACTAAACTAAACACTAAAGCGCTCCTGGGCCAACTCCAGATTGTGGTGCAGCTTTAAATACAGAAATGAAGCTTTTAAAAAAAAATATTTTAATGAATGCTAATTTTCAATGTGACCAGTACCGTATGAATACATTTATTTACACAGGAGTACATACACTGTAGCCTTATGTGAAAATCCATAACCACAGTCAGTGTAACTCAGCACTAATCTGTCTTCAGTGACATCTTCTTCTTTGACTCTTTGGCTTCTTTATCTGTTTCTTCATTTTCTTTTGTCTTGTCTAAGTAAGCATAGAAAACTTTAACCAACAATCTTTCACTCAGACAGAAGACAGAAGAGCAAAAGGTCATGTTCAAATCAGGCTTTAGATTTCACCTTTAGATATGGAAGCTGAGGTGAGTACAGAGCATGTTTTGGAGCACCTACAACGACCTTTCCACAGTACCATAGTGCTCCTGGCAGTCATGTAGTCTGAAAAAGACAAGGCTCACACACACACACACACACACACACACAGTTACTTCAGACATTATATTGACATTCATTCATTTCCTGGAATCTTCACCTAACCATAACTACCACTTGCTTAACCCTTACCCCAACCTATACTTTAACTTTAAACAAAGTCTTCAGCCTAAATAATGATTTATGTTAAGGAGACTTGCTTTTTGTCCCCCCCCCCCCCCCCCCCCCCCCCCCCCACCACACACACACACACACAGGGATTTTAAATAACCCAATGAGATAACCCACACAGGTGAGATACAGTTATCTTATTGCTTTGGTCCCCATCTTATCAATCAGTAATATTGATGCATGATCATCTCTCTACTCTACTCTGTAATAGCCCCATGATGTACAACCAGGAGTTGCTTCATTAAGAATGTATGTGAGTCTGACCTTGTGCAGAATGTGTGTTTTAGCCTTCACGTCCAGATGAGATTCAATTCACAGCAGTGATAACAGATGAAGCAGAAAATTTGATCTTTTTATATGCAGAGAAATTCCCCAGAGTGTTTCCATGATTATCTTGGCAATCCTCTCTCATTCATTGCTACTGGAGCCCTACGTTGGAGTCACAGGAAATAAAGTATTCACCTCCCACATCAATAAACAACAAACAAACAAAGGCAAACCTGTAAGCTTGCTGAATGTTGCTCAGCGTGAGCTTTTAATATGAATTTAAAAGCCTGTGTCTGTGCCAGGACTATGAATTGGAATACATAGACACATACAGGCAGGTCATGGGTTCAGGCTCTAGTATCTGGTTAAGCAGCTAATGTTCACTCAGATGGATAAAACTGCCCTGTGGCATCAGACAAACACTACAATTGAATGGAAATCTCTGTAAATATAAAAAATACTGCATGTAGGCTCCACACAAGGTAGTACTGTTGATTTGGTCAGTCCACCACTTTGTTCCAGACTTAAATTTCTTAACTATTGCATGTATAAACATTTGTACAGATGTTCATGGTCCCCAGAGGATAAAGTCTCGTCACTTCAGGTGATGCCCCGATTTTTCCTATAGGGAAAAAATGAGGTTAACATTCATGCTTTTAGTGGAATGTTTCTGCAACTTTGATGGAAATTAAATGTGTTAGACACACACACCTGTCAGGAGAAACTTTTCATTTAGCACCACCACCAAAATTGTAATTGAATTAAGTTTCAACACTAAATACCTGCAAAGATATTTTTTGTCAGCACCAACTGTACTTTGTGTTTTTATTGCTATGTAGTAGTATACTAACATGTAAACATACATCACCTGTGATGCTTGTGAGTGTGTTAGCATGCTTAAATTCAAATAGTTTAAATCACTACTGTGTCTAAGTGCAACCTCACAGAACCACTAGCATGGCGGTAGACTCATACTCATGTTTTTTTAAGATCACGGTGAGATTCCAGTTATAGTTTACTCTAGAAAATACAATATGGTCCACATCCTTTTACTCTTTGACGTAAATATATGCTGTTTCTTTTTACACTTTCACAATTTCCCAGCAGCTCTATAGAATGCATGAAGTAGATGAAATATGTATGCCCTTCTCATGCACTCTTAGTCAGTCTCACATACCTACGCATTCACAAACACACAGCAGCAAGCACACACCTGTCTGCTTGAGTCAGATCTGTAGCTGTGAATAATACTGGGCTGAGGTCAGACTGTTCATGTGCAGGGGGAACAGGGGGAGGGCTTTCACTTGAGCACACCAGCCATTCTTCATACATCAGAAAATAAACTCATGTCTCCAAAATCTAGGCCAAAGCACAAAATGCTATGATATCACCTGGGACTACCACTTGACGGCAAAAGCCTGAAGGCTAGGTTGTAGGTTACAGAAGCTAATAACCGGTAGGTTGGTGGTTCAGATAAACAAACTCAGGCAGCTGGGAAAATGAATGCAGGGGAAATAAATAAGCTGCTTTCTCCAACTGTATTTACTAGTCATGATGTGAAGTTTAGCAAAACAGATGACTCATGGAAACGATGAGTAGATCTAGTCAGAAGGGGGCTGACAAAATAAAGCAATATGTTATGTACATTATAAGCTTCACAGAGATAGTGCCTGTAGTTGTATCTGAAAATAGTGCACATGTTTTTACTTCATTGAGCCTTTCTTGTGTGTCTGCACTGCCCCGTTAGATGTTAATGATTGTGACCTTTCCACGTTCAGCTATTCATCGATGCTGTGAGTGAGGATGCAGCATTAGGTGTTGGAAACACGGTCACAAAAAGGTTACGCTGCTTAAACGTTTATTCGTACCATGACATTCTTACAGGTGACATGGGTTTATCTTGTTAACTTCTTAACTCACCGTAATTGAAGATGTTTTCATCACATCATTATTTTACAAGTGGCACCTGTTTTCAAGCAAGAGCAGCTTTGCAAAATAAAAAAGATGTTTGCTGCCATTTAGTGGTCATACTGTGTAATTACAACCCCAACATCCAGTGGTCCACTGCATGTTGTCTACTATAGTCCATCATCTAGTATTTCATGACTCTTGTATAACATAATCAACCTTGTCTTGACAAAATCAGAAAGACTGATATTGTACATCAGATTTCTTTTTATTATCATCATTATTACAGCACTTTAAGTACAGGTCAACAACATACTGTAGTGCATGTGACACAAAACATTATTGATGGAGTGATACTGTGAAAGACGTTGCCTGTGTTATTACAATGCCACAGTTATACAAACATGGATATCAAAAATCATACATATAACCTGCTTATTGCTTTCAGCTGTGTGCATTCATGTGCACACACTTTACACTGAATGAAAAGTTGCATTTACAACATTTCAGTTTCCAGTAGTCATTACAGGCTGCAAATCATACTGCAGGGAGGTATTTCGGGCTTATTTCCTCAAGTGAAAATAGATAGTATTCATGTTTTATTGAGCTTTTTTAATAAATCATAGTCAAAGACCAACTGGAAAATAAGAATACGCTGTCGAAGAGTATTGATGTGTGTGTGTTCATTAAGGTGAGCTGAAGTACATCTGCAGAGCAGGGGTGAAGATTAGGACTGTTCCTAATATTGACACTGTTAGAAAGGCCCAGAGGAAGATCCTGTCCAACACCTGAGCCACAAACTTCCAGTCTTGTACTACCTGATTGAGCGAAAGAGAGGGATGGATAGTCAGAGCAAGGGAGAGGCAACACAAAGAAGAGTCCACAGGTGTTGATGTGAGACTCAAGCAACAACATCTGTTATTCAGGACATAAGAATCATTTTGTGTGCATTTTTAACACCTTTAGAGCAAAAGAGACATAAATTAAGAACGAAATTATAACAAGCAAGAAGCTGTAACGATATAAAAAATTCAAAGAGGATGTGATGTAGAACTACATGAAACACACAAAACCGAGAACTAGGATGGTGAAACGATGGTCTCCCCAGGCTATAGAGAGACTACTTAGACATCACAATACAGATACAACAATACTATTATATCTTAAATCCTTTTCTCAGAAACTGTGTGCTTTCCATCCAAGACAGTGATTATAATTTGTAACAACAAGTCATAGTTCAACATAGAGGTTAAAATGCCTTTCACGAGCCCAAACACTGTCTGTAATGATGACCCCAAGCTCCCTAATGAACTTAATGAATTTTACTGTCATTTTAATAAATCCTCCCACAAACAAAGTACGCCTACAGCGGAGGCCCACCTGAGTCCACCTTTTGTGGGGCAGCATGACTTCTGGTGTCAGAACAGCAGGGAAGCTGCAGGCTCTGATCTTGTGTCCTCAGCAACATTAAAATGGTGTGCTGATGAACTTGCTTTTGTTTTGACTTGTATTTTTAACAGGTACACTAACCAGTGGTAAGTACCAGCATGCTTTAAATCTGCAGTAATAGATCCTGTGCATCAGAAGCCTGTTATTAGCTGTTTAAATGACTACAGGTCCACTGCCTTAACTGTTATCTGTTATAATCAAAGTGTTTGAGTGTATAGTATGTAAACATACCAACAGTCATACTGACATGGCAACATAACAAACTTTTTGTAGCTAAGTTTACATCAGTTTCTGTGTTTCTGGGTCTTGCTTCCTGGCCAGAACACAGGTTGTCAAACTCATTGACCGTTAGCACAGGTGCCCCTCAGAATATGAATCTCACTTCTAACACTGTGAAAATGTTAGAAGTGTTCAGGTTTCAAGTTTGGAGTGTGAAGGGTTGTAGTGTTACAATTCTACAGAGCAGTAATAGAAAGTGCGCTCACTTTCTCAACAACTGTATGGTTTGGGGATTCTACAACCTCTGAAGAATAAAGCTGGACAGATTTGTGTGCACTGCTTCTAAAATAATTGGCTGTGAACTCCCCACCATTTCTGAAGTATACCACATTCAGCGGAAAGGTTTTAAAATTTTAAAGGACTCCTCACGCGCAGCAAATCCTTTACTCGAAGACTAGTAGTATTAAGACCAGAATATCTCGCTTCCAACATAACACTTACCCTGAGACAATCTGCATCCTAAACGCCTCACTGGTTTTGTAACTTTAACTTTGTGAGAGTGTGTTTTTTTCTGGACACTTCATTATATGTTTTGCTGATGTTGAGTGCACCAAAACTTAAATTGTTGATTCTTGAATGCAAACATATTTCATTCCACACCTTCCCTCATGCCCACCCACTCACACACCTCTCGTATGAAGTGCTCCTTTTTGATGTGACGGCTGATGTAACGAACTGAATTTGTGGCTTTCTCCAGCATGGCAAGCCAGGCTTGGTTCTCATCCTCCTTCCCTCCAAGAGGTCCTCTCTGCTGGCCGCCGCAGTGGCCAGGAACCCCTCTCCTCCCCGCACCTCTGCGGGGCTTCAGCTCAGGGCTGCGCATCTCAATATCTGGGAAGTGGTATCTAAGAATAATGGTAATTGATTTTACGTATGACAAATACACATGGATAGATATTTATTACAGATGATCCTATGTTACCTGTCTGTGTGCCCCCTCATACACAGCAGTCTGGGCAGTCTCTGAAGGAAGAGGCTCTTTACCCAGGGGGCCATGGGGTGGTAGGTTGCAGAGGAGCGATGATGGACATTAATGACAAAGACGGTGACGATGATGGAGAAGGTGACAAAGATCATGATGAACAGCAGGTACTCTCCGATCAGTGGGATCACCTGGGACCAAAACATAAGATAAGTTTGAAATGTTTAGTAAACTTCAGTAAATATATAGAAAAACTTTTTACACTGTATAGTGAAAAGTCAATGATTTTGAATGCTATCTTTTAAGTCCTGCTTTTCCATTGAGTTCTACGTTGGGCTGAGATGTATCTGAAGCAAATAGCCTATTAATTGACTTGACATGCAGTTTAAGCTGCAGGTAATTAAGAGGGCTGCGGCTGCGATCCGTGTTAATTAGGACATACTGCAAATAAGATTACAATTATGATAACTGAACACTGGAAAAGTGTAGAAAGTAGGACCTTTTGAAGACTTCAATATCAACCCTGAAGTTTTCCCACCTTTGAGGATGATGGAATAATTTCTTCTATGACCAGGAGGAACACAGTGAGTGACACCAGCACAGACGTGGAAAGTGACAGTTTCTCTCCTTCGTCTGATGGCAAATAGAACACCAGCACAGTAAGAAAGGACAGGCCGAGGCACGGGATGATGAGGAAGAGGGTGTAGAACAAGGGCAGCCTCTTGAGGATGAAGGAGTAGGTAACAAACGGGTACCAGTAAACCCCGTCCCTCCTGCTTCCTTTTACTCCTGTGGCATTGAGGATCTGCCACTCGCCGTTATCAAAGAAGTCTTTGCGGTCCACATAGTGATCTACCAAGACCAGATCCACCATATTTCCATCATAAGTCCAAGAGCCAAACTTCATGGAGCAGTTCTGTCGGTCAAAGGGGAAGAAGGTGACGTCCATTGTGCAGGAGGACTTGTAGCTGGCAGGTGGGGTCCATGTTATGGTACCATCCCAGCGCACTATGGCTTTAGTCATCAGGGAACCCTCAAAGCGACCGTCCGCACTGGTAATAGATGGGGAAAGAAGCAGAAGAGAAGCAGAAGAAAGAGTTGTGATCACCGGGTGAGAGAAACACAGAGGCAGAGAACCAAGTGTGAGAGAGCAATATGGAAAAGCAAATTGATATAGATTACAAATATGCATCACACTTATCAGGCACAACCTGAGAATGTGCTCCGGATGAGCACAGAGCACTGCATAACTCACTTTTCATACAGGACAATGTCAGGCAGCCATATAGTCTCTGAAGGCACTCTGATGGAAGTAACGCCTCCATAGTCATCTGGGTTCCACTTCAGTTTCACGTCGACCCACTCCTTTTAAAAAAACATGAATGCATACAGAGCACGATGGGTTACAAGCAGCAAATCAAAATGTTGAGTGTCTGCATAGAGTGTGATTAGTGTTCAGGTTTACCTGCCAGAGCCAGACATTTGTAGTCATCAGTTGGTTCTTTTCATCCTACAGGAAGAAAGGGAAGACGTTTCGTTCACTATGTATAAGTCTTAGTGGTGAGCGATTAGAGGGGCTAATGAGGAGGTGAGAAGCAAACCAGAAGCTGGAGACAAAACATTGAGGAGGATGAAAGAAACTATTTAAGCCTAGTTAGACTTTTTTTTTTTTTTTTAAGTAGGTTAATTGCTTCTCTTGCTTTCCAATAAGAAAGTACGCAGGAACAGCTCGAGGGGTTAAGTGCCTGGTTTCAGGGTATATTTACATAGAGCATTTAATGAGAGAGAGAGAGAAGCATGAAGGACCGCTGTTAAACTAATATGTCATAACCGCATAGGCACTGCTGTCTCATTCCCTCAATATGAAATGTTGACATATACTGAAACTGATAAAAAACAAATGACAGAAGCAAGGCAGTAATGAATTTGTGGGAGTCAGAATGGTTTTCCACTGTAAACTGAAAGTGATGTTTATGTGCAGGAAAAGCCTTTCAGAAAGGTAAAAAATAAATAAAAGTAGAGTGGAGGAAAAATCTATAGGATAGATCTTGTGGTTTGTCAGCCCTCGAGAGGCACTGAGGCGAACCTGATTGCATACCCATCCTCGCTGAACAGAAAGTGAGTTGTTTAGAAAAAAAAAAAAACTCACTGTAGTTTAGTTAGACACCACAAGGGGGCACTATCCTAAATGTTATATCTGAGATGGCAGGAGTACGACAAACAGATGCTGATGTAGTAAAAATGTGTCTCTCTGTGGAGTTAGGGGAGCGGCTTTGTGTGTGTCCTTGTGTAAATAATAAATGTGATCTGGTTCCTCTCAGCCTGAAGGCATCATTACTTCCTCTGCTGCTATGAAAGACCACTTTGGACCTCTTTAACCTCTCTTCTTTATACTCTTTTCCATTTGAAATCCCTCAGCTCCTCACCCTGCTCCACTTATTTCCTCACACTTCTGGTCCTTAGTTGTATCCTCTGTACTATAGTTTCTGTGCTGACCTCCCTTTACAGCCACGCTCTACAGCACTTAAGCACCGTTCTTACCTTTCTCCCTCATTGTATGTGTCTTTTTTGCTCAAGATATTAACCTTCCAGTCACCTCTTTATGTCTCGCCTGCCTCTAATTAACAACACTGAATATCTTCTAAATTCTTCTGTCAATTCCCTCCTTTGCCTCTTTCTTCCTTGGAAATAATCACCAGTACTTGTTGTAGCTACTCTATGTTTTCTTTTCAATTTCAGTTTCACTGTAAACTTTGCCTCCTTTGTTCTGTATTCCTGCCTTCCTTTCTTTTCTTATTCTAAAAAATATTCACTTTAACAGGATGTTACACAAGGCAATTTTAATTTCTGCAAAGAGCTTCTTTAACAGGTGCATACAGCTTTAAGTGTGTGTGCTGGGTTGCTTCTCCTGGAAGCGTGAGAGCACGTATGTCTGGCTCTACTTTGCTCAAGAGTGCTTAGGATGTGATCACTGCAGAGACAGTTTAAAATACTCTCATCTATTTAATATTAATCTAATACATAATATATAGCAGGGCCATCACTGTGCCACTGAGGACACTGAGGTCATGTCCAATGTATTTTTTATTATTTTTTTGTGATTTTCATAGTAAGCAGAAAGGAGTTTACATTCTGTAATTTAATAAATTAAAATTTAACTTAAGAATACGTTTAGGCTGAATTCACACTATGAACAGTTCACTGTATGAATAATTCTAAAGATTTTAAGTGAGTCTAATTCAGCCCTGCTCGTTTGTGTTCTGTGTGTTTTGTCCTCACCACATCAACCAGCTGTGAGATCTTCAGTCCGAAGCGTACAGTGATGGTGTCATTGGCATGCTGGACAGGACGCACCCACTTCTGGTAACCCCTGAAAAGGTTCTTCAACAAGGAATCCTCCATCTCAGCCAGTGACACAAAGTCCTCCTGAGCTGGAAGGACCGAGAGAAGAAAGCAGTACAAAATCGAGTAAGTAAGTTTGGGTGCACGATATTATAGCTGTGGATATGGATTATAAGTAGTGGTGTGTTTTGTAGACCAGTCAATTAACATGTAATTAATTAAATTAAAAAAGTTACTTGAAGCTCTAATTATGTAGATAGTGAGCTCACATGTATGTAATATTCATGTGCACAGACAGATGTGCACATACATCACCTTCTTTCCCCTCTACCACCCTCTTACATGTTTGAGAACATATAGATGCAGTTGTGCATGAACACAGTGGTCTATCTCTCAAGAGTCCCAAAAGCAAGTAAAAGGAAAAATTACGTCAGTGCCTTAGAGTCACACACACACACACACACATACTGTCAACCCCGGACTGACAGCTGGTCATGGCAGAGCGAATGCATCTAAGCTCCCAAGGCTGACAAAATGATCATGCCGACATGATCACTTCAGACAGAACAATTGCCAGGGGAGGCGAGCTGAGCTCAGAGCGCTTTGTGCAGTCAGGCACAAGACATAATAGTCAGTTAAAGAGTGACGCTCGCACTGAGAAGGAGGCAGTACAATGAAGGGACGATGCTTTCACTTCAAGAGTGCAGACAGCTGCAAAATTCCAGGTCTCTTAGGTAGATACCTGTGATATGTTACACTTTTATAGACAGAGAGCGACTTCACTCTGTAGTTAAAATACACTTTCTGTGCCAGTGCATAGGTGAGAAACTCAAAATGGACAGGAGAACATGTTGTTAAAATGCACGTATTCATCAAGCGCTAAATGTCCAATTGTCCTTAAGCAAGACACTGAGCCTCTTCACTGTTACTCATTGTATATAACTAAGATGCAGATGACAGCAGCATTTGCTGGGCGCTCAGAGCATTATGTGGTATTTGTACTCGAGTTGCCCCCCACAGTAATTCAGCAGCTCTATCAGTTCAGAACTCTGAGTATTCACCCACATAAGAGGGAGATATTTGGCACTGCCTACAGCGTGGTAGTATGGCAACACAGCCAATAGATAGAAAAGAGAGGTTTGATTCAACAGCCCTTCAAAATGAGGGGAATGGAGCAGAGGAGTGGACAGAGCTGATAAGGAAAGAGTGAAGCAGAGTGACCCAGAGCAATTCCCTCTAGTGTCTGAGAGAGACGGAACGAGGGGGCAGGGTAGAGGTTAGCAGAGAAGCAGAAGTTAACTGGGGCAAGGGGAATGAGAACAGACACCAAAACAGATAGCAAAGAGAAAACAAATTCCTATTTCAGCTTGTGTCTTAAGACACATAGTCTGCTGCTACAGTTTAAAGGAGAGAGACTGGAAGGATTTAGTGGATGTTTTAAATGTTCTCTTGTCAGGGATGGTAAAAGAAATTATGCAATAGCAGCAGCATCTTTCTCTGTGTGTATATTTTAAACACAAGGTTTAGATTTGAAGGTAGAATTTATATTATACAAAGAATATAACCAGAGTCAACATATTGTCAGAAGGATACAAAAACACAAAACTCTGTATTTTAAGTTATAATAATTTGAGATTGTTCTCATTGTCAACAAATCCCACGAAAACATCAAAACCGTCTCTCAATGCTTCCCAGCTTCCTTAACAGAAGCCTGTTTCTTTTAACTAAAGATATAAATCTTTAAAAATGTGTTGCAATTTTCTTGCTGGGCGCTGTAGTTTATAGTTCTGTTGACAGAAGGAGTAAATTGTGCATTTGTTGGTGATATTTTAAACCGGTGTTGTGGGATTGACTTTAAATAAACCATATTCATTGTAACAGTGTGGCTCATTTATATACGCTTTTGGACAACAACACAGGTCTATCACACAGAGGATATATAGATCAATATATCAGGCTTTAGATACCTTTATATGTTTTTGTCTCATGGAATTAAATGGTAATACAGAATAACATGAGACTAAGTATATTTGGTTATGACTTAGTAATTAGGTTGTCATCATCATTGATTTGATGCATGTGTGTGTGTGTATGTGTGTGTGTTCAATGGCACAAATGTACCCATATTTTGCTGTCCTCAGCCTCTTCCTGTTTCTTCTGCAGTATTTTGGAATTTGAACTTAAAGTGCTCGTCGTGTTCAGAGTCAGACAGATTACCTCCTGTTGCATCAGATCCCCTGTAAAGCATTCAGTTTGTAAAAGTTAAATTAGGGCGTCAGTACACTCAGTCGGCTGAATCCTATCACCGTCTCTACAGGAAGTAAGCTCTCTCAAGATCCTCATCAACAGAAACACAGGAGCCCAACACTGCAGGGATGGCCTTCTCTAAGAGCCTGCTCCCTCCCTCAGAAACATAGAAACTGATTGACTGTGTGTGTGTGTGTGTGTGTGTGTGTGTGAGAGAGAGAGAGAGAATGGTTGATTGAGCAGAGGTAAAGGGAAGGGTATTGATTAGACCATATAGTATGATAGCTGGTGGGGGATGGGGTTGATTCTTTGCGGGGAAATTACACTGCATTATGGTGTGTTTGTAAGTGTGTGTATGTGCCTGTATATTTGTTTACGTATACCGTACAATACTGTACAGTATGTGCATGCATTGTGTGTGTGATATATATAGAGAATAACTTTTGCTGATGATTAACAGAGACACAGGGGTGACCCAGTGTTTAAATAAACACCCTGCCTCCTATTCAATTTGAAACACCCCACGGGCAACACAGTGGTACGATCACCTAGACACTGTCACCATCTGCTTGCTGTGGAACCACAGTGGGATGTACCACTGAGAGGGGTAATGAGATAAGAGGGATAGCAGAAGGAAACCCATTGTTTTTCTTGACAGCTCGTGCAAAAGAAAGACTTGGTCTCCATGTGCTGTTTTCTGGTCTTTAAAATCTGCCAAGTTATCAATAATCAAGAGAGAAAAATAAAGAATGAGATGGGAGGATGATTTACAACCTGAGCTGCTGCCCTGCTCTTATTTACCCACAATGCAACAAGACAGGTGCCTCTGGGGGAGCCAGAGGCACCTGTCTGGGACTTTTCACATTTGTTAACCTCATCAGTCATGATGCCCTTGAGGGATATGTGAACATAGATGCTCACACATGTTGTTCACACATGATCATATGATGTCAAAGACAGTGACCATCACATGACCAGAGGTGAACACAGTATTTCACACATGTGGTCACCTGTGTGAGCAGTTTCAGCCGGAAGCGCTTTCTACCAAAGAGACTGCATACATGAAGAGTGCAGACACTGCTGTTGATTTATTGAATAATTTTTCCTCTGCTAGGAGATTCCATCCATTGATATTGTAGTCATAAAGGAAATTGTAAAATCACAGCACCCGAGATAACCAGCACTTTAAAATCATCTAATGCCAAACTGTTTCCAATAGGTGTCATCAATCAAAACTCATTTGCAGTCAATTTAGTGTCTGTTTAAAAGGTGATTCTTCATTGAGTAAGTTAAGTGTCAGCTGACACTGGGACAGCTAATTGGTCACTGAAGAGGGATTCATTATTGCCCTCCTATTCTATCTTCAGTTTCACACACACACACACACACACACACACACACACACTGTACAGCATATATACTGTTATACTGTACAGCAAGGATGATTTACAGCATGTGCTGTCAAAAGCGACTTCCAGATTAGAGTGGTGTCAATGCTTTACAGTAAACTACATAGACATGCACTGGCACACACACAGAGAGAGAGAGAGAGAGAGAGAGAGAGACAAAGCGAGAGAAGCAGTTGGACCAAGTCTGTTCCTATATTGCACTGACACAATATTTGAGACACAGCTTTATTATGTCTGGGAATTCGTCCTCTGTCCCATGTATTCAATTCTATATTGTCCCACATTATAGACTCTTATACAACCTATCCTCGACCATACATCCCCAGGATGGCGCTGCGCTCCCGTCCTTTAATAAATGATGATAGTGCTCCGCTCACCTGACCCCATCATTTAGTCCTGCTGCCTAGTACAAGACTAGATGTGCGATCATATCTGAATTATAGCCACAACAGGCGAGATTCTTTAAGAAGTCTTTGCTTGTATTCACCGTAAAAAAACAAAACAAGTGACATGACAGGACACCGCTTGGCCAAATAGTTTGTCTGATGGACTGTAACGTGGTTAGAGATGATGTGTTGATGATGTGAGTCTCAAATCCTCACCAGGGTTAAGATGTTTCTGCATCCTGAGATTAAGTGAGCCTTTATTTGGTCAAACAGGTGCTACCTGTCCCAACAGAGAACAGCGAACCTGTTTCCTGACCCTTACCTTGCAGAGTAACCCTCCCAAGAGCCAGAGAGAACCACAACACCGCGACCGCAAACTTCATGCTCTCCTCTTTGCGTAAACGGGACTGAACGACGAAGATCAAATCATTTCCAGTCCTGCAGAATGCATCACTTCAACAGCGGAGCGGGACCTCCGGAGTATCACCGCTGTGTTGTCCGGTCTAAATAATGAAGGATAGCCGGTTGTTGGTGGCTTTGTAGAACACCGTGTGTTTATATATGTATATTTTCTTCCTCTTCTTCTGCTCGTCGCCTGCTCAGTTTCCCCGCAGCCTCTTTTTCGTTGCGCGTGTGTCCCGGTGCAGAGATGGATGCTGCCGAGCCCTGAGCCGGCTGAGGGCGGGACGGAGGAGGGCTGGCCCGTCACAGGATGGACGGATCTGGTCCCAATCCAGAAGGAAATAAATAAATAAATGAATAAATAAATGCACATAAGCAAGGCCTGCTGCACAGACGCATCCAAAAATACAGACTCAACAACAAAGTGCATTTATAACATTAAGGTTCCCTTTGTTCGTGATTGTTATCTTACCTCGATCTAAAAAAGAAATTGATGAATTGTGTAGTGGTTTTGTTTTCTTTGTAGTACGTCTCATAATGTCATATTGACATGGTTATAGTAATTCATTCATCACTAATTACTTAATTAACTCACTAATTTGTTAACAAATTCAGTTCTGGACCAACATAAACCATCTTCGCATTCTCTTCATGTGAAAGTTTGTTGCTCTTTAGTGTGTGTGTGCTCAGAGGTGTAACCACACCCTCACAATGACGTCACAGCCCACTTACCACACCCTGGAGGACACGTCACTGCAGCAAGGTGAGAAGTTAAACCATAGAGGTCAACAAAAACTTTCAGCTGCTATTTAGTTGCTTTTTAAAAAAAAAAAAAAAATTAAACATTTTCTAAGAGTGGAAAAGCAGGCTATAGATTTTGCGGATGTTTCCTCAAGTGAGGAAGTAAATGTTTAAATAATTACCAAGTAACTGTAACTGTGTCCAGAGGTTAGGTTTTATTTTTGGGTGTGATGTCTTTGTTAAATGATATGTTCACCAGTCAAAGTCTGACTTGAAACAGCAGTCAGGTGTCCGTATGAGCACTGAAAGAGGTTTTTCCTGGCTGTAATCATTACTCCTGTTTATACTGAGTATCCAAAGATCCTCTTCAAGGCTGCTTTCAACATAAATGATCAGGGTCATTTTCAGCATCGCATTGTAGATACATCATGAAGGTGATCTTTTAATGGCCAGTATAAACAGGACACCTGACTTTTTGTTTTAAGACCCAGGCAAAAGGAAGACTGCTCAAAAACTCTCACCTTCACATCAACATCAGTCACGATCAGGACGTCGTCAGGCTTTAGCTCGAGTTGCTGCACCACAGTTCACTGGAGGGGCGGAAAATGTGCTGAACTACCGTGCTGTGCAGGGCTCACTACTTTAACACTTTATGCTTTACGAGTAACGCTCATAGATGTCGTGAAGCACTTTAGTTCATGATAAATGCCTTAAGATCATTGTTCAGGAAGCACTGACCTGTAAGTTTCCCCTTAGAAGCCCATCACAATATTTTATAGGCAGTGAGTCTGCACCATTTTCATAAATCATCAGAGAGGGGAATTTGATGCTTCATTCATTCAGCTACACACAGACACACAATTATACATGCCATATAGATGTCACGCCATACTATACATGCCATATAGCAACAGAGGGTGTGGCCATAAGCACAAAGCGTGTTTCAAGCCAAATTGAATCCATGCTAATGATATAAGGACACTGGAGTGAAAAACAGGGATCCCAGATGACTGGAACAATACACTCCGCCACATCACATCCTGAAAGCAAATCCGATTAGAGCGCATAATGTACGTGGGCATGATGGACCCTGATTCCAGTACCTCTAAAATAACCCACATAAGGTTATTGTATGTAAAGCTATCACCATTCGCTGATAAAAGGTAAAGCGGTGAGGATGAGCACTTACTGTAGGTAATAATTACCTGTTGTACAAACTGAGAGGAAGCGAGGATGTAAGTATCGATCTGACAGAGAGTTTCCACACGGTGTTGAGAAACTGAGAAATATGCATCTCCTGTGGTGCAGTTCACTCCTGTTACCAGCTAATGGTGGCATAAAAGAGAGAAATAGGACCTAGAATGATCGTTTGAGCAGATTTATTGTCCTTTCATGTAATATAAAATGTATTTTGTTAAAGAATGCCAATAGAGAACAGATATAGCGTGTGAAGTATGGGAGGGATTTATGGAGGGCGCAACAAGCCGGAGCCTCTGACAGAGAGCTCAGATTCATTTGCTTTGTATCGTTTATTCAGGCAATCAAATAAGCAGTCGGTTGACTCGTAAACAACTCATGTCGAGCTCGAGAAGGAGATGGACCCTCATTCTCTCTCTCTCCTAATTAAGTTTGTGCTAACAGCAGCTGGAAGAAGAACTGCAAGGTGAATCATTCTGCACCCACGCACAAACAGACAGACACACACACACACACACACACACACACACACACACACACACACACAAACAAACAACAGTGTTAGATTTGATGGTTCATTCATAATCCACATAAACACACACACACACTATCAGTGCTCCACACATGCAGGTCACATGCTTAAAATCTGCCACTTGGCTGCTTTCATTGGCTTTGTGTATCTCATTAAATGCTGTCTTATTCAGGCACCTGATCACTGCTCTGTTATTGCCAACACTTGCCCAGGGGGAACCCAGCCTATCTGACACACACACACACACACACACACACACACACACACACACACACACACATCCATCAAGTCAGAACAACCTTCCTGCTTATCTAACACCCAAACAAACTCTGGCACTTCTGTGTCAGTGCACACAGCACTGACAGCTAGTGCTTTAAGAGCCTTGTTAGGCTGGTAAATGTAAATTCTGGATGGTCTTTAAATTGCGGACTACTTCATTAAATAGTCTCATTTCACTTCCCAATGCAAGTTAATTAAGAAAATGAGTTCACATTCAGGTCATCAAGGAGGTTGGTGAGAACGATATATGCTTTAATTATAAAAGAAAAGAAAAAGCTGCTTCTTTTTGAAAAAGAAACCCCCCCCAAAAAAAAACTGCCAGAGTACTTAAGTGTTTTGGAATAAAGGAAATAGTTTGAGGAGGAAAAGATTAATAGAGTGTAGCCATGTGTTCAGAACATCATGGGATCCACTTTTTACATTTGTGCGATTTTCCAAAATGAATGTAACTGCTCCTGATTGCAATGCAGTGAATAAGTGCCATATTTCTTTTGTCTAATAGTGAACGTGAACGCATTGAAATGCAAGGTTTTATGGTATAGTCAGTCTCTGTAGCCCCCACCAAACACACACACACACACAGACACAGTCAGACAAACAAAAAATGTGTCCATGCTTTTTATTTAACTGCGACAATTCCAGCTACCATTTAACGGTCACGCTCCACTGTGTGTTCAGTGACCTTTTCAATACAAACACAGAGAAAGGTAAAACAAGACCAAAATATTAGCATTTGCCTGTGGCAGTGTACACATGTGTTCCTGTATGTCTATGTTTATGAGAGTTTAAACCCCTCATATTGAATAGGATTAAGTTAAAGGGAAACAGATTTTTTTTGTGTGTGTGTGTCTAAACTTGTGTGTACGTGTGTGTGTTTTTGACCTCTGAGAACAGCGACAGTATAGACTGGTAATACTTGTGATGCATGAGCCTGATAGCTGTGAGTGAGCTGAACTGAGGCAATGCAGTATTAGCATATAAACAGCTAAATATCACACAAGAAGATTTAGGGAAAGATGACAGGAGAATCCCGCTGCAAGCGCTAATACCTAGGATATGAGCTCCATGGGCTACTGTCAATTGTCATACTGATGTTATGTCACATTATTATCTTTCCTTCTTATACCAATCTCTCTATATTTGTATTATATAATTATTTATCTTCAACTCTTGTACGTCTATTTTACTACTTTCAGCAGTGTATGTTCTTTTAGCATCCTATCTCTATGACTTATGAGACCAGGGTTTTTTTACAACATCATTTACCTCCAGACGTTTACTGAGAGTCATTCAATTCCAGGGTAAATGTCATAGAGATTCATTTAAATTCATACAGTTGCACAAGCATATTTGTTCTACAATCCTGTAAGCTTATGCCTTCTCCCTTGGTGTCTCTCCATAACTTGAGCAGATGATAATCGAAGGCTGGTGCAAAACCTCACCCACCAGCAGTGATCCAGTATGGCTGAGTGACCAGCGTCTAGCAGCACCCAGGAGGATGAAGCTAAATCTTCCTCTCAGTTTGGCCATCAGAGACAAAGAGAAAGTAATGAGGTGGGAGATGGACATTGGATGTGAAGAGAATCGACGCCTAATTAGAGATGAGTTGTCGATGTCAAGGAGCATCCAAAATATCCATGCATGCTGGACTTTTGTGTAGAAGTGGTGGAGCTCGCTACGTTAGTTGTGCACATGTGTTTACTTATGCTCACCAACAGATGCATACATACAAACACACAAACAGCATGGCTCAGATGCTTAAGAAGAGCTGTAAAGGGAGAGGAAGGAAAATCAGAGGGGAAAAAAAATCCAGCAGAATAATACCTGACAAAGATCAAATCATCAAATAAAAATGAGAACAAAAAAAGAAAGCTTACAGAGGGACACAGAAAGATCAAGATCGGAAACCGCGATCCGTTGCTGATTATGACTTAGCGATAAGTCTGATTTTCTGCCCCAGTTGCCGTGGCAGCCAGGAGCAGCTGCAGTAGCAGGGTAGCATTCGCTCTGCCATTCCACTCCTCCATTCCCAGAGCCGGTTGATTATCAATGATACGGAAAAGCAAGGAAGATCCTGCCGGGCCCGATGCCCAGCACATGCTAGGGCAAAAAAAAAAGAAGGGGCGGGGGGGTTGATGAGAGAGAGGACATGTCAGCCTAGTTAGTACACCAGTTCATGCTTAAAGGCACAAGGGACAGATAGAAAAGGAAGATAATCACACGTGTACACACACACACAGGTAATCATATCGACTTAAATTAATTCCATGGAGACTTAGACTTACATGAACCACATGCGTAATGCTGCATCACTTCAGAGGCCTATGACATAAGACACATATTCCTATGTCAACCAACAAGTTAAGATGGTTGCATGAGGGATTACAGGGATGTTAAGGGTTAAAAACACCACACATGGACAATATAACATTGGTTATATTAGTGAAACACGTCAGCTCAGTTTTCCAGGCTCCAACGAAGCCTCCCTAAGTCTACATCTGTCAGTCGTGTAACATCAAGTCTGTTGTGTTCAGGAGCACATCCAGAGCCAGACTGACATTTTGTTTGTCGAAACATTTTGTTTGTTGTCTGTAGATAGCTAAAGGACCAAAACAAACGCATCACAATAAGCACAATTGCAAACACACACAACCTATATGCACACACACACACACGTGTTTAAAACAGAGGGACAGGATTTAGCATAAGTAAAACCAAGTCTGTCATTTCCACTCTCCCTCTCTGCCTCGTTTCTACTGAAGCTGTCACAAAAATATTCTGATAGAGAGACAAAGATCTGACTCAGTGAGACTCACCGTCTACACTTGTGGATGTTGCATACCTTGATACACGCACACACACACACACACACACATGCGCACACACAGAAATACACTTCATGTTCCTCTTTGGTTGAAGTTATCAAATGTTCTGGACTGCAAGTTTAAGGTACAATTCAACCAAACTCATTCTCCACGCCCCCCCCCCCCCCCCCCCCCCCCCCCCCCCACACACACACACACACACACTCATCAGTGCATCACACACAACAACCAAACACAAACACTCCATGTCTTGATGTATTCATTCTCACACGCATGCAAAAATCTTCATCTTAAATTGCCCCAACGATGCTGAGACTTTCAGATGTGACTCATTAAGACTGTAATACTTGTCTTTAGCCATGCTGTCTAACCTCTCTATCACTCTCTCACACACAGGCACACAGACACACTCACACACACACACGCACACACACACACCATGTAATCTGCTGTATAATACCACCCTGGAACACAGCAGTTTTTGAAGCCTCTGCAGTATCCTGGGGCAGTTGTGGCAGCTATCAAAGAATAATGATTCACCCACCCTGCCTTAATGTGGAATATTTTTTTTTTTAATCTAATATGCTTAGACACACACACACACACACACACACAGACACACAGCACATACTGAAAATAGAAACCAGTAATCTGATTTGTAAATATTCTTAAAAGTCCTGCATGTGGTTTATCATAAATTCATGTCCCTGGATTTTGAAATGCCTGTTAGTTACAAACTGTTTCATATCATATCAAATAGCCCGTGCTTTCCCCACACTGGGAATTCATATTAAATATCATAGTATTAACAATTTTTGTTCTATTGAGCTAACAGACTGGTTCTCAAGAAGGCTTTTGGGAAATCAGACCATGTTCAGTTCGAGTAATCTCAGGGGAGGAGATGATTGAAGCAAAAGCTGCGTGGCAAAGATGCTCGTGATCATTTTATAGCTTTACTAGCAGCCTGTGAGTGCAAAATGTGTTGGAGGAAAAAAAACGAAGAGATGATACACAATGAGTGATTAGTATCTTATTACAAAAAACGTTTCCCTCGCTGCCCGCTTCTGTTCTCCTAAGAGCTCTTAGCGAGGTCTCTTATCAGTGGGTCATTAATGATCCATTATTACGTCACAGCACTGTCACAGAGGTTTGGGCTACCACACTGAGTCATAATCAAGGACAATAGTCAAGTTGTCTTAGTTAGTGTCAGTTCCTACTGCTGATTGCATGACCTTGAAATAATCATTTGATAACATTTTTTAACAACTGGATTATTGATATGATATGCAGTTGTATATCATAGAATCCTTCTATTTTTTTTTTCAGTGAAATGAGTAAATATTTTTTGATGACTCATCTTGAATTTGCCTGCTATACTGGCCCGTCCCATCACATAAAATCAGGTTGTCATAGCTGAGCGTTTGGATCTCAGCTGGCAAGAACCTATGTTTACATTTTCCCAAAGAGCATTTTTTAAGGTGTGATTTATATGCTAGGTTCTCCCTCTTCCTCCCCCTCGCCTACGGGAACAACTCTGTATCTCTACAGCTCCATATTGTGCTATATGTGCATGTAATCCGATCAAATGATTTGATTTAAACCCCTTTCAACTAAACCCTGACGACATATTTATAATCAGTTTCACTTGAAAATACATCACATTACAGAAGATTTAGCCACTATTTCTTTTAGATATGATGTAAGTATTCACACCAATTTTGGAAGCAGCCTCTTCCTTCTTATTTCCAGGTGACTTGTCTGGAATCAAGTGTCTCTGTGTTGAAACAAAACAGAATAAGGCAGCTATATCAAGAAAACGACATTTAAGTGGCAATTTATCCCACTTTGTTTGGAAAAGAAGAAAAAGAGACTTTTAATTGGTAAAAATTAGTTTATTTCTTGCAAGAAAAAAAGGTGAATGAGGAGCTTTGTGGAGGACTCAGATGGCCTTGGTGCTATTTTCTGCGCTTACAAGCTGGATGACACAGTCCTTTTTTCTTAGATTTAAAAACATTACACTGGCTTAGTTGTTCAAGCTAGAAACATGTAGGTTGACAACAGGATAAAAGCTATGTTAGCATTTATTTGGGTTCATGTTTCTGGCCACTTGGTGAATGTAAGTCCAATATTTACTCACTTTCAAATTTGGATTTGGTGTCCGTCATCTCCTGAAGGGAAATGCCTGGCTCTCTGTCAAAATGACAAGAAATCAGTTTTTGCTCAGTTTAACAATTATAAAGCCAAAGGATGTGTTAAATACTACTGCATGAACTCACTTGGCATTCATGCAGTACATAGTAAAGAAATGACAAAATAAAATAAAATAAAATAAAATAAAATAAAATAAAATAAAATAAAATAAAATAAAATAAAATAAAATAAAATAAAATAAAATAAAATAAAATAAAATAAAATATTTAAATTAAATTAAATTAAATTAAATTAAATTAAATTAAATTAAATTAAATTAAATTAAATTAAATTTCTAATTCAAAATAATTGAATCTTTTCTAAATGTAAAGTGATCCAGCCACATTAATGGTATGGCTGGGGCATTAGTTTCATTTCAATGTGTATGGATTTTTTTGCTGTAATGAGGGCACAAGAAAGAAAAGGTCAGAGTCATTGTTGATTCAGATGAGCCTTGAATGATAAATACCTTGTTCTTTAGCCACTACTAACTAACTATGTTCAAAAAGAGATTTTCTGTCTGTCTGCTATTTAGTGCTGGGCAGGTAGCGTACTGTGTTTATGTGAGTTTTTGTTTTTAACAAAAAAAAAATAAAATAAAAAATAACAGCTGTCAACAAAGAGCTGAAAGACACTAAACCTGGAAGTGGGAGAATAGTGACAATTCTCTGTGTGTTTGTCCCTAGGGACAACCCATCATCACCAATGCTTTATATTTGACCAATGAATGATATAAAATGTTGATTAGTACAGCTTTAAACAAGCCTAAATTATACTTTTAGTTCCAGATATCTGTGTTTGTGTCATGGAAACATTGCTTTGTGTTACAAAATGCTTCTCATGAGAATAATATAATGTAATGTGCTTTTAGTATGATATATTTTTGCAGTGAAATCACAATCCCAACACCAGCATACAGTATTGTTGTACATCTCCCTCCCACTTGTTCTGTCTGAAGTGTGCCTGGGAGAGTTACTCAGTTTAAATCTTATAATTTCCTGCCTCCGCTTGCCATCAAAGAAACACCTCTCTGCTGCTGTGGACCGCATTTCTCTTTTCCTACAGTACCTGTTCATCCTCCAACGGATTTGTCAAAAAAGGAAAATTCAGCAATGCCCTCATAAGTATAGCTGAAGTTAGGTAATGATTCCCACGCATAGAAACGCATAAAATCAATAATGAAATCAGAGCACATGTGTCCTCCAACACAACACAGAGTTGATTGTATCTTGTCTGGGTGAATGTGTTTGTGTGTATATTAAAAGACCCGGTTTAAGATTGCACGTTCCCCTTGAGTTGAGCCTGAAATAACTCTTAATACCACTTTATGGCTGGTTCACAAAATGAAACCAGCCATTCAAAGTTAATTTAAACCTGACGCTCAGCTGTTTTACACTCCCTGTCAGCCACTATATCAATATGAGCAATCTCTCTGAGAGAAACAGAGCTTCAGATAACACAATTTGGACCATGCATTTGAACATATGTTAAGATGAGGACATTTAACATCATTTTCAACACTGTCATCATCCCCCTCATTCATTTTTATCGAACACGCTCTCTCATTCACTCTCAAATATAATTCTTCATACGCATCATAAATCCTTGGCAGCAAAAAAAACAACTAATTGTGTATATAAATATTACACCAGCTACACTGAACCAAGTATAAGGTTGCTTTACTTCATCCATGTTCATAATTTGGCTTTTCATAAAGTCATGTGACATGATTTAATATGTACTTACAGCACAGAAAGGGACTCAGATGTAAATTTGTATTACATATGATAATGTTTCCTATTATGACCTTTTTTTTTGTTGCAAATCCCACAGAAATAGAACATGATTCACTCAATACAATGTAATTCCAATTCTGCATGAAACATCCCGGTTTCATTTGACCTCCATTACTAAGAGCTACTTCATAGCAATGTGTTACTCAGCTCAATTAATGTTTTTCAAACTGATATTGAATCTAAATCAAATTGCACATTTGTACATAACTTGGGGTCAAGTCAAGACCCAGAAATCAAAACCTTGTCAGTTTGCAAAGGATGGATTATTGATACTTTCTGGCCAGATTACTTTTTATTATTATTTAAGATACAGAGTCCAGAATGGGTTCGGTTTTGCTTAACTCAAACCTACTTACGGCTTCTTACAAGATAACCATCACAGAGAGGAGAGCGTGGACCCAAATGCAGAAGAGATGACGGCTGCAGGAACTGAAGAATATATGTATTAAATAACTGACACAGGAACAGGCAAAACAATGCAATGCAATGGAGACATAAATCTGTTCACACACATCATTTGGTTACAAAAAGCTGGTTCAGCATTACATTTCAAGGCTTTAATGTTTGGATTAGGGGTTGCGTTAGGCATGTTAAAGTCAAAGTTACAGTAAATCCAGAAGGAAGTAATGTTTTATATTTTGGATATTTAAGTTATTCATATACCAGTAATATACAATTATAACAGTATCTAATAATGTGTTTGCTGTCATCCACTTGTAACATCTGCACCCAGCAGCAGTTACAGATGAACATACTGTGGTTTGTGCTGAATTCTTTTTAAGTAATGGAAGACAAGACCAACGACTATACGAATATCCTTGACTTTTTCACTTTAACATATTCATCACATCATTATAGCTGCAGCAGAACAACCCAGCTACATTTTAAGTTTGTCAAAGGTAAGTTTTCAAAATCAGACAAAAGGGCTAGGTTTCTGAAACCAAGATATAATGTTAGAAACTCATAAAATAACCACACACACACACACACACACACTCACGCACACAACCACAGGTCCAAAAGGTGTTATAAAGCTTTTCCACATATGTAGTACACCTGTAAACAAACTCTAATGTGTAAAATTGATGGAGCCATCCATGAACTGCAATGTTCCTGATTCACATCCAGTCCTATCATGTTTCTACTGAAAGTTATACAATAAAGGCATACATTCAAAAAACAGGTTTATTTTATACAGTCTTTGGTAAAACTGTCTTTTCTCTCTCAGAAGTTCAGAATATTGTGTTTTTGCCTTTATCACCTCAAACAGAGCCGTTTATCTTTTGTGAAACTCTATGAGTCTATATTCATCAAATCAAATCAAATCAAATCAAATTTTATTTATATAGCCCAAAATCACAAAATGCATTTGTCTCAGAGGGCTTTACAATCTGTACAGGGAGTGACACCCTCTGTCCTTAGACCCTCGATTCGAGTGAGGAAAAACTTGCCCACCAAAAAACCTTTTAACAGGAAAAAAGGTGGAAGAAACCTCAGGAAGAGCCACAAAGGAGGGATCCCTCTCCCAGGACGGACAGACGTGCAATGATGTCACATGTACAGAACAAATCAACACACACATATTGTACAATGAATAATAATGAATTACAGTTGATGATAAGAATAGGTTACAATGAATGATGAATTATTACAGTAGCAGCAAATCATTACATAACTATAAACTGTAATGGGGATATGGCAACAATGATGACGGCGACAACACATGCAGTAGACGCCACGCAGGACCACAGCAGCAGACAAAGTCCACAAGAACCTGCTGGGCGAGAGAGCACAGAAACTCCGGGGAAGAAGTTTAATTAGTAACATGATAGATAGATGGATTAGATAGATGGATAGATAAGGAGAGAGAGAGAATGAGAGAGTATGTGAGTCCCCCAGCAGTCTAGTTCTATGGCAGCATAACTAAGGGATGACCTGAGCCAGCCCTAATTATAAGCTTTATCAAACAGGAAAGTCTTAAGTCTACTCTTAAAGGTGTTGATCGTGTCTGCCTCCCGAACACAGAGTGGTAGTTTATTCCACAGAAGAGGAGCTTGATAGCTGAAAGCTCTGGCTCCCAATCTACTTTTAGACACTATAGGAACCACAAGGAACCCACCATCCTGGGAGCGCAATGTTCTAGTGGGGTGGTAAGGTACTATGAGCTCTTTTAAATATGATGGTGCCTGACCATGAAGAGCTTTGTAAGTTAGGAGAAGAATTTTAAATTCTATTCTAGATTTAACAGGTAGCCAGTGCAAGGAAGCCAAAATGGGAGAGATGTGATCTCTGATTTTGGTTCCTGTCAGAACGCGTGCAGCAGCATTCTGAATCAGCTGCAAACTCTTAAGAGACTTATTAGAGCAGCCTGATAGCAAAGAGTTACAATAGTCCAGCCTAGAAGTAACAAATGCATGGACTAGTTTTTCTGCATCCACTTGAGAAATGATGCGTCTGATTTTGGCAATGTTACGCAAGTGGAAGAATGCAGTCCTCGAAAGTTGTTTTATATAATTATTAAAGGACAAGTCTTGATCAAAAACAACGCCAAGATTTTTTACGGTGGAGCTGGTGGCCAGGGTGATCCCATCTAAGGCTAAATCTCTGGAATGATAGTTTCTAAGGTGTTTGGGTCCTATTAGGAGAACTTCAGTTTTTTCTGAATTTAGCTTCAGAAAATTGTGGGTCATCCAATTTTTTATGTCCTTAATGCATGCTTGAAGTCTAGTCAAGTGATTGGTTTCATCAGGCTTGATCGATAAATATAATTGGGTGTCGTCAGCATAACAGTGAAAGTTAATTGAATGATTCCTAATAATGTTCCCTAAGGGAAGCATATATAAACTGAAAAGAAGTGGCCCTAATACAGAACCTTGTGGGACTCCATGAGAAACTTTGGTTTGCATGGAGGCTACATCATGAACATGAACAAACTGAGAACGGTCTAGGAAATATGACTTAAACCAGCCTAGGGCGGTTCCTTTAATGCCAATTTGGTATTCCAGTCTCTGTAAGAGAATCTGATGGTCAATGGTGTCAAATGCGGCACTAAGATCTAATAGGACAAGTACAGAGATGAGTCCTTTGTCTGATGCCATTAGGAGGTCGTTTGTAACTTTAACTAGTGCGGTCTCTGTGCTATGATTTACTCTAAATCCTGACTGAAACTCCTCGAATAAACTGTTTGTGTGGAGAAAGTCACATAGTTGGTTGGCTACGGCTTTCTCAAGTACCTTCGAGATGAAAGAAAGGTTTGATATTGGTCTGTAATTGGCTAAAACCTCTTGATCTAGAGTTGGTTTTTTAAGAAGAGGCTTAATCACAGCTATTTTAAAGGACTGTGGTACATATCCTGATAATAAAGACAGATTAATCATATTTAATAAGGACGGGCTAACTAAAGGTAATACATCTTTAAGCAGTCTGGTTGGGATGGGGTCTAAGAGACAGGTTGACGACTTAGATGAAGTAATTATTGTAGTTATTTGTTTAATGTCGACGGGAGAAAAGCAGTCTAAATATATGTCAGATTTTATAGCTATTTCCAAACTTGCTGTATCTGAAATCAGATGACTGCCTGATGAGGGCAAGAGGTGATGAATTTTGTCTCTAATATTTAGAATTTTATCATTAAAGAAGCTCATGAAGTCATTACTAGTTAGGCTTAAAGGAATAGATGACTCAATAGAGCTGTGGTTCTCTGTTAGCCTGGCTACAGTGCTGAAGAGAAACCTGGGGTTGTTCTTATTTTCCTCAATTAATGAGGAATAATAGGCTGTTCTGGCATTACGCAGAGCCTTCCTATAAATTGCAAGATTATCTTGCCAGGCTAGGCGAGATTCTTCCAGTTTAGATGCACGCCATTTACGTTCAGATTTACGTGCCTCTTGCTTTAATTTGTGAGTGTGCTGGCTATACCATGGTGCTAACCTCCTCTGTTTTATTGTCTTCTTTTTCAGAGGTGCAATAGAGTCAAGAGTTGTCTGTAATGACTCTGTAGTATTACTAACGAGCTGATCTATGTGTGAGGGGCTACAGGAAGCTGCTAAGTCCTCTGTAACATTAAGACATGGCATTGAATTTAATACTATAGTAATCGTTTCCTTAAATTTGGCTACAGCACTGTCAGATAGACATCTGCTGTAGGAGTTTCTGAAAGAAGGTTTATAGTCCAGTAGTATGAACTCAAAGGTTATTAGAAAATGGTCAGATAGAATAGGATTATGTAGAAAGACTATTAGATGATCAATTTCAATGCCATATGAGAGTATAAGGTCAAGAGTGTGATTCAGACAATGAGTCGGTTTGTTTACACTCTGACAGAAGCCAATTGAGTCTAACAAAGAGATAAATGCAGTACTAAGACTATCACTATGGTTGTCGACATGAATATTAAAATCACCTACAATAATTACTTTATCTGATTTAACGACCAAGCCTGATGCAAATTCTGCAAATTCAGATAGAAATTCAGAATAAGGACCTGGAGGTCGATATAATATAACAAATAATATTGGCTGTAATGTTTTCCAGGTTGGGTGAGTCAGGCTAAGAACGAGACTTTCAAATGAATTATAATTTAGTTTAGGTTTAGGATTAATGAGTAAACTAGAGTCAAATATGGCTCCAACTCCACCACCTCGACCAGTACTTCGAGGAATATGAGTATTACAATGACTGGGGGGAGTGGATTCATTTAAACTAACATATTCATCCTCCTGCAACCAGGTTTCAGTGAGGCAAAGTAAATCAATATCATAATCAGATATTAATTCATTTACTAAAACAGCTTTAGAGGACAAGGACCTAACATTCAGGAGTCCACATTTAATTATCTTGTTTTGGACTCTTGGAGATGTTGATTTAATATTTATCAGGTTTTTATGATTTACTCCTCTTCTGTTTTTTTTATCTTTAAATAATGCAGGTGGACGGGGGACAGACACAGTCTCTATACTAGATGATTGGGTGGGTAACTGCTCTAGTGGAGGCGCAGAGAAGCGTGTAAGACTGCAGCTCTGCTTCCTGGTCTCAACTCTGGATTGTCATGGATTTGATCGACTAATAAACTTGACCATGTTTCTAGATATAAGAGCTGCTCCATCCAAAGTGGGATGGATGCCGTCTCTCCTAATCAGACCAGGTTTTCCCCAGAAAGGTGTCCAATTATTTATAAAGCCCACATCGTTATCTGGACACCACCTCGACAACCAGCGGTGAAATGACGACATGCGGCTATACATGTCATCACTGGTTACATTGGGTAGGGGACCAGAGAAAATTACGGAGTCCGACATTGTTTTGGCATATTCACACACCGATGACACATTAACTTTAGTAACTTCCGATTGACGTAACCGGGTGTCATTACCGCCGACGTGAATAATAATTTTATTATATCTCCTCTTATCTTTAGCCAGCAGTTTTAAATTAGACTCAATGTCGCCCGCTCTGGCCCCCGGGATGCATTTAACTATGGTCCCCGGTGTCGCTAACTTCACGTTTCTTAAGATTGAGCTGCCAATGACCAGAGTTGGCCTCTCAGCGGGTGTGTCGCTGAGTGGGGAAAATCTGTTTGTTACGTGGAGTGGTTGGTGGTGTACCGTAGGCTTCTGTTTGGGGCTATGCCTCCTTCGAACAGTCACCCAGCCTCCCGGCTGCTCGGGATATTGACTTAGGAAGACTGCTCTTGTTTTATGGAGGTCATTGTGATAAACAATTCATATAATTTTAAAAAATAAATGCAAAAATATTTTGGGTGGTTAGCTTATTGAACAAGTTTTAAACCACGTTTTAAATAGTGTGTATGGAATTTGTCTTGCTTTGTAAAGAATTACTGCCACTTCTTAATCCATCATCTACAATATATTCAGGCTGCACACAGCATACACATGCAACCAAATGAACCTGCTCCCTTATAAATAATACCAGCCAGACCACACTGGCTCCTAAAAAAAACATTGCTTTAGCTTTAACAGCATTGTCAGGTAATAACTAATGATATATCTAAGGTAAGAATAAACACGAGTATCATGAAGAGAAACTATTTAATACTCTGGTCTATATCCACTGGGCAGCAATTAGTTGTGAAATGTAGCAGTCTGTCCAGCTCAGCTTGTACAGAATGTCCTCTCTGTTCTCTACAGACCAGCCTTCATGTCCCTGTTAGCTCTCTCCCTGCTCTCTGGCACTATTACTGCATCACTGAGGCCTCTCCAGCCTCTGGGCTATAGTCATGTGTTTCATGCTCTGATGGCACCATAACTTACCATATAAGAGATTATCCAGTGAGTCAAACTGCTCTCTGATCTCTTCCAAGTGTGTGTGTGTGTGTGTGTGTGTGTGTGTGTGTTGTGTGTTTGCCTTTGCAACAAAGTCTCTTACGAATTACATTTATGCAACTATTCTGCATCTAAGCTTTATGTCCAACGGGTCAATGTAGGAATTCAGTGACGTTAAGAATGTTATAGTAGTGATTGGGCGTATATGTGTGTGTTGACATTTTTTAACCATTAACATAATTTGTGCAGATATTAAAGGAGCGTCCTAGTCCAAATTAAAACTGCCTCCACATCACAAAAGTACACAAAAACATGTGGATTTCCTGTTGTTCTACTGCAAAATAGATCACATATGATTGTATTTTGTAGACTAGGAGAGAAGAACAGGACATAAAAAAAGAAATGGCATGGAAAAAATATAGCACAGCCCAAATAATGAATATTATAACTATAAATAAATACAGTTTTCTGTTCAATGGGTCTGTTTAAGAATGACTAACTGACAACTGACAATGTCACTGCAACATATTCAAGCAATTTTTCACTCTGCTAATGACTGGCTGCCTTGACGATGAGTCATGACCGTATTCACACAGTCAGCTCTGTTTTCAAGGGATTTCATATTTCTAACATTGTAATATTTACACACATATGGTGGAGGATCAACCCGCAGAGAGATGTGATTATGTGACAATGTCATGCACAATGATGCATTTTTATATTAAGTAAAATGATTTCTGAACAGCACTAACATGTCTAAAATTTTATTTTAATTAATGCTGCAACCGGAGGCTTAATTGTACCTCTTGTGGCTGATACGTTGTGGGTTTTTTTGCCTAAAAACAGCAATTGTTATTCCATTTATTTGAAGAAATATTGCATTTATTAACATGTTTGTTCTCTTCAGCACAAGTTGTGCGTTTCTGATACGTCAAAATATCATAGATAAAAGCAAAAAGGAAAAGGGTATTAAAGAATGAAATTAAAGAAACTGAGCAGTGTATGGGCTATATTCTGAGGACAATATATTTGTCGTCAAGGCAATCAAAATTTCTGTCATGCGTTGTTTCTTGCACTGCATGTTTGCTCTCAATAATAATCAAAAGTGACAAGGAAACAAAAGATGAAATTAATATCCATGGGATTGGATGATAGAATCCACTCATGAATGAATAAATGTAACGCTATTTCAGGAGCAACTAATCAAGTAGCATTTAATCCAATATTTACCAGGCCAACCGATTACCTCGTGGAACATTAATCAGAAAGAACATTTATAAACACACGGATTGTAATTACAAAGGAGAAGAACAGCCTGCCTTTATTTGCTAAACGCGCCGCCAAGTGCAGCAGAAATGGCGACTGGCTCTGACAGAAAGCGGCTTGATGGATCAGACGGATGAGTGATGTTGACAGTCATCAGTCAGATCAAAGCGGTTGACTTCAATGGCTGCTGCACGGATGGATTCAGTGTGGCATGTCTGCTGGACCAGATTACTGACCAGGCTGCTGTAACTCCACAGAAACCTTGGTAACATCCCTACATGAGGCAGTAACTGGATTTAATTGTGATAGAGAATAAAGGCCCATCCTGCTAAAGCTAATGTAACTATCTTAGCAGAGTGGCGCTGCTCAGCTTTTTTGACTCTGATGGAATTCATGCAATTTAATGTTAACGTACCTTTAAATCATTTATTAAACGGATTAAATTATGTTTTCGATTGATTTCAATGTATTCAATAATAAAAGCAGACCAGCAGACAGACACCGAGCAAAACAACAGAGTCGTACATTTAATTCCTGTACACTAATGTATGAACTGTAAACAATAGAAGTACAGTTTATTTTTTTTAAACTAGGTAAAATAGATGATAAATCTGAAAGAACACACATTGTAGATAGATAATGCATTAGCTCATTGTTTTCTATGGATGTTGTTCAAAAGCATACTGCAATATCATTCTGTAGGTACTATAGCATGGTTTTTGGGGTAAAATATGTAAATATTTAAAATTAAGGCATTATAACCTTTGTATCTGTTTAGAAGTTAAAACCCTTTTTCTCCTAAATTCAACCTTTTTGTAAGTGTTCTCTGCAAAAGGCAAATAGCAAAACCAGAACAACAATTAGTCCTTTGGGGCTCAAAAGTCTGTCTTCATGGGCCAACTGAGATCTGTGAGTTAGTCACTTGTTGAAAATGGTCAGCATAGGGTAGCAGTGAACCCTGAGTGGTGAGAGGTTATGAGACAAAGCCACAAAGAGGCTGGAGGAAGAGGCCCACGGTTCCCAGGACACACACGGTCACAAACACCCAAAGGAAGATTCTGTCAATCACCATGGCAACGTACTTCCAGTCATCCTCCACCTGTGAAGTAAGGGAGAAGGCAAAACAGAAACTGTGAGAAGATTGGTGAGGATATATATATATATATATATATATATATATATATATATATATATATATATATATATATAAAGAGAGAGTATCAGCATCTCAGTCTGGGTGGTTGTGGGAATTGGTGGGGTGAGGTGAGATTTTACACAGCAATGATGGAAAGAAGAGAGAAAAGAGTTGAGCATATCTTATAAGCCAACAAAAACTGATACATAAGTTACACAGGAGAAAATTACTATGATAATCACATTCAAAGCACAGTATCAAAAGGAGCGACAGGCGTTTTGACAAAGCTGATTGAGCCATGAGTTTTGCATATCAAAGACTCCTTCTCCCCTTTGGGAGATTTCGCCCCCTGTATTTATAACTGAGAGAGAAGGGAGGGAGGACTCTCTAGTCAAATCTAAAATTATTTGGTTCTAACGTACACTATTGTCAACTTCTGGAGTCAGTTAGGATCTGCAACAAGCTCAGAATCACAGGAGAGCTCTTGGTATTTTTGATGTTTGATAGATACATGATATGACAATGATATTAAAAAAAAACAACATAAGAATGACCCACCTCTTTGGCCTTGTTACGGCTCCTCATGTTTTCAGCTATGTACTTCACGCTCTCTATGGCTTGTTTGACCTCTGGTGACACCACAGAAAAGGCCACCACAGTACTGATGCTCTGTGGACTCAGCTGACGTGTCACCTTCCCTGTATCTGTGGTTTCTGGAGTCTCATTACCATGCTGGCAGGGGCAGGGGCATTTCTTCCCGGTGCAGCTCTCCATGGGTGATAGCTTACTGTCTCCAAACTCCAGACAGTTGAGGGAACCTCCTCCAACCTGCTGGAGATCACAACAAGAGATTGGATTCAGCTTCTGATTGATTTTCCATATATATTTAATATAAAATATTACATATCGATCTGGGATCTGGACAGTATAAGATAAACTAACTTCTTTGTGGTGTTTTGGTGACTAAAACATTCAAACAGCACTTCCTCAGAGCTCGCTTTAATACTTTCATACTGTGTGTGAAAACATTGTTGAAGTCAATAGTAGAGAAAAGTGGACTCACTAGTCAGTTCTTGCAGGAAGACAGTACTGTAGGTATATCCCAAGGGGTTGTATAGCATAGAAGAGTAGATATAGATTGAAAAGACTGTATGATCTGACAAGCACTTGTGGCGGTGGAGGCAATCCAAGGTACGTTTCCCAGAAGAGGGGAATGCATTTCATATGCTTTAATATGTTTTGAGTATCAGGTAACAATTCAGATTCTTCCCTAGACTTCTCTTCCATCTAAGAGATCTACCGTAACCTATTGTTCTCTGACCCATTGCTGAAACACACGTGATTGATTTGCTTTCAGACGGTATGCCGACTTGTCTTCCAAAACCCATTGTAACACTGAGGCTCAGCAGGAATTACCCAACCACAAAGAAGTACATCCTGCTTTTGTTGAAGAGGGAATTAAGTGAAAATTATACTGTACTAGTCAAAGCCTGCCTGCGTCTTTGCAATCATTAATTGAAGCGCACCAGAACTCACAAGCTTTGCACGTACAGTAAACATTTGTTTCTTTGAATGATACCCTTCTTTTTTCCACAAGAGGACTGGATGTTGTGAGGTGGGGAATCCTTACCTGTATTAAACTATTCTTCCTCTTCTTTCCTCCTTTCCCTCCTCCGCCTCCTCCTCCCCCTCCAGCTCCTCCTGCCTCCCCACTGCTGTCCAACCCCCCAGCCTTGCTGTCTTCATCAATGGGTCTCCGCATCAACATAATCCTCGGCAGCACTTTGAGAAACACGGAGCGCACCCAACCGGGCATAGTGTGGGTCATTGGCGTGCGGTAATGTACATTGAGCACAAACACAGTGATGACGATGCTGAGTGTGACAAAGATCATGGTGAAGAGCAGGTACTCTCCAATCAGCGGGATGACCAGCGACGTCGAGGGGATGGTCTCGGTGATAACGAGCAGGAACACAGTGAGGGAGAGCAGGACCGAGATACAGAGCGTGACCTTCTCTCCACAGTCGGACGGGAGATAGAAAACCAGCACTGTGAGGAAAGAGATGAGGAGGCAGGGGATGATGAGGTTGATGGTGTAGAAGAGCGGCAGCCGCCTGATGTAGAAGGAGTAGGTGATGTCAGGGTAGATCTCCTCACAGCAGTTGTACTTGATATCATGCTTGTAGCCTGGAGCGTCAATGATCTCCCACTCGCCACTCTCCCAGAAGTCTTTCAGGTTCACCTTAGTGATGGATACATATCTTACGTCAAAGTCGTGTAATGATTCGACAGAACTTACCATTCTCCAGTCTAATTATATTTTCATCTGGATTTTTATATTTCATACCATGTATATGTTCACTGTGTATCTAAAGGAGTACTCAAGTGATGTAGTCTTGCACAGGTTAAAAAAGGATGATTAAAATTAAAGCTGCAAAGTCCGATATCCTGACTTTTACCTCATATAGGTCAAGCTTCAAAAACGCTAGATCCCACAGTTCCCATAATGCAAATCAATATACTTTCATGCTTCTTAAATGTCCTCTTTTTGCCACCAGTTTATGTTGCAGGTTTTTTGTCAAATATTTGATGTCCCCATCATTATTTTAAATAATCCTTATGGCATCACCATGACATCATCAAGGTTATTTCAGACTTTCAAAGCTACACAATTCAACTGTCTGTTCACAGACTCAGTAGCGCTCACCACGACAAGTAAAATGACCTTTATGCGTAAAATCAATGCAAATAATATAACACATGAAATAATGTAGCCGATAGTTACGCCAGACTTAAACACAGTACCCAAAAACTGACCTTAGACCCAATAAGTACCAGGTCAATCTTGGCTTTGTCATAAGTCCAAGAGCCGAACTTCATGGAGCAGTTCTGATAGTCGAAGGGGAAGTAGGTAATGTCCATGGGGCAGGAGGATTTGAAAATGGCTGGAGGAACCCAGGTGATGGTACCGTCGAACTTAAGCAGAGCCTTGGTCTTATCCTCCACCAGGAAATCACCTACAGCACTGTATATGAGGCATGGTATGTGTATAATGAAGCAGACGTATTCCCATGGCGAAGAAAGCGTGCGGCAATATGATACAAGCATATGTGGGTTTTGAATCAGACACAAAGGTTAGAAGAAGGCAGAGACGTCAAACAAAGAGAGAAAAAGGCAAGGAGACAATGAAAGCGAGAAACACGAGAGAGGGGAGAAGATAAAAAAGGTGAGGTGAAGAAAGAGAGCATTAGGATTAAAAGACAGAGGACATTGTTACATCCTATTACATCCTATTGTAAAGGATAAAATTGCTTTTGATGAACATTATGGGTTACTATTGTAAGAAGAAAAAAAAATGAAATATGGAGCAAAAATGGAGCACAGCAGAAACCCATTGTCTATCGAACAATAGACAATCACGTTATTTCAGTATATTTCTGTTGCACAATGTGGCCGTTGGGATGTTATTACATGACAAGTTTGATTGTTTTGTTTTTTTTACCAATTATATATTATATTAAATACTAATATTGATGTATTATCACCCAGTAAGATTCATATGTGTGAACGTATTAGCACACAGCTGACCTTTTTTTTTTTTTTTTACATTTAGCAGAGCAAAATTAGCATTTATTTGAAGTTGAGTTCCTGGTGAAGTTCAGTATTCATTCTCCTTTTAACTCTGTTTTGGTCTCCACTCAATCGTAAGAGACATATGAGGCTCATTAGCTGCTAAATGTTCACCAGCTTGTTACCATCTTGTTGAACAAACAAACAATTCTGTTGTTCTTCTGGGTGAAAAGAGTCCCTCATAACGGCTGCAACACTGGTGATTAAGCTAATGATAGTGATGATGATGATGATAATGACAGTCTCACTTGTTGTAGAGCACAATGTCGGGTCTCCAGATCTTGTTTGATGGAACTCTAATGAACTCGATTCCATCAAACTCAGCCGGCATCCATCGCAGCTTGTAGTCGTTCCAAATCTGAAAGTCAAGTCACGTTATGTCAGTTTTATTTATATGGTGCCAAATCACAACAAATGTCATCCCAAGGAACTTTTTCACATAGAGCATTTTCATTTAGAGCGAACTCTTTAAAGAAGAAAGAGAAGAGGAGACAACCACTGTGAATAGACTGGGAATCAACCGTCTGTGTTGTGTTTTGCATTGTGCACTGCAGACAGTATTAGTCACTAGAGACGCCCCCCTTTCATGGGAATATTTTAAATTACATATTTATACTGCAGGCAAACCTTCCTTTGATGTTTTACAGTGGAGCCAAATAAGGATTTTATGGGGAAAAAATCTCATGTCGATAGACTGAAACTCAAGTTTCACTGAGCATTGTGACGCATTCAATATTACAAAAAATGTATTTTGATGCAACTCATTCTGCTAATAGAGCTACAATGCGGCAGTTCAGTAAGCATATAATAACATTTACTACAATAGTCACATCTGTATACAGAGCAGTTCGGCGAGAAGGGGAGTGTGTGATCACTTGGCTATTCTATCAACATACCCACAGGTAACATTTCATGAGCCGTGGATCCATTAGTTTTGGCTATTTGCATGTCATTCAAGATGAATTCATTCATTAGCGAGGCGTATTAATGCCCATACGACCTGGGAGCAGTTTAATTAACCACTTCATGCTACACTGGCTTTTCCATTTATCTATCCAGGGAGTTTACAATATGACTGGCTGGAGATGTTATTCCTGATAGGAAGAGATGCTATACATGGCTTAGTGTTTAGAAAAAAATACCAGTGAATTTACAATTTACTGTTTAAATTCAATGCCAAAATCACACAGTTCTTAAAAATCTACAGGTGTATTTGAAGTATATTTTTGTTTTATGCAGTATAACAATCGTCTGGGTAACAACCCCCACCCTGGATAACCCACTAGGTAATAGGTTGCCTGACAATTTTCATTTAATAACCCTTGCTGGTGGAATAGCAGGATGCAGGCTTGGGTTATATGAGCTTTAAATGTGGGATTTTATTTTTTTCCCTTAAGTGAAATGGAAGGCCCAAACAAAATATTAATAAGTAAGGATGCTTGTGTTTTTCAGTACAACATTAGGTTCAGCTAAACCTCCCCACATCAATAATTTAACATACGTCCATTAATGTCTCTGATCAATAGTGACTGACTTATGATGGATATAAGAAGCAATGACATGAGAAGGAAATAAAAAACGATGGAGTCACAGTGAAAAAGACAAAAGAGGAGACGGGATAAAGAGTGGAGATAGAAAGTAATAATGGAAAATAAAGAACACATTCTTCAGAGGTTAAAGCAAGGAGACTCTTTTCAGCAGCTTAAGTTCGCTTATCCCTGACATAAAAGTAGTCAGTTGGGGTTTTTTGTTTTTTGGAATATAAAGTGGATACATTTGGAAACACTGTATACAGTTACAGAAGTAATCCCCTACAGAGTCGCTTGCAGAACAGATGCAAATTCATCAAGGGGGGTCTTTCTAAAATGGCTTCCTCTGTAAATCCACTGGCTGCAATCCAGAGCGCTTATCAGTGACTGTGGTGTTGACACAGCTTCTCATTAGAGATGCCTCGTCACAAATAAACAGCCCAGCTTTTAAGAACAACAAATAAGATCAGCTTATGCAGACCTTTCAATGTATTTTAATTGGAGAGCTCAGAGATCACAGTGTCATCTTATCCGCCGTTGAATCATATCAGCGTCCAACAGCTGTTTGGCAACACTTTGAAACTGATTTAAATCATAACAATGATGTCTGTGATTGCATATAGCAAGTTTTTTTTTTTAAAGGAAGTACACGTTGAAAACAGGAAAAGAAGGAGAGAAAAGGTATCAGAAAAGTAGCACTTTGGAGGACAGAGAATAATTGGTAGGATAGCTGGCTGCGTGAGGTCAGGAGTTCAGGATCTGTGGTTATAGATCTGCTGAGAGGCAGAACGTGATGAACCATAATGCTAACATGGATCACCAGCTGATTGCTTTCTAGTGTCAATCTGGGATCTCCTTATTTTCTTATTCACCTTGTTGCCTTTCTTTTTTTTCGTTTTGTAGTGTTTCAGTGATGTATGACATTGACAGAGAGGGAGGTCTATACCTCACCCCTCCTCATTCTCATTTACCTCTGTCTACGTAGACCTAAGATGGGGTTAGATCAATAAAAGTGTGTGTGTGTGTGTGTGTGTGTGTACTTACATGTCTGAGCCATAAATTTGTTTCCATGATCTGATTCACCTCATCCTGCAGAGAGGCAGAGAAGGAAGACAGCTTGTTATGCAGCAGAAATATATGTATGGAGGTGTGAGAGAGAGGTAGAGAGACATAGAGAGAGAGTGAGAGAGAGATAGTATTTTATATTGGACGTTAAAAGAAGCTATAAAAAACTAAGCCACATGTAAAAATCCACAACATTTTTGAAAGAAAAGAAATTGGTGTTGAAATCTTCTGTAGAGCTGGATGATTGACAGAAAAGGTCAACCGTGAGCGAGGTAATAATAGATAGAGAGGTTACAGATTTCTCTCCCGCTTCACTTCTCTCCGTGACCCTGAGTCAGTTTTGATTTGCAGTCCTGTGATTCCACATGAACCGCATCCATAGACGCATCAGCCACATGTATGCAAGCGGACATGTGAAAATAGTATATGTACTTAAACGCACACACACACATAGTGACGCATTTGGTCAGAGCACCCACACCCACACATGAGCATCCGCACACTCACCTTTAGATTAATCCCACCTTGCCGAGCAAGCAGATATAGCTACGTATGAGTTAAAGTCTGAAAAAGGCTCCTGCAGGCAATTTTCTCTTAATCTTCATTCTGAGCTGAAAACCTCTTTTCACTGGGGGGGATGTGCAACACTCCCTCCCCATCACCCCCTAACCAGCACCCGCGACAAACTTAATATTGCCAAAGCATTGTGTAACAATACTGTGTAACAATTTGGGAATCCGTGAAATTGAACAGCCTAAATAAAGACTTTCTGCTTTCACTTTTCTCGTTCCGCTGCTTATCTTTCGCCTTTTCTGTTTCAGAGGTAGGGAATATGATCAGGATGCTTGTTGGAAGACAGCTCACTGTTCACACAGACTCAAACATGCTGTCGAGAGGATGCTTTAAGCTTGAAACGCTTTATACACACTTATTTTAAAACAAGACACACAGAACTGTATGAAAAGAAGGTGCTTAAATCTCTTTATAACTTACAACTTTGACCAGCTGTGAGATGGAGACCTCAAACTCCACCGTTACAGGGTCGGAGACGTTCTCCACTGGTCTGATGAACTGGTTATATCTTCTAAACAGCTTCCTGAACAGCCGGTCCTCTGCCTTGGATGAGGAGCAGTCTGAGGGCACAGAGAGGAGCACAGAGCGACACTGAATGTTCCCCAAAAACACACCACATTCAGCTCAAATTGTTTTTGTCATGGCTAAATGCTCAGTGGAGGAACTTTGAGGAGAGCTCCAGCAATGAAAGCAGTAGATTTAGTCATATTTTAAATGCACAATGTTTGATTTTATAAACATTTTCATACTTATCTGTTCCCTCGTTTTCACCGTTGAAAACCACTGGAACTGACCTGAATTAATCACGTTCTTCGTAGCCCAGTGAGTAATTACTTTCTGCTAATTTAAGCTCGAAGTATAAGCATGCGGTACAATGCCATATTCAAGATATCCTGGAATAGAATTTCATTTGAGCTCAAATAAAACTGGAAATGAATCTCTGTGACAAGCGTGTCCTCTTCTCTTCTCCTGACTCATTGTAAACACTAGTTAGGTAAGTGTTGGCAGCTGTGGTGGTTCATCCTTTATGAGTGTTTGACTAGACTGCTGCATAAGTGTTGTATACATAACCAAATTGTGAAGGGCCATATTTACTAATTATCCAGGAAGGAACCTAGAAGACCTGTGGCACAGCATGTCTACTGAGTGAAAAATGCATGGTAAGCTATTTCAACATAGTGCAGTGCTGTAGGAGATGAAGGTTGTTTTTTATTTTTTTATTTTAGCAGAGGTAGTCCTCACTTGAACTGTTTGTTGTTTGGCAGAGTGAAACTAGAGGAAGAACTCTAGTAGCTGAATGACCTCTTTTGTCAATGAATAATGCATAATATCTTGGATGCTAATGATTCGATTGGTTCAGTTCACAAGCACCACGTTACAGTAATAACCCTCGACTTTTTCATGAAATGCTGTTTTTGATACTATTTATGGTTGGAATTATTTCATCATTTAATATATTAACATTGTGTAAGGCATGTACTGTATGTAAGCCAGTGTTACTGTTTTTAATTTTAACTCAACAATACCATATTTTTCAGCTGCCCCTGACTTAGCCCTTTTTGTTGTTGTTGTTGAAGAACAGTTTTAGAGGTTGAATGGAATCATGTGAGAAAGAGATTGCAGGTGATGTGCAGCATGAAGTCAGATCACAGTTGATTTTGTTTGGCCGTTTATTGTTGTGTATCTAACAAATATGCTGCTGAAGGCAAGGTGTTTGCTTTACTGTTATACTGCACTTGCTGTTAGCACCAGTAAACATGGATGTCCACAAATCCAGCAGGGCTGAAATATTTCAGATTGTAATTTGTAATCTATATATATTATGTTGACTAAGAGTAAAACAGCACTGTACCAATATAAACTACATATTATTGGTTGTGTAAGCCCAGGAAGTTTTCAAAGTGAACAATATCAAAAAGATAAATGGAATGCTCCCCGCACAGTTTGCTGCCTTGAAGACAACTGAGTCACGGTGGTTCTCACTACCGGATGGTGATGATGATCGCCCACTCGTCCTCCACCCTGTGCTCTTACAGTTGTCATGCAGAAACCCTGTCACTCCCTATCACTCCCTATTAATATCTAGATCAATACCATGTTCTCCTCTGCAAGGCAGCTCTCAAGGCTGTTGGAGGAGAACATATACAAGGGAGAGATGGATCGGCAAAGGGATGTGCAAAAGGGACAAAGAAAGAAAGACAACTAAGACTAAAAATAAGCAGAAGAAGTCTACCATTCAGAAGCATTGTGTCCCCTCAAAGACACCAGCAGAGTTCGCCTTGAAGTGCTTCTGTTGTTTTCCTTTAAACTCCTTTTAAATACTTTGGTGTCTCTTCTTATTTGACTAAAACCAGCCAAATTGAGTTTGGAATAGACGAGAGAAAATCTCTTAATTAAAAATGGACTTCTTTGGAGAAGGTCTTGAAATCCCAATGATGAAACAGTGCTGACCCTATTACATCAAGATCCCTCCCTCAAAGGCAAGAGATAAATATCCTCAGCAGGAGAGGAGAGGAGAGGAGAGGAGAGGAGAGGAGAGGAGAGGAGAGGAGAGGAGAGGAGAGGAGAGGAGAGGAGAGGAGAGGAGAGGAGAGGAGAGGAGAGGAGAGGAGAGGAGAGGAGAGGAGAGGAGAGGAGAGGAGAGGTAAAGCCTTCTTAAGATGTCACTCAGCAGATTATATGAATCCAGACTTCATAGCCTTCTGTTTGGTAGCTGCCTAGCATGTGCTAATGCTTTTTAAATAGAGTTTAAAGGGAGCATGGTGCTTTACACGTGATCCATTTTAACAAAAAAAAAGGGAAACGTTCCAATACACCATGTTTACAGCAGTATTTTCAGACAAGCAGAATAGATGGAAGGAAAGGAAGAAGGAAGGGAGGTCATTTTAATTAAAAGATAAAAGAAAAGAAGGAGAGAAATTAGAAGGTCCAAAATGGTCTGTCATGGTGCTTCATCTACTTGTTAGTATAATTACAAAGGCAGAGCTGCTCTCTACATGTCCACTGGCTAAAGCAGCTCTTTGATCAAAACCGGATCCTACACTCGCACATTCACACACACATACACACACACACACACGCACGCAAACTCTACACACATTTGACATGGTCAGATGCATTTCACGTTGAGAATCATAAAAGAAGCAATTATGAGCCACAGGTTTACTCACTTTCATCTGAATTTATCTAATTTCCATCCCTTTACTTTCACCCCCTCTCTATGTTTTCAGTTATTAGTCCGCCAATCTAACTCGCCAGTTTCCACTAGCTACTTTCATCATGTAAGGATTAACGTGTCAGATGAGAGTATATGAAGAGAAATACGTCCAAAAAATTTCATTTCACATAAAGGTATATATTGTGCTCTATACACCTGTCTCACATCAGGTTCATCATCCGTAGTATATCTACCCTGGCTCTTCACCCACTCATTGCCAGCTTGTTGTTGAAACCTCCCTAGTATTTACGGCAGGTCAACATTGTTAGCATTTTGAGTGATTTTGGTTTTTCGTGATGTATGTCCTCATCTGTCTGTTACAATTACCACCTGCCTGTCTATCAGCATGACAACTCTTCAGCTCCAACCCCACTCCACCGGTCCCCTCTGCCCACGCCAGTCATTCTCCCTCATCATCATTTATCTTCACTCAATCCCCATTTCCCCTACACCAGCCCAAATCGATCTAAAAAACAAAAATAAAAGAGGAATAAATAAAACTGTGCTAGCTAATTAACTACTACATACAGATGTACCTGACAGGTGTTACTCTGTTCTACTCACAGTAAGTTTAGAATTACTGGGAAATATCTGATTAGGTTGACGTAACCTAAACATTATTAGTATAATATTTTATAGTGGACATATGTGTTATTTGTGAAATATCTGCTCATTTTAAATCTTCCCTATTTACATTATTATTATTTAACAGTCTTTATTAAACAGCGCAGAGCCAGGTCAGATTGGTCAACCATATTTCACTCTCTGATCTACAAAAGGTCATATATTAACAAACTAATGTTAGCTTTGTCAGCGAATTCATAAAATATTTAGTTATACTTTATCTGTACGCAGGAACTAGTTTGTGTAATTTCATTTCCATTTCCATTTATTGTACTAAAACGTACAGTATCAATCACTCAACTCAATGTGTAGAATCACAAAATTCACTTAGAAAGCAAGCTGCTTGAAATACTGATCCCATCAGAGATTAAATGTGAGTTGGAGGTCAACTTGTATACTGATAAAAACATTTGTTTGAAAAAGGTCAGGAGATGGGTGTCATTCATGACAATGATGGAGAAGTAAGAGGGAGAAAAAAGGGGAGAGGTTGGAGGAGAAGAGTGAAGGACAGATAATGAGCGTTGGAGAAGAGGAGACCATTTTATGGGCTGTCTGAGAGGATACTGTAAGAGAGCTATTTAGCCTTCATTCTCCCATAAGCATGCAAATGTGAGAGAGAGAGAGACGGGCGGTGAAAGAGAGAGTACAATGCTTATATGATAAATATTGTATAAAGGAGTATCCGCTGTGAACTGAAATGCTCTGCCAGGAGTTTATTTTTCTTCTTAAACACCAATAAAGCTCATTTGAAATGAGATGAAGTAAAGTGACAGAGATTAACTGGTAGAGGGAAAGCAGAGAGGGTGAGAGAGACAGAAGAAAAGACGGGGATGAAACCGAGGAAGATGAAGCAGAGAGCTGATGACAGCGACAGAGAGGGACAAGAGAGAGACAGTGTGTGTTTGTGTGTGTTTGTGTGTCCAACAAATGGAACGGGAAGGTATGTGTTTGATGCTTTTTGACAGCCGAATGCGCCAACAACTACATTGTGTCAAAACCTGGAGACATCTTTCACTCCGTCCTTTCACTTTTCAAAAGACACCGTGTTGCTAATGTATGTCCAGCGTGGCTCTATTGAAAGCCTCATGACATTCACAGAAGACTGCACACACGTTCATGCAGAAAGCAAATTAACTTTTTTACACCTTCAAAATGAGCTGATCAAATGGAAAATTGCACATCTTACCCTCAAGGCGCACTCCCCAAAAAGTGGGTTACTTGAATTTTGAATATTTTTCATGTAAGAGAGTCACTTTTCTTTAGTCCAATATCGCTTCAGTGGTTTTCTTATTAACTGTAAAAATGTACATTTCCTCCTAATTAGGTTTAAAGGACACCCTGCAGTGGCCATATTCTTCCCTCTGGGGTTCAGGAAGTGTCGTTTTAACCTTGGACCAGCCGGAGCGAGACTTAAAAATGAGGCGATGTGTCTTCTTTGGGTTTGCACACCACGTGTTTGTACTAAAAAGTTAAATCTGTTTTGGCATATATGGAAAAAAAATGATTTAAAAAAATATTGCTATGTTGATAAAATATAAAAAAAAAAGAAATGTGTTTATACCCGATAAAATTGTAAAATCTAATGAACAGGTTGAGTGTTCATAAAACAGGCGTTGCAACGTTGTGAAGCGTGACTCAGTTTGTGTTTAGCCACGCCCCCTCTGGTCTGTACTCTGCTCTATAACTGTTACTGTGATATAAGATATGCTAACACACAGCTACACACACACACACACACACACACACACACACCTCATCATCGCGTTGCACAGTTCACTGACTGGATCATCAGTAATGCATTCATATACATTAAGAGAGCAGCCTCTGTTTGAATACAGAGGACAGTGTCATGAATACACCCACAGGCTAAAGTAACACATTAGTAGTAGCACATTTTGAAACCACCAAAAGCAAAATATATACATTATATATATACGTGTGTGTGTGTCTTTATATGCTGTTTACACTTTGTGTGTGTGTGTGTATTAATGTGTCTTGAGGGAACGGGAGACCTCTACATGCATATTAGGTGATGTGTACGAGGATAAAATTGCAGCCAAAGTATCATTTCTAAGAATCACAATGACAAACACTGTCAATGCAAATTATACATTTAACAATGTTAAATTATTGTTTGCTTTATTTGTCGCATGCTAGAACTGGAGTTCAAATGTACAAACACACACAAGAACACAAGGCCAAAATCACGACCGAAAAAAATAACACCATGGGCCTTTGCTAATCCTAAAATGTGTTCTACTGGAGAGAGGAACTCACTCTGGACACTGTGGTAGTCTATGAAACAATTGCTTCATTTGCTGATGCAGAGAGGAACTGCACATTTTTCACAGCGCATTTCAGCCACGGCGATTTTCCTCCTTGACAGGTCAATGGGCGATTAGGTCAAAACTAACATCTGCATAAACTCAAACAAATCTTGGTGGTGGCGGGGAGGAGGGGCCAGGAGTTGGTCTCTAACCCGCCTTCCTGCTGTTCCAACTTCAACCACGCTTCGAGCAACCAAACCCAGGAAACCTGTGAAGTTTGAGTACTTTCAATCCAGTGATTCCTTGTGCCTCACAGTCATGCTGGTAAAGAATGATCACCACAACAGACAAGAAATGCCAGAAAAGTATCATATACCAACAACGGGTCGCATCCAGCATGTCAACCCCTCCCATGGAAGCGTTGTAATCCTTAATGTTTGACTGATCAGTGTTGCTGTGGTCTTTTTTGGACTTGTCCCAACAATTTCTTACTCTGGATTTATAAATGTTGTCTCGTCGTAAACGGATCTGTAAATGTGCTCTGTGATGTGAAAATATAAAATCTAACACTGAAATTTTCACACTTGGAAAAGTCCAAATCAATTAGAGTCAATTTTGAAATATATCCACCGTAGCTTAGCAGGATAGCTAGCAGGTAACATTTTGCTATCCATCCCCTTGATGTTCCTTCATCTTCAGAGGTTGTGTTGTGTTACACATATACAGATTTACATTCCGTTTCACAGCTTTGATTTGGCTACAAATGTTCCTCATACGTGTCTCTGAAAATAATTATATAGCAAAATACTAAAGACAAGAGCACAAGAGTGAGAGAAAACACACAGAGAGACAGCTCCCAGCTAAAAGGGCCATGCATGGAAAAAATATTGTGTGTGTGTATAGGCTGATAAACCATAAAAGAGCCTATCTGCCACCTTGCATAAATCAGATAACTGCGATTTATGCCCTTGGAGTAAAATGTTTACGTTAATGCTTTGAAATGCCGCTGCATAATTACCGTCTCTGCATCTATTCCACAGAGTGGCTCCAGGTCAGATCCAGGCTCTCAACTGCGGTCAGTGATTAAGTCGCTGGATGGATTTCAACAATCACAAATGCCTCCTTCCCCCCTCTCTCCATTTCTTTCCTCCCTTAACCAATCCATTTGAATGTATGTTTTAAGTATATACACATATACATCCCCTAGCCCTAATCTCAACCATAGATTCATAATGATGACCCCTACGTGACCTAAACGTCTTCCTAATACTACATGTAACTCTAAAAACAACTTTTCAACTCTACAATAGCCCCTTTGAAAAGGGGAGGATCCATAAAAATGACCCCACTTCATAAAAAATATCTTCACTATAAACCTTTAAAAATATACTTTTGTTTTTTTCTTAATGAAGTACAGGAACAAACACACTAATGGCAGTTAATACAGACTTATTCAAAGACAGATTCTGCTGATGACAAAACTCCCCTGACTGTAAACCTCCTATCTGCCCTCTGTGTAAGATAATATTGGCACAGGCCCCCAACCTACAAACTCTCCCCAGCTGTAAAGAGGGAAACAGATCCTGTAAACAAACTCTAATCTGTTTTGGTTTCCTGAAATGACGAATCACGCCTCAAAACAAAATTTGCATTCATCAAAATTCATTTGCCTTTTCTGGATTCTTCTGCATTTCATTTTTGTTGGCCTAGTTAACACAAAAGCCATATACGTCACGATGGGAGAGAGAGGGAGAGGGAGAGAGAGAGAGAGAGAGAGAGAGAGAGAGAGAGAATAAGTTGTAATTCATTAGGCAAACATCTGGAGTTGGGCATCAAATAATTTGTCTGTTTTACTGATTATTGCATCATTTTCAAAATTAGAAAACAGGAAAAAAAAGTTGAGACTTTTTTGGCTTTTACGCACTGAACAAACTTGGTGAAAAGCGTTTCAAAGAACACATTCATCTTCATCCATCACAAACATCACAAACATCTTAACTAACCGTCCACCCAAAATCACACACCGCATCCTCTTGTAAACCAAAGGATCTGAGACTCCTCACGTCTCTGAAAGTATCGGATCGGATATATAAAGCAGAAATCATTGTTACCTTGCATCATCAAACACAGGAGAAGAATCAGAAAAGTCCATCTCCCCGCCGGCTGCATCTTTCCCATCTTGTCGTTTGGAGAAGATCTCCACTTTCTCTGAAGGAACTCTGTCTGTTTAATCGACGAGAGACAGAAACAGTGTGATGTGGCATGAAAAAACGCGCGTCTCTCCCCTGGTGCCTGCTGTCTCTCTCTCTCTCTCTCTCTCTGCCGGTGCGTTTCTTCCTGATCTGATCCGAACTTGACTTGGTTCGTCCCTCCCCTACGAGCGCGACGCTCCCCTCTGGCGCATCCATACGGACTGCACACACAGGGAAGGGAGAAGCGCCCAAACACTTTCTCTGAAAGGATAATAGGCGCGATTTGATTCCGTAGGCGGCAGGGAAAAGATGAATTCATATGAATCTGCCACAGTGTTCGTCTGATATGTCTGGTAACTAAAACCAAGTCGCAGCTTCACCGCACCTTCACGAAGGATGCAGGTTTGTTTAGGTTTAAAGAGAATAATCAAAACGTTCATTTGTCCTTTGCGTTGTTTGTGGTTAATCAATAATCGCTATCATGAAATTGTAATAATTGTAATAACTAAACCTCGGCAGTTGTGCCGCTTTCATATCCACATTTACGCTGATATAAACGTGTTAGAAAGTTGTCGTGCTGTAAGAGACGCAGCAGCTCAGATCTGGGATCTGTCCGAGGTGCTGAAGGAAGCTGCTTCATTACACCACGTATACTTACTTTATTCAGGGAGCTATTTCACGCATTATTAGCTTTCAAGTACAATTGTTAATACTTCAGACTGTTTGCGGCTCTAAATAAATCTAAAGATTAGAGAAAAACAAGAGATGTTCTCTGTTTCTCCGCCGCTGAGCTGCAGCGCTGCGCTGAGCCGAGAATGAAAGTTGCTGCAAAGCGCCGCTCGTTTTATACCGTCAGCTTCCAGGTGTTTGTTTACTACCGTCCCGTAAACACACGTTGGTTGTGTGTGTGTGTGTGTGTGTGTGTGTGTGTGTGTGTTTCTTTGTGCCTACCTGCAATGACTGAAAATAATAACATTTTCTCAAGTAGCCACTTATGTTCAAATCTGTGGTACTTGTACTATATTATTTTCGTGTCATACTACTTTATCATTTTTCTCCACTATAATTCAGAGGGAAATACTGTATATATATATATATATATATATATTACTTCACTACATTTATGTGACAGCTATTTTACACTTTACGATTCTACAAGCAAAACCTATGATGAGCTTTGTATAACAGGAAGAAACGGTGAAGATATTTAAAATTAGCTCCACATCCACCATCTACAGCTGCAAAATCCCACTTACACACAAATGCATCACAATAATACATCAGTGATTATATATAAAAGTATACTGTTTTGTGACACTTAAGTACATCTGAACACTGCTTTCACCATTTCATTGACAGACACACACATACACACACACATATACACAAATATATGTTGATGAATTGGAAAAGATAGTTTGGCTTTATATGTTACATTCTGTCATCAAGTTGTGTTATTTAATTATGTTCATTAGTTCATGATCACCTGTGTATAAATTGTTACAATATTTAAGTGAAACAGCTGCACTGATATTTTCCCTCAGGTAAAACTCTACCAGATGTGGCATGTGGGATATAAATATCCTCTGAATACATGCAGCATAGGTGTGTGTGTGTTTCTACTAACACGTGTACACACACTTTATGTCAAGACCTTCCTTTTCTCCTTCAGGCCATATCACCCAGGATAAACTGGCAGTTAATACAGACTTCACAACAATCAGTATCTCCTCATTTGAATACAAGTTAAACCATCAAAACACGGTGCCTTTCTTCTCCTCTTCCTTTTTTCAAAGATTGGAAGAAGTCTAATCCCTGCAGACACACGTTGCATAGAGAGAAGGGAAACGGAAGAAGGGCGATAATGTGTTTTTGCTGTCGCTGGTGTCGCCATCTGACAAGTGCTGAGCTCACAGTGTGGCGTCATGACACACTCGTCTTTGCCTGCCTTATTACTGAAGCGGTTTAGACGAGGAACTGGGTGAGAATCAATGTTTCTGCCATGACTGTTTAGCGTGATGCACCATCACCTGTCCCACCGCTATGCCCCAAGCAATGTTTAATTCATGCTTTTTTTTTTTTTTCATAAAAGCTGGCTCCACTGACTCCAGAAGCCATTAGTGCCATCCTCTTCTCTCTCCTCAGCATCATCTCAGCATTTTCACTTCCTCTCCTTTTAATCACACATCAACTTTATTTATCAGTCACTTCTCTTACTTTTGCTTTCTCATCAGTTATCTTGTCATGCTTGATTGTCCTTCATTGCTCTATACTTTTATTCCTCTCCATGATTTCTATCACCTCACACGTCCCAAGTATGCCCCACCACCACCCCACCCCCCACCCCGCTCCCCTGCACCTGCTCTCATTCACATGATGTACACTGGTGCCATCTTTCTGCCTCAAGTGAAACACAACACATAAAAATATCCGTCTCCCTCGCTAGAACTTTTAGACCATCCTGAATTATTCACACCCGCATATCTGCACCACATCCCTGACCCCGAGAGAAGTGCTTTTATTTTCAACCCCAACGTTTTTTTTTTGTTTTTTGTTTTTTTTTCCACATTCCCCCCGGCATGGTTGTCTCACTGAGGTGGGTTTAATGGAGTGGAGGTGATCAGAGGCTTCCCGAAGCTTCCAGAAGGCAGGACGGTGGATATCATGTCTTCCCTCTATGGCGAGAAAGAAATAACAGTATAATCTGATAGAGGAAAGAGGTTGGTGGGTTGCAATATGCAAGTGGAAGAACGCACAACTTTCAGAGTGGCTCAGTGATGCAGCATCCAGGAAATCACATCATTCAGACTCTGCAAACATTGTGATGTGCAGTACATCGCTGTCTGCGCCATGATGCAATTCATACCAAATTAAAAAATATCAGTGTTTGTTTTCTTTCTATATTTAAGAGAAATATTCTGACAAGTTAGTTTGAGACTTTGTATTACTATCTGCGTTACTGTGATGTAAATGAGGAGAATGTGAAGAGATATATAATGCAAGTCCAGTGTAAGTGATGGAGGACAAAACCAAATTCCCTCTTTATGTTCACTTGTCTGATTAAGGGAAGCAATAATTTGATTGACTCTGCCCACGTATATGTATACGTACTGCTCCACAGTATGAGTGTACACACCTGAGTCTGCTGCAGACCTACATATGGATGATTTACGGATAACAGGAGGTACCATATTTTACAAAGGGACAGCAGTTGAACACACACATGCCGGTTTTGCAAAACGAATCTCCTCTGGGACAGTAAATGTCATACGGTCTGGTGCAATGAATCAAATTGGGGACACTCATTTTTTAATCCAAATTATATATGAAACTACATAGCTGACCGATTTGAAGTCATAGAATATGTCCCCATATGTGGCTCATTATTGTCCTCACATGCACGCGCGCACGCACACACACACACACACACACACACACTAATACAAATCACTGAGCTCCACAGGTCTCTGTGTGAAGGGATTGCAGAGATTGTAAACTGATGGGTATAAATAAGACATAAATGTGGCAGCTCACCATTCTGGCAGACACAAACTTTGACTGTTACATCTCATGATAGCATCGGCACTCATACGTACTCGAGCCACAGGCAAGAAGAATACTTAAACAAGCTCAAAACCTCTGTTAGTACATCATAAATGCTGTCTAAGAACATCACACTCATTACTGTGTGGAAATCTTTTATTCATCGCTGTGGCGGCAGAAGAGAAACGCAATATAATAAGAGCTAGTGTCAACACCAGGGATGTTTTTACATGGGTTAGATATCTGAAACGAAGTGAAAAGCAAAAATGAAAACATAGCTGCCAAGTAAAGTGCATCCATGCTGAGCAGGCTGTGAGATATCTGAACGGATAAGTCCTTTAAATATTTCAAGTTTGCTCTGACATTTGTTCACGGGAGAAAAGAAGAGTTGAGCATTCGTTATTCGTCTTGAATTTATCTCTCAGCGCTGGTGTCCTTTTTGGTCATCCCCAGCCAGCAGGCCAGACTCACACATACACACACACACACACACATGCACAGGCTACAAGCTGACGCACAGAGCGATCAAACATTGTGTGCTGCTGAAAGTGGGTTATTCAGTGGGACAAGCTGACTTCAGCCATCATGCCTAGCAGGCGACATCTACAAGAGCCACAAAGACAACCAGATTTCACTCTGAACTGAAGAATATACTGTAATCCAAAACAATTGTTAATGATTGTATCTAAATGCTCCGGTGTGTAGATCCACACTAGTAACACAGTGGAAGTGTACACACACACACACACACACACACACACACACACAGGTGGAGGCAAACAAAGACAGGAATCCACATTGAGGGCTGGTATCTGGCACACAGCCTGTCCCATGTTTTAAGCTATTTGGGCGTGTAGCGTGAAAAAGGACAGATAATTGGGTTTATCACCGGAGTATTTTTAGTTCCCATTTCTCCACACACAATTTACAAAAGACTGAAGAAGGGAGAAGGGGGGGTGGAGGAGCATAGATAGAGAGAGGAGGAGGGGGAGGAGAGGAATGGAGGTTAATAAAGGGAGAATGAAGAGACAGGAGGAAAGAAAAAGAAGGAACAGGCCAGATACTCCAACTCTGTGGCATGTGTCCAGGTTTGGTGGAGTGCGTGTGTGTGTGAAGGAGCAGTAGTGTTTCTGCCCTCAGGCAAAAATGCAGGTAGACGGAGCAGAACAAGCCCTCTGGATGACTGCAGGGGGTGCATGACAAACCCTGCTTATTTAGGAGTGCAACCGTAGGAAACTTTTGCAACACGGGGAGCCAGATTTTACATCACAATGTTTCAGTCAGTCCTCTGTTAACACGGACAAACGACGCAGAGCATAAATACGTAAATCTGCTGGTTGTGTGCGGTTTGAGGCATCGTGTCATGTTGGAAAGAAGAGATGAAAAAGCTGTTCACAGTAACAGTAAAATGTAGTGGAGTTCCGGATAAAAAAAAACACAAATTCAACAGTAAGTATGATTTGACAACAGTATAAGTTGGACACCATATTTTCAGCGATAAATATACAGTATGTGTTAAAGTTCACATTTTATGATAGTATTCATATGACAGTATTCATTGGAAACTATGGGCATAAAAAAAAACCTTAGTTAATGGACAAAAGGATCAGTGTGTACATGTGCGTGCGTGTGTGTGTGTGTGTGTGTGTGCGTTGGACAGAAACTGCTGATCTGAAAAGCTGGATTCAAATTAACGCTGCTGCAGGTCAGCTGAGGCCAGCTCAGGTGCCACAGAGAGAAGAGACAGAACGAGATCAGTTAAAAATGTGTTGTTCTGTATAAAACAGCTGCACGGTTCAGAACGCAGCGTCTTAACTTTGTCTCATTGTTGTAGGTTGCAGGTAAGTTTTGTCAACAACGTCTCACAATTAGTTAAACATGTTAATTTTTATATTAATATTAATAGACTAACAGTTATAATTAGATATAAATGAATTATTAATATATACTTTAGCTACTATATTCTCCAAATGTTCATACATGTCAGGATAGACATTATTATTAGCATCTAGCTATTGTTGTTTTAACCAATTTATAACCTTTTTAAAGGCATTTTTAAATTAAAATAGAAACTTTTTTTTAACATGTTTTGCCGTTTGACATCCATTTGCTCATAATTTGTTAATTTCTACAGATTTTGCCTACATATTTTTACTGTAATAAATTTGTGTTGTATTCATGGGTAATACACTGTATGCAAATTTAAATGCACTCCATGTTTGCAGTTACAGACATAAGTAAGTTGCACAGAGCAACATCACATTACACAATCTAATATCACAGTATGACAGCTGGCCTGCTCTGTACTCCTCTGCTGCTCCCCAGACACACCAACATCGCATCTGTCACCTTTATGCTCCAGTCGACCTCATATTGATAGGGTGGGAGACATGGTAAATATCACACTCACACACACACACACACACTAGAGGAGGGCCACAGTAAATATACATTTTGTCGATAACTGTCCACCACAGCAGAGGCTCATAGTGTTTTTGCTGACTTCAGGAATCTGCCCTCCACTTTTGCTGAGATAAAGGATTTGGGAGAGTTAAATCTTATCTATTACGTGTGTGCATGTTCGTTCATGCAATAGTACATAAAAAAGTAACAGCGTGCTCTGTCTTCAGAGGCTGCTGACAGTCGGAAGGTGATGTTATTTTCACCTGATGTTACCTTTTTGTTGGCAGATGGACGCATTTGGGCGCATGCACTCTTAAACACATGCACCCACACACACACACACACACACACACACACACACACACACACACACAAATGCATACCTCCAATGGAACAAGAACGCATTAGTTCAGGAGCACATTTCCTCTTTTGGCAGACTGAGGAGAGAGAGAGACACACACAACCAGAATGTCCATTAACAGGATGTGACCCTGCATGTGGACTTAACATTTTCCACTTCAGATAGACCCGCTGACCAGAGCTGAGCCTTAAAAAAGACACACACACACACACACACACACACACACACACACACACACACACACACACACACACCTCATACTGTCAGGACCGAGCATCAATGTTTGCAGGATTTCAGTCCATCCATAAAAGCAAGAAAATGCTTTCTCATCCACTAATATATATATCTTCTGCCCTCCTCTCTCTTACTGTGACAGTGCTTCAACTATATTTACCCTCAAGTGCTGAACTCCTGCTGTCAGTGTTCGGCTCAAGTGTAAATCTGGCCAGACAGCTGAATCCTGTAAAACTGTTTCCTATCATACAGTGGCTTGTACATGACGATCGTGGCTTTATGAAGAGGCTTAAAATCACGTGTTTCTAGCGAGTCATGACAGTGCGACAGTGAGCCAGCATGCGCAAAAGACGCGCTTTCACAACATTTTGACTTGTCAAAGCAGGAGAAGCACAGGTGAAATTAATTATAGTAATGATGGCTGCTTTCCATTGAAGTGAGCCAGGGCTCACTCGCTCACTGACACGGCTTACAGGGGCACTTAATTGAATGAAGCCATTATTAGTGTTATTATTTATAGCTGTGCTTTTCCTGCTTGGACAAGTCAAAATGTCTGCTGTGAAAAAAGGTCCATAACAGTACGCAGCTTAATGTAATTTAGCATTCATAAATTTGATGATTTATGACATTTTATAAACGTGTATGTGAAAAAGGCATATCCCAAACAGAACAGCACTGCCCAAACACATAGACTTATTATTATTTTTTTTTTATTCAACACATTATAGTAGAAGACAGTCAGTGTCATATTAATGTTAATATGTAACCTGGTGTTGTTCACTTCTGCCCTAATTAATCTGCTGCCAGCGTATTCAACAACATTTTAAGGCAGTTGTAAAAGTGAGGGTCGAAAAAAGCTGCTGGCAAGAGAAGCATAATTGATATTTTTCTTTTCAAATAGTGACGCACAGTAAAATGTGTGTGTTTGTGTGTGTGTGTGTGCCTGACTGCTGTCACAGTTGTATTAAATTTCATCCATCTTTTCAAGCTTCTTTACATCCTGTTTGTTCCTTTTCATTATAGTAAAGGTTGAAGGGCTCTTAGGTCTATCTGAGAGGCCTTGTGATGTAATATGGCACAGGAAGGAGAGAAAATATAACACATATATAAAAAGAGATAAATAAAAAAAAGAGACTGACTGAGCAAGTAAGAGAAAGGCAGGAAGAAAAAGCAAAGAAGAATGAAATCTCTGCATTAATGATTACATCACTGCTTTGGAGGTGGATGGTTGAGATGAGGCACAAAGCTCTGAAGCAGAACAAGAAAAAGACGAGAACGAGTGACAGAGGAAGAAAGAGTGTATGTGCATTAATATTTTTATGAAGAGAAAAAGTGAACAGGACAAAAAGCCCTTGCTTTGTTACAATAGAAGCTTGGTTGAGTAATGTAGAGAAAGGAAAAATGATTTTTCTGTGCCAACATGAACATGAACTCGTATAATGTCTTATTTTTCACATCAACAATGCTGGCGAGAGAAAACAGTCTTCATCACAGAAACTGTAAAGAACCTTTGTGTTCAGAATCAGTCCAGAATCAGACAAATACAACAGATTACGAGTATTTTATGCCAGTTTTTGTGTCTTTACATGGTGAAATTTAAACATTTGAGAAAATAGTCTGCAGCTGTTGTGTACATTGTTTCGAAAAAATAGTGCATGGGCACCATCTTTGCTCCTTTTTTTTTTTTTTGACGTCCACTTTAGAGAGGTTGCACAAATGAGTAGTTTTAAAAAAAGATTGCCAGAAAGATTGTCATGCCTACGATGATGGTGGAGATTGAAAAGAGGCCAGCAAAAATAGTAGCCATGCAATAAGAAAGTGTTCCAGTACGATTCTGTCTTCGTTTGAGGTCGACTGTGTCGCTGGCTGCGTCCACAAGGCCGGGTATGCATCACATCCAACTAACAGAGACCGATCAGAGCCAAACATGGGGTAGCGTCTCAGTTATACAGTCTAGTTTCCTAAAAGTTTCCTTTCTCATGGCACAAAAAAATCTAGAAATCTCCATACCTACGGGGGAAAAAAACACAATATAGTGAACAAGAGTATAAATCGAGAGATACAGAGTGTATTGTGACTGTGACATATTCATATAAATACATCTGCTTTGCTCTTGTATGTTTGTAACTGATAATTCCCAGTTTATGAGAGCTTTTACTTTACATTTTCTTTTTTTTGATGCATCACTATTAAAGCTTAGATTGGCAGCCAGTGTAAGGCTTTTGTGATAAAAACAGCTACAGCTTCATGTAGCCTGAGGCACAGATGTTAGCGACTGCTAACTATGTGGTCTATAAAAATAGTTCATCACAAAATGGACATTTAGTGCTTTATTTTTGTAAGAGGATAATTTTAAAATATTGCAAAGAGGTATGGTGAAAGAAGCAGTCACCATGGGCTGAGTAGATAGAGGTGTAGGCAAATGAAGCATCTTAGCGTCTTTCAGCTCGTTGTTTTGGTTTTACGTTCCACAGCTTTACTGTTTTGGTTCAATTTACATCATTCCCATAAGCTCTGTTGTCAGAAGCAGCATGATACTGTTTTCATCTTCAAGCTCTGATAAACCTGCCCAGCACCATATGACCAGGAGTTAGATGAGATCAAAACAGAGCTAAAAAGAGACTTTTGGACTTGCATTGATCGTGTGGCCAAAATCACCACTCCAGATTAATAGTGTTGTACCGTTTCTGCTGGATGGGTAAATAGGCAAGTGTTTGCTGTATGATTGTTTCTGCTGCTCACAAGTGGCCTACAATCAGCTAATTATTAAGCACATTTTGTGACCTTTTAGCTACACTATTGAGCACCAGCTCTGATCACCATATTGTAAAAATGATAGCCATCTGTCACAGGCTATGTGGAAATAAGATCAAAACTTTGGATAAGTGGAGTTTGAAATCACATTTCTCAATGAATCCCAGTATTACAAACTGTTCTCACAACCCCGACAGTAGACAAAGCATTAGCATTAGCAGCAAAAAGTCAAACCTCGTCAAACATGGAGTAGAATACACAGGGTCAAGTTCATTTATCAGGTATAAGGAAACAGTGTGTTTTATTTTATATTTTCGACATTAATATAAGCTAAGAGATGTTTTAGAGTGACTCACTCGGTGTCATCAGCAGTGGGCGTGTTATAGCTTTGGAACAGCGGCTGCATGAAGAGCCCCAGTGTTCCCACGACACACACCAGGATGAAGATCCACAGAAACAGGCGGTCTATCACCATGGCTACGTACTTCCAGTCTTCTATTATCTGAAAGCAAAGCAACAAATTGGACTGTTACTGGGTGCTAAGACAGATCAATGATGGTCTCTAAACGTATGTGTGTAGGAAGCAGTGTTTCTTTAACTGCTGCTGTAGCTATACAGATTCTAGGACATCAAAAGCACATCATGTTATATGTTTATCTGCACTGCAGCCGGTGATACAGAGAGGAGAGGCATCATGATGAAAAATCTGCCATAAGCAATTACTGCTGCAAAACTTTGATCTAGTAAGTGTGGGAGGTTCGAGGAAGTTTGGAAGCCCAAGGCAACAAATCTGGTGTTGGTTTTAGTGCGCTTTTCAGTCAGTTTGTGTTTGAGGTTTTTGTTAATGAACAAATGTTTGCATGTGAACATTTCGATGATGAAAATGGTAAGATTACACGTGCTTAACATCGGCATGTTAGCATGCTGACATTAGCATTTGCTGTAGAGTCTGAGTCTTGTTTAAGGATATTTTCAGTAAAAGGGAGATGACTGGCATGTTGGAATAATGTCGTACAAGGACAAAAGCAAAATTGTCATCTTGATAACGCCTTCCCTCCTCATACAAGTCCCCTCATTCTTTACTGTTGTCATCATCCATCTCCATAATCCCCCTTTTCAGGCCTTGTCTCCCTTCATTCCCTTCAATATTATATTCTTTCTTCCCTTCCTTTTCATCCTATCTCTTCCTACCATCATCACATCTTTTTAACCCCTTCTCCTCTCCTCACCCCTTCATCGTCATCTTCTGTCTTCATGTGTTCAGAGATGTATTTCACTCCATCCACTGCCTCTTCCAGATCTGCATCCCAATGAACGCCCAACGGCCTCCGGAAGTCTGAAAACCCTCCACCCCCATCTGGGATGTCTCCCACTTTCCAACAAAACTTGTGGGCCAAGTCCTCATTCACATAGAAGGAGTCAGCGTCTGTTCGGATCCCACCGAGTTTTATGTTGGAGCAGTGCTTCCTCTCTGTGCCACTATGGGAATTGGTTTTTCCGGTGGCATTCCGGTTAGCATACTTCCGGCGAAGCTTGTCACGGACATTGGAAGAGCCTGGACGCCTCATGAGGAGGAAAGTGGGAAGGCGAACTAAGAAGAGGCGATTGACCCAGTCGGGCATATGGTGGGTGGACGGGGAGCGGTGGTGCACGTTGAGGACGCACACGGTGCTCACCGTGGAGAAAGTGACCAGCACCATGGTGAACATCAAGTATTTACCTAAGAGAGAGGGAGGAGAGCTGCAACATGAACACATAAATATTGCTAATGGGTTTTTAAATATCATTGTAACTTTAGGATGAAGTCTCACTTAAGTTTTTGTCTCTTGTTAATCTCAATAAAAATTGATATACACTTTCAGCAGCACTCTAGTTTAATTTCTACGAGTCATTTGAAGGTCATTTCGAAGGCTTCACAAAAATCCACACAAAGAACAATAATACTGACCTATGAGTGGTACTGCTAGAGAGGTGGGTGGCACTATCTTTGAAATAAGCAGCAGGAACACAGTGAGCGCCAGCAGCACCGAGATACACAGCGTCATCTTCTCCCCGCAGTCTGACGGCAGGTAGAACACCAGGATAGCCAGCGACGTGATCAGCACACACGGGATGATCAGATTAATGGTGTAAAACAGCGGCTTCCTCTGAATCACAAAATCATAGGTGATGTCGAGGTAAGTGATGTCGTTGGGGTCCTCGTTTTTGCGTGCAGGGAGCGAGACGATGTCCCACTCCCCGCTAGGCGTGAAGTCATCGCGGCTGGCAAAGTCGCTCGTGAGGATCAGGTCCACTTCAGTGTGGTCGTAGGTCCAGGAGCGGAACTTGAGAGTGCAATTCTGCTGGTCAAAGGGGAAGTTCTGCACCTCAATGGCGCAGGCTGACTTGTAGATGGCCGGAGGGAGCCAAAAGATGTCCCCTGTGTTGGAGACCACGGCGTTGCAATAGAAGGACACTTCATAGACGCCGTCAGCACTGTGACAGGTTGTGGGGGGAAATATGAGTTATATTCTTATTAAATACTTTGGGGCATCTAAACGCACATCTTATTGGATCACGTTATTAAGCGTCCTCTAATCAGAATGATTTCATCCAGGTTGAATAAATACTGTCCATGTACGAGCAGATGAAGCACTCAGTAACCTCTTCACCTCAGCAAAACAGGTTTGGAAACATTGAGAGAATTTTTTAAAGAGAATTTCTTAATAACAAAATCCCCACAGAGGAAAAACATGCTTATTTTGGCAGCAGGATTATGCTCGTAATGCTGTGATGGCAACCTCTTAATGGAATGATACACACTAAATCAGGTTTAATCCATTAATATAGGGCCACCACAAACACGCATACACAAACATTCACATTTTATGGGGGTGTTTTTATATAGCACACACGTATGCACTTACTTGTTGTACAGCACTATATCAGGAAGCCAGATGTGTTTGGAAGGTATTCGCAGTTTCTTGATGCCTTCATACTTGTCTGGGTCCCACCTCAGCCTGTAGTCATTCCACTCCTGCAGAGAGTGGGTATATAAAGCCCATAACTGACAAACACAGCCACGTAGTACTGTACCAAACAGATTACTGAACACTGTATGGGCACCGAGCAGTGGTGAAGATTGTGCTTAACCTGAAACAGCCATAAGTTGGTCGTCATGATCTGTTCTCTCTCATTCTGTAAGAAAACAGGAGTCAACTTGTCACACACCAAGTATCATCTCCACAATATTGAACTTTACAATATAGATTGTTGCATTCTTATAATGGCAGCGGCTTTAACAAGATACACCAAACACAAACACAAATGTCAAAGCACATCTACAAGGAGCGGGAATAATACAGAACCATTTTGGTAGGAAAATCTAATATCTTCTAACATCTTTACAGACGTCACCAAGGAACTTAATACATAGTTAATACAGTATGTGTGAGTATGTATAAGATTTATTAGTCACTGGTAAAGCTACCTTCAGTTATCTGGTGTGAACCTCACTGTCACCAGGCCTCAACTCCTATTTCTATATGTATTAAATGCAGATGTGACGTGTGGATATGGCAGAAGTGGAGTTATGAAAGGCACTTTTGCCCATCTGTGTATCTATTCATGAGGTGAGTACTTAGTGACTATAATGTAATAGGTGTTTTCAAATTGATTTGATCCTTTATCTCGTTTGCAAGGCACGTCACAATGCCACAGCGCAGCCTTTGTAAACAATAGCTGTAGTGAATTAGAGATGTTTACAGCACACAATGGAAACATAATCCAGACAGGGATTACTATGTTTTAAGAAAATGTCCAAAAAAACTATCTATCCCTCCATTTTCTAAATTGTTTATTTTGTTCAGGGTTGAGGGAGGCTGCAGCCTATCCCAGCATGCCTTGGGGGAGAGCTGGTCTGTACCATGGAGAGGTCACCTGTGTGTCACAGAGTTAACTCAAAGCGACGGACAAATAAATTCTGAGTCACTCACACCTACAGGCAAATTTGCCAGTTTACCACACCTGTGTGTCTTTGGACTGTGGCTGGATAACTATTATTATTATCATTATTTTAGTTTTTTATGCATGTGTGCAAATAAAAAAAACGATAATGCATTATTAATAATATGATATAATATTTATTAATTTAAAATACAGTACCAGTCAAACATTTGGACTTTCTTATTCCAATAATAGGAAGTTGATTCTGAACTTTTGACTGGTATATATATATATATATATATATATATATATGAGAGAAACTATCTGTCCACAGGCTTAATGATGACTTTCATGTAAATAATGGCCCAGTATCCTAAAAGACTTTTGAAAAGTAGACTGCTCAAGAATTGCTAAGAGTTTGCAGATGTATAATGTATGCATTGTGAGCCTGGAGAGATAGATATATATGTGTGTGTGTGTGTGTGTGTGTGTGTACTCACTACACTGATGAGCTGAGACAGAGACACCTGTATGGAGATGGTGACCTGCTGGCTCTTATTGACAGCTGGTCTGATCAGTTTGTTGTAGCGCTCCGGACCCAGCAGGTAGTTCACCAGCCGCTCCTCTGCATTCTCTGCCCTGCCGCCTGTATTCAAGTCAGACAGTTGGAAACATTTAGAAATCTACAGTCTCATTTACTGCTCTGGTTGAAAAGAGCAGAGGCAGTCAGCCATAAATAAATGTCAAACAAATGAATGCCATGGGTTTGTCTTTCAGCAGACCACAAACTCGGGTAGCGTGTCTCCCTCTCAGTGTAACACAAAGTGTCATTTTCTCTCTCTATCACTGTATCTCTTCAGCACAGTGTCATCGTGAATGATGAACAATAAAATAAACATGTGAATGATGAAGTGAATTTACCAAAGAGCATTAAGACTGAATCACATGTCCTCTTTAAAATGTCTATGTGTGTGTGTGTGTGTGTGTCTTCTAGTCTCACGCTTTACTGCAGGGTCTTAGAGCAAGAACAAACAAAAATCCAGTCATGCATCCTTCCCTTATGAGAAGACCCCTGAAGCTCTGTGTTTCATCAGCCCTAAATTATTGGTTATGTAAAAGCGATGATATGAATAAGTCAGTAACACTCTCTTAGCTTCCGCAGCCATTATGTCTACATTGTCAAACAAACTGACAACAGAGCAGGGAGCGTTCAATATCTGGACTGCTTCGCCCACTCTGTGCCACATGAATTGTCTGTTTTTGTAAAAATGACATGCAGGGAAGGCTGAGTGAGCATTGGTGATCTTTTGTTTTATTTATTTTTTTCAGAAGCACTCGGCTGATTCAAGTTTTCATGTCACAGTGAATTCTAATATTTCCAGCTGTTTGACAAGGAGGAAAGGTCAGAGTTTATTTTAACTTCAGAGAACTTTAAGAATCTACTTGAGTGATGTTAACATGTTAAACATTTAGAGTTCATCTGAAGTGGCGTCAGTGCAGCAGTAAAGTATTAGTAATTGTGGTTACATTGTAAGCACAGTGTAGTTGGTATTTCATGTGTGTGCTGTATGTAAAAATAAAATAAAATAAATATGTAACATTCAGGCTGTATTCTTGATATCTAGACGCAACTTAGATTTTTGTTGGATGGATGTGGTGTTTCAGTTAAATGCTGAACAATGCTGCCAAACATTGTTGAGTACAGCGGCCGGTCTGAAATCTTCAGGCCTTCTGGGAAATGCAAACACTCAAAAACAACACGGTAAAAGACACAGAGAAGTGCTACGTGCTTTCTTGGTTCATTACACCACTTAAATAATTTAGACCTAGATTTCAGGGTATCTTTGTCTTGATGGATCGTGTAGGAAAATGTTTGACTATGTTTTCTGTTATACCTGATCTTTGTTCTAAGAGCCTGGTCGTGTGTTTGTAGACGTTGATGTTTTTAAAAGACCTGTTCAAAGTCTTCATCCTGTCATTTTAATAGCCTACAAGCTGAAGCAATGTCATGAGTAAAGAGTAAAAACTCCACAAAACAAAACAAGGCTGAGGTCAATAAAAAGGAAGCTCTTCTTTTAAGGACTACCTAAGAGACAGAGGATAGGTATAAAATGGCCCACAGTAAATTATTGAAAGAGCCCGTCTGCTTTCACGTAGGATGTATTTTAAGAGTATGGACGCCACACACACGCACACATCTGTGAAAACCGTGTCTGTCTCTAAGGCCAAAGTCGTTGTTGTTGTATGGAGTCTTTTGACGTTTTCTTTAGCCGCAATGGAATCAGATGTCACGATAATTCATGTAAGATGATTGCCACAAAATCTGAACAAAACACAAACACACAGTGGAAACTGGTTGTGTGTGTGTGTGTGTGTGTGAGAGAGAGAGAGAGAGAGAGAGAGAGAGAGAGAGAGATCATTATTTTTCAAAAGATATTTGCATGATGAAATAAATGTTTCAGCACCACGGACAGCATCTTGTTCTACAACAACAATCTAAAACTCAACAAACTGTGTTAGAGAATGTAGACTTTTTTTTCTTTTTTTTTTAAACCGACTCAAATCGATTACTCGAGTTAAGGAATTTGTTAGAGATACATTTTATGACGATCAACCGATTAATCAACTATAATCAACTGGCATTACTCCACCTAAATACACATTCGTACTTGTAGACATTTAGAGAATAGAAACCAACTCACGTGTGAGAGAGAGAATGAACAGCAGGAGAACAGTGTTGGTACTCATCTCCTTCCTTTTACCGGACAAACTTCTCACACTTTCTCGAAGCATCCTCCAGAGAAGAAGTTCCTTGTGTGTGTGTGTGTGAAGACTGGAAACATACAGCGATACACACTATCTCCCGTCGTGATCAGGCTCGTTTCCTACAGCTCCCTCCTCTTTCCTGCTCCGGATGTCCGTTAGTTGCTGGAATACTGAGCGGCGGCAGAAATATACCGTGAAACCTCGGCTAGTACAGGTTAAGAAATAGGTTTGTAGAAAATGTTTACTGGCGACAGAAAACATGTTCTCTTATCTTACCACAGGGGCTGGACTGTCCATTGCGCGCCGCCGCCTCATCCACAAACCAGCTGCGGTGACATTTAAATGATTCTCTGATCCAAATGAGTCTTTCTTTATTCTGTGGATGAAACCAACAGAAAGATGTAATCTGCATTCACTTCGACCTTGTTTCCTTCCACTAAAGCGCAGACAACTATTGGTGCGTCAGGGAAAATGGCGCAGTTTCCAAAAAAGTGTGAGTGCGCACAGCCAGGACGCGCGTTGGCTCCTCGGGGTAACTATTTGTAGTTTAGACTTCATAAAGATTTTCTATGAAACTCTGTGTTGCCCGGAGGAGAAGCGAGAGGAGGGGGGAGGGGGGGGGGTGTAAGTGTGTGTGTGTGTGTGTGCTCCATGTTCTGCCAGTGGTGCTTTGGTAGCCTCATTTTCATACAGTTCAGAAAGGAAAAGCGCAGAAGAAACCAGAGTCTATGAGTCAGTAAAGACATGTAATGGAAGGTTGTTGGTTTTTTTTTTACTTGTACATTTACATATTTCTAAAGCATCTTTCTTTCCTGCTGATTACTTAGACAGAACAAAGTGAGTATGGGTTAGTTTGAAGTTATCATCAAACAGTAGATTGCCAGCAGAGGTTGCCACAGTGACAGATGGAAAAATGAACCTGATGTTGCAGCAAATCAGGTGCTTCGTCTGCAGTAGTGCTGCTTTTTTTTCCCTAGTTGAGGGCATGATGTGTCTCACTGGTGTTATACTCACTGTGCACTTTGACCTCTGTGTGCATTATATCTGTAAAAAATGAAAATATTTCTATACGAAATCACAAAAGATGCGAGTGCTGGAAATTCCACTAACCTCAAATTTCTTCATTTATTGGATATAAGAAGACTTTACATCTATCTATATGTCTTCTATCTTCTCATTCGGTTATTGATTTACTGTATGGGTTCTTATATGCTGTTTCTATAATTCATTTTATTACATCCCACACCAGAATACACTATACAGAATACTCTTCTGTCGTACGTGTGTGTGAGCTTCCTTTCATATTTGCACATGACTATGATTTGCCATCACAGTAAGAGGAGAGTCATGTCGTACGGCCACTCTGCTTGACAAGTCGAAGAGAAAAGACGGGAAATCTTGGGTATGAAAGCAATAAAGAGGAAACGTGAACAGGCTGCACACATTTTAGACGTGCTTGCTTGATGCTCATGAATAATCCATCGCAAGATTCAGTGGTTAACTGAAGAAGAAGCAAGACCTCTTGGCCATGGGGGTATATCTCCTGAGCAATGTGATTATTGTGTGACTTTCTAGTTGTTTTCAGTTACTTTTGATCCAAAACCCTGCAAATTAACACACACACACACACACACACACACACAGAGATAATCTCCTACAACAGAATAAATGTTGTCATAACAAAAACTGATGCAAGATTTACGCCTGTGTCACTGTTAGCACGCACATAAATCCCCCACAGTCCGGGCTATATAACTTACACATTACTTCCTTACACGGCTCACTGGAGATTTCAATCTGCCATAATGGAAGTGTGTGTCTGCTTCAGTCAAGTTAACTGGCACAAGGGCGCACACAGCTTACGGCAATTCATAACTTGACTCTACTGTTCCATCACTGCCTCTCCATCTCTCATCCAGACAGGTATAGGCTGCTGAATGAAAGTGCCAAGATCATACATGTCATATTTCTGTATTTATAGTCAGGACACACTGTTTGCTACGAACAGTATATCAACTTGTTACACAGAGGCTGAGTTACACTGTTCTCTATGCTATACTTGTTGGGTTTTAATCTTTATTTATCCAGATAAGGTCTGCTGAGTGTGCATTTTGGAAAGATTGCTGAGCCTGCAGGACACAGCTTCCCTTCCTATTCATAAACACACACACACACACACACCTGGGTGAGAGGTCTTAGGTTTTTCTCAGAGAAAATGGATAGACTGAATAACGGAGGCATCAGCTGGGTGTTGAATGGTGGATTTATAAAAATCAACCCATGATCCTGCAAAGGAGTCACTACGTGTTTATTTATTATCAGTGGTAATGTACAGATTGTGTACAGGGCAGACTGTACATGGAAAAGAGTCACTCTGTCATCTTAAAAAATGAATCAAAGTAACTGGCTTACATCCAAAGAGATATACGCACCTTTCCCTGAGGACTCGAGGTCAGGAGAGAGGGGTAGAGGAGGCGTGGGATGTTGTGATGAAGTGAAAAGCAGATTAAGTCTCGGACAGAATCCAGCACAAAACATCAGAACCAGAATCAATTTACTGAACTCCAACATGGCACAAAGTAAGTGACACGAGATGACAAATACCAGGACCCTAATGCAAATATTAGAGAAATTAGAATATATTTTGTAGCAACAGGTCATGTGTGACTATAAATTTTGTAAAAAACCTCAAACTCAGGCGCAAAAACCCCCCCAAAAAAACAAAACACCGATGTAGACAAAGATGCAAGCCCACTCACACACATACATACATACATACACACCAACACACACAGAGGGAGCAGGTGTAATATGTCACAATCATTAAAGCCCTTGAGATTTGCCGCGCAGCTAATCCTCCTCCTGTGCTCTTATATCATCACACTAACATAGTTTTAGTTTAGTTTTTTTGTGACTGCATGTGTATCCACTATGTGACCTTTTATGTAACATGTGTGCCTCTTTGTGTGCATTTTTTGCAAATGTTTAGTAAAGAAGTGTGAATGCATTATTGCTGTTCTCTTTAAACCCCCGCAAATCTGCATCCGATGAGATTTGTAGTCATTTATTCATTTCATAAATGTATTTTCTTTACTGGCACAATATACTCAGTGTAGCTGATTGAATTTTCCGCTGTTCTGGATGTGTTCCACTCACTTTGGGTGGAGCAGAGTCTCCGTGTAAACAACACCCACCTACAGTCAATCAAGCATTTCAGTCAAACATCAGCTCGTGACTCAGTTTAACTATAGTCACTACAGCTCTGTATGTCATCACTCACACATTTACATGTACAAACACACCATTTCCCTCCAGTCCCAGTGACACTATGGACATAGAAAAACAATCCAGAATATGAACTTCACTTCAAAAATATGAAATCTCTTTTGCAGCCAACCTGCGACCCTGAAAAAGATGAGATGGGATAGAAATTGATGGATGGACATTATGTGGCCATTGCATATATTGTGTCATATGAACCACTAGATGGCAATAAAGACCTAATGACTGAAACCGTGGGTCCTTACTGGGTTAAAGCCCTACAGTCTAAAGCCAAATCATGGCATTTGAAGTGACAAATAAAGGATCAATGATGGAAAATGTTGCGACGCATCTGAATCCCATTAATTCCTGTGAGCGGTATTCCTTGTGATTCAGGAGTTATGTGTTTTATATGGAAGTCAAGGCAGGATTACCTTATTAACCTTATTAAAAAGAAGAATCTAGGGCTGCAAGTAACAATTATTTTCATGAACAATTGATCAGTCAAATATTGTTTTGATTAATTAATTATAAAAGGTAAAAAATATATGTATATAAATGTCCACAATCATAGTTGATGTCTTCAAATATTTGGTTTATTTTTCTAAAACTTAAAAAACATTTTTTACAATAACGTTTTTTTAATCAAAGCAGTTCTATGTTGGTTTTTTTGTTCAGATATTTATTTGGAAACAAACTATGGTACAACCAGGACAATATAATCATATTTACACACAGTAGTAAATGAAATAATAAGAAATCAAAGAAAAAGCAATAACTACATTTTTTGAAAGTCTGTTCGTGCTGCTGATGCTCAGACATTTATGCTTAACTGAGGCTACACATGTTTGTTCTTCAGCTGCTGTGTTGCCTTCCTGCAGTGTCCTGGGACTTAATCAGGGACCCTGGCGTTGGTATGAACCTGCACTTGGATCCTCTCAGTATCAGTATCAGGCTCTGTTGCCCTGTTGCCGAATGACACATAGATGCAATTTTTTCATCTCCATGTAAAATAATGTAGATACCTGGGAGCAACATACTCTGACTATCTGCTACTAGAAACAATGTGTCCTTGTTACCCAAATAATAAATAAATAAACACCATCATCAGCCATCAGGAACTGGATCTAGACAAATCTTGTCTCGAAAAAAATATTTCATTAAGACTGAAAAATGCTGGAAAAACCAGGTGTGATCTAGAAATGCACTTCGTCAAAATGTTCTAATATTGTTTTGTTATTATATTATTAAAGCTGTTATTAAATTGCACCTTGTCACATTCTGTCGTCGCTGATCCATTTCTTCCAGTTCTGCTCTCGACAGATGGTCAACGATGGCCACGCCGATGCAGTCTCCCAGGACGTTGATGGCAGTGTTGCCGCGGTCTCTGAAAGAAAACGAAACACAGTAATCTATGAAAGCAGAGGGTATCTGCTTCTTTACACTCTGTTGTTTGATATCAGAAGCAAAAGAAGCAGGTTTAGTCATCTCCGTCTGCCAGAATCGACAGGTTAAACCTACAGCAGCCATTCTATAGCCAGCAAAAGGGAAGCGTCCCTCGCAGGTATCCCAGTGACAGTCAAAATGAAGAGAGTGGTGACTGTTCCTGTGGCTGGGATCCCTGCTTCACCCACACTGGACACTGCGACTGTCATACTGCAGAGGAAAAACACATGAACATGAATTACCACACACTGGAGTGATTGTGTCACTGCTAAAAAAAAATAACATATAACATATATTTTTATATTATTGTGTGTGCTGCTTGCATGTTGTAATATGTTTTAACTGTAACAACAAATGCTTTTTAAATACAACTGAAGTTGACACAACAAGAAGGGACAAAATATTACGACGGCGACTCACGCAATGGTAAACAACCGGCTCCATCTCAGATTGATATTGTTGAGTTGGCTGATGAAAACTACCGCAGCCATTTCATAAAGGGCCGTTCCGTCCATGTTGACGTTGGTCCCAATGGGCAGCATGAAGCGAGTGATTCTTCTGTCAATCTTGTTTACGTTCTCACAACAATGGAACGTCAGCGAGGCTGCATAGCTTCGAGACACAGTGTATCCTCCGTTACCTCTTAAATATCTATCTAACCTCTGTATCTAGTCATCTCTCTATGACACAATACCGCTGATCTGCTTACCTGCGTGAGATGAAGATGGCCCTCTTTAAGGCAGGGGAAACCCCCTTAATGACAGCAAAGGGGTTACGTCTCACACACACGAGATAGATCAGCGGTAGAACTATTGTTCCGTGGATCAAGAGCCTGAAAAAGTGCGAGAACGACAAGATCAATACTGATTATACAAACAAAACTACTGACAGCAGTAAACAGAGTTTGCTCTCTGAATGCAACTGTAACAGTGCAAAAATGAAGAAGGAGAACACACCCACTGACAACCAACGCCATGAACTTTCCCAGTTTGATGACAGTCTTCCAGTTGTTGCCAACCTCAATAACATAACTTGCAGTCATGAACAACACTCCTATTGGCAAGAAGCTGGAATATGAAGGGAATACTGAGATTACGTTGTTAATGGAAAACAGCTTTACAAGAAAACGTTGAAACGATTGAACAATAATTCAACACAAAACCTTTTAGGAAGATAAAATATATTAACAAAAGATAGGAGAAGAGCTGCTGTCCTCAGTTTTAGCATGTTTGTTAACAACACACATACACACACAAAATAATTTATTTTAACACTCTATTCTATTCAGTGCACATTGCAAGATATTCACTGCATAATATGGATGTATGGAACGGATTCTACATGTTTTATATATTATATAGACTATGCAGTAGTTGTTATACGTGCCATTTAATCTCACCCAATTATCAATCTAACCACATGTATGGTGGCTTCGTTGAGGGCAGTTACAATATCCACAAAGAGTTTCCCTTTGTCGCCCATGTTTCTGAGGGCCAGTCCAAAAATAAAAGACCAGACAATCACTCCCAAAGTGTTAACTCCATCGATTTGATTGCCCAACAGGTGCATTTCAGTGGTTGTCTGAAACAACAAGATATTCAACTCAGTGAGAACAATGGTCTGATAGCAAATTATTGTAGCATCTGCAAACACAATAGTGAAGAAGGAAAAACCGTTTACCGTTTCCAGGCTAGAATTTTGAGCAGGTACTACAACTTCAACCTCCACCTCCTGAGTCTTGTACTAAAAAAGAATAAAATCAGAAACATCATATTGTCTCTGTCACACAAGGTAATCACCTGCATATCACATACCCGAGCAATAAAACGTACCTGTTGAAAGCTAGCCAGAACCAGATTTTGTGGCACCATGTTCCTACAGAGAGTAAAAAAAAAAGAAGAATCAAGTCTACCATCACAGACCCGGTGAGTAAAAATATGATTATAATGCAGAATATAACACCTCCCATACATTATTTCTGCATAATAAAACACTGGTGGATGCAGCTCTACAGGAATACTAGTTATTCAAATTCTCTGGTGAAATGTTTCAGTATTTTCTGAAATGTTACTGGCTGAACTCGAAACTGAAACGTACAATGAAGTCAATATCTTATCTTTCTGCGCACCTTATGAGATCCAACAAAGCGTTAACAGTGGAGAAGGTTTCATAATCATAATCATCATCATTATCATCATCATCATCATCTGTCTCAGCAGGAGTATATCCAACCCCAGGTTTGATCAACACCACCAATATTAATCCTGCAACACATAATCCAGAGTTGAACATAAGAAGCAAAAACAGATGTTTCACAGCTGCTGGGTTAAAATGTCATGCTGCAAGTGATGTATCTTTGTTTCAAGTGAAACTGAACAGATTTTGTGGAAAAACAAAACAATAAAAAGCAATGCCAATAATTCTTTAGTTGTGGACAACATGAGAAGATATGCCTGAGGGCTCAAAGTGAGTTGGAGCATCTGTCACACTTCATCTGTTGTTGTTAAAAGTTTGGCTGTAATTCTATAATCAATAGGGCTGTAATAATGCAACAAGACTTTTCATCGCAGACCGCTCTCTTGATAGATCGATAATTCGTTTGCTCTAAAGGAAGTTGGGGAAGTAATATGAAGTACTCTTTGTCGTTCCCGGAGCTTGAGGAGACGTTTTAAATCTTTATCCCAGGACAGGATGCACATTTTACAAGTCGCTTTATTTTAGATGAATTCCCTGGAAATTTTTATGCAGTTTTTTGCATTTGCAGGTATTTAGTGGTTAATTGTTAGGATATTTTACACAGAGGGGGTGCAAAGCGTTACAAATTATAAGAAGAAAAAAAGCGTTAAATTGGAATTAGTTGTACTAACTCATTACTCTCTAGGCTTAAATATTCTTCAACTGACAGACAATAGTAGACATATTAGCTTGTTTCTTAAAAACAAAATTTTGATGCATAGTATTTCGTACCTGTATTCACAGACAGCAGAGTGGTTGTGACAAAGTACACTACTGCACGTATAGTGATTATTCTGGAGGTGCCAAGACTCAGACTGCAAACTCCTGTAAAGATAAGAGAATCAATATATTCCTCGTGTTTGTAATGTAATGCAACATAACCTAATGTCAGAGTTAGGACAGTGAGAAATACGCCTGTGGCTCACCTGTTATCACACTTGTGGCAATGAGAGGAACGGTAACCAACTGAAGCATCCGCATGAGTATTTCTCCCGGAAAACCGATGTAGACCTTGTCGAGGTTTGACAGAGGAACGTACATCTTCAGAACCATGCCGAGGGCAACTCCTGCGAGACAATAACATGCAAATATTACAACAGAGAATATGGATGTAACATTTAAGTTAACCTCCTTTCTATTATCAAAAACATAAAATAACCAACATAACGTAAATCAAAGGAAATGTGTTATTGAACACTGCCAAGCCAAGACAACAATCCATATGTCACATTAAATAAATCGTAATTCATTATTGTTTTTGTTGTCATGAGAACAGATATGTTATAGCTCTATTGGATTTGTGTACTTCCAACATGCTTACATTACAATATAATTTAATATATTTCAGACCACCACCAGATACAATTTCAAAAACCAAAGTCCCACACACATATCATAAATCCAATCAGAAATATAGACATACATAATATACAATGGCACCAAAAATCATTTCACATCAGCTGAGCACATGTGAAGTTTACATACACGCATGTTATTTTGTTTTGAGTTATTTCACGTTTGTCTCCCCGTCGGAGCAAATGTAGTGGTTTAAACTGTCCGCTAGATGGTGCTGTTCAGCCCGCTGTGATATGGACGTTACCTTTAATGTAAATACGTTAGCAAAATGTCAGACGGTGTTAGCCATGTAGCTTAAGTAGAAGCAAACAGAAGACACTGTCAATGTTTAGTCAGGACTAAGACATTAACTAGCTAGGTTAGTTGAAATACTGCTAAAATAAAATATGGTAAAATACACAAACCTAAATGTGTCTTTCAAAACAAAACAAAAAGTAAGTATTATTTAGCTAGCTAAGTTTTAGACCGTTAGAGGGCAAGAAGCTAACTTACCCAGAGCAACAGCAACCAGGCTGGAAATGGTCAGTATTTTTCTGGTCCGGACTTCTTCTTTATTTTCCTCTTCATCCTCCATTTCCATGCAGTCTAAAAAAAAAGAAAACCTTACATAAAAACTAACATTAGCTATCTAGTTAATTATCAAGAAAAACTAAACACTTTGCTAATTGAAATTATTCATTCAAACATGGTATTTTAACAGCAAGCCCACATATGACATTTAAAACTACAATGTACAAATTATTTTAAGTCAATACTCACAAAGATAATTAATCGATGACAAATAATTAGATGAAGGTCAGTCAAAAGTTTTTTTTCTTTCACTTTTCTGGTGAGTTTAGCATTCGGTCTCAGACTCTGTTGTGGTTTGAAAGAAAACCGACATAGAAACATATTTCATCTTCGAAAGTAAACAGATCACTAATGTGCCACAAAACATTAAAAAGGGACACGTACACGTTACAACTGTGTCCAGTGAAGAAACAGGTGGTTGTTTGAAAAAGAGAGTCCAGGACAGGAAGAGGAACACACGCATTATATAAAACCATGTGTAGAAAATGATAATAAACAGCTGGAGAGTCAGCATCCAATAAACTAGCTGGAGTTACTACTGGCACACCAGCTTTGTTTGCTGTCATGTAGTCTATGAAACATTATCATACTTATTTAAAGCACAGATAGACACTAATATCAATATCTTTGACTTGTCTCATAGACATTTGCCCACATTTATATATGACACCCATTTACATACCTTGATCAATCACACAGCTTTGTTTGTTTACCTTCAATTAAATCTTTTCTATAATTTGATAGTTGAATTCTATCTGTGGTGTAGTTTAGTTTAGTAGATGAGAACTAGCAGTTTCTTCCTCCAGATTACGTGTTTGAATCACTCATATGTTTTATTAAAATCAAACAAAATATTTATGAAGTTCTGCACTGTCAGCTTGAAACAAGTGTTGTCAGAACTTTACAGGTCAACGTAGAAAAGAAAGAATGAAGGATTTCAGCACAATGTAAATAAATGTCATGCAGGGATAGTATGAACCAGGTCCTCCTGGATAGCATAACTACACTGCCACCAAGAGGACAGTGCTGAAAACACTAAACCCATCGACCCATCTGTCTTGTTTACTTCAGTGGAAAACAAATGTCAGGAAGTGGTGAGAAATAACTCAAAAACACAATGATTTAGAAGAGAATGTTATACATTTATTATTGAGACAGCTTTTGAAATCCAAAAGACGGGGTAAGGGATTAAAAAAATCATTGCACTACTTAATAAAGTATTACTAGTAATAACTCTCATACAAAATGTACAAATTGTTTGTTAAAAATTTCATCATCATCATCATCATAACAGGCCTTCAATTGATTTTGGTTACAGATATAATACATAATAAAACTACTATGACACCATTTTAATGATGATATGAGTTTCATAGAGTTTAAAAAGGAAACATATTCAAACAACCCAACAACCTGCAAGGAAAAGATTAGCAAAATGAATTGATAAGCACTAACTGCGCCATTTTCTGAAAAGACATAAATAGTGGGACTGAGGTAATTGCTAGTGTACCAAGCAACAGAAAACTGTCCAACACAAAACAATCCTAAGACACGAAATGGATGTATACAGTCACAGTTATGACCTTTGACCCCAAAAGAAAAAAAAATGGATGACAGAAAACAATTTCCCTCCGTTACCATGGATATTACATGACTTTATACACCAACCACTGAAGATGAGTTTTATAAAATGTTGTTCTTTCTGAACACTGAACTGTATTATTCTGGTGTGGTGACACTGAGTAGATACAAGTTATACCTGGAGAAAATTTACTTTTATAAAAGGCAACTCGCATGTAAAACACTGCAGGTGCCTGACTCACACTGTTGTTTATAGAGTCTCTCTATAAGGCCTATGTTAGGTTGACAACTTGACACAAAATACCATATGTGATAAATAGTGATAAATTACATTAGAAAGCCTGTCCTGTGCTTGAGGTGAATATCTTAGACTTCTGACATGCTGACATAGGCCTTACAGAGATAAACTCTCTGGAAATAAACAGCCGTGCAGTGAGAATATAAAGGGACATACTGAGATACTTTAGGTACTTAAGTAGTTGAAGTGGAGAACATAAAGTGTATGTTCATGTAATGCATTCAAATATTTGTTCTGATACGCACAGACTCTGATCAGTGATTTGTTCCGAATGACAAGAGATCGTGTAGGTCTTAAATCTAAATATTAAAGCACTGAAGTTTCAAATAAAGTCAAGTCTGGTGAAACGTAGTTCAGCAGTGACATTATAAGTCTCTTCATACTTGTTCCCTGTCAACAATGGAGAAAGCATTGCCTCTATATCTGCCAACACAGATCTGAAAAAGCAGCTTGGGTACAGAGACAGATATAGAAACATGTTTTCAAAGTACTTACTCCTATAAGAAAGTCAGTACACTGAGCGAGACTAAAGGTTTTGGTGATTTTTTTTATGAGTGTTTTGCATCCACCCAAGCATCTCTGAAATATCCAGCTGTGTTCATATAGTGTGCCGTGGGGGAGAGCATAGTGGATAAACAGAGATGGGTTAGTCCTGATCCATTTCCTTTAAGTTAGGATGTGGATGTCTCTCAAAAACCTCCAGCCTGTTAAGACAAGAACAATGTAGATGTGCAGACATGGAGTGAAGGAGTCAAAGTTGTACAAGTTATAGAGGTGTGATAAAAAAAGAAGAATGATACAAGAGCATTTCCAACTTCCCTAGAGGTGATCCTGGTCCAAAAACAAATCTCAGCTATATATAGAATTACCCTCAACCTCCAGTGAGTGTAAATCAATCTGAAGTAGAAAATAGCTAAAGAATAGGATTTAGGAAGTTGATGCACTGTACCACACGAACTAAATAAATACCACAGGAGGAGTATTGCACACAGGTGCATAGACACACACTTGCACACATACACGTAGAGAAAATAAAGTGTATTTTTCACTGTTCCAAAGTTGCTCACTCTGTGTTTCACCCCATACACACTGCTCTCATGATGAGGAATGCTATAAATGGACCGATTCTGTCAATTATAATGAGTCTACAGAAAATGTGTGAATACTTGATTATAACCAGAATAAAAAATAATGTGATATCATCTTTGGACTGCCAATTCTCCCACAGGGTTAGCTAGTACAACTACACAGAAGCTTTTCAATGTAGTTTTCTGTTCATCAGGTGGAAGACCGAAAGGGTCACATCAGTTTGGAAGGGCTTGAAAATTGGTTTAAGAAAGAGAGAAAGAAAGAAAGAAAGAGAGAAAGAGAGAAAGAAAAAATACATGTGGATACAGTATGTCCAATGTGTGTATGTGTGTAAAAGGCCATTTATTGTAAGGAGTAACCGTGAGCAGAAGGCAGAGTAGTCAGGGGTGTAAAGGTTAGAAGGTCTAGGAAGTCCAGCAATAAGGTGAGCACAATCAGCAGAAAGTTTCCACACCACTAAAATGCAGATCCCAGGTGAGAATTACTGTTCAGTGGATGAAGAGTGAAGGATTAAGGAGCACTGGTCCCATTTGTGTGGCAGAATGTGTGAGTGGAGGTGTATTATAAAAGGACAGAAGTTCACTGTTTAGTTGGTGTATCTAAAGTCGAGAGTTGGGGATCGTGGGTGTTGGTATGAGGTCACTCTGAATCCCGCTGGACCTCAGAGGCGTCAGCTCGACAGATAGGACAGGTCCGGTTAGCCTGGAAGGAACAAAAACATTAGGAGATGAGGGTTAAATGGATAACAAATATACCTAAAAGACACAATAAATACAAACAACGCAGCTTATTAACTGAAGCTTTTTAAAAGTCAGCAAATCAACTTTGAGGAACAAAGTAAAGCAGTGGGTTTTACCGACTAGCCTTGTTTGCAGAACTACATATTTCTTAAAAGGCACACAGATGAGTTTCGCTGTCACTTTCTGAAGTTAGCAGGCCCTAAACGTCTAATGGACAACTGTTGAGAAATTTAAAGATATCCAAATAACTGAACGTCTTGACTCACCTTAAGCCATTTGTCTACACACTTGGCGTGGAACTCATGATTACAGGGCAAGACCCGTAGGAGCTGGCGTGACTCAAAGTCACACATACACACCACACACCTGTAAGACAAGGCAAAGTTTTAAATTGTAGCACCCAAAACCTACAACCACGCACGGGAAAGCTTCCTTACCACACATACATTTTTAGACAGACAGAAAGGTACTCACAGTGTTTGCTCAGACTGGTGGTTGTTAGGGTTGAATCTGTATGATGGGAGCTGCTCTATATCTGCCTTCGTTAGACCACGGGGCTTGGCCTCCCCGAGACGCTCCGCAAGGTTCAACAGGGCCTGATGGTTTCACGCAGAAAGTAAGTAAAGTTTAGAAGTCACAATTTAGTTCGACATTCACAATGAAAATGGTGTTAGGAAAACCGTCACAGTTAGAAAATATAGTCATAGTATTAAATGTTGACAAATGGACTGATTGTGTTAATTTCATAGGACAAAGAACATATTGTGTATGTTAGCATTATATTTGGCTGAAGTGTTTTCTCCTACCTCATAGTTCTCAACCTCTCCATCGTCCACATCCAGCTCTAGGCTGATAGTGGGGGCCACATTTGGGGGGACAGGAAGCATGGACCTGGTTCAAAAAAAGGAATAAAATGTTTAGTACTCAGTTGTTACTATACAGGTGCAAATTCGCCTGTATAGCAGCGTAAACCTTAGGAATTGAATAACACTTACAAGAAATAAGGCAGGAAGCTGGGGTGGTACGGTGATGGAGGGACGGCCTGCTGAGAGCGGTAACGCCGCCCTGCGAATCGGCGAGGCATAAAGTGGGGATAGGGCTGTAAAAGATGGGAAGAAAAAAAATCAGTTTATTCCACCAAGAAAATCACCATTCTATTATAATCATATTCTATAATCCAAAACCAAAAGTGTCATTTAATGAAGGTACTCACCACTGTAAAGAGCTCCTGCGACAGGGGGTCATGGTGCGAGAGGAACTGGAGTGGTGTGGAGGGCGGGAGCGTGGAGGGAGGCTGGTGGTGATGGTGGTGATGGTGATGGTGGGTGTAGCCGAAGCCTCCACCCACCGAAAGCTGCTCTCCAAGAAGCTCAACCTCATTTTCGATCCTCTGTAAGGGCTGAGAGGAAATAAGAGACGTTATTGATCGTAACAAATGCAGAGCAACGTGTTACTGCAGGACGATAACTGGGCCAAAGATGTTTGCAAGTAGTTTTGTAGAACATTTTTAGCAAAATCAGGACAAAAGATTTTGTGAGACCCATGTTTGCTGGTTTCATTATTGCAGTACACCTTTAACAGGCTGAGGCAATAACTGACTAGAAAACCAAATCAACTGGGGGTTAATCATTAGCTGGTACCGTTTAACATTTATAAATGTTACTCCAAAAACAGATGCAAATGTATGCCACAGTCCTTGTACTAGCAAGAAAGATTGAAATTCCATATGGATCAATGCCAGGTAAACTATAATAAGTTGTTCACGTACCGAACGTGGCTGTTGCGTCTGGAAAGGCAGGAACTGTCCGGGTGTGGGGAGATGGGACGGGTGATGAGAGAGGTGTGGTGGAGGGGGAAGCAGGAACTGAGGGTCACTGGACAGCAGCGAGGGAAACGCATAGGGCACCGGCAAATGTTGCATTGAACATGCCTGCAGCATCTGGAAAAAAGGTGGATGGGAAGAGTATTTAATGATTTGTCACTGTGGCGATTGTAAGTACTAAGTCTTGCCACAAGGGGGCAGCAAAGACTGTGAAGGCCAACAAGCCAACAGGAAAATGTGCTGCAGGTCTTTGCTACTTTTATTCACTTTTCTTTTTCCTGAGAAGTCAGGAGAGTATACTATATACCACAAAATGTACAATATTATTAACAAAACAACACACACACACTCCTACACAGCTGTGTTCTTCTCACCGGGTGGTAGTGTTGTCCAGTGCTGAAGACCACACTGCAGGGGGGAACCTGTTGTTGTGAAGAACAGGTTGGGGGAAGGTGCTGACCACTGCACAAAGGCGCTGCGAGGCCGTGAGAAGGGACTGGGGTCACCGTGTAGGAGACTGGTACACTGGCCTGCTGGAGCTGGAGAGAAATCACACTACAGGTTAATTTGGAGCCACGCAGGTAATGTCTACAAGCTTCCTCACAAAAGAATATTTGCAGCCTCACCTGTTCATGTAAGTCCATGACTAAGGCTCCTTGCTGTTGCGTTGCATGATGTTGTTGTTGCTGATGATGGTGATGGTGGTGGTGAGCGGCTGGGTGCAATAGCCGTGGAGACAAAGTGGGAGGATGGAAAGCTCGGGGCTCCTCCGTACCTGCCACACCACCTCCAGCCGTTGGGGGCTGAGCGTAGGCGCTGGGCGTGTGTGTTGGGTATGTCTGGTGTGTGGAGAGATGGTGGTTGTGGTGGTAGTTTTCATCCTGGAGGTCCGATGGTGATAGGCGAGGTGCGGGGCCTTGGGTGGAGGGGTGGTGATGGGAAGGCAAGTGACGAGTGGGTCTGGAGAGACGGCCACGCTGACGCCTTGCTGGCGGGCTAGAGAAGAGGAAGGATAAAAGTTTTACTCTCGGGACCCTCAAGCTAGTGTACAGTGAGAAATCAAGAGGCCACCTTACCTGCGCCTGTGCCGAGCAGGAGTGAGGCATCTCTCCTGATGGTAGTGTGTGTGGGGGTGGGGTTGTCTCCGACTTGGAGGTCCTGACTCCCATGGGCGGATAGGGGGAGAAGGGGTGGATGGTGGGGGGGCAGATGAGGTTAGCTGTCCTAAGACGGACTGACTGGACAGCCTCTGGCGCTTTGGACTGGGGCTTTCCTCGCTCTGAAGAGGGAGGGGTGGAGGAGAAAAGCGAAAGAGGAGGAGGGTGAGAGAGAGGATGAGTATTGTGGTTAGTGACCCATAGCACTCGAATCAAATAAATCAATTTCATCATGCTTTACAGTCCCTCTAGCCTACAATCTATACTGCTGCATAGACACTAGGCTCCTTTGTGACTCATGGCATTTCCTGCATGTGCATGTGGGTGTGCTCATATGTACTGCGTGTGTGTGAAAGGGAGCATATTACACCACCAGTGCGCTCTGAGGCCTCGAGGGTTCAACGGTACTTCCTCTTGGTGTGAGGAAATGCAAACGCAAGACAAGCACACGCAGGCCCATACATTCACACCCTCGACTTAACTTCAGATTGCTTAACAAATAAAAGTCAGTGATACACACACACAAAACATACTTAGTCATCCAGGTTTAAACTGACTGATGAGTTATCATATACTCTGTTTCAATCCTATCTACTCATCTGTGAGTCACTTCACTTACTGTCAAGCAGCGACTCTTACACTTGGTATTTGGTGAAGCAAGAAGACGCACACAACACACACACACACTCATGTGTCAGTTCTTAGTCACCTTTCTCCTTTACCCGAACCTTAGCTGTGGTCAGAAGAACATACGGATTCCTAAAGAGACAATGCTCTCTCTCCTTCTCCCTCTCTCACACACACACACACACACACAGACACAGAAAGACACAGACAGACACGTGTTTCCTCATACTTCCCTCTACTTGCTTCATCTCTGCTCCCACCTCCCCTCTTCATGGGAGAAATACATTATAGTGTGATAAAAATGACTCAGCGGCTGTGACTTTTAACACACGCGCTCACACACACACACACACACTCACATACACACCTCAACAACCTTGAGAGCAGTGTGTTAGCTAACAGGAAACAGCTGGAGAGCAGGGTGCGCGCACACACTTATGGAAACGCCTGCAGACAAGCGCAAATTCACATTTACACATGGGCAGCTGCCACTGTTTGAGTTCTACAGTCCATAATGAACAATACTTTCTGAAGCTCTTTAGAGGCAGATTCTGCTGTTCCAACAAACCTGAACAAAAATGTATTTTAACTGTAGGGCCAGACACACCGTTCTCTAATGGTCCCATCACTTGCTGGATGTGACCTGAGCCTAAAACAGCTTATGGGAAAGACAAACAATAACAATGACTTCATTTATGTTTGACCTGAGTGGACAAAGTGATGGGAGGGGGCAAAAAAAGGTGATGCGAGAGTGTGTAAGACAGGCAGAGACGACAGAGGGGTGAAGCTTAGAGCAGCCTCAGGGTGCACCAGACACTAAATGACAGAACAAATTTGGGTCGTGGCGAGGGGTTACACACAACGGTTTTGAGCGCCTCTGTCTGTGTCTGCCTGTCTTTTTACAAGCTGTGTAAATTACCATACGTGAACAAGACAACCGGTGTAACCGCCACCATTTTAATAGTGTCCAATGCATTGGAATGACCCACACATTTTCAGAAAACAGACATGGTGCGCTGGTGGCGAGTTGACACTAGGTTTTATTTCCTTATTATTTGTTCCTTTGGAAGATGCTTTAACGCACTAAGCAACGTCTGTTGTTTCCAGCTCACTCTTCAAGTCTTTACCTACTTTTTATAAGAGACCAATGCAAATGAGTTACCTTTTAAAGTTAAAGTTAAGCTAACTTTTTGCAAAATATGCAACTACTTTTTTTTGTCCAATAAAACTCGTCTTGAGGAAAAACATACTATACCATGTGAATTTGAATAAAGTGACCCTGGCTATCAAACACAAAAGACGTTGCCTCTATCACAGAGTTTAAGAGAGCCCTGAAGTGTAGGATGTGTCCGCCTCTACGCAGAATTTTATTAGAACTAGAACTAATTAGATCTATGCTATCTATTTCTACATAGGATGGAGGGCACCAGTGATCCACCCCCACCCCCACACCTCTCTGTTCCTCTAAACAACAACCCCCTAACACCCCACAACCTAGGGGTTCCAGCCTAGCCCCAACCCCAAAAACCCTTGAGACATTTACTGTGCCCATTTTCATATCTAAGCCTCTCCCATCCCAACCCTGACACATTCCCTCCTTCCCTCTGCCACACACACACCCCACCCTTTTCAACAACCTCCTCCCATCCCCCCATCCTTCCATCAGATAAGCTGAACCCCTCTACAGTCCCCTCTTCCTCTTACTACCTCCCCCCTTTTCCTCTGTCTGCTTGCCCTGTCCGAGAACTCGGCCTAAAATCTGAGGGGACAAGACGAGAAGTTCTTAGATAGGACACACATACACACGTGCACGCAAACACACAGTCTGTCTTAACACATGCAGACTATCGCCCATTAGTATGAAAGTTTGATGGGCCTGTCTGCCCGTGTTAGTGGGAGGGGAGTGGTGTCAGACAAAGGAGTGTGTGTGTGTGTGTGTCCTCAAGCAATATGGCTTAACGTGGCCAAATAGAGTGCTTGTTGTAAACCTACACACACATACATACACGTCTGGTCCAAACATGTTCCTACTAAACCAGGATTCATAAAGACAGAAAAAAACATGCTGACTTTCAGAAGCTCGACACACGTAGCCTAGAAACATTGTGAACTGCTCCACGGCTGATATTACAGCACATTCTGCAGTGCTCACAGAGTAGGGACCACACACACACACCCTCCCATTCCTTTTTACTCTGTCCACATTCAGTGAGTGCACACACCAGGCTGGACAGATATCCTGAAGCATGAGATCAGACACACCCTACCACGTTCTATTTCACTATGTCCACATTTGGGATATACATCCATCCATTTGCACACACACGGTAACTGGGGCCAGCAGCTGTTGTGGCTACGCTGTCATTGCTAAGAACCAAAATAAAGAGAGGCCCGAGCCTGCAGAGGGCACGTAAACACACACACATAAACACACCTAAGAAATATAGCTGAGCCCAGTTTTCTATTTGCTCTAGAAGTTGTGCACAAATGTGGACGCTGCACATTGAGCAAAAAAACGGTCATTTGCTTTTACAGATTCATTAATATTTGCAGACATGCTTCCACCAACACTCAAACACTTCTCCCTCCCCCACTTATTTTCTTTCCATCAACAAGATTTCAAAGCTCATTTTGTTTCCTCTGCCACTGTTCCTCCCTTCCTTCCCCTCCCTCCCCTCCTTTCCCTTCTCTCACTCCAACCAAGTCCCACAGCTGGAGGTGAAATCATTAGCAATACCCCCTCCCTGTTTTTGGCCTCGCCTCCCTCCTTTCCTTCCCTCTCTTCCTCCAAGCTTTCTGCAACACCTTCCTCAGCATCCTGCCTCCCCTCTTCTCCTTCACTGTGTTTTTTCCACTTGATCTGCTTGCTTTCAACACGGGCCTTTGCTTGTGACGACAACTATCATTTACTGAAATACTCGACTGGGTTTTGAATGATGCTTATATAAGAAAAAATGCTAGAATTTACATTAATAATATGTCAAAATTATAGAATAAGTTTCTTAAGAAGCAACCTCAATGGAGTAACTACACGCTTAGTGTAAAAATTGGAGGTATGAAGGGTGCGTGGACCTATTAATAATAAAGGCTCTCTAAACTTGTATAATTTATACCGTCTAAACACACTTCAGCATTTGTGAAACGTAAAGTAGAGTTACTATATGCAAACTGCGCTGTGTTCGAGTGTCTCACAGAGGAACCGTTAAAAGCAGCATGAGAGCACAACATACAGAGAAGGGTTTTTTTAAAGCTTAGATTTGTGTGAACATAAATATATTTTAAAAGGTGTGTGGCTTACCTTATCACTCTCCTCTCCGTATGCGTGGTCTGGGTGGCAGTGGTAGGAACCGCCGGACGCCCCTACACAGAGAAGGAAGGAGCAGAATATAACAGGGTCACACAGTGACAACATGCACTTCACACATTCATATCATTTGTCATACTTGCTCAGGAATCCTAGATGCCAAGTAAGATCCCTGAGAAAGTGGCATTTGATCACAGGGCTATATTTCATACCAAAAAAAGTCATCAAAATACTGTCAAATCATCAAGTCGTTTTTATTTTCGCACTTTGTTGTTGTATTGAGATTGTACTGAGATCATGGCCGGCATGTGCTACTGTGTTCACCACAGTTTACCATACAATATATAACATGTTGGTAATGCCTAATGTCTTGAAATTTATAGTATTATTATACCCAGTCATTGTGGGGAGTCTCCTGTTTATCTACATACGTATATGATGGGACATTTAATCCTTTTGTTATTGTTCTCATGCAAGTTTGGTTTAATACAGCAAAAAAACAGTGACAACATGTTTGTGAACTGACTGTGTGTACGGCACAAAAGTGACTGAAACACATATGGTATAGTCTTGTCTCAGATCAGAGGCAGTAGATGTTGGTACGTACACACACACACAGAACAAACACACACACCACACACACACACACACACACAGAACAAACACACACACCACACACACACACACACACAGAACAAACACAGTAATCCTGGATTAGAGAAGCTTTCTGATGATACCGCCGCTTGCATCACAGCTAAGACTTTTACTCTTTTGTTTTTCCACAATCCTTTCATCTTTTTATTGTCTTTTCTATTTATTCTGGCTTTTGTTTTTCCCCTTTGTCACGGGCACGTCTTTAGCCAGGGACATCCTCACCACAGATGGTGGCACTGGTATACAATCCAAGGGTAAGCGCTCCCAAGGGCACTCCAGACAAGGCTACCTATGCGATAGAGATGAAGAAACCTAAACTAAAAAGGGGAATAGATGCTTTTTAAAGAGAGCGTTTTTCACCTCACGGCTGTTTGTTTGTGGGATTCTTCCTGTTTAAAGCTTCACTCTTTGAAGAAAAGGTATGATTGACAACAAAGAAGAGAGAGGGGAGAGAAAGAGAAAGAAGAGGCACACAGAGTGAGGTTTTCACTACTGAATTCCTCAATCTTTAAAAAAGCCTTTCCTCTCTCCAAACCCGAGAGCAGATATAAGCAAAATAAACGGATTGAAAAGCTTGAGGTAAGCAAAGCTTACATTAGCGCAGTGAAACCCAGCTAAAAGGCTATTTTCAACAAGATGATTTGGGACGGAGCACTGGTGAAGCCTTCATGGGACTCGCCGGCTGCATAGCGCTCTTCTGTACAACACTCATTCACCAATCACAATAGGCAAAAATCCAGCTTCCTTCCTGAATATGGTCTCACTTGCACATTGTCAGAGTCCGGTAAATTGAGTCAGAGACGAGTCATTCATTTGGAGTCACTCTATTGAGCACAACATAGAAGCTACAGAACAGGTTTAAAATGTTTCAATGACATCATGTCCTCCGTTGGACAGACTGCACACAGTACAGTATGTAGCTGTGACACTAAGGGCCTTGAGCACAGTTGAATAGTAGGATTGCTGCATGAACTGCAATGTGTCCATAACAAAACTACAACTCCATCTAGATTTAGACAGATAACAATTAAATGCATATGACATTTTTAATACATGAATATGAACTATTTTCTCATGTTTGTGATACATGTGTAAATCGCCTTTCTCCTGCCGAGTCAATATTGAGATTTATATGTATTGTATGTTACCACCATTACAAACACGTCCCTTTCTCCTCAACTATGTAAAGATCTTTAACTTGAGGGCGCAGGTTCTTCTCCATCTTATACCAGTATATCGGAGTATTATTTATACTTTTGGGAAAACAAGAGGAAAAGAAGATTATTTTTTGCCTTTTGTATGAAATCTTCACTCCATACTATGATCACTGCCAGAATAATGGATTTTTTTTATAATTTTCTCTGCTGTATTAACCAGGCAATATTATGACACTGTATTATTATTCAATGTCATCATTTTTTTTTTCATTTTTATTATTCTGTTAGACACATTGGAAGATAAACTCCTGAATGGAGCAAAGTTGGCGGTAGAAAATGACCACTGACTCCAGTTGCTAATTTTGAAAAGTAAGAAAATAATGGACATAGAAGTCCCTGTTGTTGCATCTTAGACATGCAGCAGCCTGTGGATGGCTCGGAAAGAGGGTGAAAGACAAGAACAGTGATAGGACGAGTGGATGAAGGAGGGAGGGCGGTGGGGAGGTGTAGGGAAGAGGAAACGACCGGGGAATGGCGAATGTAGGGGGATGAGAAGAGGGCAAAGTGGAGATGCAGGAGAAGAGGTTGAAAATGCACATGAAAGAGTGAAGACTGTGGAGGAAAGAAAGATGGGAACAGATAAAGAGTGCAGAAAAAAAAACAGAAGGAAGAGAATTGGAGGGAGAGGGAGCACTGGAGGGTGAGAGGGAGCAGGGTGGGGGTTGTGCCTTCCCCTCTTGACTGCTATTGATTTTCTGTAAGCCTCAGAGTGCATCAGCTATTTCTATCCATTTCCTCCACCTCTCCTCCTTTTCTCATCCCTCTCTCCTTCTCTCTCCCCCACCCCTCCTCTGCACTCTGCTCAGGCACCCTCCTATCCTCACACATCCTCCTCACACTCTCCATCACTTCATCACCATCCCTCCCTGCCACCAATCCATTTCCCTATCTGCCGGCCTGTCTCTCTCCCATATATTCCTGCCGCTTTATCTCACCGCATCCACATTTCCTTGCTTTCCCTATCGCACCATCTCTGTCCATGATCTCCAGCACCCCCTCTCCGTCTTTCCCTCTTGCAGTCTTTCTCTATTAAAAACTACCTCATTCCTCTTTCATGTCAAAACAGAACAACGTGGGGGATATGGGGCGATTAGAAAAGGGTGGTTGGATAGATAAGATGACAGATAAGTAACAGGCTTACTTAACAGATCAACGGCTCAACATTTACAAACAGCAAAATGGTTAGTTGAGGTTGACTGCTACGTTTACATGACATATTTAACAGTAAAGTAAAGACAGTTTCTGCCTGCATATGTGTAACACGCACACACCTCTCGCATCACCCCGCCTTCTGAACACATGTCACAGCACACTTCACACCCCAGCGCAAAAGCAAAGTCGAGTATCAAGCTGGCATACAGGCTTAAAATAGGCGAGCATGTAACGCCTGCCCAGCTATTACCTGCCTACCTCTCTCCCACATCACTGTCCCCACCGTTTACTTATTGTTCTGTCCCTCCTCATTATCTTTCTCATTATCTTCATTTCTGGTCCGTTACTGCTGCAGTCCTTGAGGTTACTCCTGCACTTCCTCTCAAGTCTGGAACCCACTTAAACGTGAAGTTATCGTGTGTATAAGCGACAGTACTTACTCCTTGTAACAAAACGTTGGCATCTGTTTTGAAACCGAAAAAAAGATTTATTTTTAAAATTCATGTTCAAGTTTAGGCGTCCTTTCATGATTTTGTTCTTTGTTGGGTCCCCCCCTCCAATTCCCACAGCTTTTGGATACACTTCCTTCACCCACCAATTACAGCTGGCTTGACACAGCGCTGCAAATACACACAGCGCTTCAATGTTGAGATTTTAAAGATGTGCGTGTCAACTAATTCACAAGCCCATGTGAGCTACAGCTACCCAGAAAGCTTTGCTGAAGCATGTTTTGATGTTTTTTGCTTCTACACACCTGTTGTCTCAGAGCATCCTTTATCATGTGGTTAATAACAGCCTTTTAATATTGAACCTAATAACATTAGAATCAAGTCCCACTTCACAGAATAAAAAAAAAAGATTTTCTTATTGTTACTAGATGATTGAGCTTCACTGCGTAGAACGATGTATATGACACAGGAAGGAAGTTTTCACATTCATCTGCTGACGGAGGAAAGTTATTCTGGGCTCACCTGAAATCCGAGTGACATCGCAACTAATGTTGAAGCCAATCACGGTCCAGTACGCAGCTTACAAAAGTGTGATGTGGAAACTTGTGTGCACATATGCATTGAATAGACTTTGTAGCTGAGAAGGAGACATCCTGTGCTTTTCAGTGTTTTAAGTTTTACTGGTTGACTTTTCTGTGGAAGAAACATTTCAGACAGCAATTATTATTCAAAGCAAAGTGTTTTTATGCCTGAAGGGGCTCTTCAGTATATCTGTCGACTCACGTTAAAAACCCTATATGTGTAAGATGGAAAACTGTCTTTCTGAGACTCGCAGTATCAGTATCAGTGCAGTCGTTAATGATCCTAAAATTAACCCTTTACATCTTGTTATATTTTTGGCCGCAAAACTGAGAGGCTGTGAAGAAAGAGTCAACTGTGTGCTGGTCTATGCAGATAAACACTTTCAAGTGTCTCATGACATGCTGCCCTGGCCTACGAGTGCTCGATGCTCACCAGCAGCCCTGTACCTGTCTGACTGCATCTCGAGTCCCATTCAGTTCCACCGCCATCTATAATCTGGTTGATTAGATTCCCGCTGGTTGATGCTCCTGAGAGAGGCTCTTACAAAAAGCATTAGTTTATATGCCATCCATCTTTGTTCACTTGCTTTCCTGTCTGTCAACTTCTTCTCAGCGCTCTGACAGCGGAAACGTTTCTCTGCATCGACGTCATTCTATACGTATGCATATGTTTGACAGTCGTGCTCTTGCTCGCAGCCCACCCAGGCAGCGAGCAAACAAAATGTGTGCGCATACACACACTTTCAGTGTAGGGTACATAAAGATACACACACACAGCTAACCACTCATTTACCGTCCCTATTCTTTCTCATGCCAACTTCTGTCTTAACAGTGTTGCTCTCTTCCTTTACTCAATAAAAGACAGAAAGAAGAGCAGCAGAGAAACGGAGGGTTAGGGGAGAGAAGGTAGTGGACAGAATGACGGAGAGGAATAACGATCTTAATTCCCTCCTTCCATCGTAAATATAATCGCTATCACGACAAACTGAGACAACCAATGCACAATTTAAAGACATCAACGTATAAAATGTAGCCCCCTTATTACTTATTTCTTCTTCTAATTGGTTCAATGACTACAGATACTGAACCATGTGGCTATATGGAGCTACTAATTAAAATTAGACGTCTTTATTTTGATGAAAGTAATACCACAGTGAAGGCCCACACACACATACATACTTAAGTGTTGTGGCTGGTACAACAGGTTCCCCTACAGGCTTGACAGATGATCAAAGCACAAATGGAAACTTCTCATCTCTTGAAATATACCATATGAACTTAAATTGTTAGTGAAACACACACACACTGCATACGGATGGACAACCAAGAAGTGGGTTATGTTGCAAGAGATGTCTGAACAATTTCAAGGGATGTTTCGTTACCACTGAGCATCTACAACGCACCCACAACAAACTTCGTTATTACCTTCAACATCCGCACAGACTGTGGGCTACACGGTCCATGTGTACATGCAACTAGCTTTGCATAACAACTATAACAAAGACAGAAAGAGGACACAAATGACAAGCTAAAGACGCTTAAGACTTGTTACAGAAGATGTGCTACGAAACTCACCTGTGAATATACAGAAATGCCTGGAATGATCAGGGGCTACATCAATGTAATACTGTATCATACATCTTATCTGGTATTTATGTAAAAAAAAAAAAAAAGTTCTTGCTTCAATGTACAAATAGCCAAAATATGTTTGTGTACTCATAGTAAAAGGCATGAAACATTAACAGTAGTCTGGAGACATACTGCATTTACCATGCCTTGCTCATATACCTTCACCTACACTTGTAAACTTACTGCCTCTGGTCTCAGCTTCAGTCATCTGTAGCGTTACCTCTCTGTGCCTCCATCTGGTCCCAGCCAATCCTTTTCCTCTCTGTCTTTCAGTCATAGTACCCCCGCTCCTTCTAGGCTGCACACTCAACTGCTCTCTGTGCGACATGCTTCCTAACAATAATATTCATGATGTCCTGCAGTGTGTCTCCTCCACAGATATGCTTTTCAATAAACTTGTCCAAATCCTCCTTTTGTCATTTTGCCTGTGTTTCAGTCTAATCACTTCTCTCCCTCCCTTTCCCTTCCTCATCCTCTCTGCGCCTGACCTTTCTAAAGCCCATGGACTGCACTTCCTCCCTACATCCACTCCCATAACTGCCTGATCCAGCCCACAACTTCTTTTAAAACTAACTCCCCTCTTTCAGACCAGTTTTTCCCCCCTCATTGCCATCCCCCTTCCCCTCTCCCTATATTGACACTGCTTAAGGCTTTTTAGCGACCTTTGGCATACTCTCTCCCAGTCACTCTTAGAAGTGCTTTTTTCCCCTAACCAGCTCAGAGCCTATCCCTCAGACCTGGGGCTAATTTGAGGTCACTTGTCTCTATCCCTGGGATCTTCTCTTGCTGACCGAAGTGACTGCTTTGTTGTTTATTTGGAGTGACGGAGTAGCAGGGAACCCCTGCTATTTGGTCAATCCGAGCAAAAGAGTTTCTTTCCAAACTGGAGGGGGTTGCCTGGGCAACAAGACAAAGGAAAGTAAAAAACAGAGTGCATGTTTCCACTTCTGTTGCAGACAGAAGGATGGAGAGGACAGGAGTGGAGTTGAGGGGTAAAGGTAGAGTGGTAGGAGTGTCTGTCCCTCTGCTGCTTTGGGCAATCCATTAAAACGATCCTTCCATTAGACAAATGTGAGGGAGGAGGCCAGAGAAAATGGACCGGAGGGGTACAGAGAGGGTTGACTGATCTGATGCGGAGGAAGAAATGAGTGTGACAGAGAGAGGACACACTGTGACAGAGGTGGATCAGAATCAGGATCAGATACCAACAGCGACAAATGACGTTTTTATCCAACTTGGACCAATTTGACACTTTTCTGTCTGTGCTTCTGTGTTGCACCTTCACGAGCTTTCTTTTTACCACGTTACTCATATTAATTCTCCAACACGGCTGGCAAATTCATGGGAACTGTGAAAAAGATAGAACGTCGAGAGGAAGAAAGAAAACATTTGTGTGTCACACACGGTATGAAACATGTGAGAGAGCAAAGCACAAAAGAGAAAATGGGGCCAGAAGAGTCCATCACAAGGAGAGGGAAGAGAGGGAGGGATTGAAGAGTACAGGATATCATTAGCTTTCATGCCCAACGCAGGTGACTAGCGCAGGAAGAATGGACTAAGTATCTCTCCTTCTCTCTCACTTTTCCCAACAAGTAGGACCCGTTTGCAAAGAGGGTCTAATAAAAGGTGTGTTGGGGAAGCTGCAGCTAGCAGCTGCCTCACTCTTGTAAGAGCATATTCAACTATAGATTAGTCCCATGGCTTTATCTGGTTATGTTGACAATGTAAATAGTGCTTATTGCTACATTCAGATTTTCTAATGTCTAATTTAAACATACAAACACAATTGCAGTTCTTTTGTGTGCTCTGTCTTTCAGGTCTTATTGAAAATTAGTCCAGATAATGAGTGAGTGTCTACAGAATTTCTCCCCCTCGAGATTGAAATCCATTTGGACGGAAATACAATACAGTCATTCTATCCATTGATCTGTGCTACCCTACATGTCATAGCCCAGCTATGATGACAGAGTATGGGTCGGAGGTCACAGCAGACCAATAAACTCTTGATTATGGTTAGTTCAACTTCTTTACTGAAGCAGTGTGTTCATTTATTAATCCTTTCATAAACACTCGTCTACTTTTTTTCATGACTATGTTATATATACACAAAATTAGATTTCCCTGCAACCGACAAGCCAATACAAAAGGTAGACATATAAAACACACACACACGCTGCTAGATAACCTATAGGCTGGGAGTCCAGAAGGGGCCTTTGTTTTTGTTTGTGTGTGTTCAGCTGTTTTCTTTTTTCTTACTTTCACTCTCCCAGACAGGTAATTCCAGTCTTCATACACAGTTGCTCAGGCTCTCTTGCAGAAACACACACACACACACACACACACACACACACACACACACAATATGACACCAGCATTTCATCCATGTGTTTGGATTTTTCTAAATCAAGCAAGCTCAGGGCCTTGCATATAGCTATCAGTCAAACTTGGCCTCATCCTGGGTTGTTCTGTGTGATTTAAGAATGATTTTGGTGTTTGCAAATGCAAAACAGAAACCATGAAACTAGGGCTACACTCAATTATAGATGCTGGACTGCTTCATTTCTTCACTGTATAGCTGAATTGAGAGAGGGAGAGAGAGAGAAATATGTCCATTGTGACTAAGCTAATGCTTAGTGGTTTCTGTCTTCACTGCGTCTCCTGAGTATCAGTATGAGTTGTCAGGCGGTTTTGGGCAACCAGGATTTTGGATATTTTCTTGCAACACTATAGAGATGGCCAAACTATAATCCTGCCTGAAAGACTAATTCTGATCAATTTACATGTAAAAATCTGTTTACAGTACAAAAACAAAATGAATTTTTTCTACTTTTTAAAATTTGTTTCATTAAGAAATGATCACCTGGAAAAAAAAATATTGCCTAAAGCAGCATAAGAGACAACTAAAGCCAAACCAAACATTTTTCTGACCTGAGAACACCATTTCGTTTCATGGAAAACAAGCTTTCAGATAGTGTCCCTCAATGTGAAACTCTATCTGTGCTGTGTCTATGTTGTGTGGTTCACTGCACTGCATTTGCTGTATGAGACTGCCCTTGCATGTATTCCAAACCCAGCAAGTTTTTTGTTTGTTTTTTTGCATTGGAGCACACATATCGAAGCAGAAAAACAGTCTCTTCGTCTTTATTCGTTAGTGTCATCTAATCTAAATTGTCATTGGAGAACAATGATGACGAGTGCCTGATTTATTTTGTCTTCAACTTTAAACTGATTGAAACCCTTGGTTATCTATGCAGCCCTTTTACTTAATGTACATGCAAATTGTTAAAAAAAAAAAAAAAGAAAAAAAGAATAGACCATGCTCAGTTTAAACAATGATCGGCCTGATTCCCCACTGTAAGGCTTGTTACTTAGCTACATCAGTATTTGTGTGGTTGACTAAAAGTAGACATGCCACAGTGCCTTAAGAAACACAGTCTGGGTAACTAACTATGCAGTTCAATAAGCTTCAGGCTACCCCAGTCCACATCACAGGCTGCTGCTGTTCATTTGCCTACTGCATTGAGCTAATTGTGAACCGCATCCACACTGCAGCTATGTGGTAAGTACATAAAAACACCCTTCTAATTTGAATACAACGAATGTGTTCACACATGCACAGGCACTTCTGCCATGCCAAACCCCGGATAGCCCCCACTCCCTCTGAATCTGCCAGCAGAAATTTCCCCAAGGTATTAGACATTCAGCCTCGACTTCTATGACTTCTGCTTGGTGCTTATGTGAAAAGAAAGTCACATAAAATGTGCGTTTCATCGAAGGTAAACAAACACAATCGGTGACAATAACAAGTAGGGACATTTACCTGCCGCCGGGATGCGGTGCGCTCCGGGAACCGAAGAAAGTCTCTGGATGCCGGGAGAGGTGTTACTTCCTGGGACTCGCTGCTGGTGGTCCGAGTGGTTGCTGTGAGCTCCAAGCGGAGCGCAGCCGGCACCGAGTTGCTGCTGTGGATGTAGTTGCTGCTGCTGCTGCTGATGGTTAGATCCCATGACTGCGCTGCCTGTAATCCCATTGCTATTCCCACCACCGTACTGCTGGTAATATCCAGACCGAGAACGCGATCGAGTCCTTGGGGGCTCCATGGCCATTTGGTGGGCGTGAAGGGGGTGGAAGAGAAAAGAGGAGGACGCGGCTGGGGACTGCGGCGGAGAGCTGATGGTGGATCGGGGCTGTACAAAGCCCCTAGCGCCGCTCTGGCTGTAACTATAGCCCCCGAGTCCTCTGCCCCCCTCTGCGCCCCCGTACTCTGTCCGCTCCGCCGACTCCGCCGCCCCCGCCTCGTCGAATAAATCAGCCCCTTTAGGGACAGGCTCCGGGGTGGAGGGCAGTCGGGGGCAAATTCTGGGCTCCCGAGTCGTTGGCTGTCCAGCGGCTGCGATTGGCATTTCCTTTGGGGGGATTTTCTTGGTTTCCTTTTTTCTGTTTTTCCTCTCGTTTCCTCTCACAGAAGAAGCTTTTAGACACTATTCAGAAACACAAAGTTGAAGAGTGGCTAACTGTTAAACTGAGTTGTTGGGAACTGAACTGTTTACACAAACAGCTGCTGTTTATTTGGACGAATACGTGTATATGTTGTAATTGTGAGTAACATTAAACTGCTTCCCTCGAGTTTGTGTTCAGTAACGTGCTACTAAACACCGTATAATTCCCTGAACTGGTTCAGCAACTTAACAACGTCGCCTATCAGAGGTAACCTCGGTATATCGTGTTGCCGACTAAACACAACTGTGGGCAGGGGTCGGGTACAGATATCATAAAGCCGTCCCTTCATATAACAGTGACGTTAAATCGTTAAAATGTCTCACCGGCGTTAAAGTTCACAGCAACCGAACAGCGAGTCCGTCACCGGCCATGGCTCGCTAGCTCACATGAGGCTAACGTTACTGCGTACTGTGGTAAACGCGTTATTTCGGTCATTCCAACCTTACAACAGTCGTATTAGCAAACCCGGTTTATTTCTCAAAAACAGGTTTATCTTCGAACATAGTTTAAGACGACTTTGTCCACTTTAACAACAATTTAAACTTGTTTAGCCAGTCTGCGTAATGTCGCTCGCTAGCTTGGTAAGCCCATACCAACCCCTCCTCCTCCTTCACCGACCAACACAGAGAAAAATCCCGTTGCTAGCCACCCACGCCTCGAATCCCTTTAAATTGCTTGGTTAATAGTCACAAAACAATAAAAAAAGCCTTTGAGTAAAAACTTATTAAGGTGATTTCATTGAGCGAGTTAGAGTCACCCATCATGTTTCCCCGCTGGGTAAAGAGCGAAACAGCAAAACCCACAGAGAGAGACAGATAAAAAAGTGCTCAACCTTAAAATTACAAAGAAAGAACCACGACTAAAATTAACACGATCTTAAGGGATGACCCCGCCTCTGAGTCTAACACTGAAAGCCGGTCTAATCCCCCTGCTCTGAGTGGCTTTTTCACAACAACTTACCTTCAATGTGCTCTCCTCGACTGTACTCCTGACTCGGATCTGTCGATAATATTGTGAGTGTGTGTGAATGTGAAATGTGTGTGAGCCCAGTGCTCGCCTGGTGTCAGCGTGAAATGTGACAGACCGTCAACGCTCGAAGTCGGATTTCACCAGACCTGACCAATCACATCCTGCTCAATCGAGACACCAGAAAGCAGTTGTACTTGTTGTTTTTTTTTACCACCTCCACTCATCCACTGACCTCAGAAAAACACAATAAACATTTTAGAATGATCTATTCGGGTTCCTTTTATTAATTTAAATTTAAAAAATCGCGAGTTTGCGAACGATATAAAGCGTTTGTGTAATCGATAATCTACTAGTATTGTCTGTTAAATCAGAAGCTGTGGATAGCAGAGAGGCAGGCTAAAAGGGGGCTTTAAATTATTTATTTACAAATACCAAGCCTAGCCTACCCCATTGCAGCTGTTTCCTCTGGAGCTGAAAGTTCGTTTTAAAAATAAGTGTTTGCAAAAAGTTACACACCATTTTACTGTGGCTATAAAACAAGACAAAAACACGGACATTAAATAAAGTGACACACAATTACATAGGTGTATTTTTATATCATCAAGATACATTTATAACAAACAGAATGGGTTTATGTGTGAGTGTGCATCCATACACAAACCGACTGAACTCCTCATGTTATTACAATTGTGGTATATGGTCATTGTAAATGTATTTCAAACAATTATTGCAGCTGTAAAGACCTTAACATTTCTATGGTAACAATGTAGGTTCAGTAGGGTCAAGGATATGGCCTGTATGAAACATTTCTGACACTGATCCAATGTTTTCTGTTGATGTTCGTGTGTGTGTGTGTTGGTGTGATGGATGGCATGTGAGAGGAAACATGTATGTGATTTCTGACTGTATAGCTGTCCTCTCTTTCTTCTCACCCACTCACACACAAACATCTAAAGTCCATCTCACCTCCCACACCCAATTCCCTTGGTCTCGCTCTCTCACACACACTCAACCCCAACCCATCAACACCACTCCTAACACACACACACACACACAATCACACACGCACACACATTCTCTCCTCATTACACTCCCTTTCCCTACTTTGATGATATGCAAATAACCCTCCTTCCCTCACTCCTCCCTACCTCCCTCCCGCAAGCAGCAATCCACACACAAACACACACACACACACATATCACACACACTCATACACAGGCTAATGCGCTGTGGCAGCGTCCACAGACAGGCGGGGAGGATCAATTTTTCACCCAGTGTGCTACCGATATTCATAAGATAAGGCCACTGAAGAGTGAGGAGAGAGATAGAAAGGTGGGGGAAGGAAGGGGAACAGCAGAAATGGGGATAAGGAAAATGGCGAGTGGGTGTAATGAAGGGGAAGGAGTCAGAAGAAAGGGTGGCCAGGAAAAAGGGTGAAAGGGAAACAGATAGAGAGAGGAAATAGGAAGAGTATAGGGAGCTGTTGTGTGGTGTGTGTGTATGCGGGTGAGAAAGTGGAGAGGGTGGGGAAGTCTCGTGGGTGTGTGGGAGGGTGGAAGCAGGATGAGTAAGTGGGTTAGGGGTGGTAGGAAAGGGGGATGGGGTGTAGAAAGGGCTCTGGGGGATGGGGTTGGGAATGGATGGGGTGGTAAGGGATGGTGTGTGTGTGTGTGTAGGGGGGGGGTTTGTGCTGACGTGCTCTCTTATTGGCTTGTTCAAAAGCTGGGGGAGGGGCAGCCACAAACCATACTCTCACCAGCTGTAGGGAAGAGCAGAGAAACAAAGAGAGAGAGCGAGAGAGAGGAGGGACGAAAGGGGGGTGGGGGGTGCAGATATGTGTTTTAATGTTGATATTCTAGTCTAATTAGATTCCTGTCTAAGTGGCGGAATGAATGGTGCTGATCCAATAGAAATGGGCGTAGTAGAAGAGGAAGCAGGCTTTGTTTGAGTTGAAGGATTCTGTTTTAGTGCTCACAAGGGGTTCTTGATCTATAATTCAATTTCACTTGAGAGACAGAGAGGAGCAAATTACCAACACTGTCTCTTTTGGGTACATTCAAACTCACTCACAAAAAAAAAAAATAGACTGAGATATCAGTGTCTTCTGAGAAGCAGCTGGATTTTTTGATGACACGTCATTGCTTTCATACCTCAAGTGTTACCTAATAGTTATGCAATATGTTTCTGAAGGTTGCAATATGACAATAAAATATTTCAAAATAATCTGAAATTTGTTAATGTAAATGCAAAGTTCACTATAAAAAGAATATCTATGACTATGACATTAAAAGACAATTCGTCATGAACTGCATAGAAAAAGAAATATCATTCCAGCACACAAAAGAAGGCAGATTGAAAGCCATGTGTTTGTGGAGCCCAGCTGAACCCTGCCTGCTAAACCAGTCCGCTGGCTGCGGCAGACTGACAGGCAGGGAATAGAGAGGGTGGTGCTGTGTGTTTGTTATAGAAGAGAACAAGAGAGAAAAAAAGAGAGGAGAAATTGAGACAAAGAGGCAGATTGACCAATGTAAACAAACAACAACAAAACAAACAAAAAACATGAAAGAAAGAGACAAATTAAAGAGACATAGAGACAGAGGGACATGCACTGTAGTTATACATGGAGAGAGAGAGAGAGAGAGAGAGAGAGAGAGTAGAGGAAGCCAAGCTTTCTGTGGCTTAGCCAGACTGGAGCAGTGGGACTTGGCTGGCTGTGGACCCTTTGGCTTCACTATTAAAGCAAGAGGAAAAAAATCACAGTCAAAAAATGAAAAGGGCAATGAGCTATGCCAAGAATGCACAGGCAAGAAGCAACACATTAGGTTCGTTCCTTCTGCCTGCCTTTCTGTTTCCCCAAGCAGATCTAAACAATAGGTGGGACCAACTGAGCGCTATACACTCAGAACCCTGCTGAGTGACTGAAGTCAACTCCGAAACAGCATATCAACCTCTTAATTCACAAGTGGCTTTAGGTTTGTTACCACCATCTTACCGAACATTGTCTGTGTAGTATAGTATCATATCTATTCCGTCTTAGCTTGTACCAGCTATGCTATGCAATGTCAAAGCCAATACTCACAGTGTGCACCATCACACCAAAAGGAAATATTGTTTTATTGTAACAATAGTTTTTACATAATTCTATTATGACATTATAATACTTAGAATTCTGGTATTTCTTTTTGTACATTTACCAAAATAAATCCAGCCTTGCATATTTGGTATCTTTGGAAACTTTGCAATCTTAAGTGGAATTCAAAGGAAAGTTATGTGGTTTAAAACAATGTTGGGATACATTGGGATGGGTTTTTAGCTACACTAACAGTGATGTGGCTCTAGGGATGGCAATGTTGGTCCTATTGGTTGCTCAGCCGCTTTAGTCCAGACTGAAATATCACAAAAATTTTGGATTCGAATCAGATGTCTCAGCAACTATTGCATTGCCATGAATGCTGTGTCGACATTCATGCTCACTTGAGGATTCCCTTAACTTCTTATATAGCACCACATCAGTTACAAAATCCAATACTTATTGGTTATTGACCAAATATCTGCAAAACTAATGGCATGCTCATCAACTTCAGCTGTACCTTGTGTTCAGTGTTAATTAGCAAATGGTTAGCGTGTGTGTGTGTACACAGTGGCTCTCCTTTCTCAAGCAACACTTGAAGATAATGACAACACAGTCATATGTTGGAATGTATTGTGTGTATTGTGCTACAAGTTAAGTTCTTTGTGTTTATCAAAAGGAGCTAGTATCTGTCGCTGGTGTGTGTGGTTGTGTGTGTGTGTGTGGGTGTAACATTTCAAGAGGTATGTTACCTGTTTGGAGGATTGGCATCGCACACCAATCCTATAGAGGATTGAAATCCAGAGCGGCCTCAACACTTGTATAATTAATGCTACTGGCACACACACACACACACACACACACACAAACATAAACAAAGAACATCCCTCCTTTGGTTTCACCAAACACCACGCAAAACAGATGGTATATTCTTTTTGTCAAAACATAATGCAATCTGACTGACCAGACACTCTCGGCTACTAATCATTCTGTAATAGTTGCCATGCCCTAATCATATCACTACATACGTCATGAAGGGACTTATAGGCTTTGCCAGATTAATAGTGAAAAACAAGGACTTATTTTCTTGACTTTTCCATCCGCTGATACCCTAAGTAGAGGATTATAGCCTCTAGATCGTCTGACTCCAGAAAGGCCATCACTGAGGGGGGATATTTGTGAAAAACACACCCCAGAAATGGCTTGCCACACCGCACCAAAATGTCCATCTGACTGTTCCAAATGAGCACTAGTACAGTTTTGTAACAGTAAAGATTCAGAGGGGGATTGTATTGTATTTATTTGGCATGGTTAGAAAAGCTTAAGCTGTTCTTCTGTCTTTGAGAAGCAAATGATTCAAAGAACGCAAGAAAAAGTCATTTTGAAAACTAATATTTTTACATCAACAAATAAAAATATCAGAAGAAAGTTTAAAAAAAAAAAAAACAGGTACCAAAAAGTATCAGTATGTGGTCCTATTTGCATCTGTCAAATGGTATGAAATGCTGCTTCATTTTTTTTTGCCACATGTCTTGTACCGAGAGGCTGGTTGTGTGTGTATGCAGCTGAGATGCAACCCCAAAGCCATGTCATATTCTGGGCTTGAAGGAGAAGGGAGGATGCCAAGAACTGAAACGTGATGACGAGTGGGTGTGTGGGACTGAGTGGGGGAAAAGGAACCTTTCCAAGTCTTCCTTTTTTCTCCGTGTGCATGTGTGTGTGTGTGTGTGTCAATGAGTGTGTGAGTGTACGTTCATGGTCTACGCACATGTGATCAAGAGTGCATTTATGTGTGGGAAGAAGGAATCCTTCCAGCCGTTTTCTTTCCTGAGCCTCTTCCTGTGTCCCCCCCGCATACAACTCTCAAAGCCGGCGTCGGAGGGTTTGGCCTCGACAAGATCCAACCCACCAGAGGAGACGAAGGAGAGGAGCCAGTGTTTCTCTCTTTCTCTCTCTATCTATCTATCTGAGCTCTGTCTGTTTTCACTGCTCACTGAATGTTACTATAAATCCTGTTCTCTCTCTCTCTCACACACACACATACACACACGCCTACAAATATTTCCACATCTCTCCATCCAGTGTGTTGGTGTATCTCATATGACTTGGCAGAAGTGAACCATGCATATGTGCGTGCCAGTGCGGGAATGTGTTCGTTAAGAGTTTTGGCAGTTTTCTCAACGCAGCCTTACAAAAAGATCCACTGGGAAATGTGGTTTTAACGCCCCCTCTCTTCTCTCCTCTTGTTTCCTTTCTCTTTCTCCGTTTCACAAAATCGCCTCTGTTTCTCTACGCTCCGTACCATCTTTTCTTTTTAATTTCTCCTTTTTCCTTGCAATTCCTTTTCATTTTCCTCTAATTCAACCCTGTGAAAACCCTCTCTTCCCCCTCCCCCCCACTAGCCATTGGTTCTAGCTCTAATGACACCAGTGTCTGCTTTTTAATGTGATGTATATTCACTATCTGTTCTCATATTAAAGTCCTGACATCATCATTTGCATCAAAAAACATTGTTTGCTGTGAATAAATATAGGCCTCCAAATCAGAATGGAACTCTCCCAGCACTGTCCGAACACAATGAATGCTGATGGAGAGACACGATAAGTTACCCTGTAGGGAAGGCTGGTCAGATGAAATAGCTACTTGGTATTCCAGCCCTCTCTGAACCATGACACACAGGAGAGGGACGCTGAAAAATATGCAAACGATGAAATACTTCATATATTACGTGGCCTTCTGAAGTTCATCAGCAACAGGAATGATAAGCAGAGTGTGTGTGTGTATACCCACAACACACATGTACAGACGTGTGTATACACGTGCATCTGTTTCAGTCACTCATAAGCAAGAAACAAGTCCCATTGACAGTGATAGGGATCGAAGCGCACAGTCCTTTGCCTGTTTTCCACAGTGACCTCAGCGGCCCCCGTTCTGCTGTGCGAAGTTCAGCAGAGTTCATCGTCTTTGTATCCGCTGAGCTGAGGCTGGCTACTGTCTCCATTCTTGTCTCGCTCATCTCTCCTCACCCCTGTCCCTCCCCAGGTTTACTTCCATCACCTATCCTGAGGGGATAACTGCCTCCACACTCACAAACACACACACACACACACACACACACACACACCTCCCCTGTGTGTCCTAATCCGGCCTCACCCTGACTCTCCCTCTGCTCTTTGGCTGCAACCTCTTTATATGTGATGTCACTTAGGAGAAGTACTGCCTTTTTGGTGCGTCTGCGTATGTGTGTTTGAGAGTATAACTGGGTGTGTGTCTGTGTGAGTCAGTGAGCGGAGGCGTGCATGTGTGTGAGTATGTGACAGGGAGAGAGAGAGAGAGAGAGAGAGAGAGAGAGAGAGAGAGACAGAGAGAGAGAGAGAGACGGAAAGAAGGAAAGAAAGGCACAAGTGTCAGGTTTCCCTTTTCAATTCAGAGGCTCAACTCCTTGTTTTTAATCTAGAAAAGAGGGTGAAAAGAGCAGGAAAGGAGAGAAGATAGCTGGGAATTTGAGCTGCTGACAGCTGTTTTTTGTCCCTTCACTCCCTTCTTTCTTTCTCTTTTTACACTGTCACGTCTGGGTACCCAAAAGCATTTTGTATAAGCATATATACAAACTGCATAAATGAGACCTATTTATATCTGTTAACCCCGTATATAAAATGTGATTAAAGATGCCCCCACCCACACACACACACTGCTGATATCATTTATTTTCAAATCACATCTTTTTTCTCTTCCTGTGACGTCCCCACTCACCACATCCTGGTTTTGACGCCGGCTGGTTTTAACCGTTTTCCTGTCAATGTTCAGATCACATATTCACACACACATATGTTCTCACAACGCCAGCCACTCACACACAGTGTACGATAAGTAATTATATACTATCATGGTAGGCTACTGTCCAATCTGTGGGAAGCCTGTCTACTTTGGTGAGTTTGACTTCTTTCATTCCTACTTTTACTATTTGTCTGTCTGGTATTTTCGTTCTCTTTTCGTTTCCATCTTTTATTGCTGCCTCTTGATGTCTCTCTTTGACGCCGTCTCACCTGTATAGGAAAATATATTCAAAGTTTTGAGAATGTTTCTTTTGTCATGAACTCAGATTACACAAATAATAAGCCCGTGGAAGTAAAAAAAAAAAAAAAAAAGAATAAAAAAAACATGTGAAAAGGATTTAAACACATTAACAGGTCACTCTACCGATGGACATTTATACATGCCAGAATTTAATAACGTTAATGACGGCTGCATTCCAATCAGGTATACTATCTACAGCACCTTAACCATATTAGTTACACCTGTGCTTCCTATCTTTTACAAACCTTTTACAAACCTTTGGAGGTCTAATTTGGTGAGATATCCTAAACACATTTTTCTGTGCGAACCCATTCTCTGTCTGGAGGACAAACCAAACAAACAAAAAAGGGGCCTATTCTTCCTCTACATCTAGCTTCTTTTTCTTTTCTAGCACACACAGTCAAATGCGTACACACGTATCCATAATAACAACAGGATGTGGGTCTGGCCAAACCAGTTTGCATAGTGCTCTCTGGGTTTCCTTCTAACCTTCTGTCTCTTTTAGCTTGATGCACAACAGCACTCAAACCAATGATTTTAAGTCTTTTTTTTCCCACTGGTTTTTCTTTCCTATTCATGTGGCAGTTTGAGTTCAAATTCTCTGATTTGACCCTGGCCTACTTACCTCTTTTCCTCCAACACCACACTCTGTGGCCTATTTGCACTGATGAGTGTAACAGTCTGGAATCATACGATTTCTTGTAAAACCAATGAAAACATATCACGTGACAGAGCTGCTTATTGTGTGAAACAAAGAATCTAAACAATGATACAGCATAAAAAAAAGATGGAGTGTCACAATGTGTGCAATTGCAAAAATCCTTCTGAATTTAAGCTCTCTAAACAAACTAACTTTGACAAAATATCCTACACTACATATCATTTAACGCCATCCTTGTCCTTCTTCGGCCCAGGTGAGAAGAAGAGGTCTTTAGGGAGGGACTACCACCCTCTCTGTCTGAAATGTGAAAAGTGCAACAGGCAGCTCACACCTGGACAACATGCTGAGGTATATGAAGAGAATGAATGAGGAACTATAGTAAGACAAGTCATTTAATGAATGAAAACAAAAAAAAGAATGATGTAGTAAATACCTCCTGCTGATTATGTTTCAGTATGATGAGAAGCCATACTGTTCACACTGCTACCTGAGGATGTTTAGTCCAAGAGGTAATGCACACACACACACACACACACACACACACACACAGACACACACACACACACACACACACACACACACACACTGGCAGCCGCATACAATTTCTGAATTGCTTTTCTCTGTGTGGATCTCTCTTGACAGGTAACAGGTGACTGGTGTCCAGACTGAACCCAAACGGACATCACGGACATAAAGAAAAATGAATAAGCCAAAATGAAATAAATTCACAAAATAGAGTACATTCAATTAAGTTGTATATTTATAAATTGAATATTTATGAATGTGATAACCTCTTGATTCCATGTGTATGTGATTGTTCATTTTTATATAGTAAATTAGTTTTTTTTTGTTTGCACGTGTAGCAGATTGTCAACCAGTCAATTGTTCATAAATGCAACATAAAGTCCATGTCTCAGTCTCTGTGATAGTTTTTCAAACACAAACCAGCAGCCTGCAAGCTCATGTTTGGGCAAGCAGGTTGGATGTATGGTACTTGTTTGCAAACTAACAAATACTCTAATCACCAGCAACACACATGCACATAAAAAATGAGTAGAGCTAAAGGGTTTTCCCTTTCTCCCTCATCAGGCAGCCAGGGGAAAGGAGAAGGAAGGAAGAAGGGATGGATGAGGGTGGTTGCTGTTGGCAGGATAAACCAGGTCTTATGCCAGCAGAATCTGCTGGAATGGTTGCACACAGCGAAGCAAAGACGGATATCACATACACGCACACGCACACGCACGCTCATGCATTCATACAGTGTGTCTGCAGTGTGCCTTAACTGCTGCAGGGGATTGTCATCCAGTGGTGGGTGAAGCACACAGGTTTCACACACACGCACACACACACACACACACACACAGAAAGAGAGAGATGTGCTGATGTGCTTTACTGTAAAGTGTCATGTGTCACACACGAGTGACATTTCAGGTATTTGTCCTTGAAGGATAGAGGGATACAGAAATAAAGAAGGCTGAGGCAGAAAAAGAAGAAAGCACAAATGATGAACAAAGAAGGCTGATTATTAGGATTATTCTAACATCTTGCAAAGCGCTAGCAGAGGGATGCCTGCGTGTCTTTGAACCTGTCCGTCTGCCTCTCATCCCCCCAGATCCTTCCTTCATCCTCCCTCCTGCTCTATCCCTACCACTCTTTCCCTCTCTCTCTCCATGTCTCCTTCACCCCCTAACCCCCTACCTTGATAGATCACATGACTGCTGTGATACCAGCTGGCTGACTGCTCATTTGCATGTGTTTCAGCTATACTCTCCCTTATTAGAGAGACGGGCGGTGATGGAGGGGCCGAGTTATAGGTGGAGAGGGGCTGGGGGTTAGCGAGGTGCTGCAGAGAGTGCTGGGTGATTGAGGGGCACTGTGAGAATTCAAAGAAAGATAGAGCTCATGAATTTATAGGGAAGACAGTCAGAGAGAGAGAGAGAGAGGGGGGGAGTAAAATATGCTAGAGGAATGAAAAATTACTGTATTAAACTTGGTATAGTTAAAGTAGAGGTCCTTTAACCTGCTGGAGCAAATGTATTATTAACTTAACATGTGCTGGCAGCATCAGAAGAAGGCCTGTTTGTGCTCCTGAACTTCACACAGTAGGCTTATTACTACAATGCTGACCAAACTATGATGACACAAGCACCAGACAGACTGACATTTCCCCAAAAGACACAGCAGTTTTTAGGCAACAATGCAAAAGTAAATAAATAAGAAGGAAGAAAATGAAAAGTGAAAATAGTATATAGTAATAGTAATAGAAATCAACACTTTGCACCAGTCTTCATTTGTGTATCACTATCGACATCTAGTGGTGATAAAGGTTACTGCTACATTTCTCAATTCAGTGACTTATGAATGAATGGACAATGATGGCATCAGTGTATTTAAGTGTATGGAATTTGTGAGTCTGATCATAGGACCATAAAACCTAAGAAAAAGAAGCGGACTTTTCATGTGCATACACAGTAATTTTATTACTGGTCATTTAATTGATTGATTTAATAAAGCTGAATTATGTTGAAGCGCTCAGCAGCTGAACTCTGTAGTCATAACAGCTGATTGGTGACTGTGGTTAGCTAAAGTTAATGTAGCTTTATAAGCTGTATATATGGTGCCACACATTGTTTACAGTGTAAACATTCCTTTAAAAGGAAGGCAGAGAAAGAGAAAAACCCAAACGGGTTTTAAAGTAAAGCTAATATTTGGTTTACAGCCGACATTAGCTAAAAACTAACTCGAAACGTCTGGGCGTTAGTAACATGGTCGTGTGACACCCGATTTTTATAATTTGAAAATATTTTTAGACATCGTTATTTCATTTTATTTCTTTTTTTCGCCTGGAGGTCGGACTTTACAAGGAGCACCTGAAAGCAACATTGTCCGACGCTGTTGTTTTACGGGGCGCATGCGCAGAGCTAAATAGGAAGCAAAGCAGACGAGCTTGACGAATTATTATGTGGACATATTGGTGAGTGAAAGCAGCTGCTTTCAAATGAATTAAATGGGGTTTGTGTGCTCTCTGGAAGTACAGAGTCTGTTTAAAATGGAAGACTGACAGCTCGAAGGGGATTTAATTTAACCTGACGTACATTTAATTGTATGATATTAAAAACGGAGCGACCATGATGTCAGAATGCGACCCGACAGAGACAGAAACCGGCGAGCCCGAGCTGGACACCGTAGCGACGGCGGTGCCTCCGCCGGAGTGTAACTTTCACTCAGTAGACCCTCCAAATGTATTATTCGACAGGAACAAGTTAGGTTTGGGACTTACGACGAACCCTGGAGTCGCCGTCCGTATTTCGGACTCTTGTGAAAGCGTCCTGACCGAGCTGGAGACAGACGGCTCCGGCGAAGAGGCGTTGTTGTTGCCGTGCTTAGCAGGAAGCTCGACGTCTCCGCGGGATGGACGAGAGAAGAGGAGCAGGCGGAACAGACACAGCTCGTCGTCAGATAAAGACACCTTGGCCTCCCCAGGTAATTGTTGTGGATCAGGGAATTTGAGATCTGATTACAGTAAGTAGCCTACATGCAGGTAGGTCAGGATATGCTCCCGAGATGTTTAACAAGATGCCTTCAGGGAGTTTTTATACAGACTGCTTAGGCGTAACGTGGTTAAAACACTGTGACATAATGCAAGCCTTCTCGGGAAAATTACTCCACTAACTCCCACAGGGACACTAAAGGAACATATTTTGGTAATCAAAATGGATAATGACAGGTTAAAATGGACAATGATCGGTTTAAAAGCAATAACTTGTTGCACCAAGAGCTCTAAATACATACATAAATAAACGACCCATACATCCGTGTTACTCTGTATGCATTTGGCTTGTTTACAATGAGATGTAATCTCCCCGTGTGTGTTTTCCAGTCAGCTGATCTGAAGCAATAGCTCCATGTTATCATATGAGCTGGCACTTTCACATGGTGACGTGAACGTTACATAAAAGTCCAGCCAGGTGTGTCTCTCCCAGTAAAGACCTGTCATCATACTTCTGTAATTGATTCATTAATGCCATTAATTCAGATTTAGCAGATGTCTTCCTCTGTTTCTTTCCTGTGTGTGTGTGTGTGTGTGTGTGTGTGTGTAAATATATATATCTCTGTTGCTTATCTGCCGTGCCAGGTGTATTTTAGACTACACAAAAAGCAAACGCTGGTATTGGGGGAGAAACAAAAGAAAGGTGATCTAGTCACCATGGAAGCAGAACAAGGTATTCTGATTAGCTGCTAATTTGATTTTTAACACTACTCCCCCTCAAACCACCCACCTCGTTCCCTGCAACACCATTTTAAAGCATTTGCTTCCTCCAGTATCCACTTCTGTGGGGCTCTCGCTCTGCTGAGATCTATTGTTCCAACATGTTCTATCAGGGCCAGAAATCTAGGCCACAGGTAGGTGCACTGAACCTGAAAACACACGTGTTAGCATCCCATTTCCTTTGGCCTTTTAGGATAATAGCGTTCAGGTGTTGAATTACAACACTTTTCAGTCAGTACATCATTAAGTAGTAGTTGCATAGTCTTGATAGCTCATGTTCAGCATCTCTTTGAATTATATAAAATACCATGCAAATCTTAATTTGCAAGTTATGGCATATCTCACGTGACCTAAACATTGTAGTTTTACAGTTCAGTGGTTAAATTTGCATCCACTGAGCTGTCTTCTAACCAGAGGCCATAGTGAGCAGGAGCAGCAGTGCAGCAGATGCACAAGATACATTTATCCCCAACTGATAAATTTAAATACATTCGTATACTGACAAGTGCAATGGCATTCGTTCTATGGGCTTGCAGTGGCATAAATGTAAAGTTGCTTTTCAGTGTGGCCTTTTTTAATTTTAATGAAAAGTAACCGTTTTCAGAGTGCAGTGTTGTGACATGTCACACTCTGCATGCGCTGCAGGTCAGCTGGTCTCTGGAGCTCCCGCTGTGAAACGGCTCTGCTGCTTCCATTAACTGGACCAAGGTTTCTAAGAGACAAACATTAAATATGCATAAGGTCTGTGAGCCAGCAAACACGCATGTAGACACACAAACGCTCAGAGAGACGTTCCAGCTTCCTGCAGCCACACTACACAGTGACATGATCAGACTTTCATCAACGTTACAATCGACGGAAAGCATGCATCCTTCATCATGCAAGACAGCTAAATAAACACTGAATTATCTCTTTTTGATGAGGTTGAAGATAAAATATTGTCAACACACACCAAAAGAGACACGAGTATCAACGAGTAAAGACTTTATGGCCACATTTGTTTTCGTTGCAGGGTGATATAGAGGCAATTTGAACCCTGCCAGCTTCAGTTAAGGGTGTTGCTGTGTGCTGTAAAATCTTGACGGCTTAGGGACCTACACAGGAAATAACATATCTTAAGTAAATGGCTTGTTATCTTACTAATGGAAGAGGACATCTGGAGGCCTGACAGTCTTGTCTTGAGTCAGTGTCACAAAGAGATGATCTGACCTTCTGGTGTGAGTTTCCCAGATTAGAGTTGCTCTACTCCTGTCGGCTGTCTGTAAAAGGCAGGTTTTAAATCTTTTTTTTTTTTTTTTTTTAGGATGACCTAGACTTAGCCAGCGCCAAATGAAGCACAAAACAGAAGTGTGCAGCATAGCTTAAAATATCATTATAGTTGCCCGTGTAGAGTGCACCTCATACACAAACTTTAAGGCTTTTAGAGAGATGTCACTGTTAATATTGTGAGGTTGGTGTTTTTTGGGTGAATGGAAATGAAGCAATAATGGAGGCACAAATCGCCCAAATATGAGAACGAGGTCTTTGCGGCTGGAAGTCCTTCAGAGGTCTGCTGTTGCATAAAAGGCTTAGTTTTTGCTAGGATATCCTCATGTATGTCACCACATATGTACATTTTAAATCATCCAAGTCACAGATGTAATTTCTGCCTATCTCTGATTGATCCCTTTATTGTCGTCTTCCTCTTTTGATTTGCTTCTCTCGACCCTTGAAGTGAATTTGCTTCAAAGCTATGTTTGTTTCTCTTTATCTCTCTGTGACAAATGGCACATTAACTGCCCTCCCCTCCCTTTGTCCACTCCTCCCTCCCTCCTACCTTCTCCATGTGTGTCTCCCTTCATCTCTCCCTGCATCCCGCTGTGTCTTCAGTGTGACTGATACAGAGCATATGGAGCCTTTCTGTCAGCTGACTGTTCTGTTTCATGCGAGGAGGAGGAAGGTAGAACGTGTCATGTCATATGATTGGGCCTCCATCAAAGGAATAATTAGCAACCCAAATTCCTCAGAGCAGTCATATGTGGAGAAAAGCTAGATCTGCGAGACATAGGAAATGCAATTTTCTGACAAGTGGCATAGCAACTCATTTAGTGGTCTCCTCACAGCTAGAAGTTTGTGTTTGTGTGTGTGTGTGTGTGTGTGATAGATGAGGCTAGGTTGTACCCCACCTCTCATCCAGTGTGTGTCGGGAACAGTTCCAGCCTCCCATGACCCTGAACAAGCAGACAGTATAAGCAGTTTAAAGAATGGCTGGAGAAACTGTGTGTCTGATATTACACAGTGAGAAATTAGAGGAAACACACATCAGCTTAAAGGTTGACAAAAGTATATTTTAACAGCATATTTTTGGGGCGTGATGGTGCCGTTTCACTCTTCCGCTCATGAAGAAAAGCAATTTCTATTTTACAGTAGCACACTCTAATTGCCTGCAGTGTAAATATGAATATTAATGTTAACCTATTTTTATTCTAGGTACCAACAGTGGGGACTTCAACCATTTCCCTGACGATCCAGAGTTTGCAGATATTATCCAAAGGGCTGAACAAGCTATAGAGAATGGCGTCTTTCCAGAGAGGATTTCCCAAGGTTCCAGTGGGAGCTACTTTGTCAAAGACCCAAAAGGGGTGAGTAGGGGATTGAGTAAGGACCACTAATGAATGAGAAGGGGATAAAAGGAAACATCATGGACTAAACTCACACAAAGTTTTTGTTTAAACCAAATTCAAAAGTTTCTATGCCAGAGTTCTAGCATTTAGCACACTTTAAGTTCCCTATAAGGTGGTTCTGCAGTTGAAAGGAGTGTGAGGAGTCATTGGCATCATCTGTCACTTCACATTTACTGCTTATAACTTTCCATTTGTCTGCCATGTGCCAAATGAAAATGCATTTTAGCTTTTACACTCTTATCATTCTCTTTCCCATCCACAGAAAATCATTGGTGTGTTCAAACCAAAGTCAGAGGAGCCTTACGGTCACCTGAACCCCAAATGGACCAAATACTTTCACAAGGTACGCTGTGTTTAATTGGTCTAAACAATATGAGCAGATATGTGACAACACCTGCATCTGTAAGACTCTCCTCTAAGACACACGTCCTTGTGTCTCTCATTAGCTCTGCTGCCCGTGTTGTTTCGGCCGAGGCTGTTTGTTGCCTAACCAGGGTTACCTCTCAGAGGCTGCTGCCTCACTGGTTGATACCAAGCTCGGCCTGGGAGTGGTTCCGAAAACTAAGGTGATACATGTGATTATAGTCTGTGTAATATTTAAATGAATACCTGAATGAGTCTGGATGCAGATGCGATTGTATTTATCTGTATTTGCGGTTTTTATAACTGTAAGGTAAATCGTCCCGCTGTGGTAACCTGGTGTTGTTCCTTCTCCATCAGGTGGTGTATTTGGCCAGTGAGACGTTCCACTACAGCGCCATTGACAGAGCCAAATCCAGGGGGAAGAAGTATGCCTTGGAAAAAGTCCCCAAGGTGGGACGACGTTTCCACAGAGTGGGGCTGCCACCCAAGGTAACAGATTAATGCATAGCCCTCCAGGAACTAATGTCATGACCTTTTCATTGTTGTCTTCAACACATTTTATTATGATCATTGGCTTTTAGTTTACACAGGGTGTTCAGATTTATTGTTATTGCTTTTTTTCTGTCATAACTCCTGTTTTTTTTTTTAATGTTGTGATTCATTCCAGTCAGGTGTATCTGTTTGGCTTTTATCTAAGCTTATTTATGTTCTTGTATGATTTAGAAGGGCTGTTATTTACAGGGCAATACAAACGGTGTGGTGATAATGATTAATAATTCTGATGTCTCTAGCGATGCTGTATTTTCCATGTACATGGTGTGCTTACTTAACATTATGAATGTATGAAGGAGTTGCTCAGAATAGCTCCTGATGCAGTCCTGGCAGTGGAAAGTAAAATGAATCATCCTACGCTGTCTGTTTTTGTGTTGCTTGAATAGACAGGTTTATTCACATAACGGGACCGAGTAAGCATTAATGTCATCTCTGCTCTAAACTGTGTTCTTTATTTCAGGATCTTTAAAACGGTGAACGGATATTTTTCTCGTTCACTAGTACATTTTACTCGTCTAGTGCCAATTTAAAATAACAAGATGATGCTGCTCCCTTCTCTGTCATCTGAGACCAATGTCACAATGTTCTATATCATCAGAGATGCTACAGTAGATGTTGTAGAAGCACAGTTGCAAAATGTTTTGAGGAAGAGGTTTCATATTTCAACCGCCACTGTGACATTTCAGCCCCTCAGCCTCACAGTTTCACATATTACATAATCGCACCACAACATTAACAAATAATCAAATTGATCACTATTTTCAGAACGTCAAATGCTGCAAGTACAGTGGTGGCTCATGCGTATGTGATGCATCCCATGATGCCTCTTTCTTTCCAGGTGGGCTCCTTTCAGCTGTTTGTGGAAGGTTACCGTGAAGCGGACCACTGGCTGCGGCGCTTTGAAGCAGAACCGCTGCCTGAGAACATCAGGAAGCAGCTGCAGTCACAGTTTGAGCGGCTGGTGGTGCTGGACTATGTTATCAGAAACACAGGTGCGGATGAGTGAGTGTGTGTTTACTGAACCCAACCCGCAATAGTATCAGTTTAAATTTACAAATGCCATTTCTAATATTTTACTAAAGTACAAGTGCATGTTAAGTTGAATTTGCACTCTTGTCTGAGTGTATTCTCCCTTCACACCTACATATCTACATACAAACACGTTCTCTAACTCTACACTCCTTTATTTTCATTTTTTTCTTTGTCTTCCTCAGACCGTGGGAATGACAACTGGTTAATCAAGTATGAGAAGCCAGGTGAAGGAGAAGGAGAGGGACAAAAGGTGAGGTTAAATCAACACATTCCACCGCCACCATGCAGTTGAAGTGCTGGAGTGTTGATGCAGTTACATTTTTTTTGTCACAGCTTATTTCAAGTTTACAGGGTGAATGATTTTGAGTTTTTCTCCCCCTCCATTCAAAACACATGACACACAGTAGACACACAATGGATGCTGTAGGTCTGGAACAATCCAGTGTCCCAGTGACCTCGCTGCCAGAATACTCTCAGACTACTTGTCATCAATCATTATTCCCCATGCATTGATAAATGAGCAAAGGTTGTCATCTATCTGCCCAGTTACTCATCCATTTGGACGGTGATCAATAACTAGGAGGGTCATGATTGGTCATTAATCATGCAGTCAGTTATTGGTGATGGCTTCTCTCATCTTCCTTCCTCTCGCTGTAGGATGCAGAGTGGCCAGAGATCAGCCCAGACTCCTGCATCAAGATCGCAGCCATCGACAACGGCCTGGCCTTACCCTTTAAACACCCTGATGAATGGAGAGCCTGTATGTTGGTTTCACTTCTCAGTTGTCTGCTATTTTGCTGTCTGTTATCGTCAATCAATGGTGTAAACAGTGGTTATAGACTGATAGATCGTCATCCTGTAGTGCAGCTGTGTCTCTGAGAGACGTTAATGTGTTTGTTAGATAGCTTTAGAGGCGCTGGTGGACAGATTGTGTTACCTTTGAACAGAGTCAGGCTTTCTGTTTCCCTGTTTCATCATAATGTTATGCTAAGATAAGCAGCTGTTGGCTGTAGGTTCAGATTCATTCCTTTGTTATGAAAGTGGTATTTAAAACAAAATGTCAAAGACATACTATTATATAACGAGGCAGTGTGGACTGTAGTGGCAGATACTGTATGACTTATTGTCATGAAATATGTTGTGAGAGCTTATGACAAACTGTACTGTTGTGCTGCCTCCTTCCTTCAGACCCGTTTCACTGGGCATGGCTCCCTCAGGCTAAGGTGGCCTTCTCCCAGGAGACCCGAGAGCTGGTGCTGTCCCGTCTCTCTGACATGAACTTTGTCCAGGACCTCTGTGAGGACCTTTATGAGATGTTTAAGGTACGTGCTAACCTGCATAATGTTTTGGTTGGTTTTTTTTTTTACCTCTCTTTACAGAATTTATTTATAGAAGTTAGAAATTGTATTAGTTAAGCCAGCAAAGTACTCTGTACACTTTTAGTGACACAGGACACTTTTCTCTCTCTTTAGACGGATAAAGGCTTTGACAAAACCATGTTTGAGAGACAGATGTCTGTCATGAGGGGACAGGTGAGTTTTCCTATTTTTTTATCTAAACTGCACATTTTGATTTCGTCATTTCAAGCAGTTTTACTTTAGTCTTTCTCTTTCGTGTCCTCTTTTTAGTTTTTTCTGGCTCTTTCTTTTTACACTCTACCATGCTCTCCATGCTCTCTATCCCGTGCCCCAATTTTAGTCTCCTCCACTGTTTGCTGTGTAACCTCATCACCACCCATGTTGGCCTAATTCCTCCTTCTCCGCCCCTGACGCTGCCTTGCCTTCCTGTGTTTCTATCCTTCTGTCTGTTTTCTGTTGACCTCTTGTCCTCGCCTCTCTTCAGCCAGCGTCTTTTAACACACTTTAATTATGAATTAACAGTAAATGCATTGAAACGTATAACACTAATCTGTTTAATGATCCTGTGTGTGTGTACAGAGTTAAAGTCCCTTTTTAAAGGAGAGTCATACACAATATTTTCGTACCTCTACTAAAGTTCTTCTTAGAGTTAGAAAATACCAAACCTAAATGTTTCCTTAAGCAAATCTTCCTATAAATGCAACGGTTATCTTTTTGACTGCATTGGTTTCTGTGTTTCATACATGAATCCTGTTTGTCCCCAGGTGTTGAACCTGACCCAGGCACTCAAGGATGGGAAGAGTCCTATCCAGCTGGTCCAGATGCCGCGGGTGGTGGTGGAGCGCAGCCGCTCAGGGCAGGGACGCGTGGTCACGCTGGGCAATGCCTTCACGCAAACCTTCCACTGCAAGCGGCCCTTTTTCTCCTCTTGGTAAGAGAACGGATGACTGGAGGGAGCTGAGGAGAGACTTCAGAGAAAGAAAAGAATGCCACACTGAGGGAAGACATGGATGATAAAGTACAATGAAGAATGTTTGTGAAGAAACCGGGCTTCATTTTGTGAATTCGCAGAGAAGTATGGGAGCTGGAAAGACTGGCATACTAGTGTCTCCTGGAAACAGTGGGGCTGTATGTGGTTACCATAGTGACTTTATTGGAAAATCAGCTTTTTCACAGAGGTGGGTTTTGTTTATTGTTAAAACGCAGGAAGGATTTTTTTTTCTTCTTTACCTATTCAATGTACCTACTAAAGTCTCTTGCAAGGTCTTAGTGGGGCTAATGGCCAAAAACAAGCACTTGCAAACCACAAATTTTACAGATCTGTTGTTGAATGGTGTTTGGGATTCTGAAGGATTAGTTTCACAGATCTCTCCAGAAAGGGAATCTTTTTTTTTTTTTCTACAGCAATGTTGCTCCTGGTTTGGGATAAAGTCCAAAAACAAATTTGCTTCGCCTTTTAGGATTACTAAAATATAAATGTGCACATTCGCTGCTGGAAGTCTTTGACTAGTTTCAAACAACTGGGTGAAACTGCTCTTTACTCAGTGTTTCAGTTTTCTGTTGAACAAACACAAACCCAGTGTCTTCAACTCTCACAACTGCCAAAATCTGTCTGCGGAAGGAATATTGAAAAGCCTCGAGAAGAATATTGTTGAAACTTGAATATAAAACTCTTTGTCGGAGGAGGCGGAGGACTAGAAGAAAAAAAACACGTTGCTTGAATGTAATCCGTTTACCGTTTCTACACAGATTCTTGCTTCTAAACATTTCAATACGAGTGAATGCTGTCAAAAAATATTTCTCATAACAATGAATGTATTTGTTGTTCGACTGCTGAGCAGCTTCCTCTCAAACCTCGTTGCATGGCGGATGGCACTTCGCCCCGTCCCTTTATGACAAATTAAAGAGGAAAATCAAACTTGAGGACAGTATTTGACACTTGCTCGGTACAGTTGTTTTTTTCTTATGTATGCATCTTGAAATTTTTATTCCAACTCAAATGATTGTATGAGAAGAGTTGTATATTTAACAGATGAAAAATAAAATTTGGCAAAATTTGATTGTTTTTGCTCAGTTGTATTTTTTTTTTTTTTTTAACAATCTCATAGAAATATCAATGTTGATAGTACACTGTAGCTATTAATAACTGTTGAATGGTATTGTGGAAAAAATATTTGTCTTGCACTGAAATTATTTGTATAACTTGAATGTTTCTGTAGATCAGATATCAGAGAAATGATCAACTAAGAACATAAGAAAACTACAGACTAAAACATAGAAATATACACTAGAGCTGTGCAATATTCCTGTTAAAATAGATCCTGATATTTCGGCTGTCCAACTTGATGACTCTTGATAAAGACAGGAAACACAACTGTATCTGCAGTGCATTATGGGTCTTCTGATATACAATCTGTTTTAGAAAAAAACAGCCATTTTCTGCTCGACATCCTATACAATCAAATCAGCGATTTGGAGAATACACCTACATAGCAAGGTTCATCATAAATTGTTGTCATGGTGATATCAATGAAACAACATTGTATGTCATAGTGTCCCTGAGTGAACTGGAAAAGACTTCTTAAGCTACTTAGAGCTAAAACAAAACAGAAAAGCTCTTAAAGGATGGCAGCATCAACTGTATTTAACGATGAATCTAAACATATAAAGTGACTAGAATTTTTGCACAGTACTGTAAAATCTAAACTTTTAATGTTTGTTATTCTTATTTAATGCTAGGAAACAAAAAAAGAAAAAAACTACAGCTCAGGACATTATTTTTCATCTTAGCTTTGAGTCACACAAACGTCATAGCAAATCTGAACAGCAAAGGAAAGATGCACATCTCTTAAAGACATCTCTACATGCATCTGCAAATGAAATGTGCACAAAACAGCACACAACCACATACTTCCTCTACAGGGCGCTCCACCCTGGCTGTGAGTGAAGCAGCTGCAAAGTGTCACCACACATAGACACGCGTTCATCAGTTTGGATAAAGGCTTGTGCCTGCGCACACACACACACACACTGAAATGTGACAATACATGTTGCAATATTATCAGCAGTAGACTTACACTGCCCCCATGTGGAAAACTGTTCTTGTGTTGCTCATGGGCCAAATGTTAAAGTGCAATCTATAAATACAGGAAACGCTGCTTCTTTACATCAGCACTATTGGAGTAAAACAGACCTGTGTTTTGAATCGTGTCAGGTTCAGGAACTTTTTTATTATCAATGGAAACAGTAATATGGTGCAAAGACAGAAAAACACTAGCTATTAAAAAATTTAGCTATAATACTTACTGCCTGCAGGTAGTGCGTTAATATTGGGGGGGAAGAAAGCATCCCTGTCTCTTGCCTGCAGTGAGTGAGAGAGAGTTTGTGATTCCATGTTCATTCGCCAATTTAATGCAATATAAATTATAGCCTTTAAATTATAGTCCTTTGCTATGGGCCTGGACGGTTTAGGTAAGTTCATGTCATGAATTACCTCAGTCTTCAGTGTGTGTGTGTGTGTGTGTGTGTGTGTGTGTGTGTGTCCACTAGATGGTGCGCATTATAACAGCAGCTGGAGTCGCTTCATCCTCTTGGTTCAGTCACTTCTGACTCTTATATCCACATAAGAGTTCATGTAGGTCTAATCCTTCTTCACACCAGCATATATCTGTGGATTAAAGTCAGCGCAGTGGAAAACCAATCTGATGACAATGCAGTTCCTTTTACTTGCAGCGGTGGTTCTTTTTGCGCACGACTTCACCGGCGCCGCGCGCTCTGACAGGTGCGCCTCCCGGTGCGACGTGACTTTGTGTCCGAGCCCCAGCTGTCCAGGCGGGTACGTCCCGGACCGCTGTAACTGCTGCCTTGTGTGTTCACCGGGGGAGGGAGACCCCTGCGGCCGCAAAAACGACCTGCCCTGCGGGGATGGATTGGAGTGCAAGCTGCTCACTGCGGGGAGGCGGCGAGGCTCCAAGGGGGTCTGCCGCTGCAAGATGGAGCACGAAGTGTGCGGGAGCGACGGGAAAACGTACGGTAACGTGTGTAAGATGAGAGCAGCCAGTCGTAAAGCTCTGCAGAAGGAGAGACCCGCAGTCAGCCAGGCGCACAAAGGACCCTGTTCACCTTCAGGCACAGGTAGGGCTTATTGTTTTGTTTTGAGATTTTGCAACAGCAGGATGGATGCTCAGACATATCTGGAATTGTTATATTAACATATTTGCAGTTGGATAAGTGCTGAATTTCTCAGAACTTTACTAAAATGATAAAACAAACAGCCAAATGTAACAGTTAGAGACTTTATCTTGATCCCAATTCTAAACTAATATTTATTGATGAAGCTTGAGGATGTAAAGAACAGCCGCTTGATATTTAAAGATGCAGTACATAAAAGAAGAGTTTGTTGTATGTTTGTAAGTATGATACAGTGTGTGTGTGTGTGTGTGTGTGTGTGTGTGTGTGTGTGTGTGTGTTCATGTCACTACAGGTCATCCCCTGGTTCATCCCAGCAGTCCTCGCTACAAGTTCAACTTCATCGCTAATGCAGTGGAGAAAATAGCCCCTGCGGTTGTCCACATTGAGCTATTTGTAAGGTGTGGTATATGTGTGTGTGTGTGTGTGTGTGTGTGTGTAAAATATGTATGGGACAAAATCCAGTGTGAAGGATAATTGTGTAAAAGACACAGCAGTCTTTGCAGAATAGATCAAAGAGTAGATCACATGTAGTTTGTCTCTTCTCCCTCTAACTTGTAACTTTACTTTAGATTTAAATGATTGCTTCGTTATTGTTTGGGTAATTACATGTGGAAAATATTCTCAGTGCTCATGAGACAATGAGACAATGAGACAATGAGACAATGACTGGAAACTTTAAACAACTTCTATTAATACAACCTCCACCCAGCAACCTGCTGCATCTCTTGTCCCCAGAACCTGTGCTGGTAGAGTGTCTTTAAAAAAAAATACAATTTTAATAGTTTTCGTTCTTCTTCATCAGAAGTTGTCTTCCCATCTCTTGTCTCCAGACATCCTCTGTTCGGTCGCCACGTGCGTCTCTCCAGCGGCTCTGGTTTTATCGTGAGCCACTCAGGTGTGATTGTGACCAACGCCCACGTGGTGACCACGGCTGCCACGGTGACAGGGCGGCCCCAGCTGCGTGTTCAGCTCCACGACGGCGACGCGTACGAAGCCGTGGTCAGAGATGTAGACAGAAAGGCAGACATCGCTACTATCAAGGTCAATCCTCAGGTAAAAACACACACACATACACACACACTTCATTTACATCCTCCAGTCATGATCATAACAACTTTTTTCTCTTGTTTTTCAGTTGGAATGAGTGTGAAAAAGAAATGCAATTTTACCTTTCTGTGTTTCTGTGCCTGTTTTGTGAGACATTCAGAAATCTAGCGGGAATACTTTCATAAACACCATCTCTGTGACTCACAGACACAGCACCGATGTGTGTATTCTCACACTGATACCTCAAATACTTGGAGAGTTTTGTCAGCTTTAAACTCTTCTTTCCTTTTTCTCTCTGCTTGTTACTCTTCAAAAGTCTCTTTCCCATTCATCATTTGTACTTTTTTTCTTCTTCTTCTTCTTCTTCTTCTTTGCATGTCCATGTTTGCTCATGTGTGTTTAGACTGTATGTGCTTTATGTGTCTCCATATGGGAGCAGAAGAAGCTTCCTGTGCTGTCTCTGGGCCGGTCGGCTGATCTGAGACCAGGGGAGTTTGTGGTGGCGATCGGCAGCCCCTTCGCTCTGCAGAACACCGTCACCACCGGCATCGTCAGCACCGCCCAGAGAGATGGCAAGGAGCTGGGCATCAAGGACTCAGACATGGACTACATCCAGACTGATGCTATTATTAATGTGAGCTCTCTCTCTCTCACACACACACATACACACACACAGTCATATACATGCATATATACATACTAATCGAGGCCTTATTATTTCACTTGTGTTATGCATGTGTGTTCAAACTATTGTTTCTCTCTTATATTTCACCTTATTGTGAGAAGTACGGCAATTCTGGAGGGCCTCTTGTTAACCTGGTGAGTATTGTGCTGTGACATTTATATCGACAAGCAACACAATTTTATTTCATGCCCTGTGTGTGATGTAATGTGTGTGTGTGTTTCTTTTAGGATGGTGAGGTGATAGGCATCAACACCTTGAAAGTGACCGCAGGGATCTCCTTTGCTATACCCTCAGACAGAATCAGACGCTTTCTTGCGGAGTCACAGACCAAACACAGCAAAGGTCAAGGGTCAAAGCCTGAAGAGGACAAAGGTAAAAAAAAAAAAAAAAAAAAAAGTAAAAAGTAGATAGATCCTAATGCATGTGGGAATATATTTGATTTTAGTGAGTCTCACTTGCTGTGACAGATAAGACCAAACTTCAAAGAAGATTTACAAAGAAAACGCAGTCGGATACGGGTGAGATACAAACTTTGCTCATTATGGGATTTCCAGAACTGGAAACTCCAAGAGTTACATTCTTGATGATGATTCAATCTATACCGTTGTTGTTGTTGTTGTTGTTGTTGTTGTTTTCAGAGATGTCAGGAGTGACGAGACGCTTCTTAGGCATCAGAATGCTCATGATCACCAAAGCGTGAGTTTTTAACATGCACACACACACACACACACACACACACACACACTAGATCATGAGCAATTTTAACACAGACATAGGTTAGCATTGGTATTAGCATTGTTAGCATTAGCATTAGTATTATTGTGTTTGTCTGTGTTTTCTGTCAGTCTAGTAGCAGAGTTGAAACGTCAACATCCAGACTTTCCTGACATCAGCAGTGGAGTTCTGGTGCAACAGGTCATACCCAACACTCCGGCAGAAAAGTACGTTCACACACACGTACAAAAATCCAAGCACACACACACAGACACACACACAGACACACACACTCATCAGTCCAACATTTGATGTTGTTTCAAATGTTTTTTTCTTGCACATCTAGTTACATAATCTATGTTTGTCGTCATGTTTGCTGTACATCGCACTTGCATTACACATGGCACTTCCTGAGCTAAATAAATGCACTTCCTCTGTGTCTTAGTGGAGGTATTATGGAAGGTGATGTTATTATGAAGCTGAATGGTCGACCAGTCCAGACCACTGAAGACATCTTCGAGGGTTTGCAAGGTGACCGGCCTCTCCTGCTGGAGCTTCGCCGAGGAAACGACGACTTACTGTTCAACATTCATCCTCATATTACGGAGCATTGAAGAATGAGACAATTGATTTGCGAACAATTGTTGTTGTTTTTTGTTTTTTTTACCAGTCCAATGTCTACCAGTCTAATTTGTTTAATGCCTTTTTTTTTCTAAATGACACGTAATTACAATACTGCAGAAGGAAATGTATTGCACTGTATATTGTGTAAGGCTCAGAGAGTTTTAGAATAAAAACTTCCAAAGGAGAATCTGTACATGGATGTGACTTTATCTGCTCATCCGTCCGTCTGCCTATGAAACCAGCAGCTGTCGTCCATCTGCACAGACGGCAAGTTCAGCTCGTTTGTTTATGTCTTCTCATCCCAAATCCCTCATCGCTACCTTGGAAAGACGCTCACCTAATTTAAACAAACCTAAGTGGTCACCCTGAGACACAGAGTACACACACACACAGACACTGAGCCCTGTTAATGGAAAATATACTTTTATCGTCTCCTGTTTTGGTAATGGAACTCCTTGTGCATAACGTAACATCTGAACCCTGAAATTAAGGATCCTGGCATCAAGACACAAAGTGAGAGTACTTTGCTTAGATTGGTTGTTTTAGGTTATCCAAGTCTGAAAGTCTGAAACTGATGACAGAATTACAAAAAGTTGACCTGAGCAGACAGGACTACTTAGTGGCTTGGCATGGCATTATTCCAGGATGGCGTTAGGCTCGGTTTGTCAGTACAGATGATGTCATCACCTTAAGAGTGACCCTGTAACCCCATTTGAAAAGCGTCTGTGTGTGCACAGCTCATAAACAGGACCCAGACAGACAATCCTCCCAGCTTATTTGAATAACTACTGTGCCATGTTACTATTGGCACGAGACAAGAGGAGAACGAGAGAAGAAACCAAAAAGGAAAGAGAAGCCAATAAGACTTTGATGAAGGGGAAAAAGGGAAAATGTGGGACAAATTGCTACAGGATTGCCGGTTTAGGACTATTATGCTTCTCTATGTTGCTGACATAGTTGTTTGAGAGTGTGTGTCTTCTGGTCAGGACACATTGTCATAGCACAGACACATTGTCATAGCAGAGCAGCAGACAACCTCACTGGGTCAGGGAGAGGATACAGCTTTTTGTCCTTATAGAGACAAAAAGAGAGACATAATAAAACTATCACTGAGCTCTCTGTTAAATTATACCACAAAGATTGCAGGATTCTGGTAATAGTAAATAAATTGATCTGAAGTGCAACATATAAGCAGTGTTTTCCATAGAGTTCAGCTCCTGTTCAGGCCGTGGATCAATGAACATATTGCCATCTAGAGGCAAATTAACACTATTTATAGTTCCTGAATAGGCCAGTAGATGGCGCGTTGGGTATAAAAATACCCCCCCTGACGTGGCAACTGCTCAGATGTTCAGATTAAAGGACTACTGTATATGAAAAGTTACATGTCTTGCAGCAGTCTATAGATGGCTCTGGTTTCACAGCTACATATTTAACATCCCTACAGAAAAGCTTGCTGTAATGTGTTGTAGATAAAGCTTTTGTCTACCGTGTTACTTTTGTGCTGCATGGACCTACTGCATACGCTGCTTATGGTACAGACGATCATAATTATATTTGTCAGTGCTAGATGTGCTGATTATCCTGTGGAATAACAAATAACACTTTTAGGAATTATATGAAATTACACATTCAGTGCTGCAGTGAGCAGTATTCACCATATTCTCCAAACTGAGAGCTTCAGAAACTGCATTTTTGGGAGGTAACTCATATCCAGACTTTACTGTATGACTTGTAAAGCCTTGTTGCTAGCTGCTAGGTAGTCTTGTGACTATGAGGAACATACTCTGATATATTAATGACCCCCAAAGCCTATTTTCTCAATCAGCATCTCAGCCACAGTCCCACATGGAGACACATTTTTCTGCCAAAGAGAGAACAGTTTATTATTTTTACGAGCGATTCCTGTATTTGTGTTTTTGTGGGAGGGCCCTCAGCTGGGAAAAATTCGATGACACGTGTTTCAGGATTTAGCAATGTTTGAATCAAAATGGGGCTGTTTGCTGATGTCGCCACGCCACTGTCAGTCAAATCTGATCAAATCACACCCACGCAGCTCCCATTAAGACAATGAGCTATGTTTTTAAATGTAAAACTTAACAAAAACAATGTTTTTCTTTCCCTGAGCTTTAACTTTGATTGTTGCACATTTAGTAATGAATACTTAGTGATACAAAGAAACCAAGTTTTCAGGGGTGGTGTTTGCTTCAACCCATTACCGTATTTCTTTTCCATCTGATTTGTATGCATCCCTGTATCTCATATCCACTACTCATCTCCTGTCTTATCTCTTTTTTTCTCTCGTCTGATTGCGTCTGAACTACATTTGCATTCATATTTACTTCCTATAGATACTGTAATAACCTACCCACGCTTTTGGCCCCTGGTAGGGTACAGGGACCTTTGACCTCCAGGAGAGGCAGCTATACGTATAATGAACAGGGAAAATAATGATGTTGCTTGTGACACTTTGTTTATTAATCATTCAGAGAGATAAAGACTGAGAGACTTTTATGGAGGGGTGCAATGGTAATGCCATATAATCCCATATAATGTCAAACTGTGAGTCATCAGCGACCCCACAACCTGATGACATTCTGACTGCCATTAGCAGCACTTAATGAATGCTAATCAACATAACCCCCACCCCCATACTCAAATTAACCTGAGAGGGAAGCGTGTGCTATTAGAGAATATAAATACTGAGCTAGAAGAATAACTCCAGCGTTTTGGACATTTGTATGCTCATATGGAAAGGAGCTAAAGAGGATACCTTCACAGTAAAGTTGTGAGTTGGAGGAACAGACTGCCGGCACGGGCATCTGGCATTGAGCAGAGTGATATACAGATTGCACTTAATTTAAAAAAAAAGAAAAGAAAAACATTAAAATGTGGTATTACAGTAGTACAAGCCCTAATTACTTCCATCTGTGTGAAATCCAACTCACTTTATGAGTCACTGCCTCACGCCAGAACCGCTGTTATTTAAAGTGAAAGGAGAGGAGAGCAGAAATTGAGGAGAGGAGAGAAGAAGAAAGGTGATATTTTTGGTGAGAAAATACAAAATCACTCTATTGGGCATCTTTGACATTAACATTAAAATCATAGTTTTACACCAGACGGTTTTACAACACCTCACGGTTTCAACAGAAAGCAAAAAAAAAAGAGGCTCAAAGTCACGCCCACATCATGAGATAAGCCAACCATGGAACAATATTCAATTCACTAAACACACACACACACCCATAGCATACAGTATAATGTGGCTCCATAAACTACACAATGAGACTTAGGAAAAGCCAAGTAGACCCATGTGTTGCTTTCACCTCCAGAATAGTAATAAAATATTTTATAGTAAATTCGAGTGCAAAGCTGTACACGTAAATGTAGTCCATGTAAATGCCTATGATATACCTTTCAACACTTTCAAAGTATCCATCCTCGAAAGGACACATCATTTTTATTGAAAATTTCATAAGAGCTCGAATTCCGGGCGTTCCTTGGAAAGTACTTGTTTTTACTGAGTTTTTCATGTGGAAATACTCCAGAGTAAAGTTGTTGTTGAACTTGAAGTGAGACAGTGAATATCTTCTCTTTTGTTTTGCTTGACTGAAGGAACAGTCAAGGAGGTTTTTGTCCAAAAAAAAAAAAAAAAAAAAAAATGGAAGGGGTGATTATAGTTTGAAATAAAATGGATAAAGATGAAAGATTAAAAATGAAGGGTTTGACTTTTCCCCTTCCTTTCCTTCTTGCATACACTACATGTGCCAACACGGTTGCTAAGAGATCTTTCCCATTTATCTCATCCTTCTCACCTTGTGTATTTCTCATTCACATCTTTCATTCTGCTTTTTTTCCAGTGGAAATGAGTCTCTTGTGTCAGTGTGTCGCTTTGTGGCCTTCAAATCCTAAACCTAGATCATAAAATCAGCTCTAGCAGAGGACACAATGCCCTTTTTTCCCCACTAAGACTTCTCATTTAATATTTCTAGGTGTCAATATGGTTGACATTAATTCCCCCCAGTAAGAAAGATGTCATATTAAAATAGTTCAGCATTCCCAATTATTATCTGACAGTTATAAGAAAGGCCATTGTAACATCAGAGTTCAACTTTGCCAGTCCACTGATATATTTTGTTAGTTATTTTCAGTATAATCCACACATAAAGACATAAAAGAGAGGCAGTGCTGGTTATTTAGACTATGCTGCTGTTGGCTGATGGCAGTCTTGTTTTATTGCTGTTTTAACAGTGGATCACATGACATCCTTTGTATGTGAAAAGTATAGCTCATAGTGACACACAACACAACAACAACTAGCCCGGTTATGTCCAAAGTTTAAATAAAAACACAAGGTTCACTAATTAAATTATGTATCTTGTTTGTTTCATGGGGAATTACTGTAAGTAGTAACAAGTATCAGAAGATGTCAGGAAGTCATCAAGAAATAGTTACGACAAAAGATTCTCCACCCAGTTCTCAGTCTAGCTGTTTACAGTCTTCATGCTACGCTACGCTACAATAAGATAAGATAAACTAAGCAAAGGTAAGCTGATGTAGGTTCATGCTCAGCACACAAGCATGAGAGTGGTAACGATTTCACATAACTAATGAGCTAGAAAACAAAGAAGTAGATTTCCCAAAAACATTGAAACTATTTCCTTGAGATTAAATCATTTTTTATCATGTTCCAGGCAAAACTGCTAAGCAAAAAGCCAAAGCTTGCCTGTGGTTTAGATGTGGATGGCCTTATGTACTCTAACCCTGCTGAGGAATTAACACACACTAACACACACACACAAACACATAATACATACAGTGACACATTACTCAGAAATTCTTTTGTCATGACTCCAGTGATAGCTAAATCCTGTGAGTCCTTCTTCTGTCTCTACTTGCTCTTTCTGGCAGACTGTTGATTCATGATTTCTACTCCTCTCTCTCTCTGTCTCTCTCTCTCTCTCTCCCTCTCTCTCTATCTCTCTCTCTCTCTCTCTCTCTCTCTCTCTCTGTCCCTCTCTCTCTCTCTCTCTCTCTCTCTCTCTCTCTCTGTCCCTCTCTCTCTCTCTCTCTCTCTCTCTCTCTTCATTATAAACTAGTCTGCAGCCTTCTCACTAAATTCCCCTTCTGTCTTAACCAGGCATTTCTTGAAATTTTGAATAACATTTCCTTATCTTGTGACCTCTTGGTATGCGTGTGTGCATAGGCAATACTATCACAAGTGCATGAGTTGGTATGTGTTTGATAGTGTGTGTGTGGAGGGGTGTATTTATGTGGGTAACCAGTCTTAATTAACCCTTCTGCCTGTGCAGTTTATTTAATGTTTGAAGAAACAAAGTAGTTGACTTGTTCACTTGTCTCTGTCCCAGTATTCTGTGGGTACAACTGGCACACACACTTATTTTACTTAAGTTGAAAAGGGTTCTTTAAGACTTTATATGTTGTTTTTTTGGATTGTTTTAATGTCTTACTGACTTAAGAAGCATCACAGGTGTTGGTGATGTGCAGTGCCAGGTGGTCATATACATGTTTTCCAGGAAGTAAGTAGATAAGGAATGCTTTTTTCCAGCAGAGGTTTTTAACATACAGCATCCAAGTGTCTGCTTTTTTCATTTAAAAAGCATACAAGGACATGTCACAACACAAAAAGCATGAAAAGTAATCTTGTGTTACTGCAAATGAGAGTACTACATGTCCTCTGATGGTCTGAGCTCGAATAGTCATGTCCGAAAACAATAAGCACCTCGCTGGATTGTAAAGACAAAGGTATCCAGAAATTAGCTCTAAACTCTGCATATATAAAGGACTGAGTGTGAAAGAGGACTAAAGAGTCGGATTTTGCAGAAACAAAAACAACAGTGCTTTCGACTTGATGACAATTAGGAAATGTTGACATGTTTTCTACCCCCGCTAACAGCAGCACTTAAAGATGAAGATGTTGACTGTGTTTTCTGGTGCATCAGTCACTCCATCTGTTTTCTATCATGTAAACAGTCTGGTCCAGAGTGAGATATATAAACAACCACAGGTCAGATTGCAGTGGTGGAGGGGTGACCAGGCTGAGAACAGTATTCACTTTTGGGTGGTGCAGCCAGTTTTTTCTGCAATGCAAATTTTAGGCCAAAGATTGTTTCAGGCACCAGGTTGACCATTAAGAAGCACATATGCATTATGGGATTTTTTTTTGTTTTTAACTAAGCTTTTGGTGGTTAATAGGGTGGCTTTGCCATAGTCTCACAATTAATCATTACTATGCTACTTTCAGATTTACCCAGCTCCTCCTGATAAGCAAGTGACCTTATATGTCATCTGAACTATGTCACTTTCCCCAACTACTGATTTTGATTTTTTCTTTGCATCACTTAGTCTTTAATTTTATTCAACATGTGTTGGGGGAGCTCTTGCATGTTAAGTCACCTCTCAGTTTTCTGCAGCATAAATGTCAGACACCAATCTCCATGTGCATCGTCTCCATTATAAACGGGCTCCATTAATTGAGTTTAAGAACATAGTTAAAGGCTTCTTACTTTTCCTAATTTCCTCCAGTAAATGCAACCCTAAAGTCCTGTTTGTCATCATCAGCAACAATGCTTTTTTTTCAATCAAGGATTATGAAAACTTTCCCTCCTACTTTGTGAATAAGATTAGAGATGTCAGGGCTAGCATTAACATCATCCCTTCCTCTACTCCCTTTTCTCCTTATCCAACTTGGCTGTCAGTTTTGGACTGCTTCTCTCCAATTTCCCTGCAAGACCTCATTGATCTGGTGGGCAACATGAAACCATCCTCCAGCCCTGTAGATATTCTACCTACATCCATGCTTAAAAATGTAAAGATGTACTTGGGTCTACTGGTCCATGCCTGGTCTCTATAAGTACCTGCAATCTGGTAGTGTCCCAGTCTATTTTAAACATCCAAAGAGAAAAAAAAAACCTTGACCCATCCATTTCCAAAAACTGTAGGCCTATAACTAAGCTGCCTTTTAGCTCACCACTGTCTTGACAGCATACAACATTTTAGATAAATTCCAATCGGGTTTCCATCAGAAACATTCCAGCTTTTCTCAGAGTCTCCAGTGACATAATGACAGTGTCTTCTGATGTGGGTAAGTGCTCAGTTTTTGTGCTGTTGGATCTTAGTGCGGCTTTTGATGCTGGAAATCATAACATCTTGATTGAAAGGCTTAGGCAGTTCCCTGGCCTGGTTCCTGTCTCTCTTGCTTGGTCCTGAGATTTCTAAAACTGCTGCTCTTTCCTATGGTGTGCCCCAGGGTTCTGTCTTGGGTCCTATATTATTTGCTCTGTACATGCATATATATATATATATTTATATAAGGTATTTCTTATCACTGTTGACCAAATCCAGTAACCCATCCTACCTTTTTTTCACTGGCTTCCCATCAAGTTTTTGGGATTCTTTTAAGTTTCTTGTTTTCACATATAGAGCCCTGCATGATCAAGCAGCTGTGTAGCTTATGTCTGTGACCTGCTCCATCCTTATATCACCGAGCAAGCTAAAAGAGATCAAGATCGCACATTTGATGTAACCTGTGTGTCCTTCATCACGCACAATTCATTTAACGCTTGGGTGGTTAAGCAGTCCACTTAAAAGAGCATTATTCATATTATCATCAAAAGGTGTCTCTTGCCATTACATGCTCATCTCTCAGTCAGTCTCTCTTACTGTTTGCACGTGACTGAGAGTGAGATAAAGAGGCAGAGCGAGGCAGGGAGAGAAAGAGAGCATGGATGAAATTGAGTCTATATGTGTGTGACATGTGAGTGTCTGTGTATGTTAGCGTTTCTGTGCAGAGCGTTTGTTTTGTTGCTCACAGGGCTAAGACCTATTTATACACCCAGACTCCCACGCTCCAGAAACACTCACCCATGACATTTTATTCTTTCTCTCTCTCTCTTCCTCATATCATCTTCTCATCCCCATCTTATATCACATGTCTTTTTCTTCTCTCATCACCATCACCACCACCACTGGACAGACTAACGTCACCTCTGCTAAATGCCTTGCTCTTGGGTCTTCCCAGTGTAGAATTGAATTGAACGGAGCAGACAGATGAAGGTCACTGCTGCCAACTAGGTGATTCTCTACTCTCAGTCACTAAGAGCTGTTTTAAACAGCGTGCATCTAAAGGTGTAGGTGTTTTGTCTAACAAGGCTAAGAATAAGGATTTCTGTCTAAAATGCATACTGTCTTTACTGAAATACAGGGGGCCAAGCCTCAGGAGGGCTTGACTCCAGCAGTGAGGATGGAAGAATGGAAGGACAGATGGATGCATGGACTGGTGGACAGAGAGTAAAGACATTTTCAGTCTTAAAGACTAATTAAAGGTGATAAAAGAGCTCCATATTGAGTTGCAGACCGTGGGAATTATAATGTTATGTAATGGTGCATACACTCAGCATATACATGGATTCATACAGCCAGGGGCAGTGGCTTAGGACCCCTCGCCTGCTAACAGGACTTCTTAAGTGCTTCTGCCATCAGCATTCTGTTGCTTGCATAACAGTCTCTTTCCATCTCTGGGAACCAAGAGGAAACACATGACCGCCAAGAGGGTTCCTTCTGGCTGAGGGGTGATTTCTCATTCCCTTTCTTCCTACTTTCTTTCTCTCTCTGTTTTTCTCCTTCTTAGCAGCAAAGGAGGGTTTTGCCTTCACGTCAAGAGAATCATTACGTTAACATGCTCGGGGACAGCAGTTCCACTGAGGATAGTGCATGACAAGAATAAAAAGTCAGCATATTGAGCGTCTTATACTGTAAATATGATCTTCTAGGAACCTGTTAATGATTAAATTTAAATGGAGCCTATAGGGAAAGTAGGGATAAACAACATCTTGGGAGCTGCTGGGAAGAAAAATGACGCAGCCCACTTTCATGCCCATAAGAGAAACATATATGATATGTAAAAGCTGCCAGCACATTTGCACACACTAGCACATGGATGCACAAAAAATGACTTAATGATCATTTTCAACAGTATATATACTCCATTTTCTGTCTGTCCTGCACATGTCCTTCCTTCCCTCCACTCTTTGTCACATTTCAGCCTCAGGTTCCAACCACACACACACACACACACACACACACACACACACACACCGACATAACCATGCCAGTTCTAACAAGCTGTAATGTAAATTAAACCTAACACTGTGATAGTTTGAAGAACCGTATATATATGTGGCAAATTGTTTTCTTACAGGCATTTGAGGAAGATCAACACAAATCAGTGCTAGATGAAGATGAAGTTCAAAGAGTGATGAAGCCACCAGAGATTTATTGTTGCTATGGAGATGGAGTGATTCTCCCTTTCTGTGCTTTACCTGCTGTTTATTTTAATGGGGAGGACTAACAGTGACTAAATCACCGTGGTCACATCGTAACTGTGGCTACATGTCCATATTGAGCCACTGGAATGAGTTTAAAGGTGATATAACCTGAAAAAAAAAAAAAAAGCATACAAACAGTCACACACATGCACACAGACACATAGCCAATACATCATATATATATATATATATATATATATATATATATATATATATACATACATATATATATTAAGTAAATATAATATAATATAAAAATGAAATTTCTGTGCAAACACCATGGCATCCCCATCGCTGATATGAACTCCTGCTTGCATGAATATTGTTCAAGCGTCACATGAGCCAGCTACCAACTGCACGTGCAGGGCGCACGGCAGTGCCAGCGAGAAGGGAGGCGCTGGATAATGCGCATGATCGAGGGTAAACACGGGAGACAGCACTTGGTAACCTGAAGTCACCATTTACACAGCTTTTCACTTTGGAGTAAACAACTGTGATTACACACTAAGCCGGGAAGCTTAAGTAACATATTATGGGGTTAGTTCATGCCACTGACAGGAATTGACAGTCTCAGGAAGACTTGTTGTGGCATTTCAGCACACTGGACAGCTCTCTAAGCGTGTTTTGTGCTCACCAGCGTGTTTCTGGCATGTGCGCCGGGAATATGATCATCAGTCACAGCTGGTGGAGGACACATCCAGAGTCCACGGTGGACTCTCCACAGCATCCTCCCCACAGCTGCTGCTAAAGCCGAGCCTCAAGAGATGAGCATCCCGGACTTCCTACTGGAAGTGTCCATCGTGGTAATAGCTGTTGTCTCGTTGTTGACAAACTTGTCAGTGCTGCTATGTTTCACCCAGAGCGCAGATTTAAGGTCCCACGTCCCAGGAATCTTCGTCCTGAACCTCTCCTTCTCCAACATCCTCCTCGCTCTCATCAACATGCCGGCCACTTTTCTCGGGGTGGTCAAAAGCACAAAGCCCTTCGGGGATTTGTTCTGTCAAGGCGTCAGTTTTGCCGAGACTTTCCTCACCACTAACACCATGCTGAGCATGGCTGCGCTGAGCATGGACAGGTGGATAGCGGTGGTGTTTCCCCTCAGCTACTCCAGCAAGATGCGCTACAGGGATGCTTTTCTGATCGTGGCGTACTCCTGGCTGCACTCTCTCACCTTCTCTCTGACCCAGCTGCTGATGAACTGGGGAGGTTACAGTCACACGTACGCCACCTGTACCGTACACCTGGATGGGGAGCAGAGGACGCAGCTGGCCTCCTATGCGACCTTCACAGCTCTGTTCCACTGCAGCAGCTTTGCGCTCTGCCTCCTCGTCCTGTGCTTTGCCTACCTGAAAGTTTTGAGGGTGGCCAAGTCCCACTGCAAGAGGATAGATGTCATCACAGTGCAGACTCTGCTTCTGCTGGTCGATATGCACCCCAGGTAGAGTATACTGCAGATAAACATACAGTTTGACCTGTTTTTACTATGTAGGGAATTCTAAAATTACTGAGATGAGATTCAAAACGAATTTTGTGATACTTATTATTTGAATTATTAATATATTAGTTGTCATGTTTATTTATCACGTCAGACATGAATTATTCACCCTATGTGTGTGTGTGTGTGTGTCTGTCAGTGTGAAGGAGAGGTGTTTATCTGAACAGAAGAAGAGGAGGCAGCGTGCAACTAAAAAAATTAGCATCTTCATCGGCTCCTTCCTCCTCTGCTTTTCACCCTATGTTATCACAAGGTAACAGTGACAGATGTAGTGCAGCAGTGCAAGTTACTACAGCCTCAAACCTCTGTAACCACATAATAATGTTGTTACAGGTATTATTATTGTGTCCACCAGGAGTTAACACGTGCATGACACACTTGACATAGTTGCATTTAAAGTAAGGATAGGTTTTAAATATTTTACATGGCTTCTAGTATAAGTTGCAATACACAAACATACAATGGCTGAGGCAGTGTGTGCTCATTTCTGAGATGATAAGAGAAATGGGAATTCACTTCTTTTGCTGTTCCTCCTGCAGGTTGGTGGAGTTGTTGCCCTCTGTGCACATCCCCCGCTACTGGGGCGTCGCCACCAAATGTCTGTCCTATGCCAAGGCTTCCAGCGACCCCTTCGTCTACTGTCTGCTGCGGCAGCAGTACAGGAAGGTCCTGGTTAGTGTCTTCAGTTGGTTCATGAGACAAAATCAGACCTCGCTGTCTGTCCACAGCACAAGCAGCACATTGGACACCACAGAAGACAACTGTGTTGCCAGAACAGCCTGAGCTCAATGCACAACTATTTTAAATGATACAACACCTGCATCCCTTCTGGAGGGGACTCAGAGGTCAGCAGCAGCAGCCCTGCAGATGGAAGGGAGTCAGTGCCTTGCTCAAGGACACTTTAATAGACTACTGGACTCTTTAAGCTACACTGTTGTCCACTGGGAAGATTGTGAAAGACACATAACAAACGAATGCGAACGCACATGGCCTCCGATGAGTGCCAAAGGCCTTTATAGACTCTGCTGTTTCCAGAGGGCTCGTCAGTCTGCCTGCTGAGGCATTGCCAAGGATAATTCAACATGAAATACGCTACGCATGATATTTATTACTGTCATCACTGTAAATGTATATTTGAAGTAGCATTTGACTTTGTGAGGAGGTGAAGTTTGTGTTAATGACTTTTTTTTTTTAACACAATGTAAAAAAGTTAAATGTGAGGATGTGTGCAGATAGTGTACCACAGCAGAAACACAAAGAAATAAACACTGCCACAGACATAATGTGAGTCCACTATATGAGTACAAGTGATTATTATATTCTGTGTAACTGTAAAATATAGGCGCTATAGACCTGTGGTTCCCAGCCTTTTTGTCCTGGAGCTCTAATTGCATGTTTTGACCTCAGTGTGAACATTAGGTGTGTGCATTTCAGTGTTTTGTTTTGTTTTTTTTGTTTAAGAGTGCCTGTGGAGAAATCATACAAAAATCAGAACAAAACCACCAGGAGATCAAGTTTGATGAGGTTCCACAGGCGGAAGGTGCAGAGATCTATTTTTGCATTTAATTGGCGAACATGCTCAGCAGCTCTATGATGTTAAACAATACAGGCATGAACTTCTCTTACTCCCACCCCCACGATCCACGGTTCTTCCTCTTGTTCTCTCTCTCTCTCTCACACACACACACACACACAGTGAAATATGATCGGCGCTCGCTCTCTGCGCGCTGCACTGTTTTTCTTCTCAGAGATGCTCCGCGCAGACAAAGGAAGGAGGTTTCAGTGCTGTGGGTGGTAATTAACATCCAGTTTAGAGAACGGAAAAAGTTGCGGCTTCAAACACACACACAGACACACACACACACACACTGCCACATCACACACCGTCGTTTTCAAGTAGCCTACTGCGCTAAAAAAACCCAACAACAATCAGAACATGCATTTGGGACTTTTGCTGCTCTTTCTTTCGTTGACGAAAAGTTGCTGGTGCGCCCCGCAGCAGACTTGTCACCCAGGAGACGAGCTTTTAGGTAAGGACATTTCAACTTAAAAACAACTCAATCATATACAGTCAACGTGTGTAGCCTGCCAATGCCAAGCTAAAGACAGGAATCTATAACAATACGTTACGTAGGCTGCGAATGATCCAGAAACAGCTGATATATATGCAGCCCATATGCAGACAACACTTACCATAATCCAAATATTAATGTGGCCTCTAATTTAAATGCTGTATCGTAAAACAATCCAAGATCATGCTTATCAACCACGTGTTTTTTGCGTTTAAGTGTGTGGAAGCTTGATTGCTTAATATCTAGTTGGACAATGGCATCATGTTGGAAGCAGAGTCCCTGCTTTGGCTTCTCTGCTGCATTAGAAGATGTCGCCTCCTAGCGTTTTGATGTGTGACCCACTGTTTGCATGCCTCTTTATGTTGACTTGTTTGTTTGTTTGTTTGTTTTTCTCTCTCTCTCTCTCTGACAGGAAAATGCAGAAACAAAATGTTTCAAGAAAAACGTAGGTGCCTGATTGATTTCATTGTGTGTGGAATTTGAAGTGCCTGCTATAAATCGTGCATGCGATGACACAGTAACAGACTCAGGTACAGAAGGTTGCATTAGCTGTCTAATAGTGTCAGAGGTATCCGTGCTGGATGTCCATTTAAAAGGTGAATGTGCCCTTAGTTGTTTTTTTTTCCCCCCAAGCCATTACCTGACCTCCAGGGCTCGGTAAACAAACTGTTTGAAATACCAAGTGCTACAGCAAGATGCAACAGGCCTCTGCAGCTGCAGCACTCCAGCTAATTCTGCAGGGCTGCAGGATTTATAGAGCTTTGAAAATAACATTCTGTACTTTTCCATTTGGAGACAGGATCATAATGTAGAAGAAGTTAGGTATATACTGTATGTGAGGGATAAAGATCTGTACACGAGCCAAATGTTAATCTGGACAAACCACAGAGAAGTTTACTTTTACTCACTTATTTAACTCTTCAGCTTTTTCTTACATCTCCCTACAGCTACCTGCACAGACCTGAATCTGGGCTACTGTAATGATATGGGATACACTAGGTGGGTCACAGAGGTTGGTAATTAAGTTGGCAAGGCAAGGAGTATAAAAAAAACGTCTTTTCAACCAGTTTGTACCTTTGTTTTAAGTTCAAATTGTGCTTAAATCCTACTTCTCCAGAACAATATTCCCCAACATCCTTGGCCACCAGAATCATATGGAAGCTGAAACAGGGGCTGAGTATCTCCTCCTGAGTGCCATCCATGCCCTGCTCCACGGGGAGTGCTCCCCTGAAATACGTCTCGTAGGCTGCTCGGTGCTCGCGTCGCCTTGCCAGAATGACAAGATGATCAAGTCCTGCCGCAGCACATGCGAGGCCCTGCGGCGGGACTGCGCCCACGCCTTTGAGGCCATCGATATGGCCTGGCCCTACTTCCTCGACTGTGACCGCTTCTTTGCCAGCGACCAAGAAGGCTGCTTTGACCCTCTGGCAGCGTTGAAAGGTAAAGGTCATGCTGTTTTACTGGTCGCACCAATGAAAACCTAGAGCTCTGTGAAACACTTCCCTAAATCCTGGTATCCCTCCTCTAGCCAGACAGGAGATAGCAATGTCTAACTTATCTCCTGAAGAACCCAGCACCATGATACAGTTCACCTACACCACCAATGCTCAGATGTACAGCTTACTGAAGAGAACAGCAGCTAAGTGCTCCCATATATCTCACGTCTACAGCATCGGACGCAGCACTGAAGGCAGAGATTTACTGGTAATCGAGTTCACCAACAATCCTGGACAGCATGAGCTATGTGAGTAAAGCCTTAGTACAGCTTTATATTTACATTATTCTTTTTGTTGATCCCTCTTACTTATGATGTTCCTTACACATGGCTTTTACTATCATAACCATGGAGTTTTTAATCAATATTTTCATACCAACAATGGGTCAAATGACTATGTGCAATATGAGAGCTATTTTCAGTGAAAAACGCTCTGACAGACACAGTTAGTGACAAACCGATGAAAAAAGTGTGACATTTAGCAGCCAAATAGCCAGAATCTTTTTCTCAGGTGTTAGCGGAGATCAAATAATGATATTTGCATTTGTCTGTGAACCCTAGTGGAGCCGGAGATCAAGCTGGTGGGAAACATGCATGGGAATGAGGTGCTGGGCCGCCAGCTGCTCATCTACTTGACCCAGTACCTGTGTTCAGAGTACGTTCTGGGGAACCAACGGATTCAGACTATCATCAACACCACCCGCATCCACATTCTGGCCTCCATGAACCCGGACGGGTATGAGTTGGCCGCCTCAGAGGTAGAGGATAACAGTGACCCGGAGCTCAGCAACCGTGAAGTAAATATTGTTAACAGTACAATAAAGACAAACTGCCATTATCCGTTCTCCATCCGCTGACTGTCCAGTCTGTCCAGTGTGGAGGTGCAGGAATGAGATCCTGATCTGAGCAAGTTTGAGATTTTCTTATAATAATTGCATTATGAATATTGTAATTTAAAAAAAACAAGCAGTAATCAAATTGCTCAAGCCTTCCACCTCCTACCTGCTTGTCTGCCTACATCTTACTTACTAGGTCTTCCCACTACCAGATAGAGAAATCGGCCAACATTTGTGCCAATCATAAAACTATTTTGAACATATTAATAAGCTTGTATATACATGCTCATTATATATATTCAAATTAGCTTTATTGGAATGACAACAACATTGCCAAAGTACAGATTTATTTAAATATAACCATAGCTGGCAGTGGGAAAACCTCTCTGTCCACTCTATCGTTTACTAACCAGAGGATTCAACACTAATCATCACTTCACTATAATGTCTTAAGGCTCAGCATAATAATACTGATGCAGCCTTTGATCAGAATGCCTAAAGTTGTATCACTGTGTGTCCGCCAAGCTCAAGCTCTGCATGCATATAGGCTATGACTATGGACTGACCATGTGTATGAAGATCATCATTGTCCATGTATGCATTATGTGATCGAAAATGTATGCAGCATATTCAGTATAATTCAATTATATTTATTATATATAAACTTTGCAAGAGATGTTATGTATGCATGGGCTTTAGCTTGAGAGATGGGACTGAACTATATATACATGGCTGAGGCGTTAATGAAACTGTACAGCACTGCGCCTTTTACAGAATCAAAATTTCAAATTGATAATGTAGACCAAACTACTGTTAGCAGACAGTCTGCATTGTTAAACTCATAACTATGTATTACGTTAAAGTCATAATGAATAAATGTTTCCGCTTCATTCCATTTACTAGTTTCCCTCCTGACGGATATATGGTCTTGTCTATATGTTAACAATAGAATTAACATAAATAGTTTCACATGTTCCTTCTTGTGTTCCTGACTAATATCCATATCCTTTACTCAATATTTGTTTCACATACTGTTCCTACTAATGTCTACACATCATCGTCGTCGTCATCATTGCCATCCTCAATAGAAACAAATTAATTCTTTCTGACACTTTTTGATGCTCCTAGTTGTTTGTATCTAAATGTTATAGGGTCACTTGTTGAATGGTTGGACCAATGGTCGGACAAACGCCCAGAACATCGACCTGAACCGCAACTTTCCTGACCTCACCTCCATCTTCTACCGGAACCGTCGCAGCAGGCACTACCGCATTGACCACATCCCAATCCCTGACTCCTATTGGTTCGGGAAGGTAAGAACATAGCATGATATTTTTGTTAAAACTGAGTAGGAGTAAACTGATATAGGGCCTATATAAACCCACAGAAAGACGCATTACCTTGTTTTGGGCTGTAGGTGGCACCAGAGACCTACGCAGTGATGAAGTGGATCAGGTCACTGCCTTTTGTTCAGTCTGCCAGCCTACATGGAGGAGAGCTGGTGGTCTCCTACCCCTTCGACTTCTCTAGACACCCACAGGAGGACAGGATGTTCTCACCTACTCCAGATGAACAGGTAGATGGAGGATAGAGGTGGACATACAGCTTGCTAAAAACTGTAGCAGTTGACCCTAATTCAACCATTTTCCTGTGCTCAGATCTTAAAGCAGCTGGCTCGTACCTATGCGGATGCCCACGCCACCATGTCAAACAATGACACAGACCGGTGTGGAGCCTCCTTTTACCGAACTCGGGGCATCACCAATGGGGCTCTGTGGTACAGTTTTGCTGGTGGTGAGATAAAACACTTTAAAACTACTTACGCAGTGAGAAATTATAGAAATCAAACACTGATGGTTTGGGTAGTTATCTTGATTAACATTACATACACAGCTACACACATGGCTCTTGTTAGTTTTTAAATGTAATGATGGTACTTCAGAGTTGAAGTCTTTATCCATGAGGGGTTTTTTATTGTATGTATATGTCTCATGCACATCTCTCCTTCGCAGGTATGTCAGACTTCAACTACTTGCACACGAACTGTCTGGAAATCACTGTGGAGCTCGGCTGTGACAAATTCCCCTCAGAGTCTGAGCTTTACCCAGAATGGAAGAACAACAAGGAGGCTTTGCTGGGTTTTCTAGAGTCTGTACGTGTCTAATAGTGAAAAATGACCTGTTTGATGCTTTGACATGTTCATTTCAGCTGCTACCAGAATGGTGAATAATTGACAGTGTGGATTGAAAGATGCTTCTGAAGACAAATTGATGAATAGAAAACTTAGTTACATAAATGATAAAAGCCAAAATAATAATTAATAGGTAGCAGGGAAATAATACGTCTTGTCATTATGCTTCACGTTCCTGAAAAGGTCCATCGAGGGATAAAGGGAGTAGTTAAGGATGTAGACGGCAATGGGATAAAAGATGCCACCATCTCTGTCAAGGGGATTAGAAAAGATATCACCACAGGTAAATATAATCCTACACAGATAAAATTATATATATTTGCCTGCTTGACTTAATGTCTGATGGCTGAGTTAAAACTGTTGTTTATTGTAGCCTTCAGGAATCATTTTACCTTTTTACGATACTCTTCCTTCACTTTCTCCTCCAGCTGAAGATGGAGACTACTGGCGACTGTTGAACCCTGGCACTCACATCCTCACAGCCACAGCCAAAGGTTACTCCAAGGTCATCAAGAGAGTCTATCTGCCTCACAACATGGACAAGGCTGGACGTGTCGACTTTGTCTTGAAGAAGGTTTGGAAACATTTTTCTCCTTGATCTGTTTTAACAAAGAAATTCTTCACTATCCACTTTCATCCTCTTCCTGCATCCAGGTTCCCGTGGAGCCTGATCTCGACGACCACTTCTTCCCCACAGTAGACACGTGGGATCGTTTCGACCCTTACAACCAGTTTGAGCGCTATGGAGAGCCCGACACTGAGCGAGGGATAGAGCGGGAGGAGAAACCCTGGTGGTGGAACTACTTCTCCCAGTCAAGTAACTCAAGTCCAAATTGGCTGCTGCGAACTGTCTAGATGCATTCGAGGACAATAAAGATCCCATCATACCAACGCAGAAGGAGATTGGTGATGGATGGTGTTGCATCCAGTCCCACTGGTGCTCTCAGACCTGCATTTTTTTTAGCAGGAGCTGTGACACTGAAATCAGCAGTACCTTAATAGGTTTCAGTGCTTCCTTGAAGGATGTGAATAAGTTTTATTTCTCCCAAGCAACACATTTAATTGTAAGCAGAGTTTTTGTTTTGTCAATATTGCTTTGCAGCTGCATTTGACCAGTTTTAAGTAAAAAATCACTGAGAAGTAAATGAGTTATGGATGCCTTGATGTTATAAAAGGTGTTCACAGTAAAACAATTAAATAAATAAAGGCATGCACTTATTTGAATATTGTGATTACGGGTAATGATTTCACATGTGACAGCAGCTGCATAAAATGCAATTTAAAAAAAAATTAGTTGGGTAAAAAAATGAATGCAGATTTGACTATTTTAGTCTTTATGTTACACATGTGATTTCCTTGTCTGTTTTATTCACGTTTTATGCATCATACAAAAGCAAAAGTGATACAATCAAAAAGTTCGGGACATGTACCCAGCATCTCATACTCAGCACCACATTTAAGCATAGATGAGCAATACTGTGCCAATTGTGAAAAGTAGAAATTCTTGCTTTGTTTTGTTTTTCACAAGTATGAAAATAAATATTACATATTTCTGGCATAATTCATCTTTTTTTTTTATAGTTACCTAAAATAATATTTTCAGAGTTTAAAGTAGACCCCAGCTTCTTGTTTTACATCTTGAGATGCTGATCGCCAGAGGGCGCCAGAGAACAAGTAATTGCAGACGGCATGCCAACTATGAGTCTTAGTGATAGATAGGATTGTACTCTTCAGGCATTTATAGGCCTATTTCTTCATGAACATACTGACTAACTCATGCGTGTCTCGTTTTTAACACGCGCACTATCAGTGAGATTGGCTTTACTTACTATACATTTATTTTACAGTCTGTTCAAAAGTTAAATCTCAGGTAAAAAGTCATTATACTTGTTAAAGGTCACCATAAAAGAAGTTGCTACTAGCCTTTTCTTATATTTTATTATTTGCATACTTTGTCAGTCATTTCGCGGAAGAATACCTTTTACTTTTAATGAAATGAGGCTAATAGTTCACAGGCGACTTGTATCCGTGCGCCTTCAGCAGTTTCATCTTTACCGTTGTGTGTTTTGCTAGCAGACTAACAGGAGAGTTTAGTAGTTATTTTTATGTTTGAGGAGCCAAATGGATGCTGTGTGTCTGCTACACAGACTCTAAGGTACGCTAACGTTACTCTGTAACAGAAGTAAAAGTTATAAAAGACTGTTTTCTTACCGGCTAGCTAACCAATGTATTCACCTGACATTCAAAAACAGTGCCGGCTAATTAGCTCGCATGAAAACTAGCAGGTGTAGTTAACGTTGGCGCAGACCACAGGAAGAAGCACAGAAAGCTGTTTCCCATCACATATCTTGGCCTTGCAAATAGTAGCAATAAGCAAAACCAGAGTTTCTAGTGCAACACCAGAGCAGTAAGTTAATGTTTTAGTAAAATGTTATGGAGGGTGAACATTGGCCTTCCCTTTAAACACATATTTAAAGTAATTTAGCAGGCCTTTTACAAACATGTAGTAGTAGTACACTACGCGCTGTAGGAAAAACACAGGTGTAACTAATTACCGGTGGCTCAGTTTTATATCTCTGTGCCATTAAGTTTTGCTAATGTATCGGCTTGTTACCCTGAAACTGGCACAACTCAATGGAAAGCAACCATTACTAGTGTGTTATTAGTTACATCTGTGTGTGCTGTGAAGAAAGATCTATTGAGAAACCTTTTAGGTGAAATTCATGGCAGTGATCCTAACAACAGGCCGAGGCTACATGCTCTCACAGAAATCTTGCTCTAACAACCCTAATCTATTTTGAATGTTAAGATTTTCTACATAGGTTTGATGTGTCCCTTTATGTCTAGGGCGGCTTTTTGTATCTTACAGATGAGACGTATGACTGAATTAATACAAATAAGTGTGGCGCTATGTGGGAAGTGGTTATTTTTTGTGGAGGAGTGCTTCTTCAATACCTTTACACACTTTTTCAATCATTGCTGAATAAAAAGGGGTCATATGTATCTGTGCTGTAGATAAAGTTACAAAATCTACTGAACGTTGGCAACTCGATTCCCCTGTTTCTGACCATTAAAATGGTAAAACTGAGCAGCTCTAAGGAAAACTTAGCGCAGTCATTTATTATAAAAAAAACCCCAAAACTCTAGACAAAATAAAAAACATGATCTTCCCTCTCTATAATCTATTTTCACTGTAACGATTTCTACCAAAGAAATACTAGTGAAATAGTAGTGATAACCCAGAGTAACAGGGACACAGTTTCTAGAAAGTGGTGTGGCTAAAGTGTTTTATTTATTTTTTTTATTTTTCACCTTTATTATGTCGGAAAGGTGACAGAGACCGGTATCTCAAAACTTGGGCAAATAAGTCTAAAACTGTCCGCATGGCATGAGTGAGAAAGTGAGGGGTAAATGTCTTTTTGTGGTTCGAATGAACTAAACCTTTAATCCTCCTTACTAACCGTAATTTCAGTGATGTGTAGCCTCTTGCTACAATCCTAAATCCTATTATAGGTTTACCTGAGCCAACCAATTCCTATAAAATACCTGAGTGAATCCATGCATGTAAGTCATTAGGAACAGTTTATACAGACAGAATTATAAAACATGCAAATAAGTGACCATGCTTACAACTACAAATATAGTTAAAATGATAATTTAGCGTTGTTGCATAGCGTCTGTTAGGTCTATCCAGCATAATCCATCTGCACCACCTGCTTACCCGATTGTCACAGCTGGAGCAGAGCATGCACAGCAGTCTATCAATAATATCTGCTGGGGACTGGATAGCGTGCAACCTCTGCTAACCTCACAGTCCATCTGCTATCTGTTTCTAAAGCAAACTGACCTGTGTTTGAACTAATGTGTATAAAGCCAGAGCACCATTCATGTTCATAATCTGTCTCATAATTAGCTGCATTAGGTACGGAGGCCTAAACAGTAATACTGTATAGACAGTCTGTATGGTGCAATTTATATAGTTAACAAGGAAGTCGTTATTGACTGGTCAGATACTCCTAAAGCAGGTTTTAAAACGATGAGCCTCATGCAAGCCTGCAGAAGGCAGAGAAGCATCCGCATTATTGGACCACGTATGGTGAACTAAATTGAATCCAACACTAACAGTAAAAGCCACCACAATAGTTGTGGGATATTTCATTGGAGTATTAATTAAAGTACATTGTTGAGGTCACAAGGTTCCTATATATTTTTCAATGCTGGGTGTGAACCAGCTGTGTTATAATTGAAAGGTTAACTGTTTCATACTGGACTCAAGCCACCGTAATGTCCCTGTGGATCCTGTATTATTACATCAGTATGAAAGCCAAACTGTGAGAAACTCTGAAAAGTCATGCTGGCAGTGTTTAGGGTCTGGGAAGGTTTGTCACTTGATAGAAATTAGAAACATACAGTTGTACTGCTTATCTAAAACCTTTTTATGTTTTTTTATAGGGGAGTGGAAGTTTGGATGCACACATGCTGAACATGAAGTCATCATGGATATTTCTACAGTACCTGTTTCTTACCACCCAACTCCAGAGCAAGGTACCGCATACACACACAAACACAGCAACTTAATTACTAATAATTACTATAATTATATAATGGAGGCTTTTTCTCCATTAGGGTGCACTATTGTATACTTCCAGTGGCAAAATAAAACTTAATAACATTGGTGTGTGGTGAGCAGCTGCCTATTGTATGTAGAGCTAACTGTAGTCAATCAAACAATGTCTGCTGACTGTTATGATTTGTTACAGCGCAGCAGGTTATAACGCATACCATAATGCATTTTTTGTATGCTGTCGGGAAGCTTTTTATAATGTTGTTGTAAAGGTTGAAGATCTGACATACAGAAAACTGAGAGTGTTTGGCAGAGACAATGCAGGCAGAGCTAGAGCTATCAAGAAGTTTGTCACAATGGCCGTATTTTTTTATGCATTAATAAAACATTTGCCCAAAGTTATGTTCACCATAACTTTGGGCAAAGTGGAAGGCAAAGTTTTCCTGAGGGATGAACAGTAAATGCTTTCACAGAATAAAGCAGAATGGTTGTGATAAACGTGCAGTGGTCATTGTGATTTAAAGTCATCTAAAGACAGAGACTGAAAATGTGGAGTCCCATTTGTCAGTGCAGCATCGTGTCTCTGTATATCTACATATCTGTGCATCAACCCATAGTTTCCTTAGAGTTTTATTTTATTCTTTGATGAAAAGCATTTCAGGGATGTTATCCCTTTTAAGAGTTCAGTATGGTTATTATCAGCAATTAATGCATATGTCAGTCAGATAGAGTTCTTTAAATTGAGAGTGACTGTATTTCAAATTATAGTTAATATTGTAACTCCTGTAAGCAACAGAACAAGAACATCAGCTTTTGGGGCCATTTCTGATTCACTTCAGAACCTTTTACTCTCTCTAGTATCTCTATAGACATGACTGATCTCAATCAGACGTGAGTCTAAGTAGTTTTGATACATTTTCACATATAACAGTGACAGCTCTATTTCCAAAGTGCTCTTATTGCCTCATCAGTGAACCCTGCTGTTAATACAACAGTGAACAACGTGAACAGTTATGTAGCATTCGTATGTTTTCTTTTTGAAAAGGCCATTTTGAATCCTGCTATAATTATCTTCTTTCCAAGGCAGTGTGTTCCCAGATGTCTCCTCCTTATGTTCCTGGAGTGAGTTTCCATCTGGCAGACTTCCCTCTGAGGTCTCTGCCTCTCTCTGCCTCTCTCTGCCTCTCTCTGCCTCTCTCTCTCTCTATGGCCTCCCCATTGCACCATGTAGTCACTTTCAATCTGACTGCATCAGTTTCTCTAACATAACACTTTTTAACACTCTGCATATATAATGCAAATGCCAAACCACTTTGCTCTGAACTTCGTCCATCCTCATCTTTTCCTCTCTCTCCTTCTTCTTTCTGTCGGTCTGTCTTTCATTCCTGTAGCTATCTAGCTGTTATGCCCCAGGAGTAGAGGCCTGCTCAATGTGGCAGAGATGATTTGTTTGCTTTGCAATTATTTTCCGTCAGTGGAGACAAATGGATTCATACTGCATAGAAAAACCCACACAGACAGGGCCGGAGCGATGGATGCAGTGGAACAGACTAATATGTTCTGCCCACAGATAAAGATAGAGATGGGGAACATAGAGGACCTCGGGTAAAGATTAGTTAGCTTTATAAAAAGCTTTAAGGACAAAGAACTTAACAGGAGCATATGACTGTGTTGCGTGTTGAAATATGTGGCGGCATGTTAATTATTGCTTTAAACTGAGCTAATGTTTTAAATGGACCCTACATAGATCCATCTTTTCTTACTCATCTCTCACTGCAGTGCTGTTACCGCCATACATAAATGTTAGGTGAGGAGTGGGTATTGATTCAGAAGAAATCACATTTAGTTATATTATTTGCTTTTAATTTTCATGCCTACCTACTGTTTAACTAACTTTAAATGTTTTTAATGAATGCATCTGCAAAACTTTCACTGACGCTGGTATTTAATTTGTTTTCCCTACAACGTCAACTTGTTGCAACTAAATCATGATTAATATTTTTATGCTTTTGCTGGGTTCATGTCATGTGTGACGGTAAAGTTGTGTGGTTACAGAGTTGGTTTTGAGAGGCTTAAAATTAATATGTGGCACCATATCCACAACATTCGAGTTTAATTACCTTGACGGACAAATTTTGGCTTGCGTCAGGCATCCATATTTGTTTACTTTTCAGTTTTCCCATAAAAATTATGACTTGGATGTTGACATGAATAAGAGGGATACTCGTAATTATGATTAGTCCAATATGACATGATTAAACATTAAGCAATTGGTTAAGGTTAAGGAAAGATTGTGATCTTGGCCAAATATTGAAGAATTCAATGTAGGATATGCTCTATAATAATAAGCTCTTGCTGCAGTCATGTTGTATTAATTACCATAACCAAAGTGTTTAATTTGCCTAAACGAAACACATAATGCAAATCCTAGTCACTGGTGTCAAAGTCCTGCACTTTTTATGCACAGCATCCATCCCGACCACCACATGACCTCTGTGTGTGCGCCAGAATGTAACTATAAACTGTAAAATATACATAAATGTTGTTTCTGAACATAAATCAGTCAGTAATGATGTTTTCTCCAAAAAGTATTTGGGAAAGCCATTTAGTTGTACACAGATGTTATTTTTAGGCGACAGGGTTAGTTTAGCACATTTCCTTGTCGTTTATTAAACTGTTCTTTTGATTTTACTGATAAATCAGTGTTAATTGCAGTTTATGCTTTAGACTTTCTAAATGAGCGTATAGAGTGTGGAGGTAGAAGACAGACTGGAGGTGAAGGTTCTCCCCTTTTGCCCTCAAAGTGTGATAGACACAACTGGGCCGCAGACTTTTTTCTGTCTCTGTTGAACTTCCAGACTATCAACAGTAAAAGAGATTAACCTTTTCCTCCCAGCTTGTGTCTCCTTGATTTTCCTCTTTCTCCTGCCTTCTGTCTTGCTTTCCTCTTCATGACCCTGTCTCTCCTTTCCAGTGTCTCTGTTGACTATCCCTTGTCCTGTGTTCCCCTCCTCCCCTCGTCTCCCCTCCTTCTCTCCCTTTATGCGAAGGGGAGGTTCAGGGGTCACCAATTACGCGGAGAGGGCTGAGAAAGTTGTATGGGTTCTGCCCTCGGGGCTGCCATGTTGCATTATCATCAGGGAGATTGCAGGTACGCAGCAGCCACCGGCAGCCCGCATAACCACAACCGTAGCCCCATAGCCCCAGCACCGGGCTGTATATACTCAGCTAGGTTGAAACCCTCCTCATGCCTGAGCGGCTGGCTGGCTCCGAGTCAGCCCCCTCTCTTACTGACCTGCTGGGCAGAACTAATATGTATGTCTAGACCTGCTGGGAACTCCTCTACCTGAGAATACATACACGGACAGTATGTGTGATGATTGTACAATTACTTACTGCATACTTACTGACACCTCGAGCAAATGATTACTTGCTGGTAACTTTTAAGTGTATTTAAAGATCATGCTTGCTGTCCTAACTTTTGTAGACCATTTAGTGCATGCAGAGTTTCTTCTTTTAATAACCATGTGAAAATCAAGCATGAAAACATGAGCATGAACAGCAAGGTTACACGAATTTAATTTAGCAGCACCAGCATTAGGGTGACTAAATTTTGTTCCCCTGTGTTATCATTGCCTGATATGCAGGCCCCTTAAACTGTACTGGCTTTATATAGATGAGTCTAGAGCACTCTGTGTTGTGATAGAGTGAATCTGTTCAGTTTATCTCTCTTCTGCCTCTCTGATCTGCCTCCGCACTTGTCCGTACCTTTGCTAGAAAGCCTTTTTTCGTCACTTTTGTCTGTCTCAGCCATCTGGGTGCTGCCTCTGCAATAGAAACATTAGCATTACAAGGTTCTTGATTCTGATGTTTCAGAAAGTGAAGACCTGGCTCACTTATTCTTTCCAACGCCATCAGAACCGTTTTTCCGGGCTCGAGGCCCAGTCCAACACTGTTTAGGCCGGGGCCAACAGAAGCTGTGCAGCCATTTGGAGTTGAAACGGCTCCTGAATAGAGAATCCCAGAGTCTGATTCAGTGTGCTCAGCCAAACCGTCGGTAATTGCAAAAACAGCACTTGGTCCACTAATAATGGGTGCGTGTCATCTCCAATCCACAGTCCGCCTGTCTGTCCATGCCACAGAAGCAGCAATTACAGACTCAGGCCTGCCACTAGACATGCACACAGTAAGGGCAGAGGAACTGTGTGTGTGTGTGTGTGTGTGTGTGTTTGTGTGTGTGTGTGTGTGTGTGTGTGGGTGTGGGTGTGTGTGTGTGCGCGCGCACGCACGCAGGGGTGCGGGCAATGAACAGCTCCACAGTGATTTCTAGTTTACTACTGATCAGTAGAGATTAGTTGTCTTTCACCAATTCTTTTTAATGTCATTTTCCTTTTGTTTCCATTCAGTTCACTCGGTTGCTGTGTAGTGTTATGATTATAAAAAATTAGGTTGTAAACAAACTATGAAAGCAAATTTTGAGAAGGTATTCATTAAAACCACAACCTATTTTTTTACTGCCCATGTAAGTGTGATAACCAACAATTTGTGTGAGCAGCACACAGTTGGACGTCTCTCTGAGGCACTTCCTTTACTAAACACTCTCATGGTTACCCATCCATGACTCCTACAATGGCCATCACGAGGATTTACTAAAACATCGACTGATCTTTCCTGTTACGCTGCTATTGTTTTATTTTATTTTCTCTGCAGAGGCGTGACGAACCAGTGTCATGGCGGACAATAGAACTTTGTCAGGGTCTGACCCCAAAACTAATTTGCCAGCTTAAGCTCTTTTATCAAATGGCAGTTTCACCAGTACTGAGTTTGTTTACCTCTCGTTCTGCTTTCCTTTTTATTTGTTGTGACCTTTTTCTTTTCCTTTTTCCCATGCAAAGTGCGGTTAAAGGGAAGAAGGAGCAAATTGAAAAATAGATCTAGGGCTTTTGCCTTTGCTTTCACACACTTTTCTCATAATCTTATCTGGCTAGCTATTGGGAAGTCTGAGATGGCGTTTTATGATTTATGGGTGTTTTTTTTTCAGTCAAATACTTAGAAACCATTACATTCTGGAGAATCTAAAAACTGTAACCACAGTATTGTGTAATCAGTACTTCCCTTAATAACGTTTTTCCTCGTGTGTTTCTCATGAAGTTGAATTTCATTGCTTATGATTTGTTAAAAGACAGTATCTGCTTTTGATTTGGTCGGAGTATTGTTGCCATTGAACTGTACCACAACAAGTGGTGTCTGGTTGCTAAAGGGTCAAATGGCAGGGCAGAGTAGCCAAAAGCAGCGAAAATGCGTATGAAATTGGACACAGCTATGCACCATTTGTGTGTGATTACGTCGATTTCCTAGGGCAACTTCTGTCTGCACCTTCTCACAGATAGCACAATGTGGGAATCTGTGATCAGGTTAGTATACTAGTTTCCGATGATTTTACATTAGTATAAATTGTTTTTCACAGCTCATGAAAGTGAAATATTAGACTATGCCTGAAGAGATTGGTAGGGCTGTAATGGTACACAAAATTCAGACTGATGTGGTTTTGGAGCTGTGATTCAGTATGTTTTCTGTACAGTGGGAGAAAACAAATGATTGAATTTCTTTATTTAAAAAAGATGACTAAACGTTGTCCCAGCATAGGTCCGGGCTGTAAAATAAAGATATTCTACCATTTGGATGTGGTCAGAAGAAATCAAAAAATAAAACAAGGACAACCCGTCTGCATTAGGTGGTCCAATCTGACTATAAACCTATGTGCACAGGAACAAACGTATAACAATACTCAAGCACTCTGACATTAACATTCACATTATCGTTCCACTGGAGTCATGTTTCTGGGCACCTCACAAATATTCACGCTCCTTTTTATTTTATTGTTGGACAGTAATTTCCTGTGAGTTTGTCCTTACGAGTGACCCCTTTCACACTACACGAAGTTATCTGATCCATTGTTTATGAAAATGTCGATTTGTAGATCTTTAACAGGTCATAGGGCGCTCTAAGCTGAGACAAGTCATGTATCAAATCCTGTTCTGACCAGTTAAGGATAAATACGGGCACCATTATCCTCCTAGCAGAGTCTGGCCTTTAAGTGTTCTGGTGAGCTCAAGACAATTTTCCACCCCGGTGGACAATAAAGTAGTTCTGTTCTAGTCCAACTGTAGTAGGATAGTGGACCAAAGACACACAGAGACACACAACATATGTGCAGTGACACAAACACGCGGTGCATAAACACACACAATTAATTTTCCAAACTAATTATGGCCCTGGCTGATTCTCTAGCCGTAACGTGCCTTAAAGCCATGTGGCCTCTGAAACAAATATAAAAGCGGAGGATGCAACTCTATGGAGAGCCGTATTTTTAGTATTAGTCATTGTTATTCAGGGGACAAGTAAGCAAAGTTAATGAAGAGAAGAATAAAGGTGAAAGGACAATGTGATTATTATGTGCTTCATGGCAAATCTAGATAAAGGCACATGGAGGTAACATTATTTGGCTGTTTTTAGAAATCCTGAATCTTCCTCATGGATGGTCAGTCAGAAAATTCACTTATATTTTTGAATATGTCCGATTCACAATGTGGGTGATGAAGTCAAATGCTGAAGTAGAAATGTCAATCAGTGAAAATGTTAGGACTTGCAGTCTTTCTATCAGCTTGAGTTCAAAAGGCATAGTAAACCATGCAGCATGCATAACTCAGAGAAATAGCAGGGGTTCATTTTGTAGCTGTGCTTACATAGAGTACTCTGAAATTGCCTTTGCACCATTCAGGTAAAACTGTTTTTATTCATTTTTTATCTCTCCCATCTTTTCTTTCAAGCTCCAATCCTTTTAGTTTTTGTGGAAAGTAGTGAAGTAAAATGCAATTCAATTAGGTGGTTGTTACCCTGAGGCCTCTGATGTTCCTTCTCTTCCTACTGCAACTCCAGTCAGTCTCCCCTCTTTTCCTTATGCAATGTTGAGAAGTAGACCATGCAATACTGTTATTATTACACATGGCTACCAAACAGTTGGCCTTAGTGGGCTCAAGAACAAGAAACATGTAGAACCAAAGCATGTGAAAACTGAGTCATTATCAGTTATTACTGTGAATTAAATGAATGTAATAATTAACAAACAACCGTCATCATTCATCTAACTTTATTACAACCAGTCTTTAACTAACTTCACCTCACCACTTTCATAAAGCCACATAGAAATGGGCAGGACATGTACACACATATAGAGAGGAAGGCGAACGTCAAGGTCAGTGTATTTGCTTGGATTTTAATCAATAGTAATATTTTTGGAATGTGAGAGTTATATAAAAAAGGTCTTTGTGTTGATGTATATTGTAATTTTTGATTATTTTCCACTAGCAGCTGATGTTGTCATTCGCAGCTCACATGTGAAATAAGGATTTTCAGTGTGTGTGAATCAGGGAGTAAGCTTTTAAGCCATAATTAGAGTTACAGTAACATGGAAATGGACATGCAACCTGGCGGAAGATGTTGGCAGGGCCACGATAACTCACTAAGCACACACTGAGATCAGTGGCCTTGCTCTATCTAAAGCCATGCTTTGTTGGCCATATTTCCACAGGGAAAAAACAACAGAAGAACACTTTAAAAGTCAGCAGAGGAAGAGAGAGAATGAAGAAAAGCCCTGAAGGCAAATGGCAGGGAACATCGGTGCCGTTAGACGGAGCTACTTAAGCTGTCATGCAAGAGTACGTGAATGCACCAGTGAACGCACACAGTCAGCATCACTGAACACACACAGAGACATCCATGGTTGTGATGATAACGATGTCGAAACTCAAGCTACGTCTCATGTTGACATTAGCTAAACTACCCTTAAAATATTATTACAGCAGTATCATGGAAGTGTGGTGACTTTTATTAAAGCTCAAATTTGCAGATGTTTACATAGAATCAGTATGATACGTTCCCTAACATTATAGTGGGATATCCGTTTTATTTTTCTTCACCACCTGTTTACCAGTTTTATAGTTATTCTGTCACTGGATTATTGGTTATTTTTCAATGTACAGGTCGGACTATTTTTTTTGTTTTTATTGCTGTTTCTTTCTTAATTTCTAATTTAATAAAAAAAAGGAGAAAAAAACACCATGAACTTATGATTCGCTCCAGTCTCACGTGACTGTTGGAAAAGCAACTGACCTCAAGACGTGCAATCTGCTGTGTAGTTAGAAGTCAACCGACAAGTCAAACCAAGTGGCGTAAACTCTCCAGAGATATTTGGTTTGTCAGAGCTGATTAGACCCAGGGACGCGTAAGCAGACACTCTGGGATAACACGTGGTGGCGTTGAGTTGAGCCATTGGCCTCAGCCTGTTTACTGGGCGATGTGTTAGGACAGGGAGAATGAAGCGGAGAACTCGTACGGATGGAGATGATGATGGTTGATTTCTCTCACACAAGTCTCTCTCTTTCTCTTCTCTCATGGTACTTTTTATTTGATTTCTCAGCCAAATCTTATTATCTGGTAATTGTGTTTGCTTGTGCAGGCATGCATGAATCTCTCCAGTTTAAATGTGTGGCTACACAGACACATTTGTTTTAATAGATGTATGTTAGAGACACATGTTTGCATGTTTACATACAGCAAAAAAGGCAGAAAAACACTATGAGGCTTTTTGTCACAGTTCATCACACTGCAAGATCACACAACACGATGTGACAGTGCACAGTGCAGCTCAGCAAGTGGCGCTGGGATTTTAATTGATGTTAAAACCACCAAGTACTTAGAGCGCTGATGGGTACTGTGTATTGAGAGTATTAGTACTACATGATCATTCTCAAGTAAGGCAACCTAAATATAGAAAATGTTCATATAGATATTTAATAAACCTAAAGATCCACAATGTGTTCTTTCCAACCAACAATATAATGAAAAAACTGTAAGTATATGTTCACCAGGAATTATTTCAATAGTAGAAAACATTAAGTTTTTTTCTGCATATGGATGTAGAGCTGCATTAAAATACATGCACAACTACACAGTAGTGGGATAACTGTGCCCGATTTTCAGCCATGTATGTGCATTTAGTTACAAAATAACAAAATATTGAACTGTTAAGAAATTTCCTTGATGTCTAAACCTCAGTTAGATTTGGAATTTAACAAAAACAAACTATTATTTTTAAAGGCTGTAGTAATTATGGACTGATAAAAGGTTTATGTTGAAATGCACACACATATATATATATATAGGATTTAGGCAGCATATTTATGCTATTTTAACAACTGCTATGTATTCAGTTCATTCAGTTGGCCAAAGGCAAGCAGCAACATTAAACTTGTCTCAACACTTTACCCTATTCAGTCTTGTTCCCTTTATCCTCCGAACCAGTTAAACCCAAATCCTCTGCATATGACCCTCCTTAATCTTGTATTAGGCCAAAGTGATCCTCTTTTAGCTCAGTGCATTGAGCTTATTACATGATGATGAATCTCTCACACTGAGTTAAGTCATTTGGATAGGAAATACAGAGGTGCACTGGGGGAAATTAGCATAGCTTTAGCTTAGCCTGACGGGGCTATTGAAAAAGGCACCTTTCGGCTGACAACTAAGCTAATATTAGCTTAGCATTAGCGTTAGCAAACAGGGGGCTTAATCAGGCTGCTGGGCTGTCAGAACGTATAACCACATGCTTCCAAGGGTCCCTTTGGAGTTATAATCCTGGGTCTCGGCAGGCGATGACCTCATGGGCTGGACTGGTGCCTGTGGGAGGATTGGACAAACTGTGTGTGTCTAGCAGGCCACTCACTGAGATTTGTTAGTGCGCACGTTCTTTACAGGGGATTGTTTTATTGAGGCATATACGACAAAGAGAGACTGTACTGACACCGGCAAGTTGAACTTTGCAAACATGCACCAGAATAGAATTCCTGCTGTTTGGTTTGGGCATTTTTGTGCTGTATCTCATGAAGATGCAGTGTGTGTAGGCCCCAGGATATGAGAGCAATGATATTTCAATTGTCTCCATGCCACATTGCATTAACAGTGTGTGTTGTTTTTCCTCATGGCTACAAGATAATTGAAAAGGTTAACCTGTCAGTTTTATCCTATGTTATTTGTCGTTCCACAGACTAAATTAAGGGTTAAGGATATTTGTGACTGGCAAGATGGCACGCTCACTTGACCACCAAAAGGCCATCTTGTACACTCAGAAATTATGACAGTGCTGCTATAAAGTCAGACTAGGATGTTGTCATGAGCAGGGTCATAGCAAGTTGCTTTAAAGCTAATTGAATGATTTGTAAATTGCACTTGAACTGTATCAGCGAGAAAATTCAAATCTCTGGTGTCCTATGTTGTCTGCCTTTCCCTTGACTCATCATTATCACAGGTTCCTGGAGCCAAACTGAGAGGCCTCTTGCCTTGGCAGACCACCCCTTTACCAGAGCCTAGATCCAAGAAAGGGGGGTCTTTGAGGTTAAAATAACTCCACATCTTCGCAGTCAGTTGACTGAGTTAAATGTGCACACACGTGTGCACACACAAATACACACGCACAGACAGTGAGCCCAGGGTCTCTGGAGGCAGATTGCTTTGCTGTCAGTGTAGGGGACTGTCAATAGATCCAGCCAGCCATAGGCATCATCAGCCAGAGACCCAGGACTCACTGGCTCCACTGAGCTCCTGAGCAGAGGCAACCTGTCAGCGTGATGCAGAAGACCTCAGGGTTTGGGGTTAATACTCTTCATGAAACGCACTGTACTGAGCTCCATTGATGGCCTCTGGGCTGGTATGCAGGGACAGTGAAACCAGGGGTCATAAAGATGAGAAATAGGCTTGTGGATTTGGATGTTTTAACATCGAGAGTTAGTAGGTTAATAGCATCATAGACATTTTTAGTTTGATCTCAGAATGACCTGCAGACATCCATGAAAGTTAAATGTAGTGGTTACTGATGATTCAACATATATTTAAACAGCAACTGGCATCAGGCAGAATAGAGAGGATCCTACCAGGCAACTTTAAATCTTAATAACTGGTTAGGTTTATTATAGAATAGAAAGATTTGCGCATAAATCAAATAGAAAACCTAACCTATTTTAGATGATATAATGATTTATAATGATAGTAATTGTATAGAACCTACTTCAGTTTTAAAATTAAGTACTCATTAGGGCTGGAAAGAAATAATGTTGAAATAAATTTAATTTTTGGTGACTGCTTTGAAAGCAGAACATGCATGTGAAACTATTAAACAAAATGTAACTAGATGATACTAAATACGAAAAGGTATGAAAAGAAATATAAAATGTTTCTATATTTCATTTTCTATCAAGCAGTAAAATGGTTTGTAATAACGTTTGCCTCATTTCATTGTATTTTTTCTTTGCAGTGTGACTATGTATTTATTTAGATATGTATTTTTAGGTAGTATAATAATTTGGTAGACTACCATTCCTGTGCCCTAAAAGCTTTATAGATGCACCTAGGTCTGTGTGTGTGTGTGTGCGTGTGCGCGTGTGTGTGTGTGTGCGCGCATGCATATGCGCTCTTGCCCCGTGCATGTGTGTCCATCGTCTCTCCATGAGAACCAACCCTCTGGCCTTCCAGCTGAGTTCACAGATCCAAAGTCGAGTTAATCTGGTTTTACCTTTAGCCCCAAAAACAACATGGGAGTAATCCAGGAACAGCTGTAATCAACCATGAAACCACCGATGACTGCATACTAGCCGAGGTCAGGGAGCACAACAGGAAGAGACCTCGAGAAAACACTGGGATATTGAACTAATGGTCAAAAATAACGTGAATGTCCGCTGCAGTTTTCTACGCTTTCTCAGAGTTGGTGACAACTTTTGTGTTTTGCTGGATTTCTATGGTCTATTTCTCTGTAAACCATGGTATCCATTTTATTTTATGATAACATGATTCGATGCTGTATGCAGTATTACGTTCAACAATTATAAATGACCCTGCTTTTCTTTCTGTGTCATTTTACAAATTACAAGTGAGTTGGCGGTTTTGGCAACAGGTCGAGGAGCTTCTCTGGTTGATATGTCAGTGTGAAGTGAAACAGTTTGGACCACTGTCAGTGAATCTCTGTATCAACAAACTCTGAACAATTATATAAGGAGGCTCGGGACACTGACGGTCAGAGAGAGAGAGAGAAGAGAGCAGGAGAGGGTACAAACAGATGAATAAATGAGTTAAGTGGAGAGAAGGGAATTTGTGCTTTCATCGTTTCCCCACCACCCCCCTCCTGTTGGACAGTTGAGTGTATGCTATAAGTGCTCTCCCCCTTCTCCTTTCGCTTCACTGCGTCTCCGCTCATCTCCCAATAGAAATTGCTCCGTGGCATTAAATATGTAAAATTAGCATTTTAAGTAGAACACATTTCTGTGTCGCGCCCCGCTCTCCCCCTCTGCCTGCTGCCCAGCCCTGAGCACATAAGCCACACAAACTCATGCATGCATATGATATGCATTTGGTCATCTCCATGGTAACATTGGTGGGGGAGGGAAAAGGGCTCGAAGATAAAAAGATGAAAGGTGTAGCCATTGAAAGTAGATCATATTGTATTTATTTTTTATTCAGTGAGTTTATTCAGGGAGTAAGTCACACCAGCACGCAGTTAATGTGAAGAAGTGAGGACCAAGACATGTGACACACACCTGTGCCTACCTGGAGTCCACAGGCTGTTTTTTTTTTTATCATTTTCTTAGAATGAAAAGTATTCAGTGTTTCTATTGATATTTTGCAACATAAATTATGGTGTTTTTTTTAAATCCACTTTGCACCATTGTTGTCTACTCAGATGCACACGTGTCCACTCATACACACCCTTGCACACACTCACAGGACGATGCATTAACTTTTGCCCTCACAATTCAGAGTCAAAAGGGCTGTAAAGTGAAATGGCAAACAGCTTCTTTGGAGATGCCTCTGACACCACAACACCTAGTCCAACATGCAGAAACACAAAAACATTGACTTCCTTCCTACTATATGTGCATTTAGTGCCCATGGGTCACATCTCTCTCTTATCTGTATTATTCTGTATATGACAGGTAGTCTGTCTCTCCAGGAAATCTTACAATTGCAATATTTAATGCAAATTCAACCAATCTCTGCAGTAGTTGCTGATACGCGGAAGATTTTGACCTCAATATATCCTTGTAAATTTAATGCCTATACCTTATGGTGAGAATGAAAAACATTTGTAACAAGTCCATCAATATTCTCTATACATACACACAACTTAGCTAATTGCATTACAATTTTAGAGAAAAGTTGCTGCAAAACAAGCATTTTTTTTATTGCACTGTGTAACATTAAGAGGTGACATGGCTGCAACTAACGATTATTTTCATTCATCAATGATTTGTTTAGTCAACAATATGTCAGTAAATGGTTAAAAATTGTCCTTCTCAGTTTCCCAAAGATTAAACAACAGTCCCAACCCCAAAGAGATTCAGTTTATGATTATATAAAATAGAGAAAAGTAGCAAATTTTCTTGGTTTGGTTTTATTTCTGTCAATCTACTAATCGATTAATTGACAAATGATTACAGCAGCGCTGGTTAGACAATGTAATAATGTAAGCTAATTTGTACATAGACTACAGTATAAACAATAAATCTAAACATTGTATTCATACTCAAGCATGGTGGGTAGATTAATAATTTGATGGATGAATGGTTTGACTCTATAAATCCATAAAAACATAATGTGCCGTGAAAACATGTTTACTTCCATGCATACATTACACCATGCATACACAGGATTTTTTGGGTCAGCTGAGCAGAGCGTGATAGCGAAATGGCAACGAGACAGAGAACCTCAAAGAGGAAAATGGGCAGCGTGTTATTTCAGGCTTTAACTTGATTTGTTAGTTTACTATGTGGAAAATACAATTATATTTAGTTTAACAACTTCAAACAACTTCTGTGCCGAGTATGAAAGCTGTCTCGTTTCTGGCAGCGCAATAAAACAAAACCCTCCAGAGGGAATACAGTGAGTAGAGCAGCACAACGCCGGTGTTGAGTGTTCTCACATATACAGTAGTAAGAAGGCAGTCCCCCAGTCAGCTCGCATCTTACATCCTTTCCTCATTATAGCACAAACAAGTGCATAATTTACCACTTAAGCATTGTTACATAATATTATCAGATCAACGAGAGAACAGGTTTGACCTCCTGGTTCAGTATGATAGTTTGCATCCATGTCCAAACAGTTTCCAGTGTAGTGTTATTCTTTCATGACAACCTATGACCTGTAACAGTAATGCATTACTTTACTTACTTTAGATTAATGTTGTATTCACATAGTTCCTGTACACAACTTGTCATGTGCATCAGTGTTGTGGCTTTTATATGTTGTTATTTAAATAACAGATGTCCATATATCAAATGTGATAGAACAACAACAACAACAATAACACAATAGATGTCATGCTGACAGACAGAGATGAGCTTCACAGCAGAGTTGAACAGGAGCAAAACTAACAATGTTTGAACAACTTGTTTAAAATTTCAAGCAAAACTTTGTAATTATGTTTCATTAGTGTAAAAGTCCTGGGTGCAGCCAGTCACATGTGGGACATTGATTTAGATGCAGTATTTATGTGTCCGATACTGCACTCATCACGCCTCATATGTGGCTTTACTAATGCCTGAGCAGGCACAGCCTAGGACGTATAAGGACACTGGTTCATGACGTGAGGCATCACATATTTATTCAAATGGTTGTTTTTTTTTTTATGGTGGACCATGAGTCAGTGGACGGCACATTCCAGGATTTTATACTTTTGGTAGAGGTTTAATTGTTTAGATAGTGTTTAGGAGCTGTGAAGCTCTCAAACATCATTGAAGCTGCTGAATTTCTTCAATATAGCATACGTAAAAAAAATAAAAAAAATAAAAATTTAAAGAAAGAAAATAAGTTTAAAGAGTTGTTTTTTTTAATCTATGTATTTATTCATTATTAAGATGTCTAAAAACATTTCAGGGAATTCTAAACAGTCTGTCACTTGTCTGACTGTCTTTATTGTTAATGTATGGTTAACTAAAAAAAGCTGTGGTTATGGTTAAAGTTAATTTGACCATAAATTCATTTTTCACTTGAGCTGATGTTTTCAACACATTAGACAATTTAACAAAATATTTTTATGGTATAAAAAATAGGCAGTTGCAGTTTAATGGCACTGAGGTCAATCACACAGTGGCCTCCTGCATGCATGTTTACAGCAGGTCATAGATCAACCACTGCAGTCACCTGAGTCGCCTCACTTGATATCTGGGGTGCAATTTTTGCAACAGCTGATGTCCTGTTCAGTTTGTTTGTTTGGATGACGTAATATACAGATAGTTCACTGGATTTTTGACCTGTTGTGTGTTGGATTGGATTATTTGGAAAGGTATTTCTAACATTATGTTTTCTTCATGTGTGTAAATGCGGCGTAGCTCCCAGTAAACTTTCTGCTGCTTGATGAAGGCCTGAAAGGAGAAAACAATACAAGAGTGAGTGGCTGGTGTGAAGTAATGTGCAGCAGCACAGACAGAAACCCATGTACACACTCGCCATATGTTTCTATTTTATCCTCTGTGTGTGTGTGCGTGTGTGTGTGTGTGTGTGTGTGTGTGTGTGTGATGGCCTCCAGCTTGGCTCTCCGTCTCTCCCGGTCTGTATGGGAACCAGCCGCTACAAGATCATTACAGTCTGATTCATTAGCGTGATCATTTAACTTCAAATCATCTGTCCTCTGTCTACCTCAACACCACTCCCAAGACCTTGGTTGTTTCACTATCTCACACGCGCACACGCACAAAAACAATCCTGCCAGCTCCAGCTCATACTTTATGACTCCAGCTCTTTTGATTGAGTGTTTGTGTTCCATTTTCTGCATTTCCTCTTTTTTAATGCTGTTCCTTGTGAAATCCTACAATATTAAAAGGAGCCAACTCTCATTCCAGCAGCAAAAAAACCTCAAAATAAACTTTGGCAGGCCTTTCCGTCCTGAGCGCCCACATAATCAATCATAACCAGGGCGTACAAATTCATCAGCTTGGATCCATTTTGGTGTAGTTAGAGATCAAAAGGTTGTGAGTTGACTATAGGAAGTCCAGGTACTAACCCAGGCTAATTTATCTAACATGGGAGAGATTTAGCCCCCTCAGGAGATGGGGACATGGTTTTTCTCTATCACGTCGAATATCCTCGATGGGCCTCGAGGGCACTTAGTCCTGACGCAGCATATCCTGTACGCCGTTTAACATTCCATTGATCAGATTAATAGCAGTTGATTGTGTCCTGTTTGAGGAAACCTGTAAAAGTACACAGTTAACTGAAATAATTAATAGAAATTAAGAGACTTTTTGGGTTGGGTTTTGATCTTTACTTACGAAGTGATTCAACACCTTCATCTCTGTTATGTCAGTTTAATTAGGACTATGTGAAAGATTGCTGACAGATTAGTGTATAATGTCTTCATTTTGGTTTCTTTGGGAAACATGGCTGTTGCCATCTGTTCATTCTCTGGTCATGTGAGAATTCAGCTCTTTGACTGGGAAACTTTGCCTTTATCAGTGCCAAATCTTGCCCAACAAACCACAGTCTCACACTCTTTCCCAAGGTTTTTCTCCCAGTTCACCAAATTCCTTTTAGCTTTTTATTAAGTTTGTCAGTTTGTGGGTCTCTCTCTCTCTCTCTCTCTCTCTCTCTCTCACACATACATACACACACACATACAGACTCTGTTTCTTTGCAATTATGAATAATTGTGACTGTTGAAATTTGTGTGAGCCTGGAATCCCCTGGTTCTCCTCACTGCTCGAGGGGGCAGTCACCTCTGCTGCATTGGTTTCAAGTGTGTGTACACACGCACACACACACACACACACACACTCTTCACACTTTCAATGAAAGGGCAACAGTCAGGAAGTGGCAGCGCTTTGAAGACGGCAATTCATGTTTCCGAGCGTGGAGCACTTATTGGAGGTCAGACTCGGGGTCTATTAGGCCTCTCATATTCATTAAGGAGGGCGAGAGGCAAGAGATCCAGGGAACAACAATACTCCATAGTTACCGTGACCCCTGGACCCAGGATGTTTTTCTGTTGGTTTTTGGTTGTTAACTCCTCGGGCCTTGAGAGAAGATTCAGTGATTACAGGCTACAGTTTTGGGTTATGTTGGGTAAGTTAAGTTCCTCTGTGCTCACAGAGAGGCCAAATAGGGATCGGGAGGAGCGATTACTCAAAATATTCATCACTGCGGTATGTTTGCAGATTGTGATCCCTGTATGAAACCAATAATAGAAGGAGGTTTGTTGTATTAGAAACAAAAAGAGGGCTAGAGGCAACAGCCGAGAACATTTGAACGACGGTGGTGAAAATCATGGTGATGATTATTATCCAGACATCGAGGGAAAGGCAATTTCAATTCATTGCCTGAGGATTAATGCCAGTGAGTATTTCCTCAGTGTGCTTTGTGTGATTGTGAATGTCTTTTGGGCTGCTCAAATGTACCATTACTATGCAGTAAAATCTTTTACAGATATATTTTACTCCTTCGTCTCTATTACATGCTGGTGAACATGCCAAAACACGCAACGCTCCATCTCACAGTCACAGAAACTTAGGAATACATACGGCAGATCAAACACACGCACACACACCTTCTGAGCCCCTTCGGGGACGATATTCTACACCACGGGCCAGAGCACATATCCTTTCTGATGCAGTATCACACTCCAAACCCTTGTCATGCACTACCTGGAGTGTGTGCGTGTGTGTTAAGCAGACACGTCAGTTTAGACTAAGGTGATCAGCCCGCTCCGAGCCAGCTCCGGCCCCGTGGGGGTATCCCAGTGTCCCGCTGTCCCAGTGTGGGAAAGCAGAGTGTTGGATGGGGTATCCCGTAGCGCCTGCCTGGCTCCTGGGCAGCAGACAGCTAAATCAGTCACAGATTGGATTATGAACACTGAGTTATGAATACATCTTTCTTAGATTGCACACACAGGAGAACACAACCAGTTGTGAACGTGCCGAGGCTATTTCATGTTGTGTCTCCTGTTAGGAGACACAACATGCACACCGGCAGCTAGATTTAGATCCAGTGAACACAGACTTTTTCTCGGTGATTTACCTGTATTTCTTTTATTTTTGTCTTTCTTCTGTAATTATCCAGTTTCTTATTCTGTCTCACTCTCTATCAATCTTTCTCCCTCCCCCTCTTTTTTTCTTTCTATCTTTCTTCTCTCTTTCTTTTCCTCCTCCTTTTTTCCCCAGCCCTCAGGTCATAGACTCAGTTTCAAAGTGTTGATCCTCATCTGAAATCTATTGCAATCAGTGCAGCGCTGGACATGAAATACAGGCCTCGGAGATCCGATATGTGTGTTTGTGTTCAGATGGCTTTTTGTTACAGTCTCAATCCAAAATAATCAATGAGACACCTGGTAGAGCAGTTGTGAAACGTGTAACAATGCGTTTTTCACATTGGTGCGCTCTCTGTGTTGTTGTTTATTGAAGATGCTGCGTTGTCCTTTTATATTTTATTTGCTACAAGAAGAGCTTTACTATTATATGAAGTAACATGCAGCCACCATTGTATAACTTCAGCTTGTTTTTTATTTATTTATTTATTTTTCATCCAAATCTTACAATTACATTTTGACAGATTAGTGTTTGAGGTAGCCCCGGAGAAACACTTGTCTAGAGAGCAAGGATTTATTTCCATTACAAATCCCCTGTAGTAAGCTCTAGCCTTTTTGATAGAAATGGGGAAAACTAAATATTCTAAATAAATAACACCTCTCAGTATAAAGCAATATATTAAACAGCACCACAACCTACAGCCTACCGACAAACTATAAAGTTGAATGAACACCTCAAAACAAAACAGTTTAAACTAAAATGGAACATTATGACCTTCATGAAGGTAGATTTTATTACAGGGCTGTTGTAGCATTAGTTTTAGCTAGCTAGTAAACAAGCATCGGAGGGCATGTCTGCACAAGCTTAGACGACCTGTTGTAATTATGTCATCATCATTTTGAGAGCTCAGTGTGTAGTAGCCTATTCAAGCAAATAACATGCAAATAACCTTCAATTTTTTACATTTGAAATGCATTTTTGCTAACCTGTTTTTCAAGTTAGATCTATACACAGCCCTGCTTAATATGCAACCAGCCTTTCTAAAGACTTTCACAGCCATGACACAGTCAGTTGATGTCCTATGAACTTTTTTCTGTCTCTCTTTTCTTTTCTCATCCCCCTCCTTTTCAGTTGTACAGTTTTAGGTTTGTAAGGAATGAAAACTCAAAAAGAAATGTAGTTTTGATGTCTGGTACAGTCCACTATAGACAAATTGTTGTAAAAAAAACAAAAACTTAACCAGATTTTTTTTTTTTCATATTGATGGAAAGTTACTCAAAAACCATGTCAAAACTGGAGAGGTCGTAGAGTTGACATAACAGAGCCATTGTTGGGTGGATTATTTCTCAGCGGGGCTATTTTGACTGTCATCAACCTCTGTAAGTAGTTGTTCACTCATTATTTAGATTAGAGTAATTTATATATATTGTGTGTATGTGTCCGGGTGTGCGTGAATGTGGCTTTTGCAGATAGGTATGGCTTTATTTGTGTGTGGGGCTCTGATCCCCCATGCAGGGTTTTGAGTATCCGTCCTGATCACCATGATAAGATGAGTGTAGTTGTTGTCTTTCATCGCCCCGGATGAAACATTCCTTTCTAATAGTTTGGATCAGCCTTGTGGGCTGTTAACATAGGTTAGATGCTAGACACTGGCCCAAATAATACCATTTTTGTGTGTGTGTGTGTGTGTGTGTGACTGGACAATCTGTACTTTCATAAACAAAAAAGAAGAAAAAGGATGCTTAAAATATTTATTTTGGAAAATGACTTGACTAGTTAGTAGTTAAGTGCAGTAGTATTTATTTTCTGTAATTCCAGATTTGCAACATTATTCCCATTAACTGAAATTTGTTCGTGGGGGGGGCTTCTTCCTTGATATCCTTCAAATATAATATAATAAAAACCACAAAGTTGAAACAAAGATGTGCTTTAATTTGCCAACAGCCTTTCTGACAGTTTTGTTATCTTGTGTACCTAAAAGCACAAGCGGGGCTTCTTTTGTAGTCTTTGTCTGTGGCCCCTTCGGCCCGTGTGCCGGCCACGTTAGGAAAAGGCCAAATCAGTTCTCTGCATTGTTAACAACATTTAATCAAAGCTCAATCAAAATGGCTACCTTTCTTCCCGAGCCTGGCCGGAGGTAAAGTATGTCTGTTGGAGGGAGTCTTGTCTCTGTCTGCTGACAGACGATCAAAGAGAGGGCTCTGTATGTTCTTATCTTCATCTAACCCTCAATTCAACCTGCACATGAAAGAGGGACAAGAACACCCCCCCTAAACTAAACTGTGCAGCGCTTCATAATCTCCAGGAACTAAATAATCCCAAAGAAGAGGATGGCCACTATTTGGATTTTGATTTTGAGATGATCTACAAAGAGAGGCTACACTTTTTGACAAGTGGTTTTAGATTTATCCTTTTTATTCCCAGCTAATTCACTTGAGCATAAACAATAAATGCACTGGTTTCAGCGCAGATAGTGTTACCCATATGGGAATGGTCAGACTTACAGCTCGAGTTCCCATCTCATATGCTGACCACTCCGAGTATCAATCACTGCATCTAAATGACTTAAAAGAACCATATTGATTACCAATACAACATCATAAATCAAGACTCAGACACTCTTTTTCTCTCACGGTTACTCGCATACACACTGCTTTGCGCACACACGGATCTCGTGAAATCGTAACAATAAATCTGGCGGACAGAGAGATGCGGATGAAGTCACTCTCAGCCTGTCTGTAACCTGATAGACGATTAGAGACGAAGACGATCAAAGTGGCAATGTGTGGCGAGAAAAAAGCCGAAAGACGGAAAGAAAGATGTTTACTTGGGTACGTTGTAATTAAAACAAAAACATTTCCCGCGATGAGCTAACATCTACTGTATGTTTTTCATTTTCATTCTGCGTACAAAGCGATTGGTTCGTCTCCTCGGTGCACTCCCACTCTGTAATGGGACACATGTTCCTCTGCTGCTTGGCCAGAGGGCATACATGGAAACTCTGCAGCAATAAGAGCATTTCAGACTCAAAATGTGTTTTATTCACTTATTTATTTATCCCCACAACACTCTTGCAATATTGATTGAATCCAGCAGCATTTTTTTAAAAGCATTTTAAACGCAACACCTCTTTAATTGCTTTAGGTAAAATCCAGGCAGTATTAAGGATGCCGTTGCGTTTAGTTGTCTTCTCCCTTTTCTTTCTTGTGGCGTGCATGCTATTTCTGTTGGTTTACTTCTTTGCATGTGTTTTTAGCATCGGTTTCCTTCTTTTCTCTCTTTCTTCAGTTCTGATTCGCTGTGTAAGTACAGCCAGCACATTTCTGAAACAACAAACACGACAGGCTCCGTGCAATAAAAGTATCCCATCTAATATTTATCAACATAACTCTTACCTAGACTCTGTGAATTGAGTTGTGTTCAGCCACTCAATTTAGTGTGAAGAGGGGAGAGTGCTGTTGTGTTCAGATGATATTTTTAGGGTGGTCTAACGTTTACTGTGAACATTGCAAAATAGAAAAGCGGCCAAAGATTTGCTTGTTCTCTGTTTCATGCCAATGTGAGAAACAAGTCAAGAGGTATGCGTATTTAAAGGACAACAATGCGTGTTATTCTATATATTTTATCGTAAACACGTTCTAAAAGAAATAAGAAAAGCAGCAATGTGTTATTCAGTCTTTTAATACTACTCCTACTTAATACTACTTCCCCAGTCTCTCTGTGGCACTCAGCCTCAAGCCCAAGATGTAATTCGTTGGGTTACAGATGTATTGTTTAGTTTCTTTAAAAAAGGCATCTGTAATTTTAAACAGCTGGGCACACAGGAATAAATAGTGCATTTATTGGGGACAACTTTTACCTGTGGATGGATACACATTTGGTGTAATAGTGAGTATTTACAACAGCAAGACACTGTAGATTGACTCAAAATAACAAATAATAGTGTCCCTAATTATTATTGCAATGACGGGTCAGCCAGTGCAACAGTGTGGCTCATTGATGTGTTTTAGTTACTCCAGCCATGTGGTTTTATGGTTGGCAATGACGTCTGTTGGATGTTTGGTCAAGCCACAGACATATTTATATCCCCCTCAGGGATAATTGTAATAACTCCCTTAACTTTTCATTCAACTCCATTATGAGGTCAAATGTGTTTATGGCTTAATGTTTCTGACTAAATATCTGTTAAACGAATTATTACTACTAATAATAATTCCCGTCTGCCTCACTTGTACTCTGTGTTTAGTGTTAATTAGCCATTTTTAGCATGCTAACATGTTAAACTTAAAGCTCACAGAGCTGCTAGCATGGCTGTAGTCTCTCAGACTTGTTAGTATTTGAATAACACTATATGGAAATATGTTGACGATAAGGAATTTAATACTCTGTTTTAACTTAACCCATGTCCATATTGTCTGAAATTAACTTTGAATGAAGCTCCTTTCTTCCTGTCCATCTCTCCTTTGTGTATGTTCATCTTTCCTCTCTGTTATAATATGACTTCCTCAGTCTAAATTGCACCTTTGTCTGACGAGTCTATCCTTGTGGCAATTACTCTGTTTAATAAGCAATAGTTCCTTGCTCACTCCTCGCCCTGTCAGCGGGGATGAGAGGATTTGGCGACACATTTCTTCAGGCAAGCAGGGCGAGTCTCATTAAATTTGCATTAAGTTAAAAGTCGCACACACACACACGTAGCAACACGCGTACACGGACAAATACACACATTTATAGGGCTCACAATACGGATAGTGTGTTTGTGTCTGCATTGAAATATTCTCACAAACACTATCCCAACAGCTATAATCTCTGTTGGCATTTCTTCACCCTAATGCGCCTTGTTAGAGTGAAGAGTTTTTCCCAGTTACAGGCCGATGAGCGTAAACTGAGAATGAACTTTGTCTCTTTTATTAACACCACATTTGTTTTTTGTTTTTCCTTTATTCGTCGTTTGGTTTCCCTCCATCTGTTCTCATCCATCCACCCCCCTCACTTTTCTGTCTCTCTCCCCTTTGGTTGTGCAATCCAGTTCGCTGCTCTCTCGCCTGGAAACGTGATACTCAGTCAGTGTTTTAGCTCTCTCAGAGCTTGGTGAGCCTACATGCTGCCGCCTCTGCGGCGTTATGTATAATATTCATTGCTCATGATAGCATAAAATATGTATTGATAAATGATAATGAAGTATTTGATGTCAGTTATTATCAATCAAATGTATTTATTTAGAGCATAGCATCTTGTTTCCCTCTCTGGGAAGATATTGTTGTGGTAATATTTTAGGAACCGACAATTATGATTTCCTTCTGTTCGTCTCTGTGCCAATAACAGGTGAAAATTGCACCCTAAATATGTGAGCCTGGATTAGAAATAGATTTGTATGCTTTGTTTAAGTATGGAGTGATAAATGATTAACCTGGCTTTTCTAAAAGAAACGTCATGAATAGCTGAGAGACTTTAAGCTGTATATAATACAGAAGTCGACATAAGGGGCGTGGGAGAGTGTGAGAATGGCCTCAGAGACCTGTTCCTGTGTTGTGAAAACAAAGAAGCACATCAGACTGCATGGTTAGAGATGTCACTCTGAGAGAGAGAGAGAGAGAGAGAGAGAGAGAGGGGACGAAAGAAACAGAAACCAGGGCTTGGGTACTATTATTATAATTTGTTCCACTGGAAAAATTCATAATTTGTGGTTTTAAGATTTATTTGAAACAAAAGTGCAAATAAACAGCAAGTTACTGTTTAAAGGGGTACTCACATAGCATTTCACTCAATTCTGGGACCTCAGGAGATACAGATTAAATAAAGAATGGTCAAAATCAATGCACCAGGGGATGAAAAGGCCTGAGTTATTAGTCTCTGGATCCTACATTTCCCATAATGCCACTTGATGATGTCTTTCATCAGATGCCCCCTTTGGAAAGCTCCTCCCAGAGCCATAGAAGATAATTTGCTATTTTCACAGGCTGAGTGGTACTCATCGTGACAGTTAAACTTAGTGTGTAAAATGGGTGATGTTCCCATTTAAATCTAATTTAGCTCATTTAAATTCTGCCCTGATGCCTCCAAAGTTCAGGCTAATATGTACACAGTGACTGCATTGATGGATATAATCCTAAAATTTATTTTGGGGTGATAATGTAAAGTATGCACACATCCCTGTAAACACAAATAAAGGTGCATACAGATTACAGAGTGAGATGGTATGAAGACCTGCAGTCTATTCTGTGCTCCAATTTGAGCGTCTGATCTGAGCAGAGCAGACAGGCGAGAGCAGCTTGCCCTAGAGTCATGTAAAATGCAAAGGAATATACTACTCTATTAAAACCTCCTGATGCCAGAGAGGCTACACACACACACACACACACACACGCACACACACACACACACACGTACACGTTTGTATTTTTATATACACACAAGTGGAATGCACTTATTTTTATTTTTCAATCTGCTGCATCATAACATCCAGACACCAGCACTTTGTAATTATTTTTTATGAATGTACTATATTGAAATAAACTGCCTGTAGGTTTAGTTGTAATCATAGAAGACTCTGTGCTTTACTGTGACCAAATCTGTTAATCAGGTCTTGGGAATTGTTGTTATTTGATTTCAATTACGATGAGGAGAAATCTGTTTCTGACAGAGAATCAACCCAGATTCAGAGGTGCGGTTTGTTAACCATCGTCCCATCTTGTCGTCTGGTATCTCTTCCACAACACTTCTGAGTGCACTCCTAAGTGTACTTAACTCCAGCAACTCCACATGTTCTCCTTTCATTATTAAACTCTCCCAACAGGCTATCAACTTTTTATTCTGCCCGCCGCCAGAAGTTGCCTCTTTCAAATATTCTCCAGCACTCATCCAAGGCCCCTAACCCCAAATGACACTTAAAACACTTAAGTTTGAAACCGCCCCTCAAACGTGGGACAAAATATTTACTTCAAGACAGGAATATTTTTCTGTCTGACAAACAGGCAGGCTTTATGCCTCTTGAGCAGCGAAAGTGCCAGGAGTGTGCAGCTCTGAAAAGGAGCATCTCACATGATGTGTTCCTTTATCATCACTTTTTATAAGACACATTATTATTAATAGACAATCTCAGTGCTTCAGGGCAAAAGTAGTTGATGTCGACTTAGGTCTCATGTTCATCTCTATTCTGTCCACTTAATTGTTGTGCAATGTAGTGATGAACATTGCATTTCAGTTGCCCTTGTGAGCCAGAGGTTAACCAGGGTTACGGTCGTGCTTTCTAGTGTTTCAGAGGCTGAATTTAAGTTGGCAAACACCCGGTAAATATGACTCTTTTGACTGGTTACGTGTTCCATACGTATACATAGCATCACAAATATTCTTTCAGGCAAGAAACACAACACACAACTGTGTATGTATACAAATACACCGACACATCTTGAGGCTGATCCCAGGTAACAATGTAAGAAGGAAACGATGGATCTCAGCGCTCTCCCGAGGCCTCTGTGTGACTATTTTTGGAATCGGCGCTCATCCCGGCTCATCTCCTTTTGACTCTCTTACTGCTCCCTCTCTCTATCTTTTTCTCTCTCGCTTGCATTTCCCTAAAACGCCTGCTCACCCCAAGCCACTTGTTTATCAGTCTAATGTTTGTTCTTGTCAAGGACAATATGTTTTCTCTCTGCAGCAGTCTCCTCAGCTATTCTTCATCTGGCCCCTAGGCTGTTCTTAGTCAGTCTGTGTCCCCAGACACCTCTCCACTGACCAATGGGGAGCTTTAACTATTTATGGCTGTGAGGTGTAGGCTTCATACAAGCAAATTAGGAAATGGGGGTGTACAGGGCACTTGAGGGGAAACCAAGTGTTAAGGCATTTTATAAACGCTGACTGGAGTGAGAGTATTTAGTGACATCACACGGGAATTATGAAGAAGTTATTATAAGTGCAGATGCTGCTCTTTAAGACCTTATTATGTATAACTAAGCTATTTTTGTGACGCCAGGAAAAGAAATCATTCTAAAGGTATTGCTGAAAGTACTTTTCCAGAGACATTACAAATGCAAGTTGCTTGGAAGCTTCCGGACCAAAAGGAATTTTCCTTTTTCATTTCCGTCAACTTGGGATGGGATTTCGCACCATTAGCCCTCCCCCCCAAACACACACATATCTCACACCACCCCTGGACCATAAATATTTCAACCTCTCAATCTATATTCATTATAAAACACATGCCCAATGCAATATGTGGTTGTGAGGACACAGGGCTTTTATTTATTCATCTTATTTATTTATATTTCTTTCCTGAGGGTGAGACATTGGTTTCTATCCATCTGTGCTGATTGTAGGCTATTACAGAGCACTTAGAGCCGCCCCTGAACTGGCCAGAGGGGAGCACAATCCTCCAGAGATCCGCTCACTTCAAGGCTAAGTGTGTGGGGAAGTAACAGAGTTATCACGGGTGTGATCACAAACACAAATTATATGGAATGAAAGACAAAAAACTCAAAAATCATTCAGATAAGACTTCAGTTGAGTTCTAGTTTCTTACAGGGATTTTCATTTGGTTCTCTTCACAGGACTATTCCTGTCATGTTCAATAAATCATTTTTTATGCATTTTAAATGTCGTATCTGCGCTTATAAATATACTCTCTGCGCTCCTCTTATGTAGCTGTATGAGCTTGAATTAAGTTTTCCCTGGTGATATTTTTAGTTATTTTATGTGGTCAAAGTTAGCTACCCTGTTCTTCAACTTGTCACGTTATTCTGCACCAGAGGAACATGTCCTGAATCCTAGATGAAAAACTTCTATTAACCGCACACACTGTTGATCTTTGATGGAAGAGAGCTCACTCGCGATAACTTGCGTCTTTAGAAAACATTGCAGACCCGCAGACGTTGCTATCTTGATTTATGAAGATTCAATTTCATAGGTGCTCTGACTGCATTATAAGAGTTGCAGCATTCTGGGTTGGTGTGTGGGTATTGCTCCAGGTGCCGGTGAGAAGATGAAATATTTCAACTCAAAGTCCAGTTTGAGTAACAAAACTATGAATTTGAAGGCTTATCAGACACTAAAAATCTGTGCAGCAGTCCATATTATTCAGACAGGATTTTACAATGTTTGCAATACATCAGTGAAACAATGATTTTATCCTGCATAGTCACAGTCCTGAGGTGCAGTAGAATTACACCATTCACATCAGTGTTTTACCTTGAATGTATGTTTGGACGTAGTTGTTGGCAAAGGTTGAGCCAGATTCAAGATTTTTTGGGGGTTGTGCTACACTCTAAACTAACACCAACAGTAACATTTACTGTAGTTTTAGAATATCGTTTACATTTTGTAGTCGTCCATGGTAACGTGAAAGAATACTGCTTTCACCCTCATATCTTAAATGGTAGCAGTAATGATCAATGCATAGTGCCTTTAACTGCTATTGTAGGAGTCTAGCAGTCCAGAGATTCCTGTTAGTGGGCAAACTTGGAGGTGGGGTTTGGAACCAGGCTGTATATTATACAATCACAATACTACAACTATTAGAAACTTAGAAACTATACTACAACTACCACAAGTATCTGTCCATGTTTTTTTTAAACAGCCGTTAAACTCTGCCTGTCGTTGGCAGTGTTAGTTTCTTTTATTTATCTTGGAGCTCTCCATGCCAGCCAGCCGGCTGGTCAGCAACACCAGGAACCAGAACATCAGAGAGTGATCCACCAGGCTTCACGGCTGGAAAGCCACTGTACCATCACAGTGGTGCTGGCTGAATGTGTTGGCTCGTTCTGCTGGAAGAACTGTCCATCTAACTGAGAACACAGTGCAGCTCAGGCAATGCAATGCAGTTGCTTGTTCTGCCTTAAACAACAAAACATCTTGTTTGTTACCTGACGCTCCCATCTTCCAAACTTCCTGAACAGGACTATATTAAATACAGTTTCCCTTAGTTGGATCTCATGTGTAACAGGAAAGGAACAAAACAACTTGCAGGACAAAGTGTTTGGGGACTTGGTTTCATTGGAGCTTATTATTCAGCAGCATCCAGTGAAGCTGTAAATGGCAGTAGGCTGGTGTCTGTCTGCTCTCCTGGGTGTTACTGTGTCATGTCACTATAGAGGCATGCAGGTCAGCTCTGCTACACGCACAGTACACGCTCTGCTCCACTTAGATCTGGATGACCGAATCCTGTGGTACAAGACCATCAAGGTGTGCCTGGGAAGGTTGGGTGGGCTTTTGTGCATGAAGGTGTATGTGGCCAACTGTGTGTGTGTTCAGTGTCACTGAAACAATCTGTCCAGTGGTTTGTGTGCATCTTAAAAAACAAGTCAGAGATGAGCTGTAGGACTGGCATAGTTGGTAAATCTTTTTTTTTTTCATGGACAGCTTCAATCTCAACATCAGGGCTGATAAGAACTTTCTATGTGAATAATGATTTAATAAAACCCTTTAGGTTTGGTTATACAGTATACATTTAAGTGTGTGTGTGGCATCCTGATATGTCACCAGTGACATTACATTCACTGCTGTTGACCCAACAAATATATTATTTTTCCTAGCTAATGTCACTTTTATAGGATGTGATGTTGCTAAGATACAGTTAAGTGTCTTAGGACCAGACAACCAGGACTCTCATTGATAACATGTCATGTTAACTGTCATGATAACAGGAGTAAAATTAGGACTAAAGCACTCAAATGAAATGCAAGCAGATTGTCAATGAGCTGATTTGTGGAGAACATCAGGAAAAAGATGGTGGTAGTTTTAAGGATGCAGGAAGTGGAGTGTCGGCAAAAAAAAAAAAAAAGTTAGAACACTGACAATTATATCTGTTGTTAATGGACCTGTATTGACTGTCAGCATGAAACCACATTGAGTATTTCATGTCTGCACATAGTGGAGCTCATTCTCTGGCGTTATGGATAAGTGTTGACCCCCCCCCCCCCCCTTCTCTCCAGACTCAGAGCATCCCTCCCCTGCCTCCTGTCCTCCTCCTTCCTTCTCCTCTTTCCTCTGCCTTTATCCCCCCATCTTACCTATTGATTGGCCAATAATGTGTTTTCAGTGGTAGATTAATGGCACATTATCCTGACAAGGGTGTCTGAGGGGACAGGACGTGAGGGAGGACGTGAGAGACGATGCTTTTTAATTGATACGCGGTTCGTGTGTATGTGTGTCTGAGACAGAGACAGAACATGTTGTGGTTCAATAGATTTAATGCAGCTAAACCTTCATGTTTTATATTGAATCTATCATATCTTAACACATTTATTTTACCTGTTGTTTCTCCTAAAACAAGATAAGAAAAACAAATGTTAAGCTTTTATTCCTATCGTGTGAGCTTATCTGGGGTAGGGTATGAGTGAATATCGGTGGATAATATTTTTGGTCATAGAATTTACTTATCTCACAGAGGAATGTGTCATCCTTTCACTGGAGTTAAAATAACAAAACTAAAGTTGTGAGTGACATGGTCAAATGTATTGTTTCACTATGATATTAATGGGGTTATGAGGTTACTTTCATTTGACAGTTCCGGCATGATGAGATGAATTAATCAAACTGGAAAGTTTCATTACTGTATGTAGAACGTGAACACATGCAGTATATGTTTTAGCTTTGTGAGCAGTGCAGGAATGAAGATGTTGGGTCTGAAATATCTCAACAGTTAATGGAGGGAAATTTAGTGCACAAATGTATGTCTAATATTTTGATTAACGACCGGGAGTCTGCAAAACTAATAGCATTCTCATCAGCTGTAGCCTACTGTGTGTTTGGTCCTAATTAACACATATTAACAGGCTAACATGCTAAACTAAAATGGTAATCATTATGCCTGCTAAACATTAGCATGTTAGCATTGTCATTATGGGCATGCTGTGCTTATGTTAGCAATTAGCTCAACGTACTGCTGTGTCTAAATACAGCAAAACAGACTCTTTGTCTTCTTAAATGATATTCTGCAGTTTAACCTATTATGTCCTAACATGCTAAGGAGTTTAGTTTTCAACATTAAATATATTGGTAAATATGCACATAAAGACAAATATTCAAATTTGACTTGTATATACTCAAATGTGTGATTTCTATTTTTTCTGTTGGCAGGTTAAAAGATGCAATATAAAACGTGTACAATCACACAAGCAAGCTTTGGCTCTGTTCATATTGCATTGTGTAAATCTATAAAGTCATTAATTTAAATGTATTTATTTTTACTCTCTCACTTAGCTTGCTTTGCAATTAACTCTTGGCCGTGGTCCAGTCTGGACTCATCCCCTTTCATACACACCCCTGCCTGTCATCCCTGCACTCTCTCTCCCCTCTCTGTATCACTTGCTTTTATCTGATTTCATCCCTTCTGCCATCTTTCAATTTCCTCAAGCAATTTGCATCATGGAGAAGAGAGGGGGACTAAATTAGCCGATCAATAGGCCATCAAACAGTCTTTAAGTGTGACACATACACAGACCTCCTGTCTTAGGTTTCCCCCTCTAACTAATAGCCATGTTGTTTACTTTACAATGTGCTGTGTCATGTAGTTTTGGTCTCAGGTTGCCACCCCTCACCCCCTCGTCCCAATGCATTGGGATACCCAAGGGAGTCCATACACAGGATTGTTACACATTTTGTCTTTTAATTTTTTTTATCAGAATGAACAACATTGTGGAGGCATGCTTGAAATGTCACACTCCTAAAGTGTTATTTCACCTCATAGACAATATCTGACAAACACATACATGATTGGCCTATAGAGTATTTACATGAAACCCTCCATGTGAAACCATGTGGTGACAGTGTTTTCTGTGCTTTCATGTTCGGGGACAGTCTCTCCCATCGTCTTGGGCGATGACCTTTGTCAGATGACTGGGAGAGGTCAACAGAGGTTAAAGTAATGGGCGAGCTGAGAGAGGGGCCCCCATCTAGTCATGCAGAAAGGAGTTGCCAGAGACTTTAACACAGGCGTAATGCACACATACACACACACAGTCGGTCACTCTCTGATCCGTTCTCCAACCATTAGGAACAGCACTTCCTCGCTCCTGACCGGCCAGACCTCGCCTATAGAGAGGCACAGACCCATGCAGGAATACAAACGTGATCGTCTTTTTTTCCGACACAAACACACACTCATCAAATGGTTCTGACTGAACTCTCCTCCCTTTTACTCTCCTTCTCCCTGCTACACACTCTCCTCCTCCGTCCTTCTCATTCAGACATAATCACATACAGTCAGGCTTCACTGCACAGGCTGCTGTGATGAACTATGACAAGGCAATAGGCGGGAGGCAAGCAAAGTAAGAATGAGAGAGGACGATGGAGTGACAAAATGAAAGAGAACAGTAGAAAAAATAGCATTTATTACAAAAAGCTTTAAGGTGAATTAATGCGTTTATGTCACATTTATTGTAGCATTGTAGTTTATTATATATTACATCCTCTGCAGTCCAGACCTCCAGCCTGGGTGCCTTTAGGATGATCTTCAGTTTATATCTTTAGTAATATGCCATTCAGCCACAAGTCACATCTTGACAGTCAGCCGTCATGTCTGAGCGGATAGCCGCCAGGGATTGTGGGTACTGAGCGGTGGTGTGACTCTCTGAAACATGAGACAGCCTGCTGGACATAACGGGCCTCTTTTCTTCAGTGAATAGACACACACACACACATAGCCAGTGCTCTAAACCACATATATGTAAATGCCTTTGAGATTTCTTTATTATTGCCTGCAGTAGATCGATAAAGAACCGATGGTGGACTGATTCTGACTACTGTATTTAGATCTGATAAATAGAATGATTAATTATAATTATCATGGAAACATCCTGTTTACAATAGTCAAAGGATGTACGTTTTACAGTTTTTAATTTGTAGTTTAGGTCTATGGTATGAAAAATGTGTAGAGGATAAGTGTTGTGGCAAAATACACTGATGGGGTCAACTGATTTTCAACTTAGTCAATGCAGGGAGTAGATTTTCATCAGTGGAAAAAGGTAATATTGGACATGGTACGTTGGATAAAGTTAGACTAAATATTGCTTCAAACTGCTGTGTAGGTTTGCACCACTGACATATCCTTCAAGTCAATTATATTAAAGTTTGTGGCATGAGGACGGTGAAGGCGAGGTGGGAGTGGGGCATGATTCCCTGCAGCCATCAATAAAATCTAAAATTATGATGTTGGTGTTGGTAAAATCATGAGGTTCCAAACATCACAACTTTACACTGTGAAGGTTTTCAGGCTGTCACAGTTATTTCATATATTTCCAGCGCCAGCGGGATATCGTGTTAAATAAGAACAAAAAACTTTAAGAAGTTGAGTTACAGATGGAACTTAAAAACAACACGTGTGGTGCAGAAGGTTGTATTTTTGAGGAACATAGTTAGTCCAACTCTTATTATTTTGCCCATCTGGTATACAACGATGTATAGCTGGTAACACAACAGAGACCTATTTGAATTTGTGACACTGACATCCATCATTTTGTACTTTTTTTCCCCCAGCTGCCTTTCTGCTTGCTGACTGTTCTTGTTTTAAATCATTTGGTAAAGCTGACTTGAAGCTTCCCCAGAAGGAATGAGCCTTGGCTGGACTTCTAAAGAGTAGGACTACAGCTTTCCATTGTGTACACTTATATGATGCTGATGCTGCTGGTATATTGGTGTATGGCTGTAGCACAACAACAGATTGGCCACTTACTGCATGCAAGAAATGTGTAGGTCATATTGAACTACATATATAGTATGTTGGGCAACAGATGTATTAGTAATGGAACAGTATTTTTCTATTTTTTTTTTTAGATTCTCAAGGAGGAACATATATTGGTCATTTTATACACTGTAATGTGTAGTTTATATCCTGAATATGCCAATTTTATCACCAGCTGCAGATAAATTTTAAAACTTTGATATTGCCGTCCAACATTTTTACCCCACAAACATGATACAGTTTAAGTGGTCGTATTACTTATGATGATTGATTACTGATTATGATATCCAGTTGTCAGAAATATAATTTATAAGCAATGCTGAATTTATACATATTATATACAGACTGCTTTTATTTTAGGATACAGTAGCACTATTAAAACCTTTGCACTATAAGAAAGAAAATATCATTGAAAATAAAAGCGTGGTTTTATAAATATTTAAGGCTTGTTGGATTAGCAAGCAGGGCTGTCATTTAAAACAGGTTTATATTAGAAGTAACAAGATTTGAGTTATTGCTTTGATTTAAAGATTTTGAAACTATTTGCCAAATCATAATTGTCCAGCTTTTTTAATCTATAGTCTTTGTGCTTTTTTAGTTCCTGTAAAATCAGGTTAACACTTCTTGAAATTACAAAGGTACTGTATGAAATATATAGGATTCATAAAGTCACTATCTGCAACTTCATGTGATAATAAACCTTCCATGTTCCAAACACAAAAAGTTCACCTCCAAAATACTGAATCAATTCTGTAAAATATTTCTTGAATGACGATGTTTTAATTACAGTTTCAGTAAATGATGTAATGAGCCTATAGGCAAACGTGGAATAAAGTAAGCAATAATAAGATGCTCAGAAAAAATAGACATGCATGAAACATAGAATAAAATGTTAATTACATTCATTTAAATACATAGATAATTTCAGTAATTCAAAAAAAAAATGCCATTATGATACAGGACATGCATGCAAATAGCTAAGTATAGTAATTTCTTTGGTGGCTTAGGCTGCTGGAAATGTTGTTGTCCATGATGATAATAATTATTATGAATTATGTAAACAATAAAATGTTGGGCTCGCTGCTGTTTTAGGCCTCCCTCAGGCTATCACTAGCTTAGCCTGCTATCTCTATAAACGGATATGTGTAACTGTAGCAGGTTTAGTGTTAGGCGTATAAAACCGACAAGTTTGACTGAAAAAATAAATAATACCGAATCATCTTATTTTATGTGATATGTGACTACTCCTCTGTCGTCGTAGCCTACTTGCAGTCTTCACAAATAGTTTAGGTCCGGCCCCACCATCTAAACACCCCAAATGCTTGAAAGTTGGCAACAGACCACCAAAAAGTGTCTCTTTCACGTCGAGAATTAGAGAAAGCATCATACGTCCCCGTCGTACAGGCTGAAGTACTTGCTGGCGTTTGAGAAGCAGAGGTAAGGCGTGCTACTCCCCGGGTACACCACGGGCAGAGGCATGGGCAGCAGGCATCTCCCCAGCAGGTTGCTCTCTTTGTACAAGGCCGGGAGCTGCCCCACCACCACGGGCTTTCCAGTCTCGGGAAAATCGGTAACGGGTCCGTCGATTTCAGTCGAGATTTGCCGTTTCAATTTATTCCTGCGATTCTGAAACCATATTTTCACCTGTGTCTCCGTGAGCTGGAGAGAACTGGCGAGGCAGGCGCGCTCTGCGCTGCTCAGATAGCGTTTCATGTCGAAGGTAGACTCCAACTGGAAAATCTGTCTCTTGGAAAAAATAGTGCGCGTTTTCTTTTTCGTGATGATTTTGTTCTTCTTGGCGGAGCTGCTTCCTTTGTGGGGGTCTGTGGCCGCGGTGGTGGAGCTGCTGTCGTCGCAGCTGCTGTCCCCGCTCTCGAAGCGCACATCCGCCGCCTGCCTCGGGTCTCCGCGGCTGATGATCACCGAGTCCGCTGCTCCGTTGCAGTCTGTGATACACTCTGCAACAAAACCACACTAAGGTTAAATTAAAGCCGTCAAACGGTGCTGCTATAATTGAACCAAAGTGTAAGATCATGCCAGAGTCGTGCGTAATGGTGATAACACAAGGTATATGTAGGCTATTTTACAACCTTTTTTCCCCCAAAAACTACTCTTACCCCTGTCATCGAGCCTGCTGTCCGGACCCTGCCTCTGCGGGGCTCCGTGCTCCTCGTGGAGGCTCTGGAAACCGTCTTTACGCATCGCCGTGGCCGAGTCATCCTGCAGTCCCGCTGGGTGACAACTGTCACAGGTCCTCCCTCTGGTTTTCAGGTTGAGGATGTTGTCAATAGTGAATTTCAGAGAGGCGGCAGGTCGACATGGTGCGTCCACTTTGTTCATATTCTCCAGTGCGTAAGTCCCCCTTTTGTTTACTTCCGCGACTCTGCTCGCAGTTAAATCTAAACCAGGACGTTAATCTCACCACTAACGTCTCGATGCTACACGCACCATAGCAGCAGCCACTGAGCAGGCACTGCTGGGCTGGCGATGCTCTGCCTGCACCGCGACTGCACACACCGGATGGAGCGCCCTCTGTCCTCGTGATTGGTCCAGAGGACCGTGCACTACGGGCCAATAAGAGCGAGGGGATAGACAGCGTAGGAAGGGCAGGAGTGTGGTGTTGTGCCCTCCCCTCTAATAACGCCCCCACTCACCCTCATGTATCTGCTGCGAGGAGACCAGGAGTCCGGGGCCCTCCAGGAAAATAAGGACTAGTTTAATGCACTGATATTTCTCTACTGCACCTCATCATAATTTGAGGGCCCCGAACTTGGAAAAAGTTTGTCAAGTGATTTACGAAGTAAAGCGGAGTATTATTGTTATTTTATTGGCATTGTATTTTGTGTGTAATAAATCTATGTAGTATTTTCACAATAGTTCCCAAAAGCATATATTCCAGTTTAGACTAGTTTTCCTCAGTAAGCTGCTGCTTTTCTTTTCTTTAATGAAAACAAAGAAATAGAAAAGGCAGAAGGATGTGCTTACATGTTTTTACACAATGTTGCATTTCCACAGTGTCTTTCATGGCATTATTTTATCTTTATTATATATTATAATAGTATATGCATACATTTTTGTCGTTCAAAGACTGTACAAACAACGAAAATGCATTGCTTCAGTTTTGATTGAGTGTTATTTAACTTTTTTTTATAAAAAATAGTTTTCGTTGCATAGCGACTCTTACACATGTTTACTCTGTTAACTTTCATTTGAATCCACACCAGGTTGTATGAAGAAAATATTAAATTCAGTAATGCTTTTACTCACACATCTTATCAGGCGTTTATTTAAAATACATGCAACACTCTAATGGATTGATATGCATCTACTGGTCCGAAGCAATATAGTGATAACAACTCATAACGGCCATTTAATGGGCTGGTAACTACCGAAGCAGGCGTAAGTGCAGCAGGATGAGTACAACCTCTAGTAGTCTACTCTGTTGGCAGTGCGCTTCTGTTCAGCTGTAGGTGTGTGTGTGTGTGTATTTATATATTTGATGCAGATGTTCACTTTGGACGTCAAAAGAAGAAAATAGTGAATACTTCTAGCAGAGGCCTCCACATAGGAAACACGTGAATAAGTGTATAAAGTTTAGTTAGTTTGGTTGTGTAATTTCCGGGGAAACAGTCGTGTAGCAGCTGTAATCTTTATTTGTATAAAACGTGACTTCACCCTCTTTCTGCAGGTTTATGACTGGCAGAGATGGAGAGACATTAGACATCAGTTAGTGTGTATAAACAGCAGACAGGCAACAGACAAAATGGTGCTTGATTCGTTTTTATTTCTTTATTTAACTATTAAGTGAAAAAAGTGACAACGTTGGAAAATGTGTGGCTTTAAATATAAAAGTTTCCAAAAATATGTGTGTATTCAAACAGAACATGAACCGCTCCGGTCTCCATGCTTCACTGTTATTATAGTCTATACTGTGACTCTTGCAGAGGCTTATATATACAGAAATATAGAGAAGATTCATTTTTTTGTGTTATTATTATTATAATTATTATTATTATTATTGTGGTCTCTGCGGCTCTTTGGATGCAGTCAATAGTTTTCTTGCGGCATTGTGAATTATTGCACAGTATCAGTAAGGTGAATTTATATTATTAACAAACAGAAGAGTTTGATATGTCAGTCTTTACACCAAGCCGGTCATCTGTGATCTCAACATGCTCATGGAGTGAGCAAACGAGGACAGAGGGTAGTTGAAGGAGTTGGAGAAGCCCGCCACGGGCGCAGAGACCTGATGTCCGTTCAAGTTGAAACCCAGCGTTGCGGTGGGTGTGGGTCCTTCGTGATACAGGATGGGGACCCTGACAATCCGCTGGCTCGGGTTTGGAATATGTGCAGCCTCCAGGTCCGCCGCCAGCTGTCTCTTCCATTTATTCCTCCGGTTCTGGAACCAGATTTTGACCTGCGTCTCCGTGAGGTGGAGAGACGTCGCCAGCCCCGCTCTCTCCGAGCTGCTCAGGTACCGCTTCACGTCGAAGGTGGACTCCAGCTGGAACACCTGACTGCGGCTGAACACTGTCCGGGTCTTCTTCTTCCGGGTGGAGCTCAGGTCAGAGGGACCATTCTGCGCGTCCTCGTTGTCGTCAGTCAGGTTGCTGTCGCCCGTTTTCCTGTCGGTTTCGTCGCTGCCCTCCGTTACCGGCTCAGATACGGCAGGTGAACCTCTGTCGCTGATCGATATGGAGCAGCAGTGGTCCTCTGAGTTGGTATTATCCCTTGGGCCTGAAAAGAGATACAACAGAAACATGACTTTAACACACAGTCATTTCTTAGTGCAGCTTTCTGGTACATTGTTGTCTTTTTAACAAATGAAAAACTAACTACTTGTTTCTGTTGAAGCCTGGCGGAATACATGTTAGTCACTATAAGACAAATGGTGGGACGTCAAACGAAAATAACACAATAAGTGGGGAAAGATAAAACGTAACTTAACACCTGGTATCTTGTACTTAATTTTAAGAAATATGACATTTTAAATTAATATGGATTTAGACATTTAAAAATAAAATAAGTGTGTTTTGCAGTCTTCTGCCAGATTGTTGTGGTGCACATGAGCAAAGATTAGACGTTTTGATTTCATGCAGATACAGATAGGATTTGTGCCTGTGTGTGTGTGTGTGTGTGTGTGTGTGTGTGCGTGTGTGTGTGCTTCCAAAGTAATATTAAAAGATATTTTCAGTTTATAACATACTAATATCATCCAACAAATTGATAGCAAATTACTGTGTGGCCATCGATATTGACCATTGGCTTCATTGACTTTTGGACACATGGTGCTTCTCTTGTAATTTTAAAATCAAAGTATGGAACTGTACAACCCGAGGGAGGGGCACTTTGTTTTGATGTGAGGGCGCATGTGAGTGCCCAGATGGCACGGAATGTGCGTAAAAGCGTCACGATGTTGACGTGCAGCGTTTCTGTCGCTCCTGTTTGAAGTCGTTTACTGGGCATTTGTGCGTAATCCGTGTGCGTAATCTTCAGATTGGGCTGCGGGTTGCTTCCTGACACGATGAAATACCATCTACGTACAGTAGAGGATGAGTTGAGTTTATGGTAATCAGACAATTTATAAAAAAACAAATGAAGTCTTACGTGTGTTTTACAGACGCAGTGTATGAACCTGCAAATATTTGCCTAATATCACAGTCGCCTATACAAAGTTTAGGGATCTCGGTGAACTCTGGGTGGGGAAAGTAGAACCAAAAACAGCCACGGCTACAACATTTTGGACTCCACACTCAGTCTGTTGGTTTGATTTAACAAAGCGAGAGGAAACATGGACTTGCCAGCCATTCATATTACCCCTCTGTATTACAAATAAAACCATGGAAAATGAACACGAATGACTCAAGCATTTACTGCGTGAATAATGTCTCCAAAACATCAGTGACATATAGTTGTAAAGAAAAGCTGCATAAATGCGATCTAGAATCAGATACTGTAACAAACACCTTGTTCTTCTTAAGCTATAGATAATTCGGATCCCCAAGACTTGCACCGTAATTTTTTTTTTATCTCGATTAATATGAGGTATAATGTAAACGGTAAACGGTATGTGGAGTCCACTACATCCAAGCAAAAACACTAACAAACTGTCCATGCATTTTGTATATTTTGCACAAGATGCTCAGTTCAACTAAATTTATTTTCTTTGAAACTACTCCGGTACTCACTGCGTGGTGTTTCCAAAGCTCTGGAGTCCAAGGCAGTGGTCGCTCCGCGGCGCCACTGCAGCGGGGACCGCGCTGTGAAGCTGGAGCTGCCGTGATGTGCGTTCAGGACGCGGCTGTTGGAGACCGTCTCCACGCCAGCATCCAACCGACTGCTGTCCGACGCAGAACCCTCCCTGTTCCGCCCCGTGCCCAGCAGATTCTCGATGAAAAACGACGACGCCCTCGATGAAGTGGGAGTCTGGTTGTCCGTCAGCTTCTCCTGCATGTTTTCCCCGATCTCACCGTGTTTTTACACAACAGAACAATCGACTCAAAGTCCCAGCAGTCATTTCAAACGTCGCTGCCTTTGCGCTGTGATCGGATGAGGAGTCATGGCAGAGACGGGACGGGAATCTCCTCGGTGCCAGCGGGAGGAGAGGGAGCCAGGGAGACGGAAGCAGTAGTACAGAGAGACGTCAAGTCAAACGCGTAACGAGCCGAGGGCATCCAGCGATTGGACGAGCACAAAAGCAAATGGGGGTTTTCCAAGGAAATGAGAATTACTGTCTCTCTGCGTCAGCCGTGTGTGTGTGTGTGTGTGTTCACGTGCAGGCCCGTCCCCTCGAGGCCATGCAGGCAGGAGAAAACCTCTGTTCGTGGTACAGCGCTCTTTATTTGGGTCAATTAGAGTGCAAATCAAAATAAAGATCCGCCAGGGCAGCAGCCATCCCCGGGGTCGAGCCCCCCGGTCCGCTCTGATATACACTCAGCTATTAGCTGGCAGGGAACGACAGTACGGAGCCTGTCATTTTAAGGGTTTGTGTGTGCGTGCTTTGTACCGTTAGGCACGCAGCAAAAACCCCAAGGTTACCTGTGTTTCTATCATTTTAAAGAGTCATTATGTAAAGCTTTGATAACCTTTGACATCATCTGGAAGACGCTGACTTTTCCATTTCCATCAGGCCCAATTGAAAACTAAGATCAGTGGTGGTTCGCGGTGCGTGTGTCTACTGAACCGTGAAACGCTGCGTCTTGGAGGAGCGGCTGCTGTCAAAGGTTATCAAAACTTTGCGTAACGGCGCAACATAATAATAGGCCTGTTTATCTATAGCTGCGTGGCTTAATTAGGACCAACTCAACATTTTCTCCTCTGTCTTAAGTTTCTCAGTTGATTGGTTTATTTTTCGATACAGTACTGCCCGTACAGCTATTTCAGCGCAGGATTGCTTCCGTCTAATTATTTTCTATTTTTCTATTTTGAATAAATAACAATCTGGAGAATTTACTCAAACACACACACACGTTTCCACGTTCTTCAGTTATTAAAGTTAATATTTCCGTTCACATTTAAACACCAGCCCTCGGTTTGTTTTTACACAAATAACCTACAAAGCAGCAAATAACATCCTTAATAATCTCCAGCTGATGTCGGCATAAACGCCCAAACCGAATCCCCAAAATAAACCTGAATAAAATGACATAATGTCCAAACTGTCCCAGCAAGTGCAAGTAGCCAATGTTTACAGCTTCTACTGATAAGCAGCTGTGCGAGTATTAAAAAGTAAATTTATAGTAGCGTGTTTCCAGTGAATCAAGATAAACGTATCACTATTAGATCATCTGAAGGATTGAAATGAGTGCTGACGGGCGTCTTTACCCTTTTCGTTGAAATGGCAAGACATTTGAGCTTTTTATTTCCCTCAATGGAGTCAGCGGCGCTGACCTTTACCTCGCTCTCTCTCTCCACGTCTCTCTGTGTCTCTCTCCCTCTCCCTTAAGGCTAGACTTACCCTTTGACAGAGGATCAGCGGTAATGTTGCTCTTCAGTTTAACACTCAGCGCAGACAACAGTAACATGAGCCGTGTGTCGTAGAGCTGAGTCTTGCACCTGTCTTCTAATATCTCGCTCATTAAAGACTCTTGATAAAGCGTTGGCTGATGCGCGTTTAATAATGTTTTTGTTTCTCCCCGTTTGTCTCCCTCAAGCTAACAACACTGAAGAACTTGGTATTTCATTATTATAAATTGACAAATAGCCCAAGCTCCATTCACTGAATTATGTTTCATTGAGATTTGTATTATTTCACATGCATGAGATGAGGGAGAGAAGCTCAATAAATGTTGAATATCTTTATAAAAACAAACTCTCAACGTCACTAAAGTCAGTTGTAATAATATTAATAATATTCTACTCTTGTGATGTAGAAAGTTAATAGTTAATAAAAGTTTAGCTCAAAAACAGCTTTTTCATATTTGCTGTGTGTTGCATTCCTGCAGGTAATAGTTTTCACATGAATCATAAATCTCACTCTTTCTCTGTGTAATGTAGTCCTACAAAAAACAAAACAAAAACTTCATTGCTACCCGATAGGCTAAATAACTCAATGACAGATGAAATGAAAACTTCCAGAAGTGAACAGTGATCACATGATGATGTGTGTTTGCTGGCTGTTAGCGATATTAAATTTTAAATCTTGTTCTTCACAGCAGCATTCCAGTGAATTTCTCCTTCATCATCATCACCATTATCTCTCTATAGTCTCATCCTCCTAACCTCCTCTGTGAACGTCCACCTAAGCATGTAGCTGTTTAATTGAGGTTCTGTTTTAGACATATTTGCGTGTGTCAAAACCCCACATTAGATCATGTTTCTCTGTGTACACCAGGCCCGTCTGAACGATGCGGCACCCCGACCGGAGCCCCCTGCTCTGGGGTCCGACAGCACAGACCCAGAGGCCCCTCTCGTTTTGCTCTCTCCCTCTTTCTCCCCTCTCTCTTGCTGTCTCTCTTCCTCCTCTGATCCTTATCCAGCCTGGCGTGCCCTTTGCTTTATGTGACCTGCTGGCCTGCTACCCAGCTCTGCAGCCACGACCCCCTCTATGCCACCGCAGCTCTGACATCAGTTCACTACTGGAATACACTTTCACCACACACAGAATCATATCACCAGCATGTGCTCCGGGAGACAGCTGCATCAAATTGACCGTGTTTCTCTAGTTGGCGTTGGCGAGTGTTTTCCAGCCCTCGGTGCTGCCAGGCCTGTAATACAGTGTTAGACTTATCATCCAAAAGAAAACCCACTATGTCCACTATGAGATGGCAGTGAGGCTAAATTTCATGGTGTTGGAACGCAAATTGACTGTGCATTATATATTTTGGAATATTTACACAAGACTAAAATCAAACATTTTCCAGCCACAATCGGTTCCATTTAGTTCTGTTCAGAGATGAGATATATATATATATATATATTTTTTTTTTTTAAAGAGTAACAAGAATGAAACATTTTTATGAATTTCTATTTTAAGTTGACATTTCTATTTACAGTATTTTATTTGAACACTTATTAACCAGTCACATTTCTATCTACAGTCTGTCTATTTTCAATTCTGACATTACCCAGGTCTAATCACAATTTTATAACAGCCATTACTCCTTCAAGTGTGATTTTAATGGCCCTGGAGTCTACTGCTCTCAGAAGGGTTTTACAGTCAATGGAAGTGGAGACAGTTTGACCTACTTCATTACACTAGAGGCAGCTAGACAGAGACAGGAAGGCACGTATCTCCTCCTGGGCATTTCACAGATCCCTTTTACATTAAGAGGTCGTCATAGTGACTCGGTGAAGTATAGTGACCTCAACTGACTTGCTTTTTTCGGACAATGCAGACACACACTACCACGTGTATTAATTCAAACACACAGAGTGCATGCAAATTGTTTGTTAGTTACCAGCAAGACCTATCGCATCAACAGCCACTTGTCTTTGGTGTGTAGGGGGCCCTCTGATGGTCAACAGAGGACAATGCACCTTAGGTTCAAACACCACACAAGTTTCAAGTAGTTACTTGTCATCAGAGCAGTATGTGCAGAAACTACTTTGCACTGTGCTGGTTAGAAAGCAGCCAAAACAGCCTTCCTGCAGTAATTTCATAAGCTGTCATTACCCTCTGCTAATACGCTGCCGTCAAGCTAAGTGCCTGCTGGAAGTTGAGAAAAGCATGAAAGTTCTCAACTGTATTAGAAGCTAAATATATATTTTTTTTCTCTGTGTAAACCCACAAAAATGTGGTTTGTTCACTTTGAGAATATTTCATCTATTAGCCTGTTTTAATAGTAGAGTGAAGAAGCCTTTTCTTCTCTTCTCATATTTAGACTTTTGCCAAATCTTGCAGCATTTTATTTTTCGGCACTCTTATAAAATCTCACTGCATACTTACTCTCCTTAACAGCTTAGCCGGACTGTGCTAGCTCTGGCATTAATAATTCACTGTACACAATAAGTTGATGCTGCAGAGTTTGTTCTCATTGATAGTATTAGCCGAGGTGAGCATTCTCGGGCAGACTTTGTGACGCCAGCAGACCGGCATAAAGTGGGCTTTAATTGCCTATAATCTCTGCCGTTCTCTTTCCTCTCAGTGCAAGTCAACAGCATATAGCCTACAAATGCCAGACCTGAGCAGAGCATTTTTAACTCCATACCAAATGCAGTTTCACAGCAAGGAATGCTTGGAAGAAATTTTTATTTTATTTTACATCCACTCTTACTGCACTGGGATTTCAAATCAGCACTTTTATATTTGCATCCAAAAGCAAAACAAGAGCTTTACACCTTGTTAGGCACATGAACACATTGTTTTCCTACTTAAAATAAACTTAACATTCAATTTTACCAAAGACACAGACATAAAAAAAACATAGAAAAAACATTGGATTCTCCTTTTAAGAAATGCTAGCACTTTCCTTCCACATCTGTTTATCTCTTCCATTATTAAGACTGCACCCAGAGCCTGCTGTAACCTAGTTTCTTGGTCATTCTGCCCAATGAATTTGTGTCAGTGGGCCACTCATTTGAAGAATACAGTTTGTTTAGTACATGGTAGAGTACACATCGAATCATTATCAGGCTCCATGCAGGATGATGTCATTTCAAACTTCCTAAATTCAAAGGTCAGACCTTTTTATCTCCAGTTAAATGTTCAAGTTCAAGGATTTTGACCACAGCCTGGCTTTCATTGATAGGCAGTGGCATAAGTACATCACATCAAATTATATCCAAGTGGGTTTTATGGGAAGGAAACTTTAATTGCAGCTAACTGGACTATGACTCTAAGATAATTTCTTTCTCTTTTCACTGTCTGACACATATGATCACATAGAACAGACTATTATCAATTAAAAATCTGATCTGTCAATGGAAAACAGTGTGTAAAATAGACTGTAAATATCAATCATTTTATTTATTATTTAGTTGTTTATTAGTCTGTCTACTTAGTGCATTAGTCATATCAAAAATCCAATACCTGATAATAATTTTAAGTTCAAATAATTAAAGCATAAACACTTTTACATTCGTTATTGCAACTCATATTTTCAGTTATTTAAAACGTTTTGACACATTTTTCGCGTAGGCAGCATGAAGTTTACAACTCTGAAAAATCTGACAATATGAAGTGTTCAATTAAAACAAGTCAGGCTTAATAAAACCACTCCCGTTAATGAACAACATACATCGCATTCATGTTTCCAAAATATTTTAATTTTGCAGCTCTCGGCTTATTATTAGGAAAATAAAAAAAAAATACATATATGTCTATGAAAGGTAAAATTAATCAGGCAAGTTTATCCCTAATTAAAACTCTTGACTACCTGGCACCACCTTTGCCTATTTCTCCACTTATAAGGCCGTATGTGTCTACAGGATTTCTGACGGGAATGTCCGTTTGTTTAACCTCTTTACGGTACGTTAACCCTTGTCAGGACGGACTCGTCAGTCCAGTACAAAGGGGATGAAAAGCGGGGACCTTTTCCCCCCCTCGGTCGACCCTGTGCTCAAATCAAAGTGCTTAGAAAGTCGCCATGTTGTCCCTTGAAAGAATACAACACGGAGCAAACATCCCATAAACCCACTGTTAAAAATACATTCAATATCACCGTCACGTTTCTATGTACAATGTGAGACACACATGAACTATGTAAACTGAAATGATTCAAGTCCAACACACAGAAAAATGTCAATATAATGAATTTCCCCTCTGCGGCGCGTGCGTGTGTGTGTGTGCGTGCGTGCGTGTAGAGGAACATGTTAATGCCCTCTAAGCCAGGTGTAATATTTCTTCATGATTTCGTAACCATAGTTGGAAACACGTGTCTGAGGGACTTGCTGACCTACCGTAATAAGCTTATGACAAATACATAACGCGATACTCAACCAGTAGAAAATAGAAATAGAGAAGAGAGCTCTGCTTCAACTAGACGACTGTTTACGCTGTGTTTAACTGTGACACCTCATAGATGCAACTACGTCTAGTAGACAAAATAACGCAAACACATGATGCAAAGAATATTTAAATTTGAACTAAAGCGTCTGTTGATCAGCTCCTTTTTCAGTTTTTAGTCTTTTGGACACTGACGCTGCTATATGTGAAGTTACACTCGTTTCCATGAAGTGGGATTTGGTCCTGGTTGGAAATAACAAACGTTTTTGTTGTTATCACGTTGCGTTTTGAATCTACTGTACAAAAAAATAAATAATAATAATTAAAAAAAAAAAAAAAAACCCACTGGTGTCGCATTGTTTCTCCAACTCAAGCTAATGGCCCCAGCCAGTAGTCATTCATTAGGAATCAGATTAGCCGCATAATAAGGTTTCACCAAAATTACAAATCTCATTTAATTTGCGTCATAATGAAAAAAATCAAAACATCAAGGCCAAATCATGTGGTTTTTTCCCTCAGTCATAGAGTTTGTTTGAAAGGCTGTTTATTCAACCTCATGCCCCCGAGCTGCTGGCACTATTTCAGCTGGTATGTTCAACAATTAGAAGCTTTGTGTGTGTGTGTGTGTGTGTGTGTGTGTGTGTGTGTTTTAAAGGGCCTCTCCGCTCTCTGCTCACTCAGCTCATAGATGAGCGTCTATCACATTAAACGATCGCGTGAGAAAGAAGAGAAGCACAGAGAGGAGACGGGGCCGAGCTCGCGCGCTCTAAGCCGTCTCTGAGCACGAGCTCCTTTTTAATTAGCCAGTCGAGCCGAGTAATTTAGGATGGCCGTCAACGCCAACCAGTTCAAATGACTTTATTTTTCTAAGAGAGACCTAGTCCGCTGTATGTTATGGATATGTTGTAGCTCTCTGACATCTGCTTACTTCACATTCAGGTAAATTAATAGACCAGCGAACACTATGTTTGGCTCGAGCTCCATCACTGAATTTGGTGCTATTAGCCGAGTCTGGCGAAATATACACTGTAACAAGAGCTTTGTAGTTTTTATGACACCGAGACACGGGGTTTATTCTGCTCTTTCGGGACTTAAAGAAGCTCTCCTGGATTTATCTGCGTTTTACCAGACATTCAGGGATGAGATTTTTTTTAACAAAATAATAGACACGCTTTGATAATTTTCGTTACAGAATTTCCCTTCGTTTTACTGCTATGTTACACACACAATAAAACATGAATTGGATGTCGCATGGATGTAACTATTGATCTTTTCTCCATCGAACATACAGCAGTTCTCTATTATTCATGTTAAAATGGATTACCATACAAACAGTGAGAAAAAAAACACCATCAAATCACCAGTTGATTTGGGTAAAGGAACCAACTAAAATAAACACAATGATATGGTTGATGTAATCTTTTTTTTCTGCTCATATAAATTATACAGTGATGTACAGTATTATACAAAATGTAGTGTAGTGTAGTCTTGGTAAAGCAAATGTCTGTTGAATTATTATTTAAATCATATTTTGTGTTATGAAAAAAATCAAATGGCAATCAAAATAATATTACTCTGATTTCAACATACAGTGTGAACATGATGATATCATCTCAGTGTTCAACATGTTTTAGTTGCAGAATGAAATCAAGGTTGTGTTTACATTGCCTGTGTTTTGAAATGCACCAATATCCTCAAATAATATTTGTAGTAATAAAAATCAGTGAAGGTACATAATTAGAAATGCTAACACACTAACAAGTTGATCTGTTTTTGTTCCCAGGTGGGACACAAGAAAGGAAGCAAAATACAAAAACAAAGCTCAATGATGAGGACCATGAACTGGATTAAATAAAAATACATACAAGCTAAGCAAAATACAAATAATACATATAGTACATAATGCCACGGCAGATAATGGTGTTCATGTAGAAGGTGTAAACTGCACAGTACACTCAATTAGATGATGAGGTGGAGTTGGTGATCTCTTGTAATTGAAATGTAACTGTACTTAATATGAAATTAGTATGACAATAATAATTATACTTTATGAATTAAAAAGTAACTTTTTAACTAACAACAAAAAAGAGAAAATGCTGCATATTTAAACAAGAAAGAATGCTTTATTATCTAGAAAATAATGTCTTCTTAGTGACTTTTGTATTTTATGTAAAACGTGCATGCTGAGGCAGTTATGTAATTTTGTGTTAATTATTTTTTAAAAATATTATCTTAGTGTATTATGCAAAGATTTGCTGTACTTATCTCTCCTATAGAGGCAATAAATAAGTGAAAAATTTACTGCAAAAGGGGGTAAAAGTATTGACTTGTGTGTCATCCAGAGGCAGCAGTTGTTATAAAAGCAGTGTTATGGCAAAATTATAGCTTGCATTTGTTTTTAGAACTATTATAGAATAATTATGGAATAATCCAGACAACATTGACATGCAAACAGAGTCATAGAAAATATTTCAGAGACTCAGATATTGAAAAACAATAATGGAAAAAAGGCAGTATATGACCGTAAGAGGACAGAAGTGGAGTAAAAGAAACTAGACGCTGGATGAGAGTCGAGATGGCAGGGCTGCCACCCTAACCTGAAGCGGCTGTGTGCGCATGCATGTTTGTGTGTGTATATCTGTATATATATATGTGTGTGTGTGTGTTGGGGTCTGAGTGCACATGTCTGCATGCATGTTAGTGAGACGCCAGGCTGCGCTCAGTTTTCTTCAGTCTTGTCACGCAATGTTTCTTGAAGCCCCGCCCTTCTTCCACTACCACACTTCATGAGTGTGTGTGGAGTCCTCCTGACCTACCATCCAACTTAGACACACACACACACACACACACACACACACACACACACACACACACACACACACACACACACATAATCTGAGATATGGCCTATTTTCAGTAGCTGTCAGGCTAGAGTGATTATGGTATAGTTTCCATACTCTTGGGGTTGGGGCATGTTTGGGCCCTTTAATGTGCTGTCAATGAGTTAGTGAATACAGGGATCACCTTAATCTGACCCTCCCCCCCTGGGTTAAATCACTTATGTGGGCACACAATACCATTGATGCAAGAGACAATGCTCTTAATCTCTGTCACAAGCTAATGGGGGTATTTGCTGTATGGATCATCATTGAAAAACCAGATGATGCAACACTGTCTGAAATGGGGGACAGCATCAGTCTGTTTGAGTGTTGCTAGTAAAAAGGCATCTCTTCTTTCTTTCTGATTACACCAGTTTCAGTTATGTTAGTGACTTGACTCCATATATGACATATTAACACAAAATTGATGAAAAAATGTACTGTTCAATTTGTTGATTGTCTATACCTACTGTATGTCACATCACTCAAAACATTTCTGAAAATGTCAGCATGATGCCTCTGTTCAGGAAGTTAAGTATCTATGGACGTTTAGTTTTGTTGTAGTGATCAATCAAACTATACATTTACCACATACCCAGTATTTCATAAAATCCCTATGTTTGCATTAATATTTCAAACTAATAATTTTGATTTGAGTAAATATTGTGCTTCTCTCAGCAGCTTCTTTTATAACTGTCTGACTGTCCTTCATCCAAATAATAATTTTAAAAAGAGAAAAAATATAACACTTTTTTTGTTTTTGTCTTTTTGTATATTTTGTATTTGAAACAATCATTTAAAAAATATTTATCATTTTGTTAAGTTATAAGTAATATATTACTAATTCAAATCGTGGTTGATTCAAAAGTTAAAGAAGGCTAAAACTTAAAGAAAGTCTGATCAATTCACTGGATCAAAAACAAACAAACAAACAAACAAAAAAACAAAAAACAAAATAAAGCTTGAAATTTAGAAAAGTTTGGGTAGGCCAATATATTTTAAAGGATGCCATTTACCCCGAATATATACTTTACTAACACATGTTGCGTACATTTTTAACATGCTATGTACACTGTATGTTCCACACTGCACTTGTGCAATTTTTAAGTAACATATTCAAAATTCATCAGATAGGTTTAGTTTGCATGTGCTTCAAGTCCAAATAATCTGTTTTAAAATGTGATTTATAAAGCTGACTTTGTGTCTGTTTGTGTTTATAAAGCTTGTGTGTGTGTGTGTGTGTGTGTGTGTGTGTGTGTGTGTGTGTGTGTGGGTGTGTTTGGGTGGGTGTGCGTGGGTGCCTGGGAGAGGCATGATTAGATACACAGAGGCCTACTACAGAGTATTCTGGCTGATTGGATGAAACTACACAGTTTCCTCTCTCTCCACAGGTCCCTGGCCTTTGTCAAGACCCAAATTGTCAGAAGACATTTGCACATCACCTAGTCAAGTGCACACACACACACACACACATACACACACACACACACACATACTCTCACATACTGGTACTCTTAATTCTCACAATGTTTCAATCAAACTGAAGTCCCTAAAATACCAATAATAATTAGATGGTATTTCTTAACTATTTATTGAGTATTGCCTTTTTCTCCTTTTTTACACACACACACACACACACACACACATACACATTTGGATTTCCATCTCTTTGGAGGACATTACATTGACTTACATTACCTAGCGTTAACCATAACAACCACATGCCTAACCCATATCCCCTCATCATAACATAAATTAAACTTACCTTTACTTCAAACAGAGTCTTTACTCTAAAATCAATGATTTATGTTAAGGAGAGTTGCTTGCAACGTGAATGTGTAAACAGATTTATGTCCCCACAATGTGGGGAAAACGCATATGTACACACACACATACACGTACACATACACACACACACACACACACACACACACACACATACATTTAGGCATACACACAAAGATGGGCATCACCAGGTGGCGCCAAAGTATATGTTTTCATTGTATCCCTGCAACTAACTCATGCACAGGGATCCTTTAGACTTTCTACTAACTCATCCTGTTGTATTCAAGTCACACAACAGCATTTCTCTTGAGTGAATCTTAAATAACAGAAACCATTAAGAATTATTGAAGCAACTGTGTTTCTAAACATAAACCCTTTTAAAGTTAGTCTCACCTCTGAGCACTGATTTGCTTGCTTAAGTTAATTAATATGTATCTTGATTTAATGGGATTCTTATTTAAAACTTTCAGGTTTTTTTTTTTCAGAATCTGACTTTAATATGAATACCAACCATAAGATGGCACTAAAGTCAAACCAATGTAGCATTGAATGAAACCTCCGTCCCCTCTGAATTATTTTCCCAAGTTGGCATGGCAACAGGTGTGCTTTTTCTGCTCCTCCTGAAGGGTTCTACTTTACGAGGTCCTTTGCTGTACCTTGATACCTGTTTGGGAAGGCTAATGGTTTGAGCACCACTCAGAGAAATTCACTCGCTCTTCCCTCATAAATTCAAGCAGAGGTGCAGTGGTGCACTGAATTGAGTTGTAACGTGTTTTTTCTTGAAATATCAAGACATTTCACTGATATAGTGTTGGTATTGCTGAGTGAAATGTAGCGTTTTATTTTTATTGAGACACAAAATGACCTTCTTTTTTTTTCCCAACACCATATGTCATATGATTGCTTTCAGTATCACCAAACATCTACTTTGATTTATATCAGTGTGGTGTTCAGATGTGATCTCAATCTTTCTGCAAATATGTAATAATTTATAAGAATTTGAGCCACTCTCATTTGTCAAATGTCTTTTTTATTAAGCCCGACACTTGTTCACCTACTCCACTTCATGAATAAAATGTAAGGTTCAAATTATTCCACTACAAATGGCAGCAACCCCATTAGCCTGGTAATTACTTATGTGATTTAAGTCAGTTGTTCCCACAGTACAGCGGAATTTCATTTCAAGCATTTAATAGTTATTATTTTAAACCTGGGAACCAGGCAAATGGTGTTCTGTATGGTATGATTAGACAAGCAGCGGTGTTTGAAGACTGGATATTAAAATATAACACATGGGATAGGAGCTAAAATTAAGGCAACAGTAGATGAACCAGGAACCTGAAGCAGACAGAGAAAAAGATAATACAATAATAATACAATAACTAGAATGCTGACGGAAACGTACACAATCTGTCCAGCAATGCTGAGTCTATACAGAAACACTAATGAAGCAATGATGAGGTGACTGGGAGCAGGTGTGCAGTCAGACAGCGAGGATGTTGGTGGACAGGTGAGGCATGACTGCCTCTGAAAAGCAAACACCCCAGGGAGAAGCAGAGGACTCATGTTGCAGAAAGCACCGATTCAAAATGTTACAGTTGGTCGGCTCTGCCATCAGGGTGTTGTGGGTGCTCAGTAGTCTGCCATGACACTGTGTCATTTCTCACTGGTATGAGTACAAACAGCAGTCTAAGATGCTCTGTCATGTGTCATGTCCTAACATCACACACCCATTTACCTTTGTGTTGGCACACTCACAAAGGTTGTCTCAGGATGTCTCAAAACATGGAAAAATTCTACTGATTGAGTAATTCTACTATTTCCTCTGTTGTGTCCCTTGTTTAAGACATTTTCAACAAATAAGGGAAAAAAAACAGTTTTCAGGACTTGACAAAAGCTCTTAGATTAGTTAGATGGGGAGTTTTACCTGTGCATAGAAAAATCTTTGAATGAAAGCTATTGTTGGTCCATTGATTGATAACATTTGTAACTCAGATCCAGGGTCAATGTTTTTCTGTCTACCATTTTTTCTTTTTTGTTTAACATCCATCAAGTGAAATTAAAAATCTACATCAGTTCTAACCAGCTTTTGTTATAAATCGACAGAAATAAACCACTAAAAGCAGCAAATTTATGTTCTCTTTAAGGAGTGAGTACGGTTTTAACAATGAGCTTGTCAGATCATCGAACAGCTCCTGAACACCCCCCCACCCCCGCCACCACCTTCACACAGCTATGTCTCAATTGTGTGCACATCAATGGGCAACATCAGAGTTTGAACCATTTTCCTCATCTGTACAATTCACCCCGTCTTTGAGTGTGGCCATTAAGACAAGTTTGAACCCTTTTGCCTTTAGAGATGTTAGGACGACACTATGTATGAACTGGTTACATTTGAAGCATACTGAACCCTTTAATCCAGCCCCTTCTTTTCTTTTCTCTTCGCCTCTTTGATATTCATATAACACCAGCAGGCCTTTCCTCTAAGAACAGTGTGTTACATCATTAATTAAAATTGTAGTGCACGGGGGGAATTGCACAAGTCGTCCTCACAAGAATGAATAATGTTTTGTATTCAGTGTCCTCATACTGCATCATCAATGATGTCTGATCTGCTGAGGTGAGATCAGCTTCACGGCTGTATGTATGTGTGTGAGGAACATTAGGAAAATGTCTCTTAATGTTTCTATGTGTTTCGTTTTGCAAGAGATGCAGAAAGGAGGGAATACAGTCTGTTACTATTTCTTGGTATCCGTCACTAAGTTTTCTGTTCTCCTCTGGGTTGTGAATGATTAAGAGCCTGAGATAATTCTACTACGATCATTTAGAAACGGGTCAAACAGTACAGCATCAATCGGACTGAGTCAGCAGACGGGCGATTTGTCAAACTCCCTCCGCTGGACTTAGAAGTTCAACTAAACGGCTCATAGGGTTTGTCATACACACACACACGCGCGCACACACACACACACTCAAAGTCCACAGAGAGATATCTAACAACAAGAGATGTGGGTCAATATTCAATTAAAAGGCCTCAGATGCTGAGGAACTTTGTGATTCAAATTTCATGTGTTCCCTTAGATGTGTGAGAGATTGCTTTAGAGTTAGCACCTGCGAGTTTGTCTTGCGTATTACAGTTGTGATGGTTGTCTAAAATGCTTTTGGTGTTGATCTTGTTTGGTACGCTTGGATAGTGGATTTAATAATTCTGAGATGCAGAGTGTCAGATGATATAAATGTAGTTTGCTATTCACAGAAAGGGATTTGATGAGAAGAAGAGAGAGATGTGATTTGAAGACCTGTTTCTGGGCAGTGAGTGTGTGAATTTCTCTTCATCGTTATTACTTCTACAGTGATGTTCAGTACCATCAGTGTTTGAGTACTGGAAGACTGAAATCCTTCCCTTTTCACCTTCCATCCACCCATATCTCATAAACCTTCACTGATTACGCCATGGATGATGAATTCAAACACGTTCCGCTTACCTACCTCCTACTACTCGGTCTAAAAAGCAAGGGTGTTTTTCTGTGGTTGAGAATTAAGCCATATAGATACGCCAATTGCACAGGTCAGTCAGTATATACTGAATAATGAAGTACGGCTCACCTTCCAACCCAGTGCTTGAATCATAAAGTGAATTCAAGAATATAAACATAGTGATTATGGTGTGTGTGTGGGGGGGTATAATATAAGCAGGATGTAGTCTGATCATAGAAATACATCAAACTAGTGTTGCAGTGGTATTATCAGCTGGAGTAACCCTGCGTGGAACTATAATAAATTAAAATCTACACTTTAAGATAAGACGAGCTGTGGCGACATCTGGAAGATGCTCTCTGTACAGCTACGACTCAAAGGGAGCCAATAGATGTGCATCTGATTTAAATGCCTGTTGGACGTCTCCCTTCAGGTGCTTCTGAAACAACCAGCTGGGATGAGAACACACTCGGGGATTACGTATCCCATCTGGCATGGGAACAAGTCAATTCACTTTATTCACGAAGCACATTTTAAAAACAAAAACCACACAAATTGACAAAACAACAAAAGTGCTTTACATAGAGTGAGAAATGCAATCCACTAACGGGTGTAGTTATGAGGATTAAGGGGAAATTAAAAGTGTAGAAAAATAAATCCTAAGAACACAACAACATTGCACATAGAACAAATGAATAATAGAGGGAATAAAAGAGAAGATCAATATATAAAAACTGCACTGCATATCTATTAAGATACTTAGCTACGGTGACCTGGACTCAGAAAAGAGGAAATTGATAGATGAATGGATATTCTGTGAATGTTTAAAGATATCAGGTGTCTGCAGTGGTTGTTTATAATATCCACCGTTCCTATGGGATTGGTGCAGTACTGCCAGTGGCTCATATACAAAATTGTATCTAATGTTTTTGCAGCAAGAATGTAATGAAGGTCATTTTAACAGTTTTCAGATAAACTGAGGAATATCAAAGAAAATATATATATAGTTTTTCTGTCACAGAAATTGCACACCTACGCCACTAGTCCTTCATTTGGACATTAAGCTTGTAATTACATTGACATTAATTACGCAGAATTTAGTTCGCTCACAATGAATGGAGAAAAAATACTAAATTTACCATTTATTTATTTATAAACCTTTATATGAACTCGAGAGCTATCGCTCATTGTGAAGAGTTTTCTTTCACTGCCTCCCTTTTTTTTGTTATGACAGAAAAGCTTCTGTATTTTCAAAGTGAAATCCGAACAGCCCAGGAGAAGAGAGACATGCGCTAAAACATTTCTGCTGCTTGAGAAAGAGCTACATCTGTAACATGTTTGGAGGGAAAGGTTGGATACTTCAATGTATCATGGCTAATGATACTTGAATGTATATTTGTTGATATAAACAAGCTATTCCTGCTTTACAAAGTCACTATTGTGGGTCCCAGATGGATTTCTTTTTTTTTTTCTCTTAAAAAAAAGTTGTCTTTTGAAAATCCATCATATCATGTCATATTCTTCTTCTTCTTCACATCACGTCTCTTCTTCGTCTGGCCTTTACAATTTTTCACCATCATTGTTTTTTATTCCAACCGTGCTGCCAGTGACTTCCATTTTGCCTGTTCATACTGATTACATCAGGACTGAAGACGAACCTGCTACATTTTGTCACCGTGAAGCGTATCTTATTCAACACACAGGGACTGTAATAGGCCGCCGTCCCAATGAGCTTCACTAAAGTTTAGATGTTGATGAAAGCTGGTTTGGTCTGGCTGCATCCATATATCATTCTGGAGAGTCCAGAGTTATCAGCTCGCAATTGCTGTTCCGTTATATTTTCATCTCAGTTAAACCTACAGGTGAGAAACTTGATTCTAAATCAAGTCTCCAGACGAGACCGATATTGATTTTCTCATCTCACTTCCTGAAAGAAAATAGTGTATTTCCCAAAACACTGAACTATTTGTATAAGGTAAATGCTTTTTATGTTCAGATAATGGAGAAACTGGGCCATAGCAACACTTCATACACAATTACTGAAAAATAGCACCCTGTCAGCTGCATGCTTCCACCTTAGATGTTCCTCTGCAGCCTCCTGAGAGCTGAGACAGAAGTTCGGGTGAGATGAGAAGAGTCTCTAAATTTAGTTACTCGTTTGTCTCACAGGTTGGTCTGTGAGAAGTAAGAAAAACAGAAATACTCCCAAATGCATACAAAGAAAGCAATTGACAAAATATGCACACTAACATATACAGTAAACATTACATACAGAGTTACAACCTTCTAGCCTCAAGGCTGAACATATGTCCACAGAGCAGCAGCAAAATGATTGCATCTTTGTCTTGCAGAGTTTTCTCCGCTGTGTGTCGGCTCTTGGCCCTGGCTTCTTGTAAATCTGTCGAAACACGACGGCTGTTTCATGGGGCCCGCCGAGATTAAACAACCAACAGCTATCGCGGTTAATTAGGTTGCTAGGGCTTTACTGTCACCAGGGCTGGGCTGATAAACGAAGTGAGCAAGGATGCCTCTGTCGCTCCAGCGTTGTTGTTAAGAGGATTTCAATTCAGCATGCAGGACGCTGGACTGACAGAGACATGAGACGCAGGTACACAGGGTAGATTTCAATTGAAATCTAATTTCTCTAATCTAATCTAATTTCTCTAATTTATCTGTATCTCAATTGAGACACCGTGAACCTCTGCATAGACATTTGCTTCATCTCCTTCATGGTTGGTGTAGCTAGATTTACCATGATTGATTGTTCATGATACTATGAACAATCAAATCATGTCTAGACTGTCTGAAATCACAGCTCACTGTAAGACACTGTGTTGTGCACTGCCAAACCAATGTTTGTTTGTTTTTTTCTTTTAGCAACAGACACAAAAAGATTTCTAAAGTTACAAGTTTTATGTTTTTGTATTTTGCATGCCTGTAAAAACTACATGGCTCATTGTTGCCATTAATATTAAAGTTTTAACATCAGGTAGTAACCTGTTTATCCTAGTGTTGTCCACTGTGTATAGCAGGTATTAATGACTGGAAATAACACACTATTTATTTAGATGTAACTCAGTATTTATGTCTGTGTCACTGTCAACAAACTCCTCTCCATCTGGCACTAAACCTTCTTTTTCAGTCAACCTAGAGCTTCAATCTTTGATTTGTACAGGTGCTCTCCTGTCCTCCATCTGCTCTCTCTCCAACACACACACACACACACACACACACACACACACACACACACACTCCTAAGGCCAGACCACTGCTGTTGAATGATTCATTATATCCTGCTGGCTTTTGAGACAAACCCGTTCTGGTACCTGGGAGATAGTTACAGTAAAAAACAACAGAAGAGCGTTTGTTTGAGTAGAAAAACAGTATTAATTTGCTAACTGGTGTGTTGACTTTACTATCTAATCTTTTTTACTCTTTGTTGAATAAGTGCCAAATCAAATCCTTTTCTGTGTAGTAGACACGTTGAAACCACAGTAAGTGGAAAGTGATTCCTCGGTCGAGCCTGCGGAAGCATGATACTAGATTTCTAATTTATGCTCGCTGAGATTGAGATGGAGTGTCTGAAAATACTTATTTACCACAAACCATCTGATAGGTAAATACTTTGTCACATATAACTATTTTTTTTTTCAATTTAATTTCTCACTGCTCACAGCATATTGGCAGGTGCCTGTTGCCGTGGTTACATCACACATAGATATAGCCATATCCTTGCTATTATGGCCTTGCTTTAGCCATTAGCTACTTGATGTTGATACAATAATGAGTGTATATTAGGCTTTCAGAAATGCATTCATTTTAAAGCGTATACCGTAATATCACGATAAAGCACTATACATCTTTATACAGTAGCATTCTTCCTGTTGTGATGTTCAGTAGAAGTGAGAGGCAGAGTGGAGATGTGACGGGGAAGAAAAAAAAAACACCCTTTTTGCTTGAAAGTTTGAGAGACACTGACAGATTGATGTATGGACTCATCGAGGCATCTCCGTTTATTAAAAAATAGTAATGATCATATTTCCCAGCGCTTACTAAAGAGCATGACGATTCTCTGCCTGTGATTCCCTCTGTGAGACATTTATAGCACCAGATGGGAAAATAATGAACTTTTCTAGCAGAAAGCATCTGACAGAAGTTTATGAAACATAAGCACTGTTGAGTGGGATCTCAATCAAGTGGACCATGACATATTAACAGAAAGTCGCAGGTTGCTTTTAAGTTTCAGAGGTCACTCTTCTTGTGATCACCCTCCATGTGCTGTGATATTGAACCTTTAACAATAAAAAAACTAAATGTCCAGTCATTACTTTGGGAGCAGACACTTATGATAACATCACGGTTTCCATGGTGTTGTTACGGTTACCAAATGGAGGTAGAAGATTGAGCGCCAAGTTAGACCGTCATGCTGACGACCGATGAGCTGCTGCGAGATTAAATCTTGTCAACATCATTGAGTGGTAGGAGGGGGAGGGATGAAAAAAACAGGATGACACCAGGTGTAAAAACAGGACAGACAATGACAGAAATAGGAAACAACAGAGGGATGAAAGAAATAGAAAAGTGCTGCAAATTGAATAATAGGGTTTAAAGAAGAGGAGGAGGGCATAAACAGCCGAAGGAAATGAGGGAGTAAAGGCACAGGAGATGACGGGGAAGGGTGGAGAGAATAGACAGAATGATAGATGGGGATAAAAAGGCAAAAATATCAGAAGGAAACAGTAGTGTTAGAGGAATGAGTACAGTGTTTATTTAGCTCTCTGCAATGTGACTGCCTAACCCCTGCTTTATCCAGCCAAGATCAAAGCACCGAAAAAGCTTGCTAAAAACCCAGGAGAAGAGATTACACATAACTATAGAGGTTCTCGTGCTTTCTGAGTGGAGGGGGTGAAAGAGGCCACCATCATTATGATTATGATTAACATATCCACTCCTCTGTTAGTGTCGCCAAAGAAGCTCTTACATATTTCATTAAGTTACACTTATCAAAACAATGAAAAAACAAAAGTTAGCAGTTCATTGTTTGGAGTAGTTATCCACTGAGACTGTCACCGGAAAGAACGGCGCAGTAGCTGCAGTAATTAATATGCAAAAAATATGCAGAGGAAGCCTTCTATGGAGGAAAATATGGTGGCTGTCACAACAATTCACAATATATCTACAGTACTGTATATTGATTTTTATGGCACTCTTTCAAACACACATGAAAAGCACAATTAAAAGTGCTTCATTACGAGGCAAAGAAATGATCAACATTTAATGACACAACAAAGAATGGAAATAAGGTCCAATAAAACATCACAGCGAGAACATCTGGCAATGGTTCAAACCCTGAAGACCAAATGGACTTCCTTTCTTTGTTTTTGTCCAGGGTAGAGTGAAGGGACGACTTTCGAAAGTTTATGTGGGAGTGTGTTCCAGGCGCTGTAGATGATCCCATAAGCACTTTGTTAGAAGCATACTGAGGCCTTTAAAGTGGTGTACCGTATATTTCGGACTATAAGGCGCATCTAAAATCATTCTCAAAAATCAACAGTGCACCTTATAATCCAGTGCGCCTTATGTATGAGCTTTGGTTGTGTTTACTAACCGACTTTATGTTGTACACATTACGGCTAATAACGTATTACTCCGCGAGTCAGGAGCCTCGCAGAGGCCAGAATCATCACTGAACAGCCCGGTTTGCTGTTTTGGTGTGATCTCCTGGCAGGTTGCGGTGGACTGGCTGATTACCTCTGTGCCTTTAATTTTGACCATGTGGACATTATTCTAATGTGTGTCACCACCCTGTTTAGTAGAATATTACATTACCAGAATACAAAACACACAGCATCCCTCTCATTGACCTTCCTCTTTCAGAGCTGAACACAGGGCACCGAAGTTGAATGTGACCGTCGTGCTTCTAGCTTTCTTGCAGAGAGTTCGATCGATACCACTCTACATCTATACAGTAAATATTACGCTAACATCCACCAGTCATTTAGCTTTGTTTAGCATACCATACCCTTTGGTTTTGTACAGATGAAACAAACCTTTGGACAGAGCCAGGCTAGCTGTTTCTCCCTGTTCTCAATTGTAATGCTAAGCTAAGTGGCTGCTTGCTGTAGCTTTATATGAACAGATATGAGAGTGGTATGTTTTCTTATCTAACTCTGGGCAAGAATGTCAGATTTTTCCTTTAAGACATGTTGGGTGTGTTAGGCTGACCACGGTACTGACTTCAGTGTGTGTGTGTGTGTGTGTGTGTGTGTGTGTGTGTGTGTGTGTGTGTGAGAGAGAGAGTGAAAGAGAAGATGAAGGACATAGAGCTAAGACAAAGTGACAGAATGAGGGGTGCTCTCTCTTCTCTTCCTGTGTATATCTGCCTGGACTTGTTGTTGTGGATCAATACCTGCCAGTCTCCTCCTCCTCACTGAACCAAAGTCTGGGTAATGGGCCGTAACAGAGTCTGTGCACACTGTGAGTGTGTGTGTGTGTGTTGAACATTTAAGGATAGTCCAAGCTGTTTTCAGCCTTGTCTCAGCTGTCCAGTAGGTAGGTAGGTGCCATTCTTCCTCCTAACAAGAGGAATTTTCATTAGTGCAACCAAGCTTGAATGATGTCCTTGTTTTTTGTTTTTTTTTCCCTTTCCCCAGATCGGCCTTTCACACTCCACAGTCGAACCTGTGAACACACTTACAGGTGTGTGGTTAGCCACAAAGTTCAGATATTTGTATCATGCTTTTGTCTCAGGGTACAAATTTATGCTCCAGAGTATCGCATCATTTTATTTTTACTTATTATATTTTCCTGACTATAGAGTGCACCTAAATATAAGCCGCATCCACTAAAATTTGAATTAAATATATATTTAGTCACATATAAGCCGCACCGGAATACAAGCCGCCGATATCCAGACTGAGAAATAAGTTATTTAGACAGAAAGATTTTGTACCATAAGTGTTTATTCATATACCTGAACTGATTGTTTCTGATCAGTTTCGCAATAAACACAGCAATAAAAGTGCTGATAAACAAAACAGAAAAGTCATTGATGGTTTTATTCATCTTCCCTCTGTGCACTAAAACTAAGTTACTTTATTTTTCTTCCTCCTGCATACTGAAACCATTAAACACCAAATCACTGTCACCTTTTCCTCCCGCACACTGTTAAAGCGCAACTGCGCAACTGTTAAAGTCGCTTCATTCTCCCATGAACTGAAGCCACAAGTCACTATTATCTTCCTCCTGAGCATTTAAAACTAATGAACACCAAACCACTGTCACTTCATTTCTTCTGCACACTGAAGACACTGAAGTCATCCTCTTCAGTGTCGGAGTTGAACAGCCTCAGATAATCTTCATCACATATTGTCTCACCGCGGCTGCATGTAAGCTTGCCGTTAATGAATCTATGCCATTGAAGAAATACCCTCACCATTTATTCACATATTGCAAACACAATGCAATTTAAAACAACTTAACATTTCTCACATGCCCTGTTGAAATCAATGTCAAAAGGTTTAAGCAAATTAAGTGCATGCTACAATGTGGTGCACATTCAAATGTGGTCTTTCTGCACAGTTTGTCACAAATCTGAAAAGGAGACAAGTAGCTCATTATTTTTTTAAGCACAGGTTGTCTGTCAGTATGAGTGTGTTCCCAAAGCAAAAGATAGACAACCTATATACGGTAAACTGTTTTTGTTTCAGTTTCATCATTTTAAGTATAAATATGTCCACACTCGAAAGCAAAATTAGGATGTTTTGCTTTGATTCACGGCTTTATGAGAAGAAGGACTGCCCCTAACCAGAGTTGACCCCAATTCAGTTCTACAGTTCATTCATTAATATTCATGAAATACCTGCATTAAAAAAAAACAGAAGTAATACTGCAAATCCCTGCATCCCAAAGGTAAAATATATGCACACACTCATAACTGAGGGATGTGAATGCAAAAGCAATTCAGTTTTGACTTTGGGAGAACTTTGGGCACCCGAGGCAAGAAGTTAACTGGTCAATGCTGAAATTTTAATGAATTAGAAGAAAAATTACAGATTAAAAACAGGTACTCGGTCAGTTTAAAGGATACATCCTGAAAATAAAACTGATATTTCCAGTTTCACAGAGGTAACAAGCAGTGGCGGCTGGTGAGAAATATTCTTGGTGGGGCTGATGTGACAATACATTTCGCCATCATCTCGCTGACTAACAGCACTTGCGCCGTACTAGAGCGCACACAATCCTTTCTCAAGAAAGATTTATCGCCTTTGGTATTTCTGCCCCATGGGCGATATTTTCAGCGCCTCAAGACGATACATTTCTGCAACACTGATTGGCCATATATTTATTAATTTGCCCTGGCAACTGTATACCATTGGCTATTTTGCTGCACTCTGATCAGCGCCCCATGACAGAAACATACAAGTCTCTCCGTGGAAATTCACTGTTGAATGAATGTTAGTAGGTGGGAAATGTAGTTTATAATTCACATTGCATGTAGGCACACACTAGTGGTTAAAACCAACATTTATAACAGAATTTGTAAAAATATATTTGACATTTTTTCAGGGAGGGCGGCGCCCCAGCACCCCCTATGGTCCCGCCACCACTGGTAAACAAGGCTGGCAAACAAGCTAGACTCCAAACAGCACATGCTCATAACTCTTTCTTCTATTAATCAATGTGATCTTTTAATGTTACAGTTTAACTTGAAAGATGATGCAAGCGCACAAAGATCAAATATAATCTCTTACCTCCATATGTTCACACCATAATCGTTCACACTCACCGCAGCATCGCATTTCACTTTGTTCCCTCCAGCACTGTGTGGCAGTTAGCTTCGTGCTGAATGTCATAACTACCACCATAACTTGTGCGTGCATGACTGGTTTTATTTTTATGTTGCTGCAACTGATTTGCAGTGCAATGCCACTGTACTGTTATTTTTACATTATCACTCTGACCTTGTCAGTCGTACAAAATTCTTTATCTCATATGCTGCGGTAAGCTCACATGCCAGTTCAGCAAAAGACTTTTTACTGTAGTATTTAATAGTATTTTCTTTACCTTTGTTCTTACCTCAAATCATATTCTACCATCCACTAGTCATATTCTTGTATTATATTATATTGTCTTTCTTTTGTTGTGTCTTGTTTTCTCTGTCCCATGCCGCTACTCCAAACCTAGTTTTGTTGCCTGTGCAATGACAGTAAGCGGATTTTGCATGTCAGGACAAAATATCAGCTGCAGTCACAAAGCATCTTAGCTCATCTGTGCTGTCACAGCTCAATTAGTATTGACGTCTGAGGCTGATTTCAATTGATTCTGGTGTTTATTTAAAACATTTCTTAAGCCTCTTTCACTTTTGACCACTTTGGTTTGAACTGTGTGTAGAGGAACTGAATTTTTTGAAATATATAGTTTTAAATATAAAAAAAGCAGGCTGTGTGTTGTGCACTGAACAAATCTTCAAAATACATAAAATAAAATAATACATAATATCTTGGTTGTGCAAGCACCCAAGCAAGCACACAAGCTGAAGCAGATGTACAGTTATTCTACAGGGTGTTTGACATGATTAAGTCTTGATTTGAATTGTAAATCTACATAGTTTTCAGGACTAACATAGAAAACCCATATGCAGTTTTTAAAGGAATTGGCCGAGGGGTAAAATCTTGTTAAGTTCATAATTCTCCCTTTTGGTCCAATATGCAGATTTGTGCATGTGGAGAGCACAGGCTTTATATTCCCAATGGTCCAGACCTAGAAATAGCTGCCGCTGTTAATTAAATGCCACTTTTCAAACAGCAGGCTTAGGTTAGGTTAGGTATAGTTTGCTTACAAAGCTCAATAATCAGACACTCCAACAATGCACATTCTCAAACTCATTTAAGGTTAACATTTCACATACCAACATTTCATTGGGCATCAGTACAGTCTAGACCATATTTCTGGCTCCTCAACTGATTACCAAGCACAAGATATGCCTTTTATGAACCCTTAATTTTTCACATTCCACTGTAAATGCAAAAAAAGGCGTTTTCCTGATATAGTTCAAACCTAGTCTGTCATCTTGGGGATAAACCTATCATGATTTTTGGCAGTGTTACAAATAGTAATAACAGACAGTCATGACTTTCTCCCAGAGGTGTAATTGGCTAGTGTTTAAAAACAGCCATTGGTGTCTGCCTGACACAGGCGTGTGAATACAGTATGTGGGCACCAGTTTGCAGGTGGTCTTCTGGAGTCATTATCATGGATGTGTTGACAGACCTCTTATTCAAATGTAATTTAGCTTTAATTTCCACCACTGTGCCCCCTAACTGTGTTAGGTTTGGATTATTTCATTAAATATGATAAAATTAATATGTGGAGCTCCATACCCACAGAACTCAAAATGGATCATGGTTCAATCAACAGTTTTCTTAAGTTCAGTTATTTATTATCCCGCTACAGGAGAGCATTTTTGCTGCAAGGCAATACAAATTAAAAGAAAAAGAACAATAGTTATATAGATAACGTTAAGCACTTCATGTTTGAATCAAGAGTTTATGGTGCATTACAATTAAGTGTTTATTGCATATGGAATAAACTTGAATCTGTTGCACCCAATTTTCCGGAATCCATATTTCTGACTAGAATATGTTAAGAATTGATGATCCAGATTTAAGTTTTTTTTAAAAGAAGACCAGACATGTCATCGCAGGTGATAAGGTGTCTTTCTTTACGTTTTATGATTCCTTAAAAATGTATTGCTATGTGTGGTTTGTATGTATTTGCATAAATGCTTGTCAGGAGATAGGAGGCACAAATTAGACTTTGCCTATAAATGTTTTAGTATGTGGCGCTGGTTTATTGTGCATATCCAACAAGAAATATATATAAAACATTTCAAACCGATAAGCCGGAATCCGAAAATCACATGAAAAGACTGAAACCAACAATGAATTGATCCTACTAACAAGTACTGCCTGTGTAGCCAAAGCCTGATATATCTAATTCCTCCATTGTCATCCAAAAACTATTAAAAACTCGTCAATGAGCCACACTGTTTATTTAGAGATAATCTCACACACTGTTCTGCTGTTGTACGTACTCACCAGCACACCAAATCCGTGGCTGGATAGTCCTCAACATTTACTCCTGTTGTGCCCATTTGTTGTAGGAAATAATTTTGCCTTTTTAAAAATAAAACTTAAATGATATATACATACAAATATATACAAAATATATTTGCGACCTGCTTTTTAAGGACGTATGTATTCAGTATGAACTAAAGGGGGCTTATTGAGGAAGGTAAATCTGTACCTGTGTTAAAGTTCAGTGTATCTCTGTACTGTATTTACTGAAGAGCAGCACAGCAAAGTGCCTGCATATCACTGCCAAATGAATATCTGAGACTATGAGCAGACACCTTAACTTCTCCGGTGAAGGGGGGGGGGGGTCAAATGGAGAGTCAGCGATAATTTGATAGCCTCTAATAACCCAGCAGGGAACACAGAGACAAGTGAGACAAGATAAACAGGAGTGAAAGGTAAAAATCATAACTCGCATCACTCAATGAGTCTCTCATTTTGTTTATTGGCTGACGGGGTGAGTGGAGCGGTAGAGTATGTCAGCTGAAAGTTAATCGGTGGAAATTCGATCAGTAGCAGTAGGTGGTCACAGTGTCAGCCACGCAGTGATACTATGTCCTCTTGCTGGCCCTGCTCAACTCTGTGTGTGTGTCTGTGTGTGAGTGTGAGTGGGCACATGCACTTCCTTTGTCCTTGCAACCCAATAAGTGTCTGGTTTTCCTGAGTTTACTGGTGAATGATTCCATTAGAGAGGCAGAGAGGCAGAAAGAAAGGTATGCCAACCAGAAATAGACAGGAGGACAGAGAGGGGAGGAAGTGAAGGAGAGGATATAAGCTCTGATAAGAGCTCTGTCAACCATCCTTTTTCTGATATCGCTTAAGGGAGTTTATGACACCAACAGCATGATAATACCCCCTGCGCACACACACACGCACACACACACGGCTCAATTTCAAGAATGTGTTGAACCTGAAAGCCCAGTCAGAGAATACAATCACAATTATTGTAACCTGTTAGACTCTTGAGGGAAATAGGCTCATGTAGCCTTTTGAGTTTTCAATTCTCACACACAGAAGTCTTAATGAAGGTTACTTCTGTCAACATCCACCACAGTATCAACACAATCATCTCGTACCTGCTGTGGATATTGTTTTGTTAGATGTTCTCTGGATGTTTATATGACCAACCTGCCTTGCGGTTAAAGGCTGTCATGTATCAACTTATCTGAATCTTTATCTTTATGCCATCCCAGCAGTAGCAGTTGCAGTTTGCTAAACAAAATTAAAAGAGTTTAGACAAATCAAAGTATTGGACAAATTGATTTTGGCTCTACAGAAAATTATTAGGGATTGTTAGGAAACATGACTATACAAAATCTTTTGGCAATCCATTGTATAACTGAGACATTTTCAGTGGAAATTAAAAATATCAACTGTATGATAAAAAACTGGCTTTCATATTCCGCAGACAATAAATGTCCGCTCAAAAGTTCATGGGAATCTCTCCATTAGTTGTTGAGATAATTCAGTCTGAATCAAAGCGGCGTCAGACCAACTCACATTGACACTCATAGAGCCATGCTGCTGTTGTAACTAAATGCTATTGTAATCATAAATCGAGAATGATTGCTTTGATGACCCAGCCATCCACCCTGGCCTCCACCCTTTTATGGCGATATAACACTAACTAATACTCCACACAAATATAATAAATAGGTCATTTTAGGCGTTTCAACAAAATGACAAATGCTGTCATTTTTACAGCCAGCATCCCTAGTAATTATGTCCATATTGGATGATTCATTGCAAACATTCAATGCTAATGTAGGCAGTAGTGAGACATGTATGCAGTGATAAAGAAAATAAAGGTGTAGAGATTTGGAGGGGGAGGGGGAGGGTGGGTGTGTAGCACAACTGAACATCATGCAGGAGGCTGTGAGTTTAGAACGTGTTAGAGATCTGGTAATAAAGATAATCTTTTAATAAACCCTAACCCTGATCAAGTGTTATGTCTAAACCTACCCAAAGAGCCACATTGGTGGAACATCAGAAAGACCACATATGAATTGTGTTTGTACATATTAAACTACGGCTGCATTATGTACTATAAAACATTTTGCCTTTTCTTTATTTTTGCCTCGCCTTGATATTCCACTGTAGTGCTGTCACAGGTTAAGCATTTTGCCAACATGCTTTTCCTCCTCCTGCTTGTAATCTGTGTCTTTACCAATCTTGACTCACCCAACAGGTGTCCGTACCGAGAGCTTGTGAGAACCGTAGGGTTCTCAAAGGTCTAGAGATGCTGACCTGTGTTGGTGAATGTAATGTTTCCTACAGTGTTAAGGTTGTTGGTGAGTTACTGCCCTGCTGATGCACTCATCAGGTGAAATACACCAAACTAAAGCTGTTCTATGAAAAAACACTCACCTCTATGTGCATATGCCTGCAGACCATTCAATTTATTTGCATTACGTTGTGTGTTCTTAGTCCTAGAAAGCTCTTTACATGTGGACTGATCACTGCTGATGTTCTTAAAAGGTCTTGATATAGTCAGTGTTTTTCAACTTCCCTGCGACACCAGTGCCAAAGCTAGAGTTGCTGGTGACAGTAAACTTAAAGGGCGACTTTGCACACACATTTACACACAGACATGCACATACACACATACAGTGTTGACAAGATGGCGGCAGTTGTGTTGTTGTTTCGAAGGTCAGCAGCCTGCAGTGCTGTGGATCACCCAAGGCTCAGTTTCTTTTCCTTATTCATGTGTGTCCGCTGTGATTCTTAATGATGATGTATGTTTTCTCCAGCTCCCTTGGCTTTTGTTAATGACTCTATACATTATGCATCAGTACCATTATCCTTTGTGAAATAAAGACTCTTTGGAATGAGCCATTTGCAGTATCTGCATTACTGTGGCTGCAGCTGCTGCTTTATAGTAAATGTATGCAGATAGAGATAATATGCGGGTAACAGACGATTCAGTGATGTACGTTTCTACTATAATATCTGTGGTCATATTAATAGATGGGCAAAGGAACAGCCAGTGCTTTATGTACATAGACGGCTGTTTGCTAACATTCAGTATAACAAGTTCATAAAGGTGATAATAATATTTCAGTGTTGTGATTACAGCTTGTTCTGCTGTCTCCAAGTGATGAAAATAAATTCATCCATCGTCACAGCTTTAAGGTTGCATTAGATATAAACTATAGCATCCTTCCTTTATATATAACTTTGTTTAGATAATTCATTAAATCTTAAGTGCTGATTAATTTATTGACATCACCCTACAAAATGTTAATGTCTATGATGTCATCATCTTAAGTCATGTTAATGAGTAAGAAAATGGCACTCCAGTACTTTGACAGTAATTTCCTGTAAATAAATGTCAGCATGTCCATTTTAATCTGAGTTGCACAGAAGCCAGATGTGCATTATTCTTTTTTTCCTATTTCTTGCTTGGATGACAATATGTAAACCCTTTTTTCTTAGAATAAAATCAATCATACTAGTATAAATACAGTGGGCAGCATCTTATAAGGTGCTCTGCTGATGTACTCCAAATAAAATGTTGCTCAAATGTCCCCCATTGATGGTTTTCTCCACTCTCCCAACTTCTGTATATATGGTGCATATATGAAGCTACACTTGTTCTTAAGACAAGTTGTCTTTTAAAAATAGTTCAAGAGTGGAATTTTGCGCATGCATTTATATGTACAAACAAGTGCCACCCAGGTTTATCATTTCTATGTATGACGTGATGAGCTTGTAGAGCATCCATCTGGATGGATGAGGCTCTGGCTCTTTCATGTGGGTGTTTTAGTGCAAGCATCACATTCAAAGCAGGTTAATTGTTTTGTTATTAGTCAAGATAATAGGGATTTGCTTCAGAGGTTTTTAATCAACAAATTTCTCATTTCCTCTACCTCTCTTGCTCAAACATGTACACACACACACACACACACACACACACACACACACTTCCAGTACATCTTTTCCATGTTACATATATGACTGTGTGTTTACATAGGTACTTCCATGTGTCTAAATCCTACCATGCATTCATAGTTGTGAATTCACAGCACGACAGCAAATGCATTCATTTATCTTGTGGTACCAGTTGAGATGTGAAGCTATAAGAGACAAAGAGACAGAACTGAATGACAGGTTTGTGGTTTAATTGGGCTCTGTGTAATCCAAATCAGCGTGCAGTGAAGCAGAATGATACAGACCCTAATGGAACTAATGGCTTTATTTTTGTTGCTTCAAGCAGAAACATCACTACTGCTGTTAATTCAATTATTTATATAACATAAATAACATTAATATGGACAGATTTCGAAACTAAAGTGAAAGTTTTTCAGCAAATTTAAAGTAATAAAGTCCAGGATGTTTGGAGGTCTTAGGCCATTTCTAATTTAATTAATAAAATAACAGGAAACTCAAATATATGGTAACAATAAAAGTATCAAATATAGTTGTGTTGCTATGGTGTTTCTTTACCCACATGTTTACTTACTCTATCACATCACTTAATAAAATATTCTGTACTGAACACTTCTCGTATACCTCCATAAAACATTACACACAGCTTGGTGAACAAACTCATTATCTTTTGCGTCATTTGGCTTCTTCTGTACTTGCACATTTTGTTAAATGGACCACAACACTATTCATATGAAATATTAGTAATGGGTTTCATCCAAAAATTCTTTATATCAGCTTTGGAAAAATTCAGTTACCTGAAAATGCACCAGAAATGTAACAGTAGGTGCAGTAGGTGTAATTTCTCTTTTAATTATAGATGGATATAGTTATCTCATTTTGGGATGAAATACTTTACAGGCTCTGACAGTGAAAATGTTGGCAAGTCCGTTGTTGTCAGGACTATTGTTAACGAACCAAGAGACGTTCTAACGTGGGACCAGAAGTGTTATTGATCTCATCACTTGTAGAGCTGAAGAGGGGAGAAGGACACTTTACCTCCCCTGAACAAGGAAAGTAATTGGCTTAACTGACCTTGCAGAGATGCAAGAGAGACAAGGGGGAGTCAATAACACATAGAGGTGAAAGAGTGAGGGGGGATACAGAGAGAAGGGGGGCTAATGCACAAATCCATGTTTTCTGTAACTCACCTTGAGTCCAATGGGCTCAGTGCAACATCAGCTCTTCCAATCAAACAAATGCAAAGAGGATGTATGTACAAGTCCACTTCCTGTGGTGTGAGATTGCAGTAGCTTCCAATATCATAATATTCTATTTTATTTTTTGTTTGTTCATAGGTTGTGTTCATATGTATTGTGTGGTGTTAAGAGAAGAAACTGATTTGATATTTAAAATAGCACCGATTATTATATATATCCAAGTGTGAATAAAAACATGGTGGAGGCACCAAATAATAATGCTCCAAAGAACGCAGAATAAAGAGATCAAGTGGCCAGCAACTGACTTGACTTGTATACACAGGAAATAGAAAATGAAGCAGCATTGGTTATTTATGATTATTACACAATGAAAAACACAAACAAATCAATGTTCATATTGCTCTCAGCTCAGTAATTCATTACACAGAATTTACAGAGAGCCAATTGTTTCAACTGGCTGGTTATATATATATATATATATATATATATATATGTGTGTGTGTGACCCCACATTTTAATTCAAGGCATGTACAACTTGTCAGTCTGCACATACATATGTGGTTAAAAAAGAAGGAATCTCTAATCTGATGCTTTTTTTTTCTTTACTTTGAATTACTGCCAATCTCACCACATGTCACTGCTCATTGACAGGATGAAGCAGGTGGATCTCTCTAAGCCTCAAGGTCAGTGGTTAAAAACAATTCAAACAAACAGCCTTCAGGCAACTGTAAAATGCTACTTTCCTCCTATATTTTCTAAACCCCATTTAAACCTCAAGGCTTCTTCTGCCAGCGTTAGTGTTTCCACGCTTTTGTTCTTCTCTTTATCTACCTTTCATTTCCCTGTTCCCTGTAAACCGTATGACTTCCACTGTCATGGCTCCCCCTGTGTTTGCTGCAGAAGGCTGTTCAATTGAATGATTTAATTTGGCAGGCTATATTATACCTTACAGCACACCACTGCAGATGGAGGAAAACATTATTTTAAAGGAGGGAGCAGACAGAAATAATGCTCCTTGGCTCAGTGTTGGTGCGAGACAGTGTGGCTGACAGGAAAATATTGATGGACAGAATCAGATCCTCCAATGGACACACCATAGTTTCCTTCTGGCTTTCTGATATATCAGACATGTGCGTTCATTCCATATTCAGCCTCGCAGCTTATTTTTTTATCTCTGAAATTTACACTTTCATGTGATGCGAGCTGAGCATCATAAATTCTTGGAGGAAATTCAAATGATCTTTGGTGTGTGTATAGCTAAAAGGAAACTGCAAATATATGCTGCGGATATTCTAATACAGACATCACTGCTGTAATATCGTACAGGCTGACTCCCATGTGTGAGCTGCCTCTGTGCATCCATCATTGAGGTGTGGGCCGTACGTGAGATGGATAGTCCACTAACATGTTCAGACAAACAGCCAGGTTCCATCACTATTCCATTATCCTTATACGTTTTTTTTTTATACCTCAGGCGAAGTGAAGGCATCTCACACTGCAGGATTATATAGCGCATTGTACTGAGAACCACGCAGATCCAACCCCATGTGGGACCACCTGTGGCTCAGCAGATGCAGGATCTTTCTATCTCTTCCATCAAGAGGCTGCACGCGGATAGATCATGTGGAACTATTGTGTTGTGGAAGGCAACTTCAGCTGCAGGATTATCTTGTGTAATCCTTAGAGAGCGCAAGGAACCGGAGGAGCTCTAATTCACGTCGGCTCCACACTCACAGTGCACAATTTCACATACGTTTCTAAATCATATTACCTATTCAGATTGATTTGTTCAAACACACATGTACAATTATGTAGGTTTCCGTCAGCCTTAGTTCTGCCACTCCCTAGGTGTATCATATCTGGTTAGTGTGAGAGGAAAAGCATAAATTAATCTAGAGGTATATTTTCAGTGCGAGATCAGGCAGGTATAGGGGAGTCTGTGCAAACATATCACGACAACATGCAGGGGCGTACAGAGGCACCCCCGGGGCAAGGGTGGAAGTGAAAAAAGGAAATCATGCTTCGTTATCGCCCGAAGATCACCAGCAGAGCTGAACAGACTGACGATTACGCTCCATTTGCATGGAAATTATTCCTCTAGGGAGGTGATATTCTTTTTAAAATACCTGCCACACTCTGTGATTTTAATCCAGTCTGATGCAGTACATGGGTAATTTTTCAACCTCTTCCTAATAATTACTGCAGAAATGTCCTGTAACTTAAATCCTGTCTGAGGTGACGTCCTTGCATCTTAAAATGAATCTATGGAAAGAGCTACTTGTCCTTCTGCTACAAAAGTGTTTTGCTTATCTGATAGCTGGAAACAGGCTAACACCAACATATAGGCCTATTTGGGAATCAATATGACAACAATAGATAGATAATAAAATAGATATGAGTATCCTCGGGAAATGAAAGATACAATATGTTGTTTGTTTCATGTCCGTGTGTTAAGATTTGACAGAGTTTGACTCCAAGGGGGAGAATTAATTTTGACTCAGATTCAACTCACGCTGTGTAATCCCATCCGAATGATGCTTTGGACACAAATGAAAATAGACACATGACACATGATCTGATATATTCATTCATTAGCGATGTAAATATTTGAACTGCTTGTTTACCACAAATGTAATGACTCAATCCAAGATCAGACAGATCAGAGAGCTTTTTGCTGGTTGGAAAACGTGAGGCGCACTGCACTGCCTTTTTTGTTGATGCCTACAATTTTAAAAAGGAACGGCTTTCTGCTTCTTTCTCTTTAATTGTTGCTAGGCAACCACCAAATCACTTGTCCTTGGCCTAACCGCTATTTTGCTTTGAAGTGATCCTCACAGATTTGTACATTTTAACTTTTAGTACAGTTTAAAGTAATGAAAACAACTTACCCGAAATCTCAAGTAGCAGGAATCCAGCAACAGGTTAAAAAAACTTTTCAACTCAGGAAAGCAGCAAGCAAAAAGCTTCACTTTCATTGAAAAGAATTCCTAAAAGCTCTCCGTCTGATCGGGGTCTCAGGACCCTGAATCTCTGATCTCTGTCTGCATCCTCTCTCCAATAATTATTTGGTAATCTCAGGATCAGCTCTAACAGCTAGTGATCAATATCTCACCACCTTATAGTATCATCTATGCACATTTGCTCGTTAATACACACACAGACAGTTTTACATGCAGTCAATAAAACAGATCAACCTTTGTGAGATCGTAAAGGAAATCAATTGTTGCTGTTGCAACTCCATGAAAATTGTCACTTCATGTCTTCACTGTTAATGAGCCCTGACCTTTGACCTCTCATCCCTCAGTAATGAATAACATCAGGCTTCCTCATAGAGTGAGAAGGTGAAAGCCCATTTATCCATCCAAGATCCATTCAATCTTTTAATGTTGTATATTACATGTTACATTTATTTACTTTTGATGACTGCAGAGGCAAGTTATGGCCACCAGATGGTAAATTGTGGTTAAATACATCATCGTTATTAAGGACAAGTGTACAAGCAAGCGTGTGTGTGTGTGAGTGCGTGTGTGTGCTTGTAGAGGTGCAGCCATGTGAGTGTAAGTGTGCGTGTTATGGCTGTGTTCAGCCACTTTAAGATTGTTCCTCAAGAGACTGCCTATATACAGCTGTTTACCCGAGAGCCAAATTAATTAGGGAGATTAACAGGCTAATAAGTGCAGATTGCTTCACTTAATGATTCACTACTATACAACAAACACTCCCAGACCCATAAAGCAGAAGGGGATTAAGTTGCAAAACATTGCTAATAAATAGGATGTGGGTATAAACTGAACTCTACATGACTGTTTTGCTTTTATCCCATGCGTTGGAGTTCATCTCCAAGATAGACACAACAGTAAAGTGATGCTGTTCATACCCAAAGTTATATGTCACTGAGAGATGTGTGTTATGTCATTTGTACCATTTCACAGTCAGCAGGGCTAAGTAACTGTGGATGTTTACTGGAGATGTTTTAAGATTGTAATATAAAATAGAAAGGTATCTCCTCGGAAAATTAGAGCTCCCTTGTGAATTAAGTTTTACAAGCAACACTTCCACCATATAAAATTAAATAGAGGAAACACATAGCAAGCAAATGTTAATAGGAAAATCATGATGTAGAAAATTATGCACACATTGTGGGTTTCTCTCCTGTGGAAGAATGTGACATTTCTGGGCTGACATCGTAATTGACTCTGTTCTGTCTCTTAACTTTGTCACAACTTCTTTTGCAGACTCGCCCTCCCTCAGTGCACTTTGCCCCGAGTGCTTCATTTAAAAGAAAAGGGCAACTGGAATGAGGCGATTGTTATTCATTGTACTTTCTGCATAATATTCATGATTCATTTCATTACTGCATTTTTCATGCAGTAATCTCAGTCCGTTTTGCATTTGTAATGTGGTGTTTTATATGTAGAACTGCACATGCCAGCAGAATAGAATTATGCCAGCCATTGTACAGTATGTCACTTAAGTTAAGCTATAGGTTCAGTTAGTGTAACATTCAGCTGTTAATCTGTCAAATGCAGCTGGTCCTATTGTGCACTGGACAAGAAGAAGCATGTCGCATTTCACTAATTACTATTTCAGACATCACAGTATCAGCTATCTTACCTATCTACAATCACTGCATATAAAATGAATTTGAAGCCCTAGCTGTGAATGTGTTATCTGTGTGTTCTCTCCGGGGTGTGTCCTAACTGTTTCCCATTGTATTCTGGGAGAGGCAGCAGCTCAGAATGGGACAAACACTAATTGTTATCAAATGAAATCAAACAGCAACATGGATTAGTATGAGGATGATATGTTTTTAGACTTAGACATGCCTCCCATCCTGATTAAACTGGATTGTGATCTCAGACACCAGTAAATTCAGTCACATTTTTTATTTTTTTTCCGTGATTTCTCTCCCCAACTGTATAAATCAAACTTCATTCAAAATTTGAGACACCCCCTGAGAGACGAACCAATCAAGCATGTGTGTCCTGTGGCTGGCCTCTTCACTGCAGGTTACATTGTGTGCCGCCAGATTTTGTAGAAAATCTGTTTATTTGCCTTATGGCAAAAAGGTAAAAGGGTGCCGGTGGTGTTGAAGCTTTCACAGTTTGTCATAGTACGTAGCAGATGGTGGGAGGATTTCCAACATCTCTATCCTCCTGAAAGGAAGAGAGGTGAACCAGCGAGGTTGAAATGTTCCATTTGTGACAGCAAACGACAGGTTTAATTTAAAGAAAACTTTGGTGTAATGACATAATTCTAATGATGGGATAATTATTCGGGTTCTCATTTGTTTATAGTAATTATACCAATGTTTCACAATTAATTTTACAACTGACATATTCTTTAAAAAGCTATAAATTTGAGTAAACATGGACTCTCTGAGTGTGTGTGTGAGTGTGTCTAATCGGCAAGTGTAGTGCTGAGCCACCTGACAGCCAAAGATCACAGTACAAAAACATTTTCTGCTGATGATCTTCGCCTTCAAAATCCCATCAAGTCAAATCCTGGTCTAGATGTTGTCTGTGTGAAATGAATCGTGAATTAAGTAGAATTCTGCCTTCGTGTCTCATTTTGAATTGTCAGACAGGGGTTGTTCCTTTTAAAAGACATTGCCCCTCCAACTGGCATCATTTCCAATGGAGACCCCATGTTTGCTCTGTTCGAGGAAATCCAAGTCATTTTTCATTTTCAGCATCATTTTTTTTACAGACAGAGAGGAATGGTGTCAGAGGGGGATGAGATGGATGGATGGAGCAGAATAGAAAGCAACTGCGAGGAATGAACTCCTGACCCCCGAGGGTGTACGGCTGCTAGATAGCGGCAGCTAAACCAGACAGCAGAGCATAAGGAAAGACATTTCTTAATGCAATACTCAGATGAAATATAGATCTGCGATCAACTTGTGATATAGCTAATGTCTTTGCATGAAGATAAATACAGTACCAAAGAGAATTTTGTCCTTGAGGGAGATGTTGTATCTGAACAAGAAAACATGAATTCTCAAACCACGTTCGTTTTAGACTCTGAAACAGATGTGCGAGACAAAACAAGGATGCAGCATTTGGAGCTCTAAATAAGTTGGCACTCATTCACTTCCTCCATCATTATAATGAACCAAATGACACTTACTTTTAAAAAGTTTCGACTAAATCCATTTACCTGGGATTTAGGTTTTTACATGTTTGTTCGATAAAACAAAACGTTCTTGATTAAGCTTAAGGCTTAAATGTTGGCTGCAGGTTGTGAGCACAAAGCTGCTTGTGAATGCTAAGAAAATAGGGGAGAAAACAATCAGAGTTGACCATCTGGCAACACTGTTAGGAAATAGAAGATGCTATTCCCCTGTGAAAAATCCATCCATCGATGACTCCTCTGTTGAAATGCAGTCCACACAGATGACTTCTCCTTTACCTTTGGTTAAAGCATCTCACTAAACCAACAAGCCCAGATTCAGCTAAAGAAAATCCTAATGGGAGCGGCTTCATTAGAAGGCATGCCTGATAAAAAGCAATCACCTGTGTGCTAACACTAGAAACTGGAGGTATAGTTACTGCAGCCTGTGTCTCATGCTCCATCATGCAAGTGGAGCAGAAGCTGCTTCACACAATAAATGGCTGTTGTCAGACCGAGGAGAAGAGATAGATTGATCGAGGGGGGGAGGCCCGAAAGACAGAGGTTGAGATAGTGTGAGGAGTGTGAGAGTGATGGCAGATGGTGTGTGAGAGATGGAGTCCTCTGCTTTTCCATCCTTGCAGGGTGGGTAGAAGATGTACGGAGAAGCCTGAGGAAATAAAAAGGATGCAGTGATTGATTAAAGAATAGATTTTCCCTGCAACTGAGCTCTCTCTGCTCCATGCCTACCTTTTGACTTAGCCTCTCACCACTGAAACATAATCCTTTCTGAACCTTCCCGTTTATTAATCAAATACTCATGTATTCACATCCGGTGTCTTATTTGTATTTGCCTGCTAATGACAGCACCTCCAGTGCTGTTACATGGAAGCAACGCTGAAAGCACGATTAATGATGATACGGTGTTAGTCACACAATCTTTGCTTAAAGGTATGAACATGACATTCAGTGAAATCTATTATAAAACGTATTATTCTTCCCGGACAGAACTCTGCTAGTGAAGGATAGGTGGTTTAATTCACCGTCACATCTTTGTTGTAAGTCGCACATGCTAATAGCCTGAAGCCCTTTTAACTGTGTGTGTGTACGTTTCATGTGTGTATGTTGTTTTTGTTGTCAGATCTTAAAGGAATAGCTCAATTTTTTGGGAGACATGCTTATTCACTTTCTTGGCAAGAGATGAAAAGATCAATACAACATTCATGTCTGGGTTAAATACGGAGCCAGGGGGCACTTAGCTTAGCTTAGTCTTGTGAGGTGCTTAGTGTTGTGATTATTTCTCTAGGAACAATACTGTTCAGTATCTATACTTGTTGCATGACAACCCTGCAGTGAGGACATGACAGTTGGCACCAACTGGTCTTTACTGGTCCTAACCAGTCTGAACTCTATGTCGGTTGCACCAACCAAACTTGAGCCTAGTCAACTAGGCCCGGTCTTAAAGATGCTCTTTTTTTCTTTTTGGTTGTTCTTTTTTGGCCATACATATTATCCCCTTTTAGGCTGATATGTTAGCAAAGAGACTCTTATTTACACACTCAGCTGACACAGAGCAACATTATTCACTCTCCTTTAAGCTCTGTTTTGGTCTCCCCCAACTTCTGAGAGAAATATCTGGCTTGAACTGCTTAATACTCCACTACATTCACCAGCTAGTAGGAAGACTGAGGACACCAGAGTGGGGTGATCTGGGGTTTTGTCACTTCAAGCCCAAGTAATCATGTGACCCAGATAAAATTTCTACATACTGTAATTGCATATTACTAATCATTACTCACTGTATGCACTCTATCTGTGTTTGGTGCGTATGCAAAAAATGTTTCCGACAGATACACTGATCCAGACAAAAATATCCACAAATAGGAAATTCAAACTATATAAAATGTATGATAATACTCAGAGGGAAACAAATGCGAACAGATACTGTCAGGGAAACTCAGAGTAACACTCTGTCAGTTTTCCATGAAGTTAGAGGACTCGAATCTATTGGCTACAGGCCACACACTCCCCAAAAGTTGAAATTCTTGCAAATTTCCAGAAATGAAAACAAATAACTGTTTGTTCAAATGCCAGCCAATCCCTTCCACATTAAAATTCCCCAGACGTTAGCATCATGTCTCTGGGAATTTAGCTTATAAGTATTTACCGCAACTAAATGTGCAAAACTGAAATACTTTACAATCTGGTATGGCTTGATTTGCCGCTGAGCACTGCAGATTTGCTTAAATTAGTTATGACGTGTGAGGGAGGCAGAGAAGTTGAGGGATTTGGGAGGTCAGGCTGAGTTGAAAGTTAACATCATCGCCTACAAGAGAGGAAGGCAACTTTGACAAGAACTTAAAAGATTCATGGATTGACGCTGTTGAAGCTCAGTTCATAAATATATGTGTCCCTTTCATCAATTTATATCCAAGGCCTGGTCTTGTCTGACATGAGCAGTAAAATCTTCAAACTCAAGTGTACTGTACTAATCAGGTGAGCATTATGATGCTCCTTAATAAACAAGGAAAATTAGGAACACATCCAATTATATATTGTTTTAATGATGAAGAAAACATCTATTTAAATCTTCTTCTTTTTTTTTTATCTTGAGCTCAGGAGCATCTTCCAAGAGCCAAAAGGGGGGCAGTGCATCTCCATCTGTGCATTTTTCTAGATCGTTAGATGGTACTTTTCAGATCTGCAGCACAGGAGCAAACTATCAGCAGTGTGAGAATGTGACCCGCTGACACAGCAAGCCGTAAACATTTTGACGAGGGAGAGGCAGCGATGACAGAATCCATTCTGCCTGGTCATTGAGGCTGTAGTCAGCTTTCTGGGGAAAAATAAATAAGCAAAAGGCAGGCAGAGGGAAAGAGTCTTATACCTTGTCTGGGTCAGCAAAAATTGCTCAGGCTTCCCGGTAAACTCTCACCCAAGTCTGACCTCTGACTGGGTCGGAGGGTCTCTTGTGAGGAGTGTTTTCCAGCACATGCATATACGTAAATGCATGCAGCGTATCACTAATAGCTAGAGGCAGAGACCCTCTATACGGATCAGCAGGAGTTATTTCTCATACGTGGTGTAACATTCTCAACCAAACACAGAAATACATTTTCAGAGATTTCCTGTATTGTGTCAGATGTGCAATAACTTTATTGATGCTTGTTAGAAGGAAACAGGAGGAGAACTTGCAAAAATAAATATAAATGCAAGCGAGAGGTTTGATTTAATTTGGTGCAACCAAACAGTTTGTTCACGACAAGCTTTGTGAAAGCGCTCCAGGGTACGCCACTGTGTGTACAAATATAGCGTTGTCAGTACACAAAACAGTTTACATCGCTGGAGAATATAGTAAATGATTAAAATATATTATCTACACCTATGAGCTGCTACAGGCTCACAGTGGGAGAACCAGAACTGGCGTACGTCATTCAAACAGCGAACATCTTTGATAAACCAAATTACAATACAAGGTTTCTAAAACAATTCTTCAGTGAAGTGATGAAAGACATTAGCAGGGAGAACAGAAATCACATTAGCAATCCAAGATGTCAGATGTCTTTTGATCCTGACACTGACTTTGGTCAAAGTTATGTGTAAACTGTAATTACAGTGATTTTAAAAGGTCTCTTTTTGTCTTTTAGTCTGTCTAGAAGGAGCATTAGCATTCCTAACAGAATATTTCCTATTTTGATTCTCATTTACAAATATTTTTCATGTTTTTTTAAATTTCGGTCTCAGCTAAGGTCTTGCAAATAATATTCTTTTTATTAGAAAGTGTTGAATTCCTGAATACTGGCTGATTGAAAATGCAACATTTTGGTCGTAGTCCTTCCTTTGTCAGTCATCACATTCACAAAATAAAACAATCTTCATCCTACAGCCACTGGCTGCAGCAACCAATACCAGACAATTACATCACCTGAAACAAAAGAAAATCCCCTAAAATTAGATAATACAATCGAAAAGTACATACAGCAAATAGTGCATGACAGTGTACAGTAAGTGATTTTTTTCAAGAAGAAACATTCAACTGGTGGACTAAGAACCAAACAACCAGTCAAGTCTCTTTTTTTCTGTTGTATTCTTCAGATCTTGAAATCCATAGAGAGATTGATCTTAAATTTGATGTCGGACAGAGGTCTGTGACCAAAGCTTTGCAGTTTTAATAAACTCTCTTCTGCATGATTTGAGCTTCCCACACACCTGTCTACCAGGTGATGCGTTAGACAACACTTTAAGTGAGACGACATAAGTTTTGAAAGAAGAAATGACACATTGTTTCTTTTCCAAATTAAAATGAAAATAAATGCAGAGGCAATAAAATGCAACCTTGCTCACTTCAATACACTCATCACTGGTTGCTGCTATAGTTTTATTTGGTTTGCCATGACCAGTAGCTTCAGGTAAATATCACTGCTTAATGACTCAGTTTACTGACTCAATGACTTAATGTTTTAGTATTTAGGATTATCCCATTATTTTCACTTGTGGCCACTGTTTGCTGTTCACTTTAATCTTAAGTCACTAAAATAATAACCTTATATTTATTTCATACGCTGAAAATACTATATGTTAAACAAAGCGAAAATGCTGTTTATACAATTTCCATTTTCAGGATATTATTCAACACGTTGACTTCACAGTAGCTCTCGAGCCTGAACAACAGGAGTCTACCCTCACAATGATAGCAAAGAAAAAAAAAAAGATCATATAGTCATATGTTCTGAGTCACACCAGTGACAGATAATAAACAGTGGCACAGCAGTACAAAAATATATAAACATATTAACAGTAATGAAGAATGCAGTCATGCACTCTCCGAAGGACAGTTGAAGTCTTTATTTGATCTTTTTCGAATGTGCTCAAAGCAGAGAAACACTTGTTCTTTTTTCTGAAACATTAGAAAAGGACAGAGGTCTATGTTGTTCATTACACAAACAATACATTTTTTTTATCATATTCATTCATATATGTGTGATTATGAGGCACCACACAGTAATACTGTACTGTCTTCATTTATTTACAAGAGGGGAAAAGCATTAGACCTTCCAGCTATAAATGCTTGAAATGTAAAGTTGAAAATATTGACTGCTTCAGTCATTTCTATGTCTTTGTGTATATATTAATAATAATAATAATAATAATAATAATAATGTGTATGTAATGTGCATTCTTATATGTGTGAGAGCAGCAGATGGAAAAACAGAACTTTTTTACTGTGGCTAAGTGCATTTTGTGGCTGTAAGGGAAAGAGAAAAGACGTGTGACCGAAAATGGAATGGAGGAGAATAGAAAAACACCAGACCGTAGAGAATCAGGCCATTTGCCCAAAGCAGGTGTATACACACGCACGCACACACATACACACACATACACACACACACATACATACACACAGACTATAAGTGACTGGCAGTTGGGATAATATGCAGTAAACTCTCCAGCTCACTTTATCACAACACAGTAGCACATGTTATATACTTTGTCTCCTCTTTCACACAAATGCACTCGCATATATCCGCACGTATACACACACACACACACACACACAGTGAAAGCCTCAGCGAGTACTTCTGTATTTCATCTATTTTCTCACAGGAGAGAGGAAGGTGCAAACACATGCCTTGGAGAGGAAATTGCCCACTGTACTGTACAAGCTATCATATCCAGGCCCAGTCCAAGCTACACATATGAATTCACAAAAAAACACATCCTGATAAAAAGTTCAACCCTTTTTTTCCTCCGCACAGTACACTGAAGCAGAATTTTGACTTTATAGTTTTTGAGTTTTTCTTTCTTTTTTTTTCTTCTTTTTTTTTCTTTTAGTGAAACGTTTTTGCTACTGAAACAGTAAGCAAAGAGCCCCTTCATCCCATTGGTCCTCATGTCGAGAGAGAGTAATAGAAAGGTAAAGAAAAGAGTAGGCGACAGAAGTGAAGATAGGTACGACTGTCCAACATCACAAACAACGGTTGGGTGGAGATTGTCAAGGCCTTTCGCAGTATACTCAATTGAATGAGGTCACATTTTAAATCAAGTGTCTCTGTAAACCTTTCGTCTCGCGTGCACTTCATCCGAGTGTAGCCACTGTGGTGTGCATGCATTACAGTACAGTAACTGTTAGTTAGTCTGTCTGTTGTATTTAAATGAAGGGAGAAAAAGTCCGTGTGTTGAGGGGGCAAAGCCCACATCAGAGTCCAAAAGCAGCCTTGAAAACATCCTCTGTGAATATCATCAGAGCGCTTACGCTTGAATTTTAAGCCCCTTTCCTACACCTTAGTTCAATCCTTTGATCCATTAAGCGTCCCCTTCATTTCTAGTCTCTGAGAGTAAATGTATGAAAGCACTTCAGGCCAGCGTTTTATCCTACAGCTCAGAACACTTTAAATATATGCCTGCAGGGTGAAATATCTATTATAACCACACCCGCGCCGGACACCTTCAGACAGAGCCTTTCCATGACTTACAGAGGATCTTCTGGAAGGCTCTGCGGAAGTCCTGGTTAAAGATGGTGTAGATGACCGGGTTTAGCGAGCTGTTACAGTAACCAATCCAGAAAAAGAACTTGAACAGAGTCATGGGGATCTGGCACGGCTCCCGGCAGATTCCGTACAAGCTGTAGGAGAAGAAGAAGGGGAACCAGCACACGACGAATACGCCCATGACAACGGCAAGGACGAACGTGAAGCGTTTCTCCCGAGCGGCCGAGACCTTCTTCCGATTCACTGTGCTCCGGCGTTTGCGGCGAGACGAGAACAGCTCCATGGATTTGGAACTTGCACGCGACTTCCTGCTGGAATATTTAGAGGCGGAGCTGCTTTTCCGGCTGGACTTCCTGTCTTTCTTGTCACTGTGGTGGTGTTTGTTGGAAGCGGAACTCTTTTTAGGCTTCTCATCTGACGAGCTGCTATCGTCGAAGTCATCGTCGTGATCTGTCGACGGATGTTTGGGCTCATTTGGTAAGGAGGTACCAACCGCCTGCTCTTTGCAGTGCCCGTTCTCACCATCCTGATCCTTCATGCTCCCACCCCGGCTGGACTTTAACGACCCACCTTTGTTTGCTTCGGCTTGGTCCATCCCGTTCTCCAGTGGCGAGTCCACGTCTCTCTTCTTCTCTGACATTGTTCTGGTCCTGGTTTTTGCCACTTGGTAGATCCGAATATAGACCAGAATCATGATAACGCAGGGAGCAAAGAATGAGCCGATACTGGAGTAGAGGATATACCAGGTCTCATCATTCAGGATACACTGGGGGGTGGTCTCGCTGCTGCTCCTGTCCATTGAGATCAGTGGTGGGAAGGAGATAACAGCTGAGATCAACCAGACCACCACAATCATCCCTTTAACTCTTTTGGGTGTTCTCTTTAAGATATACTCGACAGCCTGTGTCACTGACCAGTACCTGTCCAAGCTAATGGCGCACAAGTGAACAATAGAAGAGGTGCAGAACAAAACGTCCAGAGCCAGGTAGATGTCACACCAGATTTTGCCAAAAAACCAGTAGCCCATAAGTTCATTAGCCAGAGAAAAGGGCATGACCAGAGTGGCCACCAGGATGTCCGCACTGGCCAGAGAGACAAGGAACAGATTCTGGGGAGGTTTGAGAGCTCTGCTCGTTAAAACGGCGATAACAACCAAGACGTTCCCGACGATTGTAAACAAAATCAAAAAGCTGACGAGTCCAGCCAGACCCCAGATAGCGAGCTGGCTGTACTGACTCTGAGAGGTGGAATTAAAGGAGATGTTTTCTGCCTGCATCCCATCCTCCAAACCGGAGATATTTAGAAAATCCATTTTGACTTTAGTTTCTTTTTTCTTTTTCTAGTCAAGATGACTTTTAAAAAAAAAGAAAATTAAATGTGCGTAAATAATCTGTAGAAATATCCCATCAGGACTTAAGCGCATATATTTTACAATATAAATTTACATCAAATTGATTTTTTTTCTCCTCCTCTCACCTGCGATCTTCCACATCCCTGCTTGCAAGTCTCTCCTTTGGCAAAAAAAAAGGACAGACAGAGACAGAGAGAGAGAGAGAGAGGGCGCGATATGTAAAGTCTTTTAAGTCCTTATTCCAAAAACGTGCAGCAACATTTCCGTGGTTAGAAAGCGGACTCCTTCCTCAGCGCGTCCTCTCCCATCCCGACTGCGCCCGCATCTCTCCTCCTCCTCCTCCTCCTCCTCCGCCTCCCCGCTGTGCGTCCTGAGAGAGGTTTGTAACAACCACGTGTCCTTTTTTACATTAGGCGGAAAAAAACTATCAGGGACCTGCTTAAGGGAAAAAAGATGTGATGCGATTACTGGAGAATAAGGTGGGGAAAACCCTATGTTTATTATCAGTTGGAATTGATTTTAGAATAATTTCGGACAGTATACTGTCTGAAGGTCTCTTTTGGCATTAAAAGCGTAGTCCCGTCCATTTGGACAGATGAAGCCAGCAGCAGCTGTTTGGTGGAGGTGACTCTGCTGTCCCGCACCAGGCTCAACACGCACGGCTCCGTCCTTCAGGGCGCACACTGGAGGTCAGTGTTGTAACAGGCAGCCCCGGAGGGACAAACACACCACCATACACAGCATGAATATGAACAACAGAAGCGATGTTCAGTGTTAGGGGAGTAGTAGTAACTACATGTAGATCCATTACTAGTTTAAGTGCAATATGCAGTAGTTGAGTGGTAGATTAACTTTGGATCATGTAGTTTTGGTAGTTAATTACAAACTTTATATATTCATATTATTCTCATAGACGTTTTTTATTCATTCATTTCAGACGTTCATTTAATGACCTGCTATTTGATTCAAATCACCTGTGGTGTTGAGACCAACATGTCTGATATATAATGAATTTCTCTAGAGATTTAGCATTCTCCTGTTTCCACCTCAACATTTGCTCCTTAAAACACATCCTGCAGCTGCCTGATTTTTTTAAAGAGTAGTTGAGATGTAGTTTAACTTATCGTTGTGACGTAGCTTGTAGTTTGGTGAACTACTGTTTTAAAGTAGTGTCACTAAAACTGGTGGTATTATATCTACACAGCCATCAGATGTAGTGTATAGATATTCCAGCATGTGTTGTTTAACCTGTGCTCTGTGGGATGAACACAGGGGTGCCTGCGAGACCTTGCAGTGGAAAACGTTATCACTTCCCTGCCTTTATTAGTTTGTGTGTTTGTGTTGTGGTAATTGTGTTGATACGATGAGAGGATTACAGGGTGTGCGCTTGTCATGTCCTGATGGAGCTGAGAAACATTCAGCTTCTGGGAATATTAAAGGCTCTAAATCATCTATATGGAAAGCCCCATGAACAGGCCATGCATGATATATGATTAATGACTATCCATCCTAACAGTTGTGGTTCATCCCCTGGGTGTGCTTTATCGCAGGCGATAACAGGCTGAATCTACCAATGATTTCTAGATTATGTTGTCTGTCTGGGGTTATTTATTCATGTGTTTTCATTTCCCACAAGGACACACGTGCATGCTCACTTCTCACCTCTTTAACTGTCTCTTTGACCCTTTGTCTGTCTTGTAACCCTCACACACCACTGTCTATCAGCCTTTGTTTCCTTATCTCTTTCTATAACACACACACACACTTTTGAGTGTGAGGCTTTTTTAAAAGAACGGTCAAAAGAAATTCAATCCTGAAAAGTTTTGATTTGCCTAACTCTGGTGCTGCCGCCTGCAGAAAGCCTGTCTGCCATTTGGCGTGTAGCCTGGTATTAAGTTCCTGAACCAGTGCGTTTATTGACCATGTCTCCCAGCTAAGTACCTGTCATTAATCACAGGGCGCCCAGCCATACTGAATTAAAGAGCACCCATAGCTGCAAGAAATGTTCAAGTCCAAATTGATACTCGTCATGGCTACGAGGTGGAATGAGGAGGGCTCAGGGGGTCGTGGTCCATCTGCCTGGGAAACGCAGTCAGAAGGCAGAAAGTCTCCAGCTCCATCCCCAAAACACCCTGCTCGTTCTCATGCTGCCTGTTTAAATTGAACTAGGGACAGAGTGATGCTGTAGGTCAGTGTGGCTGCACTCTAAGCTGATTTTGAACAGACAGACAAGCCTTATTATGGTCATTAAGTCGTGTCCTGGGGCCACAGCTCTGTCCATATAATTGGGACAGCAGTGAGCGATCTCGGCTATTACCAAGCCCTTTTCTTCTTTCCAACATTGTGCTCTTCTTTGAGGGAATAAGTTGGCTTTTCTTGCCAGAAGCCAGCTTTTGGGTGTCAAGGAGATTGTGTTAATTACCTTTATCTCTTTAAATCAAGGCTTTGTTCTTTTGTGATCTTTTCAAACTTAACTTACTAAATTTCCGTCCTTTTTGTGCTGTTTTTTTCCCCCATTGTTCCCATTCTGGTCCAATCACCGCAGTTGTGCAAAGTGAGCCCCTTGTTTGCTCCTCATGCACTTTTATTGAACCATGACACCGCAGCATTTGTGGAACTGCAAATGGATGAGCTCCCCGGAGCTTTCTATTAAAGCGAGAAGAGAGACACAATATGAGCCTAATTTGAGTCACCTAATAAAGCTCAAAAACTTTGAGTCATGAGTTAACATGAATCCACATAATAGCTGAAATGCCACAGCTTTTAAACTCCACCTTTACTGATTGTGTGCTTTACTGTACAGCCACATGATAACAAAGGCTATTCCCAAAAGAAATCAAAGCTTTTACCTTTTAACGACAGCCACTTCTAATTTTCCCACCCTCCCTATTGTGCAGTAGTTTCTATAGACCACCCATAAGGCCCAGTACGGTACCAGCTGTTGACAGTGACAAATGGCAGTGCTACTCAGGCAGGCAACTATAGAGCTTAGAACAAATAGTTCAGTGAAGCAACGTCCAACCCCGGAGAGATTCTCTCTTTACTAGCATCGCCTCACAGAACAGAGTCTTATCTAGTACCTTGCCTTTCTGTGACAGATTACCCTGTAGGAAAAATGGTAAAATAAGATCAGTGGAATTATTGATTATTTGTGTTGCTTTGAAATGAAGGTATTTACATATTTGTGTAACCTAAGACCTGAATCTATCGCATTGAGGAATGAAAGTGATCTAGTCCATGCATCTTCGCTCGCCACTGTTCACTTTACCTCAACGGTTCCATCATTCTCAGATGCTTCATATGTAGTTGTGTTTGTGTGTGTGTGTGTGTGTGTGTGTGTGTGTGTGGGATTATCAAAATTACCAAAAGACAGAGCAATTTTTAAAAAAATTATTTTTTTTATTTTTTTTAAAGACGTCCACAGTGACCTTGATGTAGCTGTCACCGTGAAGGAGGCCGCTGGTTGTCGAGGAGGATGCATTTGCAAATGTAAGCGTTAAGAGGTTTTTTGGCTTTCGTGATAAAACCTTGGAAAGTAAAACCTGTGGGCTGCATTTAAATTGTGCTAATTGGTCTCTGCAGTATGTGAACATTACATATTACTCATAATGAATCTACGCAATGATGGACACATGACGTGATGACAGCTGAGGTGTTTGCAGCATTAATCATATGAGCGTGTGTAAGTTTTGACCTGTAGTTGTTTTGTTATATTCCAGCTGTGAAAATCTGCTTTTGAGCATTTCTGATGAGTTTTTTATATGTTTATACGGTTTTAATAGAGAAAATGCAATCTATGGTTCATTAGTGTTTGAATCTATGTCTTTCAGACAGAAAAAAAAAATCCAGTACAAGATTAAAAAGACTAAAAAACAGAAATGACAGACAGTATCAGTGGAATTTTGTTCCACATTTAATCCACGTCCTTTGTTGTTTCTCTGTCGGTAAAAAGTCAGCACAAAAGTGTTTTTGCCCTGTCATGTTCCAAATGAATCTGAGCAAGGCTGTTAAAAATGAATGTATTTAGAGAATCACTTAATAGTTTGGCAAGTTATTTTGACAGTGCAGTAGTGGTACTCATACAGTTAATGTAGGCCAAGGCTATACAAAGTATACTGCTCTTTTTCTTCTCAGGACATTTTTTGGCATTTTAGAATTTTTGGGAAATGTTCATCCGAAGGAGCTACAGACGTTTTATCTACTCAGATTGGATATGAAAAGAGCAGTTGTGTCATAATATAATTGATGTCTTGAAAGCTGATCAGTGTTTCACAGAGTATGCTACTGCCTTAAGAATGTGTTCAGTGGAAATACACTGTCACAAGCTACTTTCAGCTCCTCAGGTGATCAATGATGGCAACGTTTGCTCATAAAGTCAGTGTTTCGATTTGAAAAGGACACAGTGTCGGGACATTTGCCGCCTGACTTCACACGACTCTGTTGTGAACAGCATGTGTGCACATATAAAGATAAATGACTTTTCTTTCTGTGTCACAAGCCAATAAGACTCTGTTACCGTAGCAGTAAAGATATTCTTCCTGTATTCTATATCTACAGAGCTATACATTTAGAGATACAATTCTATCTCTATATTATAGCTATCCACTTAACTAATTTAATACATAATTAAATAGGGCAAAATCAAGAAAAAATATCCTTGGTTACTAAAAGAAACCAATGCTCTGTAGTTGGTAGCATGTCGGAATGTGACGATGGCAAACGTTTATTCATTTTGCTTTTATATGTGACGTACCATGAACAGGTCATACTAATGTTAACCTTCAGCTCATTCTTATAGAAGTGTTACTGGGTAAAATAACAAAACTCCACCACTTCTGGAATCTGGAATTCAATTTTAATTTTTAAAATTAATAAATGTGTCTGTAAATGCAAGTCATATAGCTTTGGCGGGCCACTTTGAAGGCATTTCAGCCTCCTAAAACTTTTGGATATTTGCTGTAGCACAATAGTTACAGGGACTCTACAGATTATGCAGCTGTCCCGAGGAAGGTTGACTCTCCAATTATGCTTGAGATAAGATTTGTCTGCTCTGGCAAAGTCATTACTGTCCATCTGAGTGACAGTCAGGGAAGAAAATGACAAAACTAGATTATTAGGCGCTGCAGGAAAATGTTGAGGCGTGACACACCAGACGTAGATGGACACCAGTCAACTAGGCGTTGCATCATGATCTACACACCAGCTTGACTTGTGGTTTCGTGAAAAATGACCATCTGGTAAGTGTCGCAGAAAGGTCACAGATAGGCCGAGAGAGGATTAACGAATTGAGTCAAATGTGAGGCCAATGACAGGAGAGAGGGATGGATTAGCTCTGAGAAGTCTTCATTAGTTCTGGTTTGCCAATGGAATCAACACCTAAGACTTGAAATGCATCATGGGAACCTAATAGCGTACTGAAATAAGATGTCAACTGTAGGCTACCTAGAAGAAAAACTGCCTAATGCGGGCATATAAATGAATCCAAATCAAGACGTTCAGCTCTAAATCACCTTCAGGCGTCCCCTTAGAAACAGTGCAGTGCCAAACATGTCAGCTGGATAACGTAAAGCACCCTTATGGGGACAATTTTAGATCCAATCAAACATGGAATCATACTATAATGCAACATCTGCAGATAAACCCACCTAAGCCTTTTGCATTACAGTACCTCTTCCATCTATACCCCGGTCGATAGATCATTTCAAAGCTTTTGTAACCACAAGTGCTATTGGTTCGTCCAAGATGCTTGACTCTCTAACATAATCCCACTACTGATGCTTCTGCTGCTGAAGAGCGCAGCCTATAAAGCTGACACCCGCAACAGCCTAATTAGAAAAAAGCAAAGTTTGGGAGACGGTGGTGAAGAAAAGAGAAGAGAACTAACTTTAGTAGTAGAGTAGTGAGGGATGTTTTAATAAATTTAGTGTTTTTTATTGATTGATATTAATATGTAAGGAAATAGATTGCCTGCTATTTGATTCAAACCACCTGTTCATTTCCTAATCAGATGGCGTAAAGTATTTTATTGCTATATCTTACAAGCTGTGCATTGAATGACCAAACCATTTTGTCCTGCCCTGTCTGTCTTGTTCCTGGTCTGCATCTGTATCATCTCTCACTCTCTTTCTGCAATATCTTTTCAAGATGTAAAAGTCGGCAGATCAGTTGGTGATTTGATGTGTGTGTGTGTGTTTGTGTTTTGTGCTGGATCTGCATATTTGTTATAAGCTAACCTTACCTTTATCCCAGTCTCACAGGAAACATGCTTTATTCAATAGAAAATCAAAGCAGTTGAATCTTCTTTAGGGTTTGGAAAATACTCTCTATCTGCAGACTGTCTGCTTCTCAGACCTTTTTTAAGTCTGTGCTGCGGACAGGCGGTGACAGTGCCGGCTGATTTAAATACAGACTTTGCCTTTGTGGTGTCAGTGTGGTTATCCGGCTGGAGTGGTGACATGCCTGATCATGCCTGCTGCCATCCACTGTGAATAATGGATGATATATGTGTGTACGTATATGTGCGTGTGTGCATACATAAAAAAAAAATTGCATTGTGAAGTTAAATGATACCACAGAGTGAGAGAGACAAGTGTTAACCAGCTTGTGTCAAAGCAAATTCCTGCCGGTTTCATCTTTTGGGGGGGCTTTCTTCTTCTATCACACTCAATATTATATTTTCACATGTTAAAATTGGTTTAACTGGATTCAATTACGCTGAGCTCAGTGTGATGTGGACAGAATTGAGGAGTTTAGACAAACTAGATTGTACTGTTTGGATTCAACTAGACTGATTCTAATGAGACATGACAAGTATTAGAATTGAATGGTTTAAAGGGGAAACTCTTTCCCCCCATAGTTTTGGCCATCAGTGCTATGAACAAGCATACATTATAAAGAACTACATACTCGTAAATATTTTTATTTGCCAGTAAGACCAATGCTTACTCTTAGTGCACTCTTCTTATCATTCTCCTCTCTCCCTCTGCAGCATTTTTTTTTCATTAATGTCCCAAACAGAAAATCTAATCTATTTCTCTCTACTCTGACTGAATTTGTTATTTAGCCATTTAAACAATGTGCCAACTAATGTTTGTACCTGTGAGTAGTGACTAATTGGAGATTTTTTTTTGAAAGGCAGTGAAATCTGTGTGAACACAAGAGCAAAATTTGTCTCTTACAAGTTCAGTCTCGGTGAAAAGCAGGAGAAAATGTGTTTGTTTTTTTAAGTTGATAGAATAATTGATAAAGCCTTGATATTGTAGATGTTTTACACATTATGAATCCAATATTTACAGATAAGAAGTCTCAAAATGTCCTAAAAAAACAGAATATTCTAAAGGAGGATCTCTGTCAGATGAGACCAGATTGCCATTATCAGTACAGTTTGGCTTTTTACCTAACAGTCATGCAAATAACCTGAGCCTATATTAAACCCTCTTCCTGAACTGTACTAGAGGGTAAAAATTCTGAGATGCTCTCTCTCTCTCTCACACACACACACATACACACACACACAATAACACGGACACACACTCACTTCCTACCACAAACGTCCTCGCAGACGCTGCCTGCCGTTTCCGATGCTTGAGATGAGCATGGCATACCTAATTAAATTACAGCTGCACATAATGAAATGAAGATTATACAAAATGCACATGCACACCCCCATATTCAATCACAGGAGCTCACCCTTCCTCTCACACATACACAGAGGGGCGCATTAATATTTATTCCTCGCACATTTACCCTGATTCCAAGCGAGCAAAAGCAACCTCTCACACACAATGTCTCCTGAGACTTCTGCCACACACACACACACACACACACACACACACACACAAACCCTCCACAAACACAACCGCACACACAAACACTCAATTGCAGCTCAAGCAAACAAGAAGCCATTCACACCCAGTTACTGGTATTGATAGACTCCTGAAAACTGTCAACCCTAATTGACAGTGGGTTTTATATGCTGAATATTAATTATAAATATAACATAATTGAAACATTATAATTGAGTTTAACACAGGAATTACAAGCTTTACAAACAGAGAGGGAAGAAATACTTGCTCCCTATTTCTATGTCTTTAATTACATGCTGCAGCCCCTATAGCCTGGCTGCCACTTAGCTGGATGTAAAGTCATAATTGGGAAGGTTATTTGCCTGTTGCACAAAAAGGATCTATCTAATTATGAATATAATGTCACTTTACAAGTACCTTGCATTACTTACAATGACAGTGTTTTCCTCTCTTACCGTAGTTGTGTGTGTGTGTGTGTGATAGTTGGAGAAGTCTGCTTTTTAATGAGCCTCGTGTTCAGGGTTATTAAAGCATGAAGCAGATGTGATTCTGTGTTAAGTGTAGTGCAACACTAGCTGTGAATCAGCTTAATGCACAGGCACGGACGTGCAAGAATACTCTGAATTCAGTGTTAAATTAGTTTGCTGCGCACTTGTTGCGTCTGCTTTGGATTATTTAAATTCTCTGTTCACCGGATGACTGCGCGTCATATCGAACAGCAGATGCTTTTGTGTAGGAGCGGCGATTGATTAACAGCTGTCATCTTTACGCCACAGACCTCCCACCTGACGTCCCGAGCTTTGTTTAAAATTCACAGATCTATAATAACTTACGATCCTGAGTGAGCTGAATGGTAAAAATGGAGGCCGTTTTTGGTGCACATTAGTGTGTAGTGAAATATTACACATCATAAATGTCAGAAAGAGTGTAAGTGCGAGTCTCTTTTTAATTTAATTGGGAATTGTAATTACTTTTTAAAAGCACTCTTGGATTGAAGATGACGGTAAGGGGAAAATAATCTCACACACGTACACGTGTGGTTAACAACACAAACGTACAGGCCCATATTTTAGATGTGGGGATTGTGTGCTTGGTTATTGCTTCTTTGGTCCTTAATGGTGTAGAAATGGTCCATCTGCTGCCTTATAAAAACCCTGTGAGTTCTCTGAACTCCCTCCATTGTGAGGCTCTTATATTTTTATAGTTCTCTTTCTCAGTGTGTGTTTTCTTTTCTCTGTCCTTAGACCTTTCTCTCTTCTTTTGTTTCTATCATTCATTCACAGTTACACACCGACGCCCACACACACACACACACACATTAGGCTGTATGTGGAGGGGTCATTGTTATGCTGCTCATATTGTAGGTTGTATTTGTGCCTTTGGTCTGTTTATCCCCAGCAATCTAAAATCCCAGACTGATCATACTTTGCTCACACAGGCGTATCACCAATGTTGCAGCATCTTTGTTTGTTTGTGTGTGTGTGTGTGTGTGTGTGTGTTTGTGTGTATGTTCTTATTGATCAAGCTATGTCTGTCTGACTCTGCATCTGTTCACAGTATGCTGTATATCAGACAGACAGGAATTAAACAACTCCATTTCATGTTCCTGTCACATCAAAATCACTGTGTCACCTACTGGCAAACCTCACTGTGGTAAAACTGCTAGAATGAGACTAAACACTGGTAGCAAAAGGAAAGGCTTAGACATCTACCGATTCTGCCAGGTGTTGAGACAAAGACAAAACTCAATTTCTGCTCTCTTGTTTGTCACATTCCTGCAATAAATTTTAACTTTACATTTTTATATTTTTATATGTTTGTGAAATGTGGCAGATGTTGCAGAACAAACCTCCAAGTAATGATTGTAGGACTGTAAAGGAAAGTGTTGCTCAACCTCCATGTAGAGAAAAATGAATGAATGAGGAAAATCAACCAATCACCTATCAGATCATCATATTCAACCACAACTTACTTATCAATTATTTTATTGACAAAAGCACTCGTGTAAATTGGCAGTATACAAATAACAATAATGGGAGCCAGCTGAATAATGTTGTCAGAGTATAAAATAACTGTAACCTGTTGTTAGTGTGTGTGTGTGTGTGTGTGTGTGAGACAGTGTGTGAGACAGTGTGTGAGTTTATCATTGCTGTGTCCTGTCTGTGAGAACAGTGGCCATGGGCGAATTGTTTTCGCAGCAGGTGGGTCGGAAAATCATAGTTTGTTTCCAGTTGTGATTGCATTACAGCCTTTTGTATTGGGCAGAACAGACAAACAGATCTCTGAGTCTATGCAGGTTAACTTCTACTTTTTTTTACATTTGCATTTACATTTTAAAATATTTTTAATTAGTATTTTTGAAACACTCCATGTTTACAATAGGTTTGCAATACTGTACCCTTTTACACTTACAGTGTATGTTTTTTACTTTTACAGTTATTTTTTTGATGTATTGCATTCCCGGAGTTGTTTTGTGAGAAAGGCTTGTCCTTTATCTTTCCATATCCTTCACCTTGCCGTGTTTACTTTGACTTCAACCAGTGATCTCCTAAATGACTTTCAGCAAACCCCAGGGAGCTTTCCTGGACTTGTACCCAGCTGGGTTTTTGCATGCAGTTAAGGGCGCAATAGCCACAGTAAGAGCAAGAAGGTCACGATGCACTATGAGAGAAAGCAAGAATTTTGTGCATTCCCATCCTTCAAAACACAACATGTCTTGGAGCTGCACTGCATAGTGATCAGCTGAGTCCATTGTCAGTGGATCAATTGGTGTCTTATTCTCCCTGAATGTCAGTGCAAAATGTTGCAGCAAGTAATAAGTCCTTGTCATTTACTCTTCTTGTTCTGGTGAATCCCTTTAGAACATGGTGACTTATTTTATCCATATACTGCCAATTCACCATTATCCATTTATCCTCAAGAATATGCAAAGTGCATCATTGTTTTAGGGTGAATTTTCTCTTTTTAAACCATAATTAATCAATCCCATATTGAGTCTGTTTCAGCCGGCTACACTAACAACTCTTTTGCTGTACATGAAGTACTGTCAGTGTGTGCCTCTCATTCCTGGCTCCCATGTTCTCCATGGGAGCCAGTGACATGGAACATTAACACCTCCGTTGTGCCGTTGTTCCCACACATCCCTCAGCAGTGTGAAACCAGATGGATAGTTTCTCACTGGGAGAATGCTGCGTCGTTTATGTTGATCGCTCCTGCACTTCATGAACAGTAGGTGTTATCCAACCTTGTAGGTAAGGAGCGCACTGAGTAAAATAACAATAAATGTGCTACTCCTCGCTAAACCATTTGCATTAAAAACACACTGGTGTGTGTGTGTGTGTGTGTGTGTGTGTGTCTGTGTAAGAACGCACAGTTCTCCTTAGTGTTTGTGAGACAATCAATGTAAATTATTGAGTGGAGTGGAAAAGATTATGAAGTGACACTTGGGGGGTATTGATTAGCTGAAAGGAGGCTCTCTCCTCTCCTCCTGTCTGAGCCCGGTCCTCTGCTGCCCTTTTATCATTTCCTCTTACAGAGGTACTAGAGTTACTCATTGCAATACATCTTCCTCGAACCTGCAACAAAACCTACGATCTGAAATATGTTTAAAGGGGCGTAAGAGACATTTATCAAACTGCCTTTATAACCAGGGAACTGTAACTCTCGCTGATCTCTGGCACATCGCTCATTGGCCTTTCATTTTTACAATATGGATAAGAAACTGACTAAACCCAACAAAATCCAGCATGTTCCATAAAGACCAGGCTGTAATTAATGATTATTGTCTTCATTGATTAATATGTCATCGATTGATTTAATGTCTCTAAAATATCTTCTATGTGTTGATTGATATTCTATTGTTTATTGATTGCTTGACTAATTAAATGTTTGTGGCAGATGCGAACACAGGCTTACTCCCGCCCCGTACACATCTGACCAGTGAGTGAACATTCTCATGAGGCTTTTGATGATGCATTTTGGTTCGCTTTGATTATTTCTGTGTGAATATAAAATCATGACTCAGAACATGATTCTGCTCATGTCTATAATATAAGTTAGTCAACAGATCCTTCTCATCTGTGTGCAGACACCTTGTCCTCTTAGCTTCTTTTTACCTCAACAGGCTTCACAAGGGATGTTCGGATTTACAATGACAGCAAAAGACAGTAAAGACGTTGTATCTCAGGCTGAGACAGAGAGAGAAGCCCAGCAGTGGGGTTTAAAGTTCAAACTTGGGTTGTTTACTAATGAGACTGTTGGTCTGTTTCTCTGGCTGCTTAATCGGATATAACAGTAATACATGTAGGCAGTATAATAATGATAATGACAATATGTAATAACACATCTCTGTTATGCACACGTGAGTGGGAGGAAACTGGAGTGCACTGAAATTTCAGTGAGTAGGCAGTTTTGTGATGGTAAAATGTACTGAATGATCTTACGATGCTCTATGATGGTAGCGATAGTGTCCGATCATACATTTCATCATCTATTTTGCATTAGTGCTATAGTGATACATCTGGTTCTTAAAATAAGAACAGATAACATCATATAGAGTATAGTGTTGAATTCTTTGGATAGCAGTCCTCAGGAAACTGTCTGACAGATATTCCTTCGTTCTGTCTGAATAGAAAATCTCCTTAAGCTTAAAGATAAGAAGCACTGCAGCTGTGTTGCACTTTGCATGCTGTCATCTGTATATCTGGATGTGCCTTTGGGTCACGCTGTGTACTAGAGTTACACATCCTTTGCTCTGGTAACGAATGGATCATTATACCCAGGAGTCTGAATCTATATAGGGGAAGACGTAAATGATCTGAGAGCTGTAGGAAGCAAGACTAACATCACTAGGACCGTTTCCAGTTTCTCTTCCCCGTTCCTTTTAGAGGAGAAAAGAAAATTCAGATGTACAATCACATGTATTTATAAATGTGCTCTCACACACACACACACACACACACCCACACACACACACACACACTATGATAGATAAAAGCAGTCTTCCCCAGTGACTAAAGACAGCTCATGCAAACAGACGGGTGTAATCAGTAGTCAAAGGTCATGTTAATTATACAGGCAGCCTTCTACAGCACATCCACTCTCACACATACATATAAATACGTGTAATACAAGAGTCGTAACATTCCAGTTCATTGCATGTATAGGTATAAATTGACAATGATATTTGGTACTTGAGTGAAATGTCTCGACAACTGTTATTACCTTACCCAAGTTATTACCTTATGCCAACATTCATGTTCTAATACCTTGATATTGAGAATCAATAGAAGCTATCTGCATGTTGCGGTTGATTTGTTTGATCTATACATTGGTTGACCCAGCTTCCCTAAAAGTTTTCTAATTTATCTCTCTTGCATCTTGATCGCTTCTTTTACACCATCCTCTGGCTGATTTTACATTTCGTTCACCATGTCTACCACAAACCAAAAACAAACTATAGTCCTCAAATTCTATCCCTTTAATTTTATGATTGGATTCTTAACAGAGTGTTCTGTCTCTGTTTCTCCACGTGCAAGCATGTGGTTGCACACTCGTGGGCGTGTGCTTGGCTGCATGTTCATCTTGATCCAGTAACGGTGGATGGAAGCTCCGTATCAGCAGAGCTGTGAATTCCCTCTCCTTCATGGGCCTGTTTTCATGCCGTTTTTCTCAGTAGGAAGTGCAATATTGCCTGTGCCTCGGGCTGCAGGGTTCTAATGTAGTTACTATTGTCTTTTCTCCAGCATCCACCCACATATCTCTATCTCTCAATCTCATTCTGTCCTGGTTCATTCTTGTCTCGGCTTCTCTCTTCCCTTTACACAATTAAAGTAGAAACACTCTCAATCTCTCTACATCTCTTGCTTTTACTTTTACTTTTCCCACCTTCTTTTTTTTTCTTCTGTCTCTCCAAATCATATTTTACTTTCTATATTAAGTCAGACTTCTTTCAGCCATATGTTTGTTGTTCTTCTTATGTGTATAAACATAGTAAGCATGTAAGAGCATGTCTACCAGTCATTTCCATGTACATGGTTGATACATAGCTATTTTTCATTCACTCAAAGTTCAGGCCGCTCAGTGGAGAAAGTGTGGGGGAACAGAAAGTGAGATGAAATGAAAGTCAAAAAAAGTGGTGGAAGACATCTTTTTTTCAGTGATGAAGCAGAGGAAGGGAGAGGTGAGACAGACAGAGAGCTGGTTTCTGCTTATGTGGTTCTAACACCACCAATAGACTCCCACCTTCCCCTCAATGTCCCTGTCAATCAAAAAGTAGTCCTTTATGCATTACACTCTATTTAATGCAGGCAGACACCGAGCCACCACGCAGTGTCTCGCTGGCATTGATATACAAACATCTACATCCCTCTTTGCCTTATTCATATGCTTAAGGTTGCAATAAATGCTTGAATTACCCTCCTCTTTTTTTGTCACACATCCCCATCAGACACACACATGCACACAGACCCATAAATCACAAGGTTAACCGTGTGCTAGCAGAAACATTGGATCGGGATGAGCTGCTTTCTCGCTCGGTCTGCATCCTGATTTGTTAATTTATGGCCTGAGCTCATCTGGGTAGCTCACACACAGCATGTAGCATTGCTGCATCCATCCCTCTGGTCCTGCAGCATGGACCATCGGAGCGAGTTATAAGCCGGGATGAGAGAAGACAGGACCAAATGCAAGGAAAGGTGCAAAGCAAAGAGGATGGAAGGCTGGCATATTTTTATTCCTTCCTTATCCGTCAGCTGTTATCAATAGGCACAGACCAACAGAGCATATGATAGGGGAAGGCCAAAGGATGGAAAGTGAAGGAAATTAAGTGGAAGGATTGACTAAAAGAGGGAGAGTCACAACGAAGTGAAAGCCGATCCCTATAAGATCTCATAGAGGAAGAGAGAGACACCAGAGCAAGTGAATTAGCTCAGATGTTGGAGGAGCAACAAAGTCTAGGGATGGCACAGAAACAGAAAGATCATCCTGCTCCAAGTATTAGTCTGTGTTACTGAGGGGAAATGGAGCAATGAGAGAGCGACTGTGGAAGAGAGAAAGAGGGTCTCCTGAGTTCTATAGGTGGAAATGGACTACAAAATCTAGTTATGTTGAGATATAAAAGGCAAATCTAGGCGGAAAGGCTCCATATAGGATGGAACGATTATCCGGCACTTCAATTTACGCAATGGAGATAAAGTAGTGGAGTGAGAAACAGAAGATAAATGGAGAGTGTCAGGTTTAAGTATGCCAGGGTATGTGTGTGTTTGAGTTGTCTAAAAGCACTCTCGAGGCAACTTTTCTACACTGTTACCTGTTATTGTGGAGCAAGCTCAGCCTCAGGCTCTGTCTGTGGTGCTGAATCAGAGGCAATGCGGTGCAGTCAGAGTGAAACCTGTTTTCACTGTATGTACGGCAGAAGGTGAGATGGATTGATAGACACACAACCACAATCTTTTTTTTTTCCATCTGTAATCACTGTGTGCTGTGCTGAAATTTCAATTTGTACGTTGTAATCACAATGACTCACTTCCAGCAGCTGACTGGAGCTAGTGGGTGGAGAATGGGAGCTGGTATCATGTATGGTCACTTACGCAGCCTCATAGCATGTTGAGTAATGACAGACAGAAAGGAGCCATCTTGTACAGTAATGATTTGTGGCTTCTTACTGTGGGATCGCTGTCTAACACGTTTTAGTTAATGAACTGACAAGTACACCGTAGGATATAAGCACAGCAGTTTTAACAGTTGTGATCTATTGATCTAGGAAATATGTGTTACCATGGTTACCAAATCATTCACATAAATATACATTACCTGAATAGATTTCATGATCAGCAGGTGAATTTATTAATAGTTGGCCTCTGACACAAATCACACATCTGCTTTCATAAAATCTTGCTGTTGGTTTGTTTACCAATAATAAAATTTGATCATTAAAAAAAAAAAGAAACCTTTCATTGTAAAATGAGCACAAAAAATGCTAATTATTTTGTATTTATGTACGACAACATTGCTCATAGTAAGAGGCTGATTATGAAAATTGGTGTTTAGGGCTTTTAATGTGTCACCCATTTCGAGTTATTGTGGGTAGATCAATCAGTCAAAGAAAACAAGTTAAAAGAAATATGATGATAATTCAAAAAGATTATCTGTAAGACTGTATATTAACATGAAAACCAGTAAACAAATCATAATTCAAGTTCATGGGTTCAAATTGTTGTTGACACAAGCTTGAAATATAGACCAACCTGATCTGTTGTTCCTCTTGCATTGAATCTTTAAAATATATTTTGTTCTGGACACAGATAATTGTGTCATTGTGCGTATTTGCTGGGCACGGGCTGTTCTTCATGAAGCTCGTCAGCTTGTTCTCTTATTATTAATAGTGCTCCATGTGGGAGGGACAACCAAAAGTTGAGAGATTGTTGACATGTTTGGGCCTAAAAGAAAAAAATATATCACAAAGGTTTAAAAAAAAAGCATTAAACCAACAAACACCAATTCAGCTGTCGGTGACATGTGGTAAACTGACTGAGTGAATTAATAGGAAACGTTGCTTCAGAAAAGGTATGTAGCTTAGTGCAATTCAGTTCATATTTTGTTCAGCCAGTAGAGCAAGTCCTCTGAGCCCGATCCTTATTCTGTTAGAGGCATCAAGTGAGATATTAATGACGACATGATCAGGTTCCCATGAATATGTAAATTAAGATTATCTTTCCACTAATTTTCAGAGCAGTTTACTGAAGTTAAACAAGAACACAGGGAGGGGAAGAAGCTTAGTTACAGTTTGAGCTCGTAAACAAATTCAGAAAGCACCGTGTATCCACACAATCAACACAACACAAGCACGCCTTGTGGATTAGTTTGGGTTTGTTTTTGTTTTTTTAAATGTTTGATTATGGTAATAATCATATGGTATTGCATTTATTTTGGAGTCAAAGCTTGACTGTTATGATTTAATTTCCCTGCACTAAATGCCCCTAAAGAAGCGTATCTAATGGATGCACCCAAATTAGTGTTTTCCTGGAAGAAATTTACACAAGGGCTGCATCTGTAATGATGGATTTAATGAAAAATGTTCCAAAATCCAAAAAATCCAAATGTGTTTTGATCTCTTTTTAATTAACAACATTTTCCAGTGTGGCATCTTATCAACAGCTGTTTTATCTCACAGCTTCCTGTCTGACGTTTGTCCACCTGTTCTTTTAGGGGTAGTACAGCATTTTTATTTTTTTTTAAATATTTAGTCACTATAACAAACTGATATTGCCAGACAGAAACAAGGTTTCCACTGTTGATTGGTATATGACATGACATGATATTAATTATTGTTGGAGGTAAAAGCACTACATGTGTTACAGCACTCTTCTCTATCTTTTGTATCTGTCTTTGTATTTCATGGTAACTTTTCACCCTTACTGTGTCTTGATTGATGCTAACAAGCAGCCGGTAGATAAGTGAGGCGCTACAGACACGAGTAAGTACAAAAAAAAGTGAAACGACGGAATAAATTCTAGAAAATCTAAAGGCATAAAAACTCTCAAAGGTTTCCATGATGAAAGCTGCAGTTATATTTTTCAAACCTCTCACAGCAATGATCTACGGTCATGACAGGCCTATCCTTGGCCCCCCTCATTCTTTATTATGAAACGGGTTCAAATGATTGCCCATGCTGTTCACTCTGCAACAATACATAGATCTTGATAATGGATCGATGTGCACAGCTACATAAAGTGCACTCTAAAGCGATCCTGCTCTGGTAATTTTTCTGCATGTAGTCACAATTGTTTCTCCACTTCCCTTTTATTGCAGCTTCACTGAAACTGCTGAGATTGTAGAGGAGGAGAACTGCCCACACGCCTCCAACCACAAATAGAGATGAACAACCTAACAACCTTGAGTCCTAATGCAGAAGAAGAATAATTCATTTTCATGCACATCTGTTATGAGTAAAAACCCATAAAGTTTCTCTGAAATGAAATTAAGATAAAGAGCCTCATTCTCTGACTGATGTCCGTGCAGGTTTGAGAGATAGATAATGCTTGTTCGGTGAGTTTCATGAGCAATTTATTCATGTTTAACGAATTTCATTAACTTTCAAGAACAAAAAGCTAAAATTTTAATTAAACTATAATTAAATGTTTGAAAGCTTTTAATGTAACAATCTTGTCACACCAACCATCCCTCCTCGTTGACGATGAAGCCTGTAAGTTTAGTTTTAATATGAATTTACTTAATTCGATTTTCATATTTTCAATATGTACAGTGGTAAAAGAATCAGTATAATAATACAGTGTTTAAATATCCTTTCCAGACATATTTCAAGAAATATAAAACTACTCTCTGCAAAAAAAGCTCCAATTACCTCATATTGTTTATCTCCTGAAAGCAAAGCCCCTCCTAGTCCACTTCAGGTGTATGTACACTGGAGGCTTCATAGCTTGCTGCATTTTTAGAACATTTCTTTAATTTCATTTCACTTGATGATATTTCAGAAAACACATTTTCCATGACATGCAAGTTACTGTAAGAGCACACATGGGGGAACTGTGCAGAAGTGCTCTCTAAATAATAGATAGATAGATAGATAGATAGATAGATAGATATACTTTATTAATCCCAAAAACTGGGAAATTAAAAACACTTCTTCAGATTAAGTTTTTCTCACAGATAGATAAGCACATCGTCAGCTAAAAGTTTAAACTTCTGTCACTGCAGGTATTTTCTCCTATGCAGCGCCTTCACTTGCAGTGTGCCAAGAACAGTTTCATGCAAACATTTTCTATGAAGAGTAAGGCCTTTAAACATGTATACTTATTTCAAGTCTTCAGTCTTGTTTTGTTTATGCTTCTCCAAAGCAGCAATGCTCAACTCACGACAGCAACTTGCAGATGCTTCTTATTAATCTTATTAGTAATAGAGATCAAAAATCAAAACTACCTGAACAGGGTTGTCATTTCAATTCCATCTCTGGTCCTCCTACCTATATGTCAGATAGCTAACATTGTGTTGGAGTATTATTTTATTTCACCTACTGTATTTTATTTAAGTTGGGCTGTGGAATATCAGCCAGAGCTCTCTGCTGACAAACAATTGATGCGTTCAATTTTAACTGAACTGAGGCTGAGCTCAATTCTTGCTTGTCTACACTTTAAATGAGTAATTGCATTTAAAGTAATAGCCATCATTCTGACACAGGTAAATAATATCTATACATGAGTGTGTGTATACAATTCATAGATGTGTACTGTATATACAGTATACTATATGAATAGAATAAGGTTCACGTATTCCTTGCAGTGAAAGCTTCACTTACTCTAAATCACCTGCCTTTAAAGCGACACGATTCAAAGACCAGACAGTACAAATGTGTTTCTTTCCTTCAGTAACTCTGTGACAGTATCAGTAACGTGATGCCCATGAGAGCTCATTGTTGGAAGCCTTATTGTTGAACGATGAATATATCCAATATAGACTTTATCCTTTCACGGCCTAATATCATCAAATTGGGTTATCCTTTCTATGGATTAGAGATGACAGAAGAATTGGGAATTGCGCGCGCGCGTGTGTATGTGTGCACACAATATGTTATATTCTACTGACCATGTTTCTCTCTGTATCTAATCTGTGTATATTTGATGCAGAGCAGTAGAATCAAACACGCTCCCTCACTGGCTTCTCACCACAATCACGGACATATTGCTAAATGCTAATAACTGCAATAACTATACCCCTGCACAGTTGGAACTTCAATATACAATATTTAGTTAAATGATGCGTGTTTTTTATGTACAGTAGTTTTTCAGTAGTCTATTGTATCATTTTGTAGGTTGGGTTCAACAAAACCAATTAAAAGTATGACATTATTTGACCTAAAGAGTAAATTACAATGACCGAGCTATAATTTTTGGGACTTGAAATGTGGCTCATTGTTGTAGTCTTTAGTACCTCCTGTTGTAAATTCATAGTTGGCAAAAGGGAAGACGCAGCAGCAGATCGGTCCAATGAGAATCTTTGAAAAGATCTTTCATCCACTGATGTGAATCCATCTGAGCCGTCCGCTTATTTCCTTTTTGGCATTCCAGATGCAATTCTAGGAGGACATTTTCAGCACTTACTCTTTCCCTTGGGTACATTTGAGACTTGCACTTTAGACCTGCTTTCACCATGAGGTAAGCACTAAGCAATATGAAGTGAGATCAAAAAGATTTGGTGCTAAGAAGTGACGAGGTCGATTGTGGTGAAGAACCTGTACAATAACAGGTGGGTTCCTTGGGGAACAGCATTTTGACTCTGATATTTGAGTCCCAAAACATTTGAATGTTTGGATATCTCGTAGACAGCTTATGGAAACAGAATTCCCAGAGAATATCATCAGTTCTTCAGGAGTGGTATTTAGTGATTTTCCAGACTTTGGGGTCTAGTTTTGGTGTCATTGTTTCATTGTTCTTATTTAATGGTAGGATCATCGAGTTAGAATTTGAACCTAAAGAAAACCAATAAAGGGAGAAAAACTAAATCAAAATGAGTCTCATTCTTTAGAGAGAATAAGTTACTCTTTTTTTGAATACAAACTCACTTTGTACTTCTCATTCTTGCCCCACAGAGGAAGCTGTTTTGCTTGATCTGATTCCACAACTACTATCTGCTCGCCCTGCCTGAGTTTCATCCCCAGAGCTCTCTGACTTATCTTCCTCTACGTCTGACTCAAACACTGCATATTGTCCTTCTTCATCAGACACATTTGAACTACTGCGAGTCAGGAGGATATCATATGAAGCCTGACCTCAGCACACGTTTATGTCATCAGCACAGAGAACTGGGGATTGCCAGTCAGCTGGAGAGCAGCCACTTGAGTCTACTCTGCACTTCTCATCTTTATGATTAAATAACACCCTTGGTTCAAGAACCTCTTGGACTGTTGTGCTTAAAATGCATGTTGTTGACACTGCAGCAGCACAGGTTCAAATTCAAAAGTTAAATGGTAATGATATCAAAATATGATGCAAATACAAAAATCCCCAAACTCATGACAGCTTATATCTCACGTGCCTCTCAAGGACACTCGAGATAAGTAAGTAATCACAGAAATGAACCCTGTTCACTGACAATACAATCCCTTTCTCATCTTGTAAAACCTTTACATGTGGGGCAGAAACCCTCAACATGTATCCCTGCAGCGCACTCTGAGCAGCTGCTCCAAGGCACTGAGAGGGATGATACAGATGGAGACACGATCAAGTCTTGAAGGTCATTGTTAAAAGACACCTGCCCGGGTTATGATGGAGACAAGCTGTTAAAGGCTACTATCACCTACATCAGAGCCAGGGAGCATCATAAAGAACCAGCAGGGACCCGCTGATTGACTCTTCTCATCAGTAAAGTGGCAGCAAGCTTCAAAACATCTCATGAGGTGGACCCAGGTCAGCCTCGGCCCGGTCACCTGGTGGAGGTATGAATATCCCAGAAGCATTTTTCAGGTCCAATGCTGGAACCTTATATCGTATCCTGCATCTTCCATTTTTATCTTTATTATAGGTATAAACTACATATATATATATATATATATATATATATATATATATATAAATTATAATATAAATTACATTACATTCTAGTTGTTCTCTTCACTCCTCTGCTCTAATCCTCTTGTTTTCCCACTGAGGCCAAAGATTGAGCTGGAAATAGATATTTAGTCATTTGGTGATTAGCTACTTAATGCAGCTGTTAATTCACCCTCGGTGGAGATAAGAAAGAGAGGGAGAGAGAAACAGAAATATGATATAAAAGGAAATCTTAGACAGAGCAATAAAAAAAATCAGAAGCACAAGGTTAAACACGAGGCTAAAATAAAATACCCCCGCTCAGTCGTACAACACGTCTCCCAGGAGGCACATTTCAGAACTCATGAAACATTAAGCCATTTCAGCCATATTATAGTATATTATTTTAAATCATTTATAGGGCTTCTGTCAGTGATTTCTTTGTACATAATTCCTCTGAATTCATCACAAAAAAAACTCATAATGTCCACTCTGCTGTAAAGAAAGGTTTACAGTACATATGAATATGCAATAGAAGTATTTGCATGTGTGCATATGTACTGTAAAGAAGCATGACGCTTTGTGTCTAAGTAGATTCATCTGAATGTGAGATGAATCATTGTAAAATAAAAGAAAAAGACCAAGGTCAAGACTATAAAAGAGAAGTGTGTACTAGAGTAATGAAATAAGATGTCCAAATTACCATGATTATGGTTGCCTGTGAAATGCACCATGTGGGAGAAGCATGAGGGAACAAGATATGAAAATTGGAAGAAGGCATTAAGACAGATGGTGAGGAAAGGCCAAAATAACACGAGACAGTGAGACACACACACAGACACAGTGTGTTTCTGACTACCTTGGTGACATTAGTTTAATCAAGCTGTCATCATCTAGCTAAATTGATGACGATCCTTTTGCATTTTCATCCCTCTCTGTGTCTTTGATGTAACTGGATGTGCGCAGAAGGAGACTGGGGCAAGATATGATCACAAGTTACCCACTTTCCAAAAGTACACTCCAGTCGGCGATTGTGTTTGTGTGCATCGATGTATGCAAACAGTGTGGATGTGTTCATGCATCTGTATTTGCAAATGTGTGTGTATGGGTGGATGTGGATGTGTGTGCTTCCCAGAAGTGGACTGCCTGCAGCTCATTGGCCACCTGGTTCTCTGTGATAGCTCTAACCCAATAAAGAGCTGAGAGAGACTGACTGGCAGTAGCTGTCAGGGCAAACCCTGCCAGAACACACAGTCTGTGTGTGTGTGTGTGTGTGTTTAGTTGACTAACTGTGTCTCTGCATTTTGTTTTCGTCTTTGCTGTACAGTATGTGCACCTTGCAGGGAGGTACCCAGTACTCATCTGATTTGTTTCTTACCAACTATGTTTCCAGATAAAAACTATCTTTTATTTTATATTGTTGCAGAGTGCATAAACACAGGACAGAGGTAGAGGCATGAAGTGAGAAAATATGACAAAAAAATGACAATACCCAACAAAACCCTCAGTCAAAAATCACCATACTAATAACAAAACATATTATAATAATACCAGCCAGTCACTGCTACTAGGCATGAGTGTGTGAGTGCATCTACAATAATAACTTTTTCCCTTCAAACTTTTGCACAGTTCCTGCTATTAAACACGGAGATGTTGAGTTGACATGAGTGGAAAACAAGGAATAGAGCAGAATCACTTGTCAAACTGGCCTTTTATCTTGTTGCTGCTGACAGGATAACAAATAATTTGAATACTATTGTTTGTAGCTTTGCAAGAGAATTAAGGTCGCTTAAATAAAGATATGCTATGACTAACACACAGATAAGTGTAAGATACAGAACAGTGTTTTAAAGAGTTGAGAGTAAAGATTGTGGAAAACCCTATATTAGTGACGTCTAGATTTGCAGGATTTGCAGCATCTTTACCAGGAAAAACATGCTACAAACACATTTAATATATAAAAGAGAAAAACTTACACACACACACACTGATGCCCACAACATGTTGACACACAGCTGAACCATCATTTATTTTAAGTTAAGGGTTAATGTAGAGGGGAAATAAGGCAGTCAGAAATGTTATTACCTGTTTCCCTGTGTGTGTGTGTGTGTGTGTGTGTGTGTGTGTGTGTGTGTGTGTGTGTGTGTGTGTGTGTGTGTGTGTGTGTGTGTGTGTGTGTGTGTGTGTGTGTGTGTGTGTGTGTGTGTGTGTGTGTGTGTGAGAGACAGAGAGAGAGAGAGAGAGAGAGAGAGAGAGAGAGAGAGAAAATGTAATATAATAGATTTCTTTCCATGAACAAAGTGATTAAGAGATAATGGGGGACAGCCTCTGGTTACTGTTTCATCAGAGCAGATAGACTGGACTCCCTCTCAGCCTCTTCATGACTGAACCTTATAGATACTCTCACATACAGAACACACACATACACACACCATCCTCTCTTACACACATGCTGAGCACACCTACACACTGTAGGTAGAAACGAAATGCTTTCAACACAGTCTCTATTAATACCCACTCAATCGCAATTCCGACATGCACGTTATCAAATAATGAGATAATCAAACTGTTCATTGGATGTGTTTCATAACTTCTTTTTCTACTCATACTCTACTTCAAATTTCACGTGGCATCTGGATTATACACTTCCTGATATGGAAGATTGTCTTGGAAGGCTTATGGTCCCAGTGTGTCCTTGACAGTGCGTGGTTGTGTGTGCATACTTGGCACTTTTTGCAATGTGCAGTGCAGGCGAATTCTGCTATGCCATTGTGAGGGGAAGCAGTGTGCTCTTGTACACCAGTATGGTTTAAGTCAGTGTGAACAATTTGAGTGGCTGCATGTAGTTCCTCATTTACATAGACAGACATAGATTCACCTATTCAGCGAAACTTTTAGCTGAATATTTGCAATAGGCTACAGGTTAGGTTCCCAGCTAAGTTTCCCAAACCCATGCAATAGTCCTAACTTTCTTTGACAGTTTTTTAAGTGCTCTCTTTCTTAGCTTGCCATTATCTAATATGACTTTCCATGAAACTGTTTATAACTATAATAAAAATGTGGCATTCTTTCCACTCCTTTTATTGCATATACAAATGTATTTCCGTTGTGGCAACAAAAAATTAAAAAAAACAAAAATTAAGCAGCAGAACCTCCTGGTTGTTAGACTAATAAACTAACATACTGTACGAGTAGGTACGAACTCACTAGCCCTGCAACATTAAGACTCAACAACCTCTAATTCATATTCCTGGTAAATTAAGATCAATCCCTAACACAAGCCCTGGTGCACTCTCCATTCAAAGTCTGTCGCTGTAAATATATAACTTTATAGTGTTTAAATAGCATACTAACTTTTTCACAAACCCACCAGCACATATTGGGGCCAATAAAGTATTACAATTATATCCAGATAACTAATAGAAAATGATCAAGCAAGCACAGGGCTTGTGTTAAAGGCTTGTGTTGCACTGACGGGGAAAAGACTGTTGGCCTCCCAATTACATGTGCTGAAAAAAACTGGCCAGTGGATAAACCTAATTGCCGAGCCCTTATATAAAGAATATTCTTTGATGTTATGTTACATTTTGTCAGCTCAGGCAACTATAGTAAGACTCTGTGCTAGGACAGGATTATTTTTCATGGCTGATTGATTGTTAACCTTTTTCTCGTAACCATGGAGATAAAAATCCCAGAAATGTCAGCGACAGCTGTCCTTGAGTGTACGTTGGAATTTTTTTTACTACCTATAGTATCTGCTGTTACCACAGTGACATTATAAGATGCTTCTTGGGTGATATGACCATATCCATATTGACTGGTCTCTGTCAACAAGCTGTGCTTTAATAGCATGCAATCCCAACAAGGGAATTTGAATGGCACAAAGCAAACAGAAAACAAATGGAAGTAGGGATATCAATACATACAACCACTTTCTTTTAAATGTATTTTTAATATATTGGGGACAATGGACTACTATGTAATGATCATGTGCAGTTCAGGTATATGGCTACAGATATACAGTTATACAATCATGTAAATGAGGCTTTAGCAGTGGATCAATGCTGCTCTCTGCCTCATTAGCGCTTTCCACTGTCCTCTTTACCAAATCGCATCAATCCAGCCTACAGTCCTTCAATTACAGGCTATTGATTATCTAACAAACATGCAGGGTCTAAGTCTGTGTGTAAGTGCATGTGTGACTGTGTGTGGTGATAAAGAGGTCTATAAGTGTAAAAGTATTGGCTTATTAACCAAGCGCTTTGTTTCTCTTTCGTGTTGTACGTGCTGTCATTTATTTTCATTCGTTATTCAATTTAAAGGATAAAACTCCACTTTGGCCAAATGTTTTTACAATGAAACTTTTATCTTTGTATTTTTTGCTAATTCCCCATGAATATTAGGCTGTGTCATGGGCATAACTGTCTGTGGTAGGAAACATCATGCCTCCCCAAACATACTAAGGCATCCCTACCAGAGGATGAAACACCTGTAACAAGGAGCATCCATCCCAGATGCTTGAGCAGTGAGAAGAGAAGTTTTACCTTGAGATCATAACGTGCAGATATCATGTTTACCTCAGGTTAGAGCGTTGAATCGGTATTGCCGCTTGACTAATGAATAATCTTTTTGTCTAAGAAGTGTCCCACTGAATAATGTGTCCTGTCTGTCTCCTCCACAGAATATATTGTGTTCCATTTTAGTATTCGCAAGGCACGGTATTTAAACAGATCATTCTCATTTATTCTTGTCCTTTTTTCATTATAATGAAAAAGGCAGAAAACACTGGGGTTGTGTTTTTGTTGTGTCATTTATCATAATATTGGGTATTTTTCTAGTAAAGCTTTCCAACTCATCACCCACTAATACAATGGAGCTTCTTCCTGACCATGACCTCAAAAATATGAATCATATCTCCTATAAAGATCTAATTCATAAAAGAATTAGATCTTTTATCTAATTCTTTAAGTTGAAGGATTTGCAACCTGTCCTGCATTTACATTGCTCTGACAACAGCAGGTGATAGCAGAGCCATTGCGTTGTTAACATTCATGTGACTATGTGATGTTTCTAAAAGGAATATATTAGAAAAATAAATCATACCAATAAAAGACTAGCTGGCTTTGTGGGAAGAAAAACCCTTACATTTCCTCTAGAAAGGGATGTGCAGATCCTATAGAAAAGATCTAACAGGTACTGGCACCTCACGCCTGCCTGCTGGCACCAAGCCATGACTGACAGTAGCTGGAATAGACTGAAATTGACTTGGCAAAAAAGGTGTCTTGAGGAACAAGCTGTAATTATGCACCTGTGAAAGGTGCACAGTGAGACTCATCTTAAAGGAATAGTTTGACATTTGCTTATACGTTTTCTTGTACGCTTATACGTTTTTCTCATTTTTAGTTATTCTAAAGAAAAACATTTCAGTTGAATATCACTGCCTGATCGTAATAACTATCAACCAGGCAACATGCTACAAATGATTTGCATCTGTGAATGCAGACTGGAGCAGTTTGAGGTCAGACTGGGTCCGTTCAACAATGAGAGTGTCAGTGGAAGTAAAGCTGGCGTGATTAGATGCAGAAAGGGCATTTGATTAAGTTAGACGGTCTTTTCTACAAAAAGGTGCCAAGACAATTTGCTTTTCATTACACTTTTATCTGAGAAACCTATGCACCGCATGGGAAGCCATGCACAAGAAATGAAAATGAATGGAGATATCTTATATTCATTTATACAGAGGAACAAGGCAGGGCCGCCCAGTCTCACTGTTTATTGAGGCTTTAAGTCAAACACACCACAATACTAATAAGTATTAAATATTAATATTATTAAAGTCAACCGGGGTAGAACAGAAACTGCTTTTGTTTGTGGACGATGTCTGGGACAAGCCCAGTATGAACTGAATATGACTTGGGTAATAAATTTAAAGATACCATCCAGATATGTTTTAAGATATGTAAACATTATAAAATAAAATACTCTGCTTGGAAGTTCAATAAACTAAATGAATTAAAATCCTTAAAATGGCCGCTCCTTCTACATCATTAAAAAAAAATCAATATACGAATATGAATTTTCATTTCATTTTCATTTCAAGTCTAATTGTTGGACACAAGCTGTCTCCTACTTGACTGCTGAACCACGATTGGCTCAAAACTAGTTAGTAGTATTAGTAATATTTGCAAGGCATGCAGCATTAATTGTTCTAGACTTTACATGTCTTACAGTCTCCAAAAGAGATGACAGAAGTGTATAATTAATAGCAGCGGTAACGTGTAGGCATGTGATTTAAAGGTTTGAGAAAAGGTCATAACGGTGTTCAACACGCTCTTTAGGATGAAGAGAAGGCTGTTGAAACAATGTTTCCCTCTTTTTCCTCCCTTTTTTTAAAACTTTACCAAAGGTTATACTGGATCATTGTCAAACAGCCTCCATGGCTCCGATAAAAAACATTTCCTTTCTGTATGATTCGGGACTGTTCAAGGTTAACTTTGTATAGTTTGAAATTGATATACTATTCAGATTTGATACTTGCCTTTGAGCTGAGACATAATTCACTATGATGTCTTATTAAACTTCCATTGACAAAAATGCAACTTTAAAAAAATACTTTTTACGTGATTCCAAATGAACAAAATCCTGATTTTCATGTATACGGATTCATATATCAAACAATGACAAGGTGATGACAAATCTGAGCCTCAAGATCACCACACAATAATTTGTTTCTGGATTCCATTATAAAAAAAAATAAAAAAGTTATATTGAATTATCAACCAACGTATCAGCTTTCAGATCCCCATGAGTCAAACTGCCGGTACAGACTGTCGGCACAGTACAATATACTGCAGCAAGCTGTGGCTACTGCTGTGTTTGAAACTTGGTCTTCTAAATTTAGACAGACGTTGGGAACAAGGGAGAGGAAAACTTTCTGTAAGTTTTCACTCTGCAAAAAGCCAACATGCTTTGTCAAGCATAACAACTAAATCTGCCAGATTCTGTTGTAACTATGTGTGCTCCCCCTCTCACCCCATGTCTTCCTGTGTCTCCCCTGTCTCCTCATACCTTGGTCCCTCCTGATCTCTCCATCTCTCCCGTTAACTCTTAATCTCATCCTCTACTTGAGTACTAGCCCTGCTCCTTCCCTCTCTCTGTCTCTACCTCTGCACTCATATTGTTTTCCTCCAATGTGTTTCTATCCTTCTTCAATTTAGAAGCTCCAATAAGTATTTTTATTTCTAATGAATAGACACTAAGAGCCATAAGGTATCCCTACAGAATTTCTTCTCGCCAACCCTCTCCCACTCTCTTCGTTTGATCTCTCTATCCTCCTCTGACCCTTCAATTCTTCTTGGTCTGTTGTGAGATCAATAACGTACCTCACCACAGTTGCTCCTGAAGCGTCATTGGATTGTGTCTTAAATTGATCTTTTTGAATAAGTGAAACCAATTAGAAGGCTAATTCCTAAGAGTGGAATAAACCCCTTTTCAAAATGATTGATTTTAATCATTGAAGTCTGTGGCTCAACTAAGTCTCTCACGTTGTATGTACGTAGTCCTGTAATAAATATCGAAGGGCATTAGTTATCTCTTAGCATCTAAGCATTTACATTCATTTTAAACATTAAACAGGTATGTGCATGTTTCTCTAGAACACCACACTTAAAAACTTTTACAAACAAGTTGGTAAATAGGTTGATAACATATGATTTGACTGGGGCTTACAAAACACAGATTTGCATACATTAAAGCAAATGCCTCCAGTCTCACAGACTTAAAGCAGCAGCTAATTCTGCAGCCAGCGACTGGAACTGTTCACCAGACACATTCAGCAAGTGAAGCGGGGCTTGAAAAGCACAGTTCAGTCAGGGGATTAGTCTAATATCAGACCCCTCCCCACACATACACACACACACACACACACACACACACACACACACACACACATACACATACATAAACACGCAAAAAATACATAAAGATAAACTGCAAATAACATGCATGTCCCTCAGCAGGGAACATGTAAAATAAGATGCAAAATGTCTAATAATGCTGGTCCTGAGTCTGTGTAGACCGTCCCACTTTTCATTAAACCCTGACTAAACAGTCACATGGTTTTGACAAGTAATTTTCTTTTTGACTTCCCACCCTCTCGAGTCATATACGCTGTTTATCATTTAGAGAGTGAGCGTTGCTGAATCCTTTTAGTGACTTCTTCCTCCACAGTGACCTCTGACCTGTCTAAAACATACTGTCTCTTTTGCGAGATAAAGCCGGTTGCGTCATCCTACTGTGATAGGCATAAGCCTGTGTGTGTGTGTGTGTGTGTGTGTGTGTGAGAGAGTGCTCTATTTCTCTTACCTTATGCTGCATCCATTCATGTACATTAATCATTAGTCTCTCTAATATTAAGTGAGTGATTATCGTTTGCAGACATTTTGAAGGAAAAAAATCAATTGCAGTTTCTGATTTTAAAGCGATAATCTCCTATAATTTAACTTATCCTGATACTGTGATGTCTACAGTTATAAGAATTAACAGGAAGAATGTTCTGTAAGATACTAAATACTGTAATACTGCAAATTATATAAATCCTTTCCAGGTTCATGAGGGGTCACTCTGACAAGCCGGTCGGTATTGATTTTTATGTCATTTTTTAAGCCACTGTGTTGAATAGATTAGTAACTAGATGAGCATTGACAGTTACATTTGTATTAGTTTTTGGTAACTGCTGTTTTTCCAATAATATGTGAATGGAATATGTTATTTTTATGTCTTATCTTTAATTGAACATTCTCCCTTTTCCATTAATAGTCTAGAGTGGAACTGAGGAGAGTTGTTAGGTGAAAAGGTTACATTATGTTTTGTCATTAAATCTGTTTTAGAGTCATACACAGCTTTTCTACCTATAATGAATATAAATGGTATTTTCTCTTTCATAAAGAAAAGAAACTTCTACGGAACTTCAAAACAAACACACAATTAAGACCCGAAGGATTTGTCCTTTGGGTCTTCCATACATAATTCAAAGCAAACACTTGGAAGCAAATATGAATACTAAAATACAGCAAAAACAGCACGACTAGAGTTATGTTCCAAATCATAGCAATAATACTAGCAGAGCTTAGTTAACGTTAATATCTGATTCTGACCAATATCTGTCATCTACAAAAGCTGGCATATATGAAGGTCTTTCAGTTAATGAACTCCCTGTAGAGCCATCAGAAGAAAGCAGGTTTGCCTCTACAAACTACAATATAAATTCAGAACAACCAACGAGCTGGACACGGGTTTATAGCCAGACAGATACTGACTCAACAATTCAACAAGTATTGGTTTGTCCCATGTGAGAAGTGAAACTGAAGCTGAGTGCTTGAAATTAATGGAGATCGTTAAAGTTTCTTTGTACTTCTTGAAACTTTTTCATGATGTAACACTCAGTCACAGTTGGAAGGTTATAATGTTCGGTTTTTGAAATAACCTCAGTGGCAACCGTGTTTCAAGTCCGCAGGGTGTTTGCTACACGAACGATTTTGGGTGGAATTTCAACCGGCAAAAAACTATAATATACTTCTATAATATACAGTATACTGTATGTTTTCACAAAACATCAGTATTGTATCATCATTATGACTCCAAGTAATATTGTGTATTGACCACCAGCAAAAATGATTGATTTCAACTTTTTATTAGATAGATATTAGATATTATCTGCCCTTGGTGTCATGTTGGGGCACGTGTATGTCTGCATTGTGATTGCTGTATATTCACACTTTCTGTCTGCAGGATATTAGTTGCCTCTGAGGCAAAGTTGTCTAGACTCTTACTTTATGCCCCCTCCCACCCATAAACTCCCACCTATTCTGTTCCTTTGCTAGAAGACAACAGAGACTGATAGATCAAGACCCTCCCTGGTGTGGCGCCATTTTAACAAAGGACAGACAGGGGAAGGGGACGTGGAGGGTGCGTATTATGATTTAACTGCAGTTATATCACAAAATCATGAACGCACTGCGTGTGTGTGTGCTTGTTTGTCAAGAAGTAAGCTACAACTTAGCAGGGCAGACATTAGCTGACACGAGGGCTTTAATTGAATACCTCCTCACAGAATATACAGTACTGTTGGTTATGTGTGTGTGTGTGTGTGTGTGTAATTGGCTGTGTAATATCCTTACATCACAGAGCTCATTGATTCTTGGGATTCAGAGAGAGACGTTTTTCACTTCAGTGTTTCTCAAACAGTGTGCTTCGGAGGCTGCTGGCGTGATTGATGGCTGCAGTATTGATCAAGCTAATTCAAACACACACACACACACACACACACACACACACACACACACACTCTCCCTTTTTAATTGTTCATTCTTAGAAGTAATGCATTTCCATCCCCTAAAGAAATGTATAGAATTTGTCTACATCAGGGGTGCCCAACCAGTCGATCGCGGTCTACCAGTCGATCGCAGGCGGAGTTTCAGTCGATCGCGAATGACAAAAAAAATAAAAAAAATAAAGTTCGGTAAACACCTTTTAAAAAAGGGGTCTCAAACTCGCGGGCCCCGGGCCAACTGTGGCCCCCGGGACGATAATTTGCGGCCCGTCTTAATATGAAAGATTAATGTTAGTGCGGCCCGCAAAATTGATATGAATTACACTTGTTGTGTGCGGAGCTGAATGAACCAATCACGGTTAGGTATATGGCTCTGGTGGGCGGGACATCGGCAAGGCTGTCCGGTGGCTCAGCTGCGCGCAGGAGAAGCCGTGAAGCCCCTCTCAAGGCCCCGGTATTCTTCTGTGCAATCGCCGTAGTACGCCGCGTTCCGCATCGGAGGATTGCAGCATAGTAGTTACGCCAGCTCTGTAAAGCTCCACCTCGCTACAAGTCTGCCCCGGAGGACACGAAGAAGAGTGTCGTCTCTCTCTCTCTGCGTGTGTGCGAGTCGCAGGGGCCACACACACAGCCTGTGCAAAGCGCAGGATGAAAAACGGACTTTTAAATGAATATAAACTTAATTAAAAGAAGACATGTCTGGGCAAAAGTGGACGTTTTGATACCGAATTTACAGACACGGATCCACAGCGTCTCGCTGCTTAATGTGTACTATGAAGCAGCGTCCATATTGGTCGACGTCTCCATGGCAACAAACAACAAGTCCAAGTACAGGTCCAGACTTACTGATGAGCACCTTCAAGCCCTACTGAGGGTCTCCACTGCTGCTTCCCTCAAACCAAATGTGGCTCCCCTATGTGAGAAGAAGCGCTGCAGGTCTCTAGCAGCAAGAAGTAGGCAGGAGAAGCCTTGTTCAGAACAGTTCAGGTTTAATGTTATATTCATGTTCAGAAAGTTTAAGGTTAAATAACTATTAATACAGACACACACTGAAAAATGACATTGAGATCAAATGCAGAGCAACACCTGGGATAACTGGCGATTTCTGGAACCTGCTGCTGGAAGAGAAGTAGCCAAACCTCAGACAATGCGCACTGAATATGACTTCCCTTTTTGGATCAACATATTTGTGTGAGTCTGCCTTTTCACACATGAAAATAATCTAGTCCAAGTACAGAACCACACTGACTGATAAACTAAGGTACTAAGGTAGAAAAGCGTTTATTATTATTATGGTTATTATTAGTAGTAGTAGTAGTAGTAGTATCTTGAATGACATATTCATATCATATCAATACACTTAGAGGAGTATTTTATCTGTCTGTCAGATTCATTTAAATCCAACTGCTGGTTTCCCATTGCCACTCTCCAGTGAAATTTTCATTTTGAAATATTGGACTTCTCTTCTCCTCCTTCCTCCTTTTGGAGTGTTCTTTTCTGTAGGTGTGTGTGTGTGGTTGAGAGAGAGAGACGATGTGCCTCTGAAGTTCTGTTTTGGACAACCTATTTGTGACATGTTGATCAGCTAATTTTTTGTGCATTTATACTGCCTATTCTCCTCCTGTACAAATAAAAACTCAACTACGTGTCATCTGCGATTGCGGCTCCATGTTTGAATTATTGCCCGGCCCTTGATCTTGACTTGGTAGATCTCGGCATGCCATCAACTTCAAAAGTAGATCTTGGTTAAAAAAAGGTTGGGCACCCCTGGTCTACATATACCGTATATGGTTTTTGGTAAAAAATAATAAAAAAATAATAATAGTAATAATCAAAATCAACTCACTTGAGGGCAGTAGTAATTTGTCACGACTCGCAGACCACACGCGGACACACACACACACACACACAAACACACACACACACACACATAACGCTTTGATTTTACTCTTAATTAGTTCACTCTGCTCATAGCACTGCAGTCGAAGCGGTGCCTTTGTGAACCCAGATAAGCAATGGGCCAATAACTCTCTATAATATTGTGCTGACACAAAACTAAAGCTATGCAGAGTAATTATACTAAATTACCAAATCACAGGCTCTGTAGAGAGTATAGTTAATTTTTTGAGCGGTTATAATTTTAGACTCTGAACTCTAACAACCTCTCTCCTCTCCAACTTCCAGTCCGTGATGGATCTGTCCATCTGAGAAAAAAACACCCTCTCCTCCGTCGTGAGGGATCACCTACCAACAGGGTTTCTGGCTGCGTGTTTGTTTATGTGCCTACTGCCAGTATATTCAGCGTAAATGAGCTTGGAGGGGATTCAAAAGAAGCATTTCGTCAAAACGTGTTCCTCGCTAACACTGCAGAATTTTACCACAGTAAGCACAGCTCGCAGAGTTCACGCTGGTCAGAGAGGACAGATGAAAGCAGAGAGAAATGACAGGGTGGAGGCCAAAACAACACAAACTGCGAGTCTGTCTGTGAGCGCCATATGTGAGTAGATTCATTTCACAACTAGTTGATTAATCAATAATTTCATCAAACAGAAAAGTAATTTACAACAATTTTGATAATGTATTAATCATTTCAGCTCCTCAAATGTAAGGATCTACCACTTATCTCAGTTTTACATCACTGTAATTGAATATTTTGCAGGGTTTTTTTTCTATTACAAAAACACTTAAGTAGGAAATGCAAATTAAAAAGTTTAAAGAGTAAATATGGAGCTGAATATCATCTCATTTGGGTTAAGGGTATCTGGAAAAGTATAATGATTCCCTTTAGACTGAACTAAACACATTATCTTTGGTTTCCCACTTGACCAAAAATGTTCACAAACTTTCATTATTCTGATATTTTGTATTTAGTACTTTTGAATCTCAGCTCCCCTGCCCCTTTTTGATGGGCTGTTATTATTATTATTACTTCCAGCAGCAGAGTTGAACAGGGGTCAAGGTTCACCCCCCCCAACCCCCAATACTAATACATTTTTCACTCCACCTGACAAAAGGGAGTGAGGTAATATGGCATAAATCAAATTCCAGTAGACACCAAACTTTTTGTATCTGTGAGCTATAATAAAAATAGGCAAACTGTCTATTATTCATATAAAAATCTCAGCAGAGCACCAAATGGTAGGCTAGTAAACCTCAAACTGACAGACACCTCCAAGGCTAGAAGCAATGTGGTGCTGATGTGAAACATGAGTGTGTTATAATAGTTTAAAAATTGTATTAACGTGGTAGATGCCAACAAAATGCCCTGCGTGTGTTTCTTTTAGCTTAACAAACTGAATCCAATGTATCCATATGTACACAGTGTACTTTGATGGCTTGTGTGATGATAATCTGCCGTGCAGTCAAGAGGCTATCCTTACAAGAAAATCAATAATGTTGTTTTTTTGTTTTGTTAACATTGTACTGACAATGTTACTGTTGTCTATCAGGAGCAAAGGCAACAGTCAACAGGCAACATTATTTTCTTTTCACCATGACGACAGTCTTGGTGGCTTTTGTACTTAAATACAAACCACAAGTAGTGGAAAATGTGAGAATTGAAATGGTTTGTCAAAGCACTGACACACTGTGTGTTCCTGCCAATAAGGACATCAGCTCTGAACACACTCACACCAAACATTACAGGCAATAACAAATGTTTGGTTTGATGAGCTCTGCTATTTAGTGTGGAGGCCTTGTTGACATGTATCATTACATATAATCAATGAAATTAAGTTGAAATGGCGTATTTGTTTGGCAAAGATTTACCATATCTTTGGTTTACAATAATGCCTGTATTTGATACCATTTTGTGGAACAAGATCTGTGTAAAGTAGCTCACAACCGATCTGATCTATCTTTAATTCACGTGTGAGGTTTTGTTATAACTCTGTGTTAACTGGCAAAAGGTGGTGACTTTGGTAGTTGTGTTTTGCTGACCTAATGCCTCCACCTGCCAATCTTGCAGGGGCCCTTTTGGCCCGAGCTGTTAGCCTGTGGCCTCCCTCAACTTCCCCAGTCATTACTCTGCATAATCACTTAGGGCTGTTTTAGAAAACTGCTTCTGTGTAAGAGGTCACCTGAGATCAGACGTTGGTTGCAGGTTTTTGCTGGCTTAAAAATACACTTTACACAGTATATCCCCAAAATTTATAGCATCAAAGAGTGTATCTGTGTAGATTTAGCTGTAATTGAATGACTGATTTGGATATTTTTAGTCACATTTGATGCTCTCTCCCTTATTTGGAAATGCATACCAAATATGGAGCCAATTATTAGAGATGTAACTATTACAAAAAATGACAAAATGACTCTCGGAGAGTCAGTGAAACACTGTGAAGGCGACAAGCATCTTAATGATTATATTCGAGTGTAAAACTGCCAACCCAGCAGCTATAAATGTCAACAAAGCAATGCTTGTAGTGTTATTGTGCATTATTGCCTCTTGTGTAAAGCATTCAACAATATGCTAAATGAAAGATGAAAATCTTTGCACTTTTTACACACCATGCTGCATTATCATAAGCAGGCTTTAAAACGTCCAAATGGACAAGGTGCCTGTGGATAAAGGTCAGTAATGAAAGAAGGGGGAAGATGGAAAATGCATGGAGGCAGAAAGAGAAGGGAGTTGACAGATTCAAGTCTGAGTAGGCTGCTTCACAACATTATTAGTAGGTAGTACACACCAACAATGCACACAATGTTAATTTTCACCAAAGTTGGATTATATTTTAATTAAGGCTGAACATGGAGCTTATTAAGAGTTATTCACTGCTCACTGTGAAGGTGGTGCCAAGGTATTGTTGTCCTCACACACCCCTTAATCACAGCCACATACTAATACAGCATACACCCACACTGCTTGAAGTGATGAACACAAAGCAAAGCACAGGAGCCCTGATTATACCACACATCCCAACTATGAGGCTGTTCCTGCTGTTACCAAACTAGCAAATGCAGTGTTGATGGATTACAGCTGCTCATTAAATACCCGCTCTATTGTTTTTGTTGTTTGTTTGTTGTTCTTTTTCCTCAAAGACCCTGAGCTAGTAAATCTAGTGGATGAATTTCACATTTCCACTAACAACAAACACAGCTGATGAGGCGGATGGTGGTACTATAACATGCAACTTTATGTTTTAGGCAGTCATTCCTAACCCATAAAGTTTAATAAGTCTGGAAGTCATTTGGAGGGACCAGTATATCTAACAATATTTGGTCATGATCCAACTTGTTTCCCAACAAATACCAGCCTGTATGTTCCCTCAGTACTCTGGCTCTTTGGCAGTAGTGCATTGATTTAGATGCAAAAGATGGGAGGGACACAGCTCAGAAGCTGTACTCTGAACATTCAGAGGTTTAGCTACAGTGAACCACCTTTACCTCCAAGTAGACCAGGTTGTGGTAGCATCAGACTAAGTAAGGAAACAAAGACATCCTTTACTCCACCAAACGCCCTCCAGCTCCTCCAGGGAGATCCCAACGTGTTCTTTTCAATATGCTGCTCCTTTGGACACAAAAGAGTAGCGACTCTACTCAAAGCTCCCCCCAGATCTCGGAGGTCCTCACCCTATCTCTGAGGCTGAGGCTCGACACCCACTACAGGAAACTCATTTTGAGTGTCTAGCCTCACTCTATCTCTAAGGCTGAGGCTCGACACCCACTAGAGGAAACTCATATTGACCACTTGTATCCGTGACGTCATTCTTTCTTCACTAACCAAAGCTTGTGGGGAAGCAACTCACTCCTGAAGGAGAGGGAGCAGTCCGTCTTTTTCCAGCACAACATCATGGTCTCAGATTTGGAGGTCCTGACTCTCATCCCAGCTGCTTCACATTCAGCTGCAAACCATCCAGTTCCATGTTACAAATTTAGTCCAGCTATAAAAGTAAGTTCGAGAAAACAGTCTCTTCCTTTTCCCTCACAGCTGCTACATTATTTGTATGAACTGGACTGTTTCACATATGGTTTGATAGCAGGAGTTAAACTGGGATTTGTTATGTTGGGGGCTGATTTCGCTCATGAATCTTAATCCACTATCAGGATACAAAGAAACATCCCGGTCTCCAGTCTACTGCCATCCTAATGATTTTTAATGACAAAATGTATAAGCACAGGAAAATATATTTGAAGAACCATGTTATTATCATTACTGATATCAGAGAGAACACTAGTGCTTAACAGTCCAAACAAGAAAAACAAATGATGACTGTTGTTTGAGTGTCGGTTCAGTGAGTCATTACTCTAAGAGCGCAACACAACAGCTTAACAGAATGAGGCGACAGCGTGGCAAACTATCGAGTCAACAACAGGGAGGCAGATGTGGCAGTGTTCCCCTTGTCTGTTTGACAAAAACAGCAATAACGAGCATCCGTGTAAACAATACAAGAAAAACAACAGACAAGTGAAAGTTGCCCACAGGGGAACTTTAATGACTAAATAAACAAGAAGGATGGCGAGGGACAAGAAAACAACTACCAATGCAACGGGATGGGGTGTGTGTGTGTGTGTGTGTGTGTGTCAGCGGTACATCGGTCTATAAATGAGCAAAGGTTTCTATTAGTATTCAAACCAGGAATATTAATTATGTTTAGATATAATGTAAAACGGATTGTGAATGGTCATTTCTGTTACCTTTAAGATAGAAATACCTTATTTAGGAACAAATTAAAACTCTGTTGTTATTTCTAATTGTGGCCATGAGGCAGGTATGATGAGAACAGAATGAACAGCACATATATTAAAACATTGGGTTTTAATATGCTACTGTTTGGCCAGCTGTCAGATTCAGTTTGAGAACGTGAATCGAGCTGCTGATTCCAGCCGAGACGTTGATTATAGATTTGTCTCGGTCATTTGGTTTTGTTTGTGTCTCCAGTAGCTGTTGTGGCTGAATGGAAGCGGCAGGCTGAGCCAACCGATGTTGGCAGGGATGTACCAGAGAAGGCTCATACCACATAGAAACAGCTATTATTTTAAACCTGTACATGGCACTTATTGAGCAAGTTTTGTTAACAAACTTTAGTTTTGCAGCAGGGGCCGTCTGCATTTTGCAGTTCTGATAAAAAGTTAAAGTGGAACTTAAAATAGAGTTTACTCTCAGACTGTGAGAAACAAGATGGTCTCTGGATAAGATGTTTGGCCTCAGTTCTAAGCGTCATGTCATGGAGGAAACCAGGTACTGCTCATCACCTGCACGGTACCATCCCAGCGGTGAAGCATGGTGGAGGCAGCATCATGTTTTGGGGTGTTTTTCAGCAGCAGGGACTGGGAGACTAGTCAGGGTTGAGGGTGTCCTTAATGAAAACTTGGGGGCAACTCTCTGAGTGTCACAGCCAGAGTCCTGACTTGAACCAAATCAAACATCTCTGAATGTGGCTCCACCGACGGTCCCCGTCTAACCTGACACAGCTTGAGAGGATCTGCAGAGAAGAATGGCGGAAAGTTTGTCATGTTATACCCAAGAAGACTCGAGGCTGTAATCGCTGCCAAAGGTGATTCAACTAAGTAGTGAGTAAAGGGTCTGAACACTTATGTCAGTGTTGTAGTTCAGGCAGGTAGAGCACTGGGATCTGTACTGAACAAAGTTAAACAAAGTGGTAATCTTTCATGTCGTAATACTGTACATCACAGCTATTTGATTTTTTTTTGGGGGGGAGTCCATAAATTCACTGGCCATTAGTGGAGATACAGGACCATCAATCATACATGTTAAATGATTTGGCAGTGGAATAGACTTGCGAAGATGTCTGATAAGAGTATCACTAAAGAGATATTTACACATCCTTGGACATCCTTGGGACTTAAAATCGACAGACCCTTGTCTGTCAATCACTCGCTCAAAAGGTTGTGTCTATTAGTCTTTTTCTTCCTTATGTCTGTCAACTTTTTATGGTCTTGAAGACACACATGCACCATTTAAGTTATAAGACTGATACTCCAAATGAAAGCCTCCCCATTTTAACCTAAATTATTAAAATGTTATCTTTATATTGTAATTTTAAAAAAAGCAGATTTAAGGTGTTGTACTACACTTCAATTTTCTTCTATATTTTCAGTAAATGGGCAACTACAGTATATGTTAAAAAGTACAGCTTTTTAAAAGCCCTAAACAATGTTTGTTTGTAAGGGTTATAATGTGTTGCTATTTGTAATGTATCTACAGAATGTGTTCCTGTCCTTGACATAAAGAGACAGACTGTGGAGATGAGCATGAAAAAAATAAGCTGGCCACATGTTTTACTTGACATAAGCTTCTCGCAATTATGAAATCACATCAAGTGACACATAGTTATGACAGTTGTCTAGTTGTAACATTACAAGTAAATGCTCTCTAACTTCTGAAAATAGCATAGCACCATTTTTAATAAACATTTTTTTTAGATTAATGTCTCTTGGCACTGGCTAACATACTGTATAAGTACCACAGTTTAATCAATGCACATCATCTGCCTACAAGTCGTACAGCAATATGCTGACTATGCCTAGGCTACCAGACGTACTGCACTGACGTCACATTTTCACCACCCTCCAACACCCTCTGAGTGACAAAACAAACCTGCAGTGGTGGAAATGATGAGGCGAGATGTGATGCTGGGAGGAAAACAGTCAGCGCTCTGTGGATGTTGATATGTGTCCAGTTTCCCTCTGATTTCGACACTTATTTTGATACAATCTAATAAAAATATAGAACATACGGTTCCTGACTTAGACTTGTTATTGCAGGAAAAGCACAGGTGCTACTAATAACAAGAATGATGGCTCGGTTCAGTGTCTTAGTAATCCATATCATTGAACTGACATGAAACACCAAAATGGATTGCAGACATCAATAACGTCATCAATTACACTTCTGCTTTTCCTGCTATGACACATTAAAAAGCTACTTTGCAGTCCTTGCATAGTCACCAACTAACCACCAGCCTTTCATGCAAACCTATACCAGTTAATTTATTTCAAAGATTTGTCTTTTCCTCGTCATTTTCTCGTTGTCAACCACTGAGAAACAATTATGCACCCCTAGTTCAGTACTTTTCTGGTGAAATATCCTTTCAAATGGACAATATCCCACATGTTAGTAAAACCCTTCACCTCATTAACATATTGTAAAAGCATAGCATCCAGTCCAACATGTCACAGCAGCAACTGTATGGTGCTGCTGTCAGACTCGGCTGCTGCGGTTGCTCTCAGCTACCCTTCGGCATTTATTAATAAAGCATAAAAATTTAATTCCTCAAGGGAATTGAACCGATGGCCTTTTCAGTCATAACTGATGTGCTCCAACGTCCCGACCCACAGTACACTGACTTAAACCTCCAGGGAGAAAAGGTAAAGAGCACTACAAGGGCAGAGACCCCCAGCTCCTCTCGACCTCATGAAATTGTCATGGGTTTTTTTTTTCTTTTTCTTTTAATCTCCTCTCCTGTCTTCACTCCTTTAGTGATGCTTCTTTCTTGTCTCATATATACAGCATATAGTGTAGCATTTTAAGCATGGTTTGAACTGGCTATTATAACAGTAGTGTCCTTCTGTCCTCCACCCTAATGAGTACTTTTATGACCTGTATCAGTGAGATAGATTCCTGTGTAATGACTGTGCCTGCTGCCCTAAGTGATTCAGATTCCCTCTTAGCGAGCAGATTAAAGCAGTCCGATCTTGAAATCAGACGACAAGAGACCTGGTTATTATTTTATCAATGCTAAATAATACAACTGAAATAAAATGGTAGCTCACACTGTAAAGCAACCATGTCAGATTAGTTCACAGAATGTGACTCCATTATGTGAATTTATATAAACAATTTAATGGTCACAATAAAAAATAATTGTGATTAAATAATTATTAATATATATGATAATTAAGTTAGAGACCTGGAGTTTGTGGAGTCCCAACATGGTTCAGCTTCATGTATGAAATGAGGCTTTTCAGAAACAAAAAGGAAAAAGGAAATTGCAGCAATAAGACTTAGACATATCAGATGAATGAGTTGCTTAATGGCGTCTTCTTTCCAGACAGTAATGGCACTGATAATGTTTGTCTTCTCCTCTCTTCTTAATGGCTTTATACTCAACTCCATCCTTCATTATTATTTCTCTCTTTCGGGATGATTGGGATTTTAAAGTAAACAGTCCTTCCTTCACTTGACATATTGAACATCTGTTATGACACATACTCCAAAATCATGAAGGTATCAGCAGTTGACACTTGCTTAAGTGCTAATTAGATGTGTGTTAATGGAGCCACATTGTAAATAATAAAGGGAAAATTCAATTTTTGAAAGCATTATGGAATTAACACAATGTTTTTCTTTACTTTTCACTTGATCCAGTCTATTAGTTATTGTGTCTAACCAAGTCTTGTTCAAAGAAAAGTCTTGCTCTGAAACTTTGCAAGAGTTGTTGTCACCTAAATATTCAGCCATGACAGAGTTGGAGAGAAGAGTGCCGAGAGGAGTTTGTTGTGTTGGAGTACAGACAGCTTTTAGTGTTATCTTAAAGATTTTCATTTACATTTACAGACCGTTTCTCAGCTACCGGCTGCAGCGCTCTCACTCAATACTAGACCAATTTTAAAAAATTGTTGTCCCTATTAGTCACTTGGACATAAAAGGATACGTACCGGGGTAAACAATGCACACAAGCCTCGCTGACAAACACACACACCCACTGACACACACAGAGGAAAATGAGGATGTCCGTGTTCAAAAACACACAAGATGACTTGCTGATGATTATAGTTGTGGGTGTGGTGAACAAGACAAATGGTGTGTCATGAGGCTGAAGCGAAAAAATGCAAACTGTGTGAATGTGTGTGTGTGCTTAAGAGAGACAGACAGCAATATATGTGAGCAAGATATTTTGCAATGACACAGAACTAAAAAAAAAAAAAAGTGACCAGCCATCATGGTATTATTATGAGTCATGTGAAAGCTGTTTGACATCTGCTATAAATCATGCCAGCTGATCTCCAACAAGCTCTTTTTAATAATCCTCCATATATTAAACTGGTGGCGACACAAAAATACTGCTTTTTATGACAAGTATTATATCAAGGAACTAGCTGATTATCTTTCTCAGTAATTCAGGAACACCGTTACAAATCATGAACATATTTACGCTTTCCTGATAAGGGTTCTCTTGCGGTCATGCAATTAAGTGTCCAATCACAGAAGCAAACACTGAAATTGCAAAAAGTTATTGTGGCACTACAAAACCTGTAGGGAAAGCAGTCAGTGTGGATGGTTGGACGTTTAGAGTGGCTCACTTTGACATTGATCGTTCATATCCCCTCTCCTACAAGCCTCAGTGTTTCCCTAAAGAGGTTTTGTTGAGTATTAGTGTGGAGTTTGCAGAACTGAACATTAGTGACTAGTCAAACTCAGGCTCCAGGAAAAAATAAATCCACTGGCTCATTAACTGATGTCTAACAACAACAACAATGTTGAAAGAGTTACAGTATTTTGTAAGAACTATTATATCATATTATATATTATATTAATTTTTAGACTATTAATAGTCTACTATAATAATAATAATATTCATTTAATTTTCATAATAGCAGCTGCAATTTCTTTAGGCTGATAACAATGACCAATGTCTGGCCCAAGAAAAATGACAGAATCAGTTGTTTTAGCAACTGTCCCAAAATGACATGTTTCCATTCAAATGACAAAGCCCTCTAGCAAACACGGTCATTTTGACATTTGGCATAATTATAGAGTGACACAGTTCACAGAGAGAGGAGGTTGTGGTAGTTGATTCAGTCAGCAAAACGCTGCCACGGGAGACAGTTGGTTTCCCATTTGTAACAGTCAACACCTCTTTAAACCATGACCCGACCTTGTGGGTGTTGGTCGACCTGTGTGTGTGTGTGTGTGTGTGGTCAAACACGACATAGCAGCCTAACCAACGTCTATCAAAAGCAAGAAAGGTGAAGCTGACACCCTCAGATTAAAAAAATGATCAAACTGTCAGGAGCGGTCCCTGTCATGTCTCTGATGTGAATGGAAGTTGTGGGACAATAAACTGTGAACTGTGAAGCCAGTCATACACAGTACTCACAACAACAGAAAGTTAAGACCTTAAATGAAACGTCTAGGAGACTTGGATTCTTTGACAGTGTTGCCATTATCTTCTGTTAACAAACAAACAAACAAGATGTCCAACACAGCAACAAATGTAGTCTGACATAATTCATCTCCATGAAAGAAAGATGTTGGATAACCTCAGAGAGAGATCGACACGTTTTCTACCTTTCTCTGCTGCCTGTAATCTACTGTAAATATATGCCTTTTTGTTTTTTTTGTTTTTTTTTTATTTTGCAGGCGGTATCAGTAGCTGTAGCAGACACTCACTAACCCATCAGTGACCCTCTATCTCTGAGCACAGTCACACACACACTGACCTTTTCACTCAATCAAAGCTCTCCCTCCTCCATGCCTCTCTTGGCTTCCTCTTCCTATTGCAAGCACATTTAAAGCTAAAGTGGTACTCCAGAAACTGCCAGAATAGCCCTTTTTACAGTGGAGTTTTTGAAAAGCACAGCCTGTTTACCATTTCTTCCTTTCCTCCTCACTATATGAAGCTCATGAAGTGGACGGCTGCTGATAAAAATTGGTTCATGGGGGAAATTAAGAAATAGGTAGTTGCGATGAGGCAGCCACAGTGGGACTACACTTGTGCACAGCTTTTCTCTGACCAAACAGTTTCTCTGATATAACATAATAAAGTATAGTGTTAAAATAGGGAAAAGAAATCAACATTTGCTGGCATTTCGCTTTATACCTGTCAGCCTTAAACATAGCTTGCAGATAACTGCAGCGAGTTGTAAAATTGGGTTTGATAAATTTCTTTTTTCTAGTAATGTCTTTATTTGAAGCCCGGTATTGAGCCTCGCGATGTGACTTTGTTGAGATCCTTTCATTGTGAGTCTCTGATGCATATGATTGCATAATTTGATCGGGGAGTTGTAGTGAGGATGGCAATGTACAACACACAGTGGGGCCGTTTGATTTGCTGCACTGGCAAATTTATTTCTCAATTCGCACGCTCTCCCACATGCAGATACCCACAGAGGACATTGCAGACCTCACATGAAATAGCAAAGGACAAAAAGCAATAAAAGAGTGTGACATGAATGCAAAGTGCCTCACGGGGGAACACACACATACAAATATGCATACATAATAAATTACTGTTAAATTCAGCAGAGAGTTAGCAAAACAAGGCAGAGTTGATTGCTGTAAATGAGCTGAGAATGAAAAGCGTTAAATGAATTTTGCATCATCTGCAGCCAAGGGAACTGAATTAGAAAGTAGTCAAAAATCTAGTGAGTGGAGTGCTGCAGGAATCAGAAATGTCTCCTTCTGCCACTCTTGCTCTTTTGTTTTTCCTGCAGCTTCTTCTCTTTTTTTATTCCTACGTCCTCCATCAAATCCATCTCAGAAATTCATCAATTTTTTTGCAGTTATTGCTATGTTCACGCTTCTTGATCTCAGTGTCAGAGATGCATTCTTCCATCCAGCACTCACATATGCACAATTACACACTTTACAATTACAAACCAAATAACTAGTGGATCAGCATATATACGTTCTGTGTACTCAGCACAAATAAAGTTCAACAGAGACTGGGGAGTGTGAGAGGAGCACTCAGAGCTGAGAAGTGAGAAACAGGCGCACTGAGAAGTATTTTGATTAAAGGATAGGTTCGCAGTTTTTTCTAAATCTGTAAATGAATATTAAAACAGGTTTTGCTTACTGTAATCCTCCTAATGTGCTTATAGTACAATATAAGTGATGGGGACAAAATACTTACCCCTGTGTGTGTGTGTGTGTGTGTGTGTCTGTCTGTCTGTCTGTCTGTCTGTCTGTCTGTCTGTCTGTCGTAATGTTGGCTTGGCTGGTGCAGACAAGTGTAGGGTTGGTTGCTTGATACTTTGTACTTGTATGGACCAGAGAAAGATAACAGCATGTACAGATGGCCGGTGGGTGTACATGGCTCCATGCTGGACAGCAAAACACACACATACATGCAAACATACACACAAACTATACAGTAGAGGCAGATTCATACATTAAGATCCACACAGTCATTTTTTCCCCATTAATCCTCAAATCTCTATAATTATGAACATGGATACATGGAACTAGAGGTAATACATGTGTAAATCATGTAAATCGTGGTATAAAGCCACCAATGACACTTTGTGTGCTCTTCTTCACATACACTGAATCCTGCAATATGCAGAGCACTAGGGAAGGGAAGAGAAGAGAAACATGTTGTATTTGTCGAGGGTTCCCAATATCATCACTGCTTATGGTCAAATAAGGAGTTTTGCCTTTAACACAAGCTTACTGGGAACATCAAGCAGTGCATACTTTTGCTAACATTGTCTACTCAAGCTAAATTGTGCTAACAGGGCAGTCATCACAATCAAGTAACATTAAACTTATTGAAATGTTACTAGAATAATCTGACTCTGACATCCAAGCTACTATAACTCGGAGTGGTGAGGTCCTGTGGTCATCGTTTTCAAGAAGGATGGCTCCCTGCATGTCTGCATTGATTTCAGGAAGCTCAATTCCATCTATGAGCTTGATGCGTACCCCATGCCCAGAATCGACGAATTGCTGGAAAAGATCGAAGCAGCCAAATACATCACCACACTGGATCTGTGTAAGGGATACTGGCAGGTGCCCCTGGAGAAGTCATCCCGGCCCTACACAGCATTCCAAACACCAGCAGGACTCTTCCAGTTTACAGTGATGCCATTTGGACTGCATGGAGCACCCTCCACCTTCCAGCGCCTGATGGACCGAGTTCTCCGGGGTTGCGACCACTGCAGTGCAGCCTATCTCGATGATGTGGTGATCTTCAGCAACACCTGGGAGGAACATCTAGACCATCTATCCCTTGTCCTGGGTAGGATCCAGGAGGGGGGGGTTGACCCTTAACCCCGCTAAGTGTGAGTGGGCCGGTCAAGAGACACAATACCTGGGATACCAACTGGGGCAAGGACAGGTGCGGCCACAAGTGGATAAGGTGGAAGCTATCCAAAACTGCCCACAGCCTCGCACAAAGAAGGAGGTCCGGTCCTTCCTGGGATTGGCTGGTTGGTACAGACGGTTTGTGCCTCAGTTTGCCACCATTGCAGCCCCACTCACAGCACTGACCAGCAAAGACCAGCGAAACCCCATAACCTGGTCCAATGACTGTGAAACAGCATTTAACACCCTGATCCTCCAACGTCCAGACTTCAGTAGAAGGTTTCTGGTTCAGGTGGACACCTCTGCAGTTCGCCTTGGAGCAGTCCTGGGTCAAGGAGACCTGGGAGACAAACAGCCAATTTTGTACCTGAGCCGCAAGATGCAGCCACGTAAAATCAGGTATTCCACAGTGGAAAGCTGTTTTACAAATGTAGTAGTCCGTGTGGGAGGGGTTACCAGTATAAAAGGGGCTGCTTGGGCCCTAACCGGGGAGAAGAGTGTTGGTTACAGTGAAGGCAACAGTTGTGTGAGACCTAAGTGTTTAGACTGATCGCAAGTTGAGTGGTAGAAGAACTTGTTTTCTTTTTCTTTTTAGTTTCCAAAATGACCACCAGCACATCCATTGGAGGGACCGATTTTAGTGACTGAGACCATAACAACCTGTTGAAACATGAATGAAACATGAACATGAAATGTGAGGCTGGATCCTAATTAAAAGTTGATTTCACCTCAGCTTTTAATTGCAGCCTCACATTTTAGCAGGAATGTTAGAGAGCATTCACAACATTGATCCTGGCCCTGATATGGTGGCTGATGGATTTCTTTATTGAAAGGTTGCAACATGTAAAGGTTAATGGTGTTTTATCAGATGTTCTTTTTTCCTCCACCGGATCGCCCCAGAGGTGTGTCCTTTCACCTCTTTTATTTGTCTTTTACACTAATGAGTTTCAAAGCCAATATGTGAGGCGCCACTTCGTTACATTTGTGGACAATTCTGTCCTTACATCCTCCTTTGTCAGGTGCTCCGGGTCACTTCCTTTCAAAAATAGAAACAAATTGCTTGGTATTGTCAAAGTGTGTAATAAAATTGCAGGCACAATGTTGAATGGCCTTCCTCATCTGTACAACATTAGGACTTTGAAGAAAGCTTTGTCAATCCCGGTCGATCCGAGACGCTCCCCGTCCAAAGAGTCCGAGTTGCTTCCGTCTGGCTGCAGATAGAATCTGCCAAGATGCAGGACCAATAGACTTAAGTACTCATTTGTCCCTGCCTTTTTAAATAACTCTACTGCTGTTACTGCTGGCTGTACAACAAATTATACTTCAATGTCTGTACACAATATTGTCCCAGTCCATCCACTAGATGTTGAGATATTTCACTGGATGAACATTTTAACCATCTGGTGGCATCATAGGAAAAGTCAGCGGATCACCGTCATCAGTAGAAGTTATCCCTTTGGCGACCATGAATGTCTGTAGAAAACCTCGTGGCAATCCATCCAGTTGTTGCTATTAGATATTTAATTCCTGACCAATCGACATTGGCATACCTAGAGGCCGCTGGCATGGCTAAGAATCTTGAGAGACAAAAACTGCGAATAGCCTCAGTCAATTCATGGAGACAAAGCCGAGCCATGTATTGTGAAGCCCTAATTTAATTACCATAATTATTCATTATTTCTGATTATTTCCTCCTGTGACCATTAAACCGTTTAATCAAAGCGTGCCCCTGTAAATTCGCCGAATGAATTACTCCGGGGTGACATTCTGTGAGCTAATATGACATGGTTGTTTTGCAATGTGAGCCACCATTTAATTCTGTTGTATTATTTAGCCTTGATAAGATATTAATGAGGCCTCCTGTTATCTGGTTTCAAGATCAGCCTGCTTTAAACTGCTTTCATTTCGTCGCTAAGAGAGAACCTGAGGCAGCAATAGATACAGGAATCTGAATCAATGACACGCATTTAAACGTAAGCATTAAGGTACATTATGAATGAATGCATAACATAGTGTAGATACCAGATTATTTATTCATCAGTGTGTAAGCGTTTAAGAGCAAGGGAAGAGAAATAAGAGATTTATGGAAATGTGTTTGCAATATTCACTCGCTTGAATACTTGCATGTTGACTTCCTCAATCATCAGTAATGCAGATAGGTTTGTACTCTGACCTTTGACAAAGTACCGTCTCTTCTTTTTTTTTTTTTTTTTACAGAATAGCAGGCTGCCTCATATGTATGAGCTAAACACCAAATGGCAGATTTTAAGGTGCCTGAGCCGCTCTGTAAAATTCAATTTATCTAAATATGAAATAACCTCATAGCTCACTGTGTCACATGCAGGAGTGCACATGCTCTGTCTCTTCTAATCTGTCCTTTACTTCTCCTTCTCCTCTTCGCTGTCACTCTGTCTGTTTATATCACTTCACTGTCAGGTACAAGTTAGGAAAAATTAATGCGGTGCAGCACACTGTTACTTTTTGTAGCCTTTGTAACCAAGTGATAATATGTTACATATGATGACGATTATAATCAACAATAGGCACAACAACAACAGACATTCAGTTGTTTACCAGTGTGTATACGCAGACAACTGTGAAGTTGTACAACTGTGATTATTGCATTGTGGGATTGTTGAAAGCAGTGTACGTGTCACGGACACGGCTTTCATCATTACAGTGTGGAGTTTTTGAGGACACCAGATAGACACTCAGAACTCGGGCAGAAAATGTAGAGCATTATTAAAGTAAATAGGGAGTGACAGGGGACACAAAATGACATGATCCATCAATATGGCTGTATGATATGGAAAGGTTATATGAACAAGTAATGCATCAAAAAATATATACTTAAATTTATATGTTTCTTAAGATGAATGTTTACATGGCTAAATCTAGGAAAATGGCAAATACACAGTAAATATATCCTGATCGTCCAGTGTATGTCATCAGCTAACATAATGACATAAAACTCACTCCATCATTGGCTGAAATGTGTATTCATACACACTGCAATTCTAGTTATCACCTGGTCTTTTAGTGAGAGCCACGGGTACATTAGACTGGAAAACACAAATCATCATCATCAATAGTGCATAACTGTGAAACTGAGCCAGCTGTTGTTTCTGACTGTTAACAAGTTTCATTACTGAACACCATCAAACAATCTATCAGTTAGTATTTCATCTTTTTTTAAAAAGAATACATGTATTTATTATTCATAAATGTGAATCATACTGATAAATATGGTTTACTTTCAAATTACTTTCAGATGTTTCAAATGGTATGAGATTCTGTATCCCTGCGGTATAGATGAAAAAAAAAAAAAGCTCATCAAAAGTAAAATAAAGAATGCTCGACCGTATTTTTCCGTAATGTTTTCATAGTGTTTCACACACTGCTGTCAAAAGTGGAAACATCACAAGCTCCTAACAAGATGCAGGATCCATGTGTGCACTTAAGCGTGCACACACACACACACCTTAACTATATATATATATATTCTTCTTTTATGGTTGATTCACTCTTCCATCTTCAATCATGTCATTTTTCTGGTTTTTGGAAAACATTTATTAAAAACACCTCAAGCAACTGTTCAACTGTAACAAACAGCGAGCAGCCATCAACTACCAGAGAGCGCTGCTACACAACAACACAGGCAGTTTAATTTTTCATCCCATGATGCCCCTGTGTGTACTATAAGGTTTATGTTTTTGTTGGGAGCTTTTGGAAAATGTATACACAAAAAGTTTTTCAGTTTTTAGTAACGTTTTTTAGTAATGACAACCTCAGAACTTGCTTTCTCAGCTCAGGCTTTTGGGTGCATAAGTCCCAAATTAAATAGTGTAGAAAATGGCAAGTAACCAGTAAACTTTGAATTCCAACTGGAAAATCTTGATAATAAATATGGACCATTTATTGCAACAAAATTGTTCACAGAACTTTTTCACTGACCAGAGCTCATTATAAACACAGTGTTTGCTTCACACTCTCATGCCCTCAGGACAACCCCAACAAATTGAAACTTTAGACTAGTGCCAAGAATACTAGGTCTGACAATGGGTCCCCAGTGGAAATTAATACACATATAGCAATGAGTTCTCCCTCAAAATATAAAATCGATCCAATTTTTGTTCATATTTATCAGCTGATAATAATAACTAACACAGTTCACCAAATGTAATCTCCAATCATAGAGAGTCTTACTATACAGTTGACATAGTGACTTGATCATAGTACGCAGATGATCAGGAACAATAATAAATGTTGTTGTTTTGTCAGGATCCAGCAACTCATTTACAAATTACAAATGTCACTATAACGTGTGAGTTAAATGCATATCTTAACATTCCTTCTACTTCATTAAACAAGGACCTGCATAAATATTCATATTCAGGGTTAGGTGCTTCTCTGCTGAGTATCAGAAAACATCTGACATTTGAGAAACAACATGACTCTGGTGGCTGATGATCAAATAATTAGCAACCACAAGACTGAATTTATAAAAAAAAAAATGTATTTTTATTCAAAGAATCCAACAAAATACAACATTCATTATAATGAGTTTAAAGTTTTTGACGGAAAATATTTGCACTTGTGTATCTAGATGAAAAACTTAAACTATTGGCATGATTCAATAATTTTCTAAAGCTAATACTTAGTTTAAAACTTATAAAAATAAAAATTGAATTAAAAAAACTGACTTTAAATCAGGTTAGTTTAAAGATGAATTCAAGCTGTCTTTTGGAGGTTTATTGCAATATTTAGAGTTCACATTTGCAAATGTGGATCTTCTAGCTTGCCAATGTATTGAAGTTCAACTCTCATATTTCTACATACGGTCACATGCGTCACAGAGAATCCCATATTCATCATTAACATATTAACATATATCAACAACATACTGTATGTCTTCTTAATTATTTCCCTTTTTTTTGCTCCTTCTGCACCTGCTGAGTTTTAAAACTGGAGGCAGAATCACATGCGTTGAACTGATAATGTTTGTTGGGAACTGTACTCAGCTAAAACACAGCATACTGTGACGTCAAGTCACAAATACACTTATATCTACATTATATCTACATTATATCTACATTATATCTACATGCCTGATATAAGAGTTTTAACATTAGGACTGTGCATATAATGCTAAGACAATAAACATAAGACTTTAAACATCCATCACATTAGCAACCGTATAACTAAAGTTTTAAGTCCAGTTTCTGTCGAATCTAGATCAGTTAACTTCTTTTGAATTTTTTAAAGCTAATTGTTCTGTGCTTTGTTATCCTGGTCCAACATCTCTTGCACTGGTGTAGATGTTGGCTGCCAAACATCTGTCTTCTAAAATAAGAAAACATAAATACTGAACAGCAATGGAAATTAAGTGTCTGCCAAACGCCATAAACATAAATGTAGATATAAGTGTATTTGTGACTCGACGTCACAGTAATATTTTGCTCCACAGCTGATGTTTGCACAAGTATCATATCATAAGACTGATTCACTCACCTTTCAAACAGCATATACCATTAAGGGCAGTATATTCCCAGAGATGTGTTTTAACAAGGGAATAGTTGAGGGAATGAACTGTGACTTCAGTCACCATCTAAGACAAAAAGCTGAGCAAGAAAAGAAGACATTATAGTGGAGACAGAAATAGAGTAAATAGAATGTTTTCACCTCCTCTGGGGTTTATTTGTCTTTATTGTTGGAAATATCAGTTTGCCTATAGAATGAGTGTGTGCTTTTATGTTACTCACAGACGGCTGTGCATAGCTTCAGGGCGAACACATGGCCGCATTACAGAACATCGGTGCCAGACTCACATTGCTGTGTTGATTATACTGAGCATGAACACTCACCGGGATTTAACAAGAAGGAATGCAAATGAATCCAGACACAGGCTGCAAGACGAATATTACCTTGTTGTACTTTATTACCCAACTGTAAATGTTCACAGACACACTCAAACACAAAACTGAAAATGTGTTTGTTCTCTCAAAGCGATACCAGTCATCAAAAACTCCATTTTAGTATTACACTTACATAAAGTTGGGAAAATCAGACATATATTTGTAAAAATCATGCATCTGAGACAGAGATATCCTGGCTTGTGAAGCTCATCCAGATATTATATCATTTAAACCTTTAAACCATATACTCTGATGTAAAATAAAAATGTGTGTATATTGCACAGATAAATGCACTCTGGAGGAAATCTTTTATTCAGCACATGACAGGTCTACATGTCCTCTGTATGAGGAAGGTTACTCGCTGCTGTTTTCATTTTGTTGTCCTTTATTTCTCTTTGCTCTTGTTGTTGTCATAGTCTCGGCCTCTTTGAAACATTATGTTCAGTGATGGCTCTGCTCCTTATGAATTAAAGATAACAGTCTCTCCTCACTCCAACTGTAGTCCACTCGCTCTTTGACATCACCCAGAAACTTTCACAAAAACTCTCCTTTAAACACACACACACACACACACACAGTAGAAATGTAGTTCTCTCAACACCTCAGCATCCACAGGAAATGATCCTTCTTTTCTTCACCACCGTCAGTAGATGGATGACTGAAATTCCATCTAATGTTCAATGAGATAAAATCTACAAGTAATAAATTGGAAAACTGAACAATGTGAGGTTTTGAAAGAGCCGTTTTTTTTTTTTCAATTGGCAGTTTGCATACCAGGATACAGAGTAGAGCCGATGAATCAAGTAGATGAATACTTTTAATCTAAGTGATAACACGGTAACGGCAGAGTAGCTTCACTGCTTGTCTGCTCTAGGATTCCTCCCAAATAGATATTACCTGTCTCTCTCTCTCTCTCTTTGTCTCTCATCCTTCAGCTTTTCCTTCACTCTCTCCCACTTGTGAGGTCCAGAGACATTTATCTAACTGATTTTTAATGTATGTAAGATTACAACTCAACAGCAATGTATAATTCATGTAGAAAACTACTCACACATAGTAGCTATCATTCATGTAGCTGTACGGCATAAGCAGTATGTTTTGTGTGCTTGTATAAAGCTTGTTCTTTTTATTTTTTTTCCCCAATTCCAAGCCTCAGATCCCACAGTTCTCAGTGACTCCCCAGAGCAACGCTTCACATCTTCAGTCCTTTGTTTATCTGGCACCTGGCTGCTCACCAGGACCAAGAGGCTTTTATTCTGCATTCTCCTCTTTTTGAATTGCAAAGGCAGGTGTACGGTAGGGTTGTGTTCATGGTAAATGGAGTTGTATATGAGATCCGTGGTTTGTCGTGATACCTGAGGCTTTTACTGTCAGAAGAATGTAAAAGGAACTGTATGTGTGAGTGGCACCATGCTGTGATCGGATCACAACAATGATTTGAAAAAAAAGGCTGTGACGTGCATATTTTTCAGAAGCCTGGTTCTTTTTTTCTGACAGAACAACCTTTCAAATTGTAAAGAAGATGCTGGGTATAATTTCTGCAACTGCATTTCACATCGCATCGATATAATGATATTCTACAGAGCCGCTGTGTCTTTATAAAACCATCTCACCGGTGCCTCAAGCACTTGGAACCATGCATAAGAAAAAAGCTTGTTCAATTATTCATTCATTATTATCATTGTATTCATACATACTTGATATTTTTGCCTAATTTATGTATTTTTTTAAGTGGCACACTTTAAGTAGTTTACAAAAGGAAACATTTACAACAGCCAGCTACAATTCTGAAGTAAAACATATCGACTTCTTACCTCTAGGCTGAGTAATTATGAATTATTCAAATATGCAAAACAGTTTCAGGTGCATCTCAGAAGGCCAATATTTAATTGAAAGTCATGTTGTGAAAATCTTTCGTTTTATTACCTTGTACTAGGATACCTATCCTCAAGAGTTTGGTAAAAATGTGATTATCCCTAAATTTACTAATGAACATTTATAGTAATTAAGTGCTTAATGTGTATTTAAGATAGTTTATGTCTGGAGCAGTTTGAGTACAGGAATCTAAACAAAGCTCCAAGATGCAGCACTCACTGAAGACACGGTACAATAACATCTGTCTAATCTAATGCAATCCTTCATGTTATGAGGTGTTGTCATTTTGTCAGGGTGATTAGGGGGAACGCAGGTGATTATTGTGTTTACGTGTGATGTCGGAGGTGGGTGCCGTGTATGAATGTCTGAATATTTTTAAGAATTAAACGTTCATTGGTGTTAAGGGTGTATTTTCTTTTTTAATATCAATATATCACCCAACAAATGTAGTTATCCTGGCAGTTATCTCCAGGCAACAAGCCACACCCCTCCAACTTCTTCTAGCTTTTTGAGAGTGTTTTCTGATGTTAGAGATCTGGCACCTGTAGTGTTGAACCACACTTGCTGTTACCACGGTAACCACCATTTATTATTTATTTATCATGTATTACCAGGTCACCAAATCAATCGCAACTGAAACCATAAAGACTATAACTTTAAAGACCTCCCAGATGGTTATTGTATTTGCCTCAATACATGTTCATGACAGCCACCACATGTGCATCTGCATGAAAAACGAATGCTATACAATAAAGTTGTAATTTTAGAGTCTATGTTCTCCACAACCGTCTGTCTTTAACAAGAACACACTGATCAACAGATGTGAATCCCAACTGGTCTCCCAGCAGGGTCTGAGAGGTGACAAGAGAAACCAGGTTTTTCACTGTTGAGCCCACAGATCCAGCCCCAGGCCACAGCTGGCCTTTGAGAAACAGATTTCTGTGGACAAAGATGCTCTTTTGGAGGAACGATCATACTGTGTTTGTCTGCTCCGGCTTCCTTTGTTGTGTCAGCTTCGAACAGAGCCCTCTACCCACAAAAAGTCAAAACATTTGGCTCTGGTCTGCGGGCATCTAGGCCTTTCATAATGAGCAAGGCACACAGTTCAAAGTCTTATTTTCCTTTTCTGCTCTTAAAATGTACACTCATGACTGGAAATCAACATCTGCTGAATGCTGTTAAAGTTGTCTTTGTAAGTTAATCCGTAAATGTCTACCACCGCAACATTTGGATGCCTTACAGTTTTAATTCTGACATATTTCATGACAAATTGCTTTATCAATGTGTGAACTGAAACCCATATATGGGTGCTGCAAACCGATAGTTTAACATAAACCTGTCAACATAGAATGCTGGTTCTAGACGTGTTTCTGCATTCATGCGCTAATGTTTCATTGTCTCGAACAACTAACTTGTAATCCTCCTCATATTCTTCTTTACACTTTTTCACTTTTCCAATTTTCAGCTCTACTATAAATATCTGCATCAGTGGAGTAGAACAAAAAAAACAACAAATCAGCACACCTGCACAGAGTCAAGGACCCTGTCAGAAGTCAGAAATCATTGGTATTTTTCCTTCTCCTACACTCCAAATGATGACCCTACTGCAGGCCATTTAGCCTTGCCCTTCTTTTCTTTTTTTTTCCCCCATTCCACCGTCATCCGTCTCCTTGCAGCTGATCTATATTGTCCCTCCTCTTTCCTCTTCTTTTTGTACTCGAAGCAATGCCTTCGGGGAATAAATCTGTAAGTGAAGGTTTGCTTTGAAAATTAAGGTCTCTTATTGAATCAAATGAAGCATGGACCCAGGGAGGGAGGAAAAGGTCAGCAGACTGATAACATTTAATGAATATTGAATCCACCACCTCTGTGTGTCTCTCTCTCTCTCTCTCTCTCACACACACACACACACACCAGAAAGGCAGTACAGCAGATGTTTCAATCAGATCAATTTCCTCCATAACCTGCACCTGGTAGGAAGTCTGTAACAATAAATGCATATGTATATGCATATGATTCAAAATACGCACACTTTTTTCTTGAGAAAGAGGTGCAGTAGAGTCATAGATTTCTTTTGACACTGAAAGAGTAGCTGCAGTCACCTGTATAGGATCACGAGATGTTGTGGCTGAGTTACTATGTGAATCCAATGTTGAAGAAATCATTTATTACTGCATTTAAACAACTAAACAATTCATTCTACTGTTTTTAACTACATTTCCCCACCACACAAACAATAACACAATTAGAACCACTTTGACATTTAAACAGCACAGTTTAACATGAGGCCAAGTTGCCCCAGTAGATGTGAACCATTCATATCCATTTCACTTCAAATGTTTTGCTTATTTTACCTTAACTACCCTGACCTTTACTAAAGCATTTTATCTCCATTACCAATGTTCTTCTTGCTTAAATTGTACTCTAATGTGTGATTATCTTAATTCAATATACAATACTAGCAAAAGTTAACACATGGCAAAGGTGAAAATCACCAAACCTTTTTCCTTAAAATGATAATCTGTGAGATAGTAAACATTCTTTTGATTCCTGTATTGATCTCTTAACCTGCACTTTCTACCACTCTTATCTGCTCCCGTTTTGCTGATTATTTTCACATTTTATTCCAGTAAGACAGCAGTCATGTTACTAACAACTTATGTGTGTGTATTGAGCCGACAATGGTGGTCTGAGTCACCAGTAAGTGGAGCAACACTGCTAAAAGTTACTGAGTCAGGGACAGTGATGATTCAGTATAGTAAGTTCAGTTTAAAGAACTGACTCGGATTTAAAGGATAAGGTTGGTCATTTTCTATACTTTCAGCATGTCAACAATGTACTGAGTCAAACCAATAATGAACTTATCCTACTTACAAGTATTGTGTGTGTATCCAGAGCCTGATATATCTTATTCCTTTGTGGCATGGACTTGCCTCCAGGGTGAAGGAACATGTCACCCAGTGCAATGATGTATCCTACTGATGTGTTTTTAATCATTTTTGGACAACAACAGAGATCTACAGCACAGAGGAAATAGATTTATCAGGCTTTGGGAATACTTATAAGCAGGATAAGTTCATTGTTGGTTTTGCTCTGTGCATACTGTATTTCAATAAGAAAAATATAGAGCGTCATGAGCCTTATCCTTTACTCTAATTACTTTAATGTAGTTTACCTACAGTAGCCAACTACTCATTTACACCTAATATCAAACTAATCCCCATGCATCCATTACACTGTAACTGTAACAAATTTGGCAGCGGTAATACTGTCACTGCCACTAGTTTACTGCTAATGAAGAAAACATGAAGTATGTATGAAAACTGAAATTGACTTATATGGTATCATTAACCTCAGGAACACACACAAAACAACACTTGTTATCCAGGCACAACCTGTCTCTGTCTCAGTCTGCAGTTTTAACAAGGTGCAGCCTTTGGTCAAGTATAGTCGAGAGAGCTGCGATAACACGGTGAGTCGTTGGCTTTGCCGTCCTTACAAGGACTCTGAAACAGAAGCTTTATGGATTTATCATTTTATTATTCACACCAGTGCATCTCCTACTATAACATATCTTCCTTGAAAAAAGGCCTATTGACCAGTAATTGAATTGCATAGGGGTGTCATGCTTTCTTTACCATAAGTCTAATGCAGGACCGCTGCCCCATATTAATTAATAAGAAGCACCAAATCCCCAAAGGCTAATGGAAAACGGGCAGCTTATAAACAGGAATATGTTGAAACTGCCAGAGAAAAGACATATGAAACATAGTGATTCCCGTTAATGCCGGTGAAGCTGACTGTCAGGCAAAAGGACATGTTACTGGCAGCACTGAGCATGATATTACATATACTATTACTGGCACCTCAACCATATCCATTTCCTATTAAAATGTATTTTCTTTCCATGCCAGTAGGTTTTAAAATAGAAATAAGATAGGAATAAGGGTAACCAGCTTTAAAACAACAAATTACTTGTAAATTATAAATATATAGATATAGATATAAATAAATCTTATAAAATTATTTATTATTATACATTTAAGCACGATTGCATAAAACTAAAGTAACACATGATGTGCTGAAACTTTAATGTCGAATGTCTTTAATCAGTTGCACATTTTCATCCAAAGCACATAATTCTATTGTTCAACCAAGCTTAAATATCTGCTATATTTCATGTAATGACATTAGCAATACAGATGTTATATAGTGCACTGCTGACCACTTCTAGGACTGAATATTCCCATTTTTACCTTTTCAAAAATGGACAATATCAAGTCATTTGCCTCTTGGCAGAAAACTCCTTTTTTGCGCTGATAATTCAGGCTGAAAACTGCATCAAAGTTGTCCGGAGTTGAAAGGCACTGCTGCAGTTGACAGATTGAAAAGTGCTGTAAAAAGATCATTTCGTAATGCTGAAAATGAATAGAGGGGATGCTGCACAACTGTGGACATCAGGAAAAAAAGTCTTCGCCACAGTTGGGCAAAAATAGAAGCTCTTTTTCCAACGTCCAGGTTGGGCTGGTACGGACAGAATTACGTGAAAGAGGTAAGTAAGAGACAGACATTGAATATTATATAACAAATCTGCATCTGCAGTGTCATGTAATATCATAACTGACATAAAGGCATTTGCATATCTATAGATTATGCTAATTATTTTGTATGAAATGTCCATGTCTCTTACATTTTCACTCTGACAGCGTCTAGTCTAGACAAAAGCAAGACAATCAAAACATGGAAATAATATTGAGCTCTAGAAATCATGGGGCTCTGATTTGTGTATAGTGACAGGAAAGGGGAAAATATAATCAAAAGAAAATGACATGGAGAAACAAATTCTTGTATTTTCCTTTTATCAGCAAACATAGTTAGAAATCTGCAGTCATTAAATATGCATTTAAAAAAACTATTTTGCTGTACCACCAAGCCCTTGCAAAACATAGGCGAACTGCTCATTTAAAAACATGCATTGAAACTATTCCCAGCACTGTTGAGAATACAGTAACCATGAGATAGCTGTTTGATTTAGAAATGCTGAACGTTATATCGGTGAGGAGCCTAATTCAAGCCAAGCTAGACTCTGCTCTGCTGTTTTTCCCTTCAAGCCTGATTATTGCAATTACTACGGTCTTAATGACTGTTTGTTTATCAGTGATTGAATATGTCTTTTATTTCATTAAGACTCTCTCTCTCTCACGCCCACAGGTCAACACAACCTGCTGGGAAAACTCTTCTTCTCTTGTCTTTCTCTTTCACTGTGTTTGCTCTCATATCACATCTCAGCCAACTTCTCTCCTTGCACCTAATGGAAGGAGACAAAACGATGGTGTCATCAAACATGGTTTATGTAATAGTTATGGTACTGTGGGCTGTTTGCTGTACAGCAGCCTCTCTCCAGCTTCCTACTCCAGAGACTCTCACTTGCAGAAATATTTGTGCAGGCTAGCAAACCAACAATCACTCTATCCCTTTGTGAGCTATAATTTAGTACCATTGGCTTTATCTACAAGTCTACGTTGTCCAGTTGATAAAAAGGGTTTATCATAACTATGAAAGAAACTAAATGATGTCTTTATATTGAGGCATTGTTTGAATACAACCTCATGCAAAGATACACTCATAGATCCAAATAATAATAAGTAGATGAAGTAGAAATTCAAACTATTTATTTTCCATTTAATGAATTAATGATGTGGGCCAATAATGCACATTAAAATGTGTTTTTATTGATATACTAATTATTATTATGGATATTCATTTTAAAGGTAAAGCATAAAAGCAGCAATTTTCTACAGACAAGTGAATTAATATGGTTTTTTTTATCATTCAATCATATATCAGTTAATACATTTATTTGTCAATGTCACTGACAATATTAGTCAATTATTATTATTATTTCAATATTATTCATGCACCCAACCCATGCATTTGTATGTGCGTGCATGATGTGTGCAGGGATGCTGCAGGCAGGCGTGTCAGAAGCAGAGACAGATGTGACAGTCTCAACTGTTTCCTGACAAGATGCAGTTTGACCTTTTAAATTCCAGCTAGCGCCGCGCCATCAATAGCAGCTCTCTAGCAGACATTTCTGCTTGTTAAAGCCAAAACCTGACATGTAGAGGTGCAGTAAACAGAGATGTAACACAACAAAGAGGAAAAGGGGGCGTATTAAGGGCTGAAAAAGGAGTTTCATACTGTAAGTGTTCCTGTTTGCGGTGCCTTGTCATAGCAAAGGAACACTACAGGTGACATCTGATCAAACTGCAACTTGGTCTTTAAGAAGTTAGTGTTGTCATTATAATAATTAAATCAATAATCAATCAGTCAAATGTGCCATCAAATAAGGTGTGCATCTTATAGGCCTCCAAAAAATTATTAATTAAAAAAAAAAACATTTACGAAAATGATTAAATATGATGTTAGTATTCATTTACCTTCTGCCCGTCTTCTGTTTTTTACAAACTGGATATTCAGTCATTCTGAAAACAGCTTCTTTTTAAATACATTTTTCTAGCAACTCAACAGAGGACACTGCAGGACTTAACTCCTCCTCTTCTTTTTATATGTTGTTCGCCTCTGACTTTGTTGATCAAATACTACAAGGCTGCTCTTAGTTTAACAGTCGGTGTAAGTCAAAGGCTTTGGATAAATGCCTAAAATGTTAAACTAATGCAAAGTCTTGAATTAATACTCACCTCAGAGTTTCTGCCATAAACTCCTATGTATTGTTAAATCATAAATGTCTGAGCTCAATGTCCCCCGAGGGAACATCAATGGAGAAAGCAGCCAGACACGTACAGGACATCAGTCTAGTCTCTTTCCTGAGAACAGTGCGTCCCCCTTCCTCCAAGGATATCTCTGGCCAGTTGATAAGCACTGCATCTCTGCAAAAAAAAAAAAAATGTTCAAAACAAATGAGAAATGTGTTTTTTCTTTTTTTTTTTCTTACTATGCAGATGTCTCCCTAACCTATAATTACTAAGACCTATTATATTTTGTCTATTCATATAGAAGCTAAAGGTATCAGGACAAAAATCACAAGTAGTTGACAAAGATGAAGCTGCTGATTCATCTTGTTAAGTGCCTCGTCCTCACAGTTCTTGTGTCCTCAGTGTCTTGTATTCAACAGCAGTTTCTGGGACAACAAGTAACCATCAAGGGGAAAATTAATATAAACAACTGCTTGGTAAAACAACACAATTTCTGCAGTTATAGAATATAAAACACTTGGCTTATCTGCGTCTTGTCTACTGTGTCTCCAAATATCCCAATTAAAATCCATTCATTTTCAGATGATTAAATTAACTGCTGCCTGAAAATGATTGCAGGTTTTCAAATAATGTAATTTAAGGTCAAATCCATCTTTTAATAACTCTTCTAATTAGATTTCCTTTGTCAGGGAAGTAATAAAGAAGTTTTCTGACTGACATTTTAAAAGTCTGTGATTTGTTTTGGTCCTTTGTTGAGCATTTTTGTATTGCTCCATCACATTTCACCCACAAGTCCATGACTCACAGTCTCCATCGCTCTGTCTCTGACTCTCTCCTGATTCAATCCAATTCCATTTCACTTCAATGAGATTTATAGACATTTCACAATGTTGTGAAGGTGGAGGAATACGATATATTTATTCTCTCTCTGTCTGATTGTCCCCCTCTCGCTCTTCTTCTCTTTAATATAGTTTAGCTACTGTTCAGTTACTGTAGTGCATTGGTATGAATGCTGTATAAACAGTTTTGTTTATTTTGTTTCAGTTCAGTGGATCAACAATTAAGAGACTGATTCATTATTCTCTCAATAAATCCAATTAGCTGGGTTGGCATGAATTTGTGATGAATTGATCAAGATTCTGTGCGCGTGCCTCCTTTAAACTCTTTGAACTCGTTCTCCTCGTCTTTAGGATTGCTTTTAAAGAGATGAATACCAATATAATAAACACAAAGACAAGTCTACAAATAGTAGCTATGTGGGAATTGCAAGGATTCAGGTCCATCTTAAACTGTCAGCTGTCTAAATGAGTACATACTGTATGTTTCAACGTCACGTCTTTTTGGTGACAAAGTCCTGAGGAAACACAGAGTAAACCTGATGATGAAAAGACTGTAAATATGGCAGATATCCACCCGATATGACTAACTCACACTGATGAAGCCTCATATAGGCTTCAGATGATCTTTTTTAAATGCATTTTTCACTGTGTAGATATACTGTGCATTTTGGGCCCCATCACTTACGTTGGAAGCACAAATAAAGGGGATCTTTTAATTGTGCCAGTATGAACAGGATTGATTACAGCGAGGAAATCCTCTTTCAGTGCACTCGACTGTTGCTTTAAAATACACTTGTGAATCCTTTAACTGCAAGTAAATGTTCCTGAAGCGTTTTGTGTGTATTATGAAACTGAATTATTGCTTTACTAGCAATTCACGTGAACCTCATGTGTAACGGACAGTCCTTCTTACAGTAGCGCGTGAGGATGTGAGCAGCATCCATGTAAACGCGTGGAGACTTTCTATTTGCTCAGGGTTTTGCAGCCTCCGTTGCTAAGTAACAAGACACCGGGGCATTTCAGGAAATGTAGTTTATAGAAGGCCGTGTCCGCTTTACCAGCACCAAAAGGGCAGGGACATAAAACTACATATCCCACAATACAAGTCTTAAGGAAGTGCCCTCCCCTTTTGAGCACATGACTTGTCGTGAGACACAACAACCGGGACGTTTGTTGTGCTTCATTTCCAGCTAGTTAGTATTTTTTGGTAGTTTATCTCTCATCATTTAATAATGAAGCTGTGGTGTGCAGTGGTTGTTCTGTGTTTCGGGGTGGGTGTAATGGCCGGGAAATACTCTCGGGAAATAAACGAGGCCAAGCCGGGCGGCAGTGATGAACAGACGGTGGAGTTCAGGATAGCTAAACTCAACCAGGTGTGGGAAAAGGCTCAACGGGTACGTACAGTTAACGTTGTATACTGTATATTAAATACTCTGTACGGTTAAAGTGTAGCTAAGCTGTAACGCCAGCAGATGTAGAAACTGTAAAAAGCAGCGCGACACGAGTCACGACTGGTTAACACAATTTACTGTAGTAGCCGGTCAGTCAAGTCAACACATGCTACATTATACAGGTTTCTGCGTTTCTCACTGTTTAAATAGCTGAAAATGGTGCAGTAGCTTAAAAAACACATGGCCCCAATATACGTCGATAATTGTAGACATCTCCCTGGTGAAATATGTCCGGATAGTTTTTATATTACTGGTTATATTAAACTGTAAAACGAACTGGTAAACGAGTTGCTCAGTCAGAGCATTTTGTAGGATTTAGTTGTGACTCTAAGGACACAAACACAAAGAGGAGACCCGTGTGACTAAAGTGCAAGTCCATAAAAATGATTCAAGTTGCACATCTCCATGCTCTAATCAACAAACATTAACGACTATCTTGCCTTCATCTTCATCAGAGTCATTCTACTCTGTCCAACACCGTGTCCATCCCCCATCTGTCTGTCCTTCCTTACCACTTCATCTCTGTCCTCACATCTGTCCAGTTCTCCCTCCTTCTGTCTAACTAATGTTATCTTCTTTGTTTTGGTAGATGCAGTTGTCCCCAGTGCGGCAGGCTGAGCTGCACAGTGACCTGAAAATTCAGGAGAAGGATGAGCTGCAGTGGAAGAAGATGAAGGTTGAGCGGTTGGATGAAAACGGGGAGAAGGAGGCACAACTTCGACGCAACTTCAATGGTGAGGCAGTGCCTGATGAATTCAACTGTGTCATCACTTACAACCGAAATTCACTGTTATTCTGCCCTAAATATTTGCACCCTTTTTTTTTTGCTAAAAACTGCATGGTTTTAGCAAGTAATGATGTTTGAAATGTAGGCTAGGATGATGTCAATCTTAACACACTCACAGCTGTGAGTCTGATCAGGGCGTACCTTGAAAAAGAGACCTTGGATATTGGTGAACCTCCCTGAATAGTTAAAGGGTAATCAAGCTGTTATTACAGGACTCTTAGACCAGCGATCGTGATGTCTTTCCTGATGAAAATACAGGATTAAAAAAAAGTAAATTCTATAAAATATGAAACTTCATTAGTGCCATTTGAAGTCAGTGCTTCAAAGGGGTCAGTTGAGACTGATGGAGCAAGTATGATTCTCCCAGAGTTTGTTGTGCACTACAGTGTTCATTGGTGGGCTTTTATAAAGGAATGTCTTGTCTGTTTTAGAAAGTAGAGTTATTGTAAAAAAAATAAAAAAAACCTGCCCCTTGCTCCTAGATGCTAAAATGACCATTAAATGCTTAATGCAATGTGGCTGGATCTTCACCTCAGTACCAGCGGGGAATGACCCAGTCATTCATACCAGTCTGTTTTGCATTCTGCCATTAGCAGCTGCTGGAAACTTCCCCTCTGGATCCCTTTCCTTCCTCGCTCCCCAGTGGTGGACTGACCTTCCAGCTTCAGGCAGAGCAGCAGAGTCACTGTAGGATAAACATAAATATTTAAGGCAGAACTCAAGTCACCTTCAGAACAATGTCCTTATAATTGGGCTAAAAATGATTTCTTTTCACAGCACTTCACCTGTATGCACTTATTGTTTATCACTCAGGTCAAGAGCCTTGAATGCACACATAAAATATAAAGTAAAGTAGAGTCCAAAAGTCTCAGACTACTGTATATGAACCCAAGACTGTTTCTCCAGGTTCTTGCACCCTGTTTATGAGGATTTAAAAATAGCCCTGCTGTATGTAAACTGGTCACTGGTTAATAAGTGACACTGATTGGTTACTACAGGTTAAGATTGTGCTAAATCAGCTGCTGCAATAACAGTTTACTGGAGCAGAGTAGTGCCATGTGAGACCACACTTCTGGTATATTGTGCCACTCAGTATTGTTTCTTCACTTAACTAAAAGCATTTTGAAAGTTAGTTCTGCCAGTTTTGGGGGGTGAGTGAGTGAGTATGAAGATGAATGAGCTTTTTCCTTCTCTCACTCTAATCTTTTGAACAGAAAGTGTTTCAGGTTAGGAGCAGCATGACAAAAAACATATCGACATCACCTACTTATGTCAAGCCAGAAGTGAACTCTCATCAACTTCAGCATCCTGGACTAAAAATCGTTGTCTGTTGGCCTGCTTATTTTCAGCAGTTGATTCATTAGAGATGCTACTCCCTTTGCTGTTGTCTTCTGAGATGTGTGCTGACTTCACATTTAATGAGTTTCTGTCAAGGGCTGGGCGCCCCTGGGTAATTTTTGATGTGAAATCTTTTATAGCCTTGCTTAAATGATAAATATGTATGTATAAATTGGTTTAGATTCAGACAGCTTCCTCCCTTGACAGCCTCATTTGTTACTCATGTCATCATGATTATTTAACTCGGTGTTTTAAAATAAAAAATCTTGCTTGTGATTTGCAGTGATCTTGGCTAAGTATGGGATGGATGGAAAAAGGGATACGCGGCCACTGAAGAGCAATTCCCTGAAGGACCATGACTCCAAAGAGGGAGACATGTTTGATGATCCCAAGCTGGATAAACTCTGGAACAAGGTGGAATATGTTTTGTACTTTTAGCTGTCATTTTTAGGGCTCCCCCGTTGCTGCTAGTGGATAAAAATCTACCAACGGTGTTGCAAAAAAATAAAGACATGAACTTTGAATTGGCTAAAAACCAATGTCTCTCAATTTCAAATAAAAAAGAGCAGGTGCACCAAATGGTTTATAAGGTTACAGCTACAAGGTTTTCATCCAGCAGTCATTAAATGCAGCTTTTACACTGGACACAGTATCTTCATTGTTGTACACAAATATGTGAATAAATGAAACATCAGCACACAAAACATGCTGTTTGTGACAGACAACAGCAGCTAGTTGAGTTAGAGAAAGGAAATGGAGAGTTTTACTGTAGCTCTTTGTGAATGTTCCAACTAACACTTTAACCGAAGTTTAAAGGACCGGAGTTGAAAAGTTAATTCCTGATATAGCACAATGGTATACCAATAGGAATTAATCTTAATTTGCTTATTGCAGAAATAACTTGGAACTGTAGTCATGTATCTAGAATCCTTCTCCACCCAAAACATGTCTGCTCCTCTGCTACATTTAAGACTGACGTTTCTGTTTGTCCGATGACACTTTTAACCCGTCAGGCCGCGAGCTCAGGCAAGTTTTCCAACGAGGAGCTGCTGAGCCTGAAGAGAGAGTTCCAGCACCACAAGGACAAGATCCACGAGTACAATATCCTCATGGATACTGTCAGCAGGACCGAGGGTGAGCCGTGTAAATCACTCCCTTTGCTCTCTTGCCAAACAGATGTGTCACACCGCCTCTGCTTAGTTTTCTTGGTATTTTCTGAGGATGTGTTTATGAGCCTTTAAGCCCTGTGCTTTTCTCTACTGCTGTGACCTTGATGTTTGAAATCTGTAAAGTTCTCAAGGAAGCTACCAACTAAGTAGCAGCTTGACATCGACTTTGCTAACTCTTTTCCCTTCCTTAGGTATGTTTTTCGTATAAAGGCATATAATTATGGTTCTTATCACAGGTTGGCTCCTAAGCTCCATACTCAAGTTTAGACTTTACATATGCAAATGAAACCAGGGAAAGTTTAAATAAGGCCTTCTTCTTTTTCTCTCAAGACCTCCTCACCTCCTCTGTCACCCTTATTTGGCTGTAACCCATTCTGCTGATGAAAAGGTCAGGCATCTAAAAGTTAGCATCCAGCCTGAAATGCTGCGTCGTGTTTGTTGAGGCAATGTATCCACTCTGCTGGTCATGATGTAGGTGGACGGTACCAGACCGCACATGTTGCCACCCACTGCTCTGTGCTCTGTCAGCTCTCGTCACGTCACATCAAGCTGTGAGTTCAAAGCCGAGCTGACAGACCTCACCGTGTTTCAGATTGACGTGTCGAGGCCGGACTCGTCTCTTTTGGACGTGACTGACATTTTGCGGCTGTTTCATGCCAGAACTTTTCTGTTAGTGCTGCACAGCGGTATGTCTCTCTCGATCAAGTCATGGGTGTTTTTCTGCCCATCTGATGTATTTAAATATTGAGCCAATCACATGTTGCCTTGAGAGGAGTCTCTGTGCCACACCACCCCCACCACCCTCGTTATCATGGAGTCAGCATCGGTGCTGTCCAGTTACCTCCTCCTCCTCCTTTTTTTCAGGGTGAGACGGGCAGGAATTTCATAACCACAGTGTTGTGTTAACCAATAAGATTATGCTCATAGGCTACTCAAGGTTCTTATGAAAAAATAAATTGTATATAATGTATTCTAATATAATCTAGCCAGTCATAAATATAAAAGTTTAACAGATTATTTTATGGCTGCTACTAAACTCTCTTGATTAAATTCTGCCTCTTTCCTTCCTTTAATCTGGTCTCTTCTTCCTCACTCAATTCAACTACTCTCTAAACCACCATAACCCCACGCCCGACTGTTTTTGACTCCTAACACACCCCGTCACCCCTTCTCCTTTCAACAGAAACACACAAGAACGTGATCTCTCCCCTCGAGGGCGACGTCAAAGAGCATGTGCTGCACCAGAAGCACACAGAACTGAAGCAGAAAATGAGAGACCTCAACCAGGGCTTCGAGCGCCTCCGTAAGCTCAGCCACGAGGGCTTCACTGAAGACAGTGGTGAGAGAAAACAAACGCACACACACACACAACACAGCTTGTCTCTTCCTGCATATCAGTTTCACTCTGCGTTTATCTCATCAGCTTGATCACTGGGATTTGTAATCATAATAACACACTCTGCCATATCACAGTTGGAGAGTGTGGATATGCTAACGGCGTAACAGCGTAACAGTGTAACTGTTTTGTGTTTTCAAGTTTCGAATTAGAAATGTCTCTAAAAAGAGGAAAGCATGAAAATGAAAAATTATTTAAAGCTGCATCCATCCAGTGACGTAAAACAGTGTCCTTGTGCAGTTGAACTTCACATTCATTATTCTCTCATGATTGAATTCTTTTAGTTTATTTCTTAATGTTTTATATCTCCACTCCACATAGACATTTGTGTGTGTGTGTGCGTGCGTGCGTGCGTGCGTAGTTGTTGTAGTGAAGGTTTCAGTGAGAGTCTGTTGGGGAGTTGTAAATAAAGTTGACGGTCCTTCGGCTGATTCATCCTGACACCTTCACTCTCTCTCTGAGTTACGGTCAAGCTGTTTTTCAGTCGACTACTTGTTCTCTTCCTCCTTTCACTTCCCGCCTCCTCTTGCACCAAAAGGTCTAAATCTCCTTCTCCTTCTATGCACCGAATGATTGAGCAACTAATGTAGCTGCTTGTTATGATTGTATCTTATAAACTATCTGCTCACTGCTCCTCTTCAAAGCTCCGTCCCTCTTGAGTGTCTAAGTATTGTGAGTGAAGCTCCAAACTGTCTCCCTGGACAGTTTATCTCTTTATCTTTCTGTCTGTTCTTTCTCTGTAGAGTTTCGGGAGCCTCGAGTGATTGAACTGTGGGAGGCTGCCAAGAGAGCCAACCTCACTGAAGATGAGTTGGACTCTCTAAAGGTAGCTCTTTACATTTCTTGTGACAGTTTTTTGGACACTTCTGCTTAAACCACTTTATTTCCAGATAAGAGTTTTTGTTGTATCAAAGTCTAAACTCTTTTTTTTATCAAGTTCTCTTTTGGTAACAGCTGCATTAACTTTTGTAATTCACTTGGTATCTGAGTACTATTTGTGTAAGGTAAGTAAGCCATGAAGTCTAGAGCGCACCTCATTATGATCACATTTTCTGCATTACACATTTTCAATGCCCAAGTATTCCACCCTATCTCTCACTGTGCTCCTTTCACCCTTTGTCCCATGAGCAGAAGATTGCAGTTAACAACTAAATTTCATGTTTTTTAAAGATATCTTGCTTTAAGATCAGGTATATCGCAGGGAAACATTCAGCTAGGATTTTTTTCTGTGACACTTCCTCCCTAATCACTACTTGAGATGCATATCGGCTCCCTTGTGCAGCCATGCATGTAATTAAAGGTGAATTGAGCTCACACCCCTCTGTGTTGCCTGTTCTCTTTTCTTTGTTCATTTAGGAGGAGCTACGTCATTTTGAGACCAAGGTGGAGAAGCACAGCCATTATCAGGAGCAACTGGAGCTTTCCCACCAGAAGCTGCGACACATGGAGGCTTTAGGAGACAAAGAGCACATCAAGAGGAACCAGGAAAAGTACAACACACTCGCCGAGAAGACCCGCGAGATGGGCTACAAGGTAACAAGGAGGACTGAAAAGATCGTCCGAGCCAAAGGCTTACTGCATGCCTGCTATAGAAACTAACAATGTAGCAAAATGAGTAAAGAAAAAAACCTTGTTATAGTGTCCAGAGAATGTAGTTACACAGAAACAGAGGACACCTCATACAAAAGGTTGTTGGAAAGTGTTTTAAAGCATCAAAACAAATGGATTTGAGCTGACTTTCTTTACATGAAAAATACTGTACACTATATTATTATCATTAGATCATCATAGAAGAAAACAAGCTGATAACTGAGTGTAACTAAATGTATCACAAAGGACGAGAACAAACCCAAGCATTCAAAAAGTGACTGAGCTCTGGTGATTAACTGGAGATGAATCCTAAAATCTGAAGCACTATTTGTATTGTAGTAGAGGTGAATCGGGTTGACACTGACTGTTGATTCTTTGACTTGATTTCAGATGAAGAAACATATGCAGGACTTGAACAACAAGATCTCTGGCCAGGGACTCGTCCACAATGAGCTCTGAGAAGCTCGACTGATGGTCGTCACGTCAGTGGAGGTTCAGTGAACTGAAATAATTTCCTCTGCAGCCACATACAGCGTGCGCTACTTCCCTCCCATTCCCTTTCAACTACTGTCAAAGAATCAGTGTTTTCCATGGGAAGTTTTCTACTTTTCTATTGTTAATAATTATTGATTTGTTGTTGATTTTACAAAATCGCCGAATGAAAGAATTGTAGATTGTTTGTACATATTATGCATATGTGAGATTTCTTATGAATCAGCTGGTCTTCTATTGATAACTAGTCACATGATTAGTCATAGATGAATTTAAGATGGACTAGTTTACACACTAGTCTGTAGCAGCTTTTATCTGTATACCTAATGACAAATATAGAAAAAGTTTCTGGTTGTTATGTAAAATCTGAGAATGTGGCTTCACTCACAGAAAGTCAAATTTAGTGGGGGGGGCGGCTTTGTGATGCTTCAGGTCCTGGGGAACAGCCAGCTAACTGCACAAGTACTCCGGACAGAGTACTGTCTGTCGTTAGCTGTGCAAATAACAAATGCTACATCACACATGCTGTTACCAGTGTAGTGACTCTTATCTTGGTCTGCTGATATGTGGTAATGTTACTGCTATTGTTATTGCTTATATAAGATGAAGATGCTCTGTAGATTCAGATAACAAGCACTGAAACCTTGGGACCTGAAAATGTAACGGCAATCTTTAATGTTCAGTAAGATACAGGTGCCAACAACATTACAAACAGTAATATTTGAAAAATATAGTTTAACATCATTTATATTATCTTGGCATAAATAAAAGCAAATAGTATTTACACATCCTGTAGATGAAAGCAGCTCCTGCAGAGTCTTTAACAAGTTATTCTTGGTACAAAACTAACTCTTTTTTTTCTGACTCCCCCACATGTTTCTCCTCGTCTCCTCCTCGGATACACTGGTGGGGAACCGCCACGATAAAAATAAATAAGTGTCAAATAATAGACAATTTGTCCTGATGATATCAATAGAGAGGTGAGAAATTGGAACATACACTGCGTTCTTCCATTCATCAACTCCTACCCTCTCACAGACCAGAAGCAGAGACATTGATTACAGTGATGAATAATGTTACTGGATAGTTGATAACTCAGTCATGTCCTGCTTTGGCCCCATGAGCCTGGATTAAAGTAATTTGCACCCAAGATAACTCTAAACTGCTTATTTCAATCGAAGGCGTTTAAGCTCTGATGTGGAATGATAGAGCCAAGCAAGCTGGGACTCTTATCGGTTGATTGTAGTGTCAGTTTGATGAGGTGGGGGGGCTTGATTTCATCATATTGTGCTCCAACCCTGTAATAAATATGACTTTATACAATAGCAGTTGGTGACCTTGGTAAGAGAGGTAATAACAAATAGACACAAATTGATGGTGCTTCAGTCAGGAAAAAAATGAATCTAGCCAGAATATAAAAAAAGTTGTGACATGACAATTTATTGCTTTATATGTGTCCGCTATCTGTCATATCAGTGGTAAATATCAGGTTTTGATGCCATTTCCTCAGATTAGGGATTTCATTTCATACCAGCATTTAACTTTAATCCTGAATGAATTTTTAAGGCAGTTATAACCAGTATCTCCTCTGACATTTGCCTCAGCAGACACGAGCACCGTGCAGCCAAAAGAAAATTAGGTAAAAGTCATCAAGTGAAATGTAGGAAAAATGATTTAAGTGGGCTTGAAGGAAAACACGCACACAAAGAAATTACAAACATCTATAAGCAGCTGCACAAAAGACTTCCCAGGCATTTCCTATTTTCTTCTTATTTTTAGTGGAATGGATTTTTTTGCAGGAATTTTCTGTTCACTGGCAGAACTTTTATGTATTTTCAGAGTATGATGATGATTGGTGAGCATTTTAGCTTATTCAACGAGATGGAGAGAATCAGCATGAAAACTGTTTTGAAGTATCTTTAAGTTGGGTGTAGCAAAGTCAGTTTGGTGGCCCTCGCCACCTGCTCTCCAGCTGAGTCAGTCTGTCCTGCCTGCCCTGAACGTGCTCCGCCCCCACCCTCTGAGCCGTTTCCATGGCAGCGATGTCGAGATGGGCATACCTGCTGGAGCCCTCTTCTGGAGGGGAGAAAACAGAAGAAATGTGTTTCTATAGTATGAATTGTTATATATATATATATATATATATATATACAGCAATGACCTCTCAATACCTGGGATGCAAGTTACTTTGACCTCACAAGGAGGATGAACCTTACAGCATTTTCTAATTAACAAGATTTGTTTTTATTGTTAGTGCTAGAATATGTAATATATCTATAAAACATTAATTTGTATCTGTGTGATCTGTGTGTGATAAATTTACTTCAGTTTGCCAATTCATACTTAGATTGTTGTAAATTACTTTGTCACTGCTGTTAATTGCTTAATTTTCACCATCCAAATATGTGTTGCTAGGCAATAAAATTTAAATTAATGTCTGTTTCTCATGTTTCTCCTCATTCTTTACATGTTAAAAAATAGAAAAAAATCAGCCTCTGTTTCTTTACTCTTTTTCAAATATCACCGATGGATACAGAGAGGAAAGGAAATAAGCAGCAGCAGGATTTTCTCGACCAAATGGAAAAGGAAGACAAAGCAGGAAATGAAAAATAAGAGATCTAATATGTCATTTTAAGGCTCTGTGTTCTTACTGGATCTGCAGAGCTGCAAAGTGTTACCTCTGGCAGCACTGTGTGGAGTGGAGACTGGAGCTGAACTGGGCTCCTGCAGGTTCAGCTCCGTGTACAGGAGCTCTCTGTTAGTTGTAACTGGCAGGGGGCTAATAGGGATGTTGACATAATTAACAGTGCTGTCACTGTGTAGCCCAGTGTCCAGGGGCACAGATGGACGAGCTTCTCTGTGAGACTTGAACACACCTGAGAGAAATATCCAAAAAGACAGTAAGCTACCAAACCTATGAGATGTATGACAATTTACTCATCAGAAATGAGGTAATATTCTTACCACTGGCACTCAGTGCGGCAGGCAGAGGTGGAGGTCCAGAGGGAGGCAGAGAAGAAGAAGTGGGCAGCCACCTCTTCAGACCTGCAAACCTATTACCAACATCCCAGCTGTCATCATGTTCCTCTCTCACAAAGAGAGGGCGGTCTGAATGGGAACACATTTTAACACATCAGTGTTTGACTCTGACTCAGATTCACTTCAATTCACACAGTGGCAGCGACACACTGACACACAAGCACACTGCACCTGTTGTATCTGCAGAGGGTGATGGACCTGAAGATGAGATGTCAACCTATAGAGGAAGTGATAAGGAAGAATAAAAGGTTTTATCATGAAAGAGTAGAAAAGGGTTATTATTACTCATCCCTTCTATAGCTCTATCTTTCTTAAAGGATGTGCTCACTGTTTTTTCCAAGTCTGTTTTAAGGCAACATATTGACACGTTTTTCTTCCAATGTAAGTGAAGGGTGACAAAAAAAATATTATGATCCTTCTACTGCAGCTCAACGGGGAAACACAGTCAAGATAGAAAGAGGAACTTTCTCACTGATGGGACTATAACTGTGGGAGATATTTATGACTAACTCAAGCTGCTAAAGTGCCATATTATCTTCTTTTTAAGTAACTAATTAACTTTTTAATACATGTTTGCACAAAATAAAGACTGAAGTTTGCCCTACATCACTTACACTGTAAATGCAGGCACATTTGAAGGTGAACTTATAATAGTAAGTAACACGGTAAAAGCAAATACCGTATTTCAATAATGTAAATATTGTAAGACACTGGTCATGAAAGGGTGCGTTTTATTCATAATGAATTCAACTATTCATTTTTAAGAGGAAGACTGTGGTACTTCTTCTTTCAAATGTCACACTTTAAACAGACATAAGCACAGAATAAGCAGGTAAAATCTTACCTGTGTGAAGCATCTGTTCCTTGCTGAGCGCCACTGCTCTGGTGTAATGTAGTTGTCTAAATTATGACTGCACTGGGCGGGGAGACGATGAGAAGTTATGGTCAGGGCAGCTTTTTAGATATTTGCCCTGGTATTATTCAATATTGACATTGTTTAAAAAGGAAAAAAAAAATACTGACAATGACAAAAAAGATGGTGAGATGGGGGGAAACATCAAGCAAGCAGCCATCAGCATAAAAATGTATAAAGGGACTGATGAGTAGAGAGGAGGAGGGCGTGAGGTGAAGAAGCAAAGGTGATACAGAGCCAAGAGAACAGAGCTGACATATTTAAAGGCTGGCAGGCAGGAGACAAAAGGCTCAGGCACAAGAAATATCTGACACAGAGTCCCAATTTATCATTTTCTCTCTCTCTGCCCACACCAGCTAACAACACGGCAGGCTCAAGCTTCAGGAATAATAACTATCATATGGATTGTTTCAGCGAACATATTGCTATTTGTGGAATTAGAAATTGTCTTATTAACCAACATGAAGGATGTGTATTAATGCCAGTTTGAACCGCTGACACTTCAGAGTGGAAGACTGACGGATAAAGAAAACTCATTCGTGCTTCGTACGACAGGATTCTCCTCTTGTCTGAGGGTTTCATCGCTACTCATTAACTTTCTAGGTCCCCTTTTGCTCTCCCTAGCCAGCGCACACATGCTGTTTAATGAACATGCACACACACGCGCACTCCTACACAAGCTGTCAGAAATCACAAGACGTGCTGCTTCCTCGCCTGCTCTGATGATAATTTGTTCGCTACAAGAGTGGGAGGGGAGGGCGGGGGCGGGGTGCTTTTTTTTAAAAAATCCATCAGAAAAATAATTAGACACAATGTGAAGAAGTCTCTTCTGTGGGGATTTTGAGGTTTCAGAACAACTGTATCAGAAGGGAAACCAACAGCAGCTCTAGACAGGTTTTTGATGGAAACCTACATCACATTCATTATTTTCCTATGTGGGTGTTTCAGTGGCTCAGCGATGGGTGCTGTCACCCCGCAGTTATAGGACCTGGGTGAGAGTCACTGTCACTTATGTCTGGTGTTGGAATCGTCTCACCATGTAACCAGTACCTGTGGTTTTCAGCCCAAAGACATCCAAAGTCACTTGGACTGCAAACTTAACTCCTCATATGAAAGAGACTGAGAAGACATGCTGTGTGAGGGTAGGACTACAGGATAGTACAGCATGAGCTGGTGTAGCTAACAAATGGTTGGAGAAGTTTTTATTCTCCGAGTCCTGTGGTGCAGTGGTAATGTTTTATGATGCTAGTGATGAAGAGTGTTTTGTATAGAAACAATCATCTGCAGTGTTTTCAAAGAGGCCAGATATAATACTGCGCTACAGTGATGAGAAATGATATCTTCACCAAGACTGACTAAAAATAAATAAATAAATAAAAAACACATCAAGCGCAACCTGACAGCCTATGGCCTAAAATTAGCATAACGTTGAATCAGCAATTCTCACAGTATTAAAAAAGTAGATCATTGCAGTGTTCATTAAATGCACATTTGCACATGCTATTAAACCTGTAGTCGGGATATTAAAGATATATAGATGTATAAATCTATAAAATGCTATAGACTTATATCTAAATGTTATAGATTGCTGCTGTGTTGGTATTTCTGTATTGATTTATACTCATTCCTTGTGATATTTATGGCGCTTCCAGTTAATTTGGACCTTGGGAATGATCATTGACTACATTTCCCCACGTGTACTTGAATGAATAGGCACGGGTGCGCTCTATTTAATGTCATTATACCTTTTGAGATTCCCTTGTGGCAAATATTTACCCCAATGAAGGTCTCGTGAGTGGAAAGTGTGAGCATGCAGAGTCAGTCGAAGCTCACCCTAGCTTATTAGCTATAAGGGATAGGTATATGAAAACCCATTTATTAGTTCAATAATTATAAAAAAAATACCAAAACATGTGCTTAATATATGGAAGCAGCACATTAAAGAGAGATTAGCAGCTGCGAGAGCAATCTAAGAGCTGGAGTAAGTGATTTTCATGATGATTTACAAACATCTTGTTTCATTATATTAAGCCTCTATTGTTGTCGATGTAAATGTTAGCATAGAAAATAAACTCGCAAAGGGAGCTTAGAGCTGGAGAAATATCAGTTCAGGGCAGAGAATGAATTACATAATGATGAGAATCTGTTTATATTATTGGATTGCACTATATCATGATGAGATTAACCAAATCTCCACGGGCCGTTTAGACTCTAGCGTTATGAAAATGCTTCAAAAAAGGGATAATAGGGATGTGCAGTGTTAGCCAACATGATATTCATGTAGATTCTTTCCTATGTACTACAATCTCCTCAGTTGGTTTATTGACTGATTGAAGAAGAGTGTGAGACTATCAGTACCTGTGTTTCTTCACATACAAAGCCTCCAGGTAACAGCAGGGGTTTGGGTGTGGACCTCCCTTCACTGTCCACAGAGGGCACCCTCTCACTGCCCCAGGAGTGCAAGTGCTGCATCATGGTCTGATGCTGAGCCCTGGATCCCGTGGGGCTGTCAGTAAACCCTTGTCCCTGGCTACCAGCCCTATCCCCACTGCTCCTTGGGCCTCCCTGGGCTGAGGGTTCCTTCAGGGACAGAGTCTGGAGCAGACTCCTGGGGGTATCATACCGCAGTCTGAGCAGGCTGGGGAGCTGGTACTCCTCACTGTGCCCCTGAGACGTATAGGAGCAGGAGGAGGAGGTAGCAGAACTGAGCTCAGGGGTAAGTATGGACTGACAAGGAGAAGAAGGAGGAGGATGAGGAGGATGAGGAGGAGGAGTAGGGGGAGGAGCAGAAGGAGGAGGTAGAGGAGCAGGTAAACTGGCCACGGAGCCAAAGTCCTCCCCTCCTCCCTGACTGGCCGTGTCCAGACTCCCTGTGTATGAGGAGAAGCTCCCCGAGTAAGACGACTGACTGCCTGCTGCTATCCCAATCCCACTGTCTAATGAGCTCTGCCGCCCGCTGTCATGGAGACCACGAGAGTGCAGCTGTTGGGAGGACGGACGAGCCGCAGAGCTTCCCAACACCGCAGCATAAAGCCGGTCGTCTGAGCTGGCCAAAGCCTTCAGCGTGGAGGAGCTTGACGCTGTCTCGTTGGAGAGGTGCGGTCTAGCTAACGGCTCTGCCCAAAATGGAAGTCTGCTTCCGTAGCTTGTGTCTGATTGGCTGGAGGAGGAGCTGGAGATGCTGCTGCGGTCGTCCCCGGCAACAGATGTGCTGCAGCTGTAAGTGGAGGCTGAAGAGAAAGTAATTAATGAACCGACCAGAGACTTACAGACATACACTGAGATGCTTTCACCTACAGCAATCAGGAATTAAAACTGCTTTATACACATTTAATGAATAATATGTAAATCATGCCTTTAATATGGCTCTGGGTATAGAATATTATGACCCTGTGAAATTAATTGTCAATTAACTGATCTTATTTGCTACAGTTCAAATCTTCTGCAGACTATGCACTGAGAGAAATCATGAAGGCTCATATTCCAAGACTGTCCTTGAGCTTTGGAGGCAGTCAGCAAAAATTAAACATACTGAGCTTCACATTTCTGACTCATATACACATAATTATGACCATACTGTCCTAGAATGGCCTCATAAATGTTGAGGAGTAAAATATTGACAGTTTACAATAAGATGATGCATACTATCCACCTGATACATTACAGTGCTCATGTTGGTTACTAATAACTAGCCTCAAGTAAAGCACATAGAATAACGTACCTGTGCTGCTCGCTAGGCTGCAGTTAGACAGGATGCTGAGCCTCTTCTCCAGGTCTGACGCCTCCTGGCTGATCCGTTTCTCAGCTGAAGCTGGGTCAGCGTTGGGATCTGCTGTTTATACGGTACATATACACATACACACATCATAAAACTTTTTGGCCTGCAGAGGGATGAAAGACACATTAATACACACGGGCATTTGCACTTTGTCGTTCTGTATTTACAATAGTTCATTGTTGTATTTGCAGCTTTACTTCAAAGAAAACTGTCCTATACTGGCTTATTTTTAAATTCTATATATATAAATTAAAGACTCTTTTTTATGAGACTTTCTACATCTCTCTCATCTTTCTACAGAAGGAAATCTATAACGTAGAGAATCGTAAAAAGGCTCTGTGTTCATTACCCGCCATCTATGTGTGTCTCTAACTTTGACACTGGCTTGTAAATTTAACAACTCCCAGAGGATGTTATAGGCACCTCGACTATCTGTTGGAACATCAGTAAAACCCCTGCCAATTACACACTTAATGCCTCCTATATATATATATATACATACTGTAGAGGCGGGTGAGTGTAAGGGACGAGGCCTCTGAGGTGTAAGAGTGTTTGTGTGTGTGTGTGTGTGTGTGTGTGTGCGTGCCAGTGTCCACAGTGGGTCAGGGTGTTTGTGTGTATAGGTGTCAACAACCTAAGCCCTGGATCTCTGCATCTGGACCACAGTAGCTAGTGTGCAGATGCCAAGTTTCTTCACTACGCTATGTGAGGTGTCAGCTAACATTTGCTAACATTGCTAGTCTATGCTAATTATAGCTGCCTCACAGCGCTGAATGTCGTGAGGTTACTGTGGGGCCCACAGCAGAGGTAAACAGGCATGGCTGACACTAGAATAAAAGTTACAGGGAGGCTGAAGTTTAATATACAACATATAGATTTCTACAAACAAGTTACCCCTAAAAAATAATGTTTAACCTCTGAAATGTAGCGGAATATAACTGTACTACTGCCTACTGACAGGAAAGTAAAAATCCATCAGTATGATGGAAACAAATGGAAAAGTGGGTCCAGGTATACTTTTAAATGATGAGTGACTTTGCAAAAAGGTCTCTTAATAAAGTCAGTTGGTACAGTATATAAAAAAAATAAAGCCATACTGGAGATTTTTGTGCTTTTAAATATCTGAAACTAAAAATAGCCCCTAGTATGTGTATGCTGTATGAGCACATAAGAATAACAGAATAAGCTTGACTATACAAAGCTATCAGAGTTGTCAGATCCTTAGTTTCTGTCCTGTACATATTCTCTTTCTTCATCCTCTGTCACTTAACCCTCTGTCTGCATATCAGTGCTCTCAGAAATGCCTGTGAAATTAGCAGTACGTTACAATAGCACAAAGTTGCACGCAAAAGGCACAACCCCCTAATCCACAGGGTGACCTTTGGGAATTTAAGCTTGTGGCGTTTCCGTTACGATGGCGCCTGACAGAAATGTTAAACATGCACACTAAACACGCTGTAAACCTTTAAAATTGGAAGTCACAGAGTCAAAGAGCCGATATAATGATTGATTGTTTTAGTTCAGAACAGTGGGTCACTTTTGAAAATATTCTTGGTTAAAATGTTGTACTTCCTGCTTACATTGTACCTTATTTATGTTTATAAGGCATATTCTGTGTGTGTATGTTTCTGTGTGTGTTCACCTGGCAGGGCGGGTCGCAGGCCATGTGGGGCCCTGCTGGGGTTGATGCCCCTGACAATGCAGTCAAACAGGAAACTGATCTGCTCTCCTTCTGAACAGGACAAGAAGAAAACACCAGCCCCTGGAAGATGGAGGAACAGTGTGGGATAAAGCAGAAAAATCAAAGATATCCTGTAGCAAGTGGTAAAATATTGAGTAAAATCACGATTTTTCACACAAGGCCAAACATTACTCTTGTAAATGCAAGGCTGTTCTTTGAGCCAGCAACAAGCTCTTTATTTAAAGGTTACATAAAATGCCCCACACTCTTCTATGCAGCCCACACTGAGGTAGGAGTCTGTGAAAATACAAGACAAGCAAAAATAAAAAAATAAATAAAATCATGAAACATCAGAATCTTTCATCACGTCGATATTGGAAAGACAGCCACAAAATAAGCCCTTATTCAGGGCTTTGGGGAAAAGAAATCATCTTTGTTCTTCTGGAACTGAGTTAGCTATTAAAAACTGAGCTATTAAAAAAGTGCAAGAGTTTAAAAAGTAGAGCAAAAATACATTATTTGGAAAGATAACACCTGAGTCAGTCTGAAAAATGACAGTCAGCAAAGTTTCTTAGTTTTAAATGTCATTTCTAAGCAACAGATTTGGAAAAAAAAAACTGCACTGGTACTGAAAATGTGTGATGGTGTAATATCAAATCAAATCAAATCAAATTTTATTTGTATAGCCCAAAATCACAAAATACATTTGTCTCGGAGGGCTTTACAATCTGTACAGGGAGTCAACATTATGTTTATATCTATGAGACAGAAGCCAATCAGCAGCTATAATCAGCAATAATAGAAACACAGAGTCCAGAACATACCCAACTCATGTTTGTGCCTTCATTTCCGATTTGCTAGCATGCAACTATAACACAACATAAACTACAGTCTTTAAAATGACCATAAAGGTGAATCAACAGCTCTATAAAACAGAAACCGAACGTTTAATTTAAAGCTGTTGTATTAGACTTCATTAATTTTAGCAAAGTGAACCAAATAAACCCGTCAGCTGAATTTTAGGTAGGCTATAACTATCTTGTATTGATGTTTTTCTTTTGTTTTTCTTTTATGGCTTTAAACCCACTTTCCATTCGGTGGAGGTGCTGCGTTAACAAGTTTCCTCCTTCGAGTTGCTTCCAATAAAAACATGCCTCCACCAAGCTTTGAATTTAGTGAGTAGAAACTCTGTAGGACAAAACTACAAACTTTGAAAAGCTGCCTTCAAAGTCTACAAGAGGCGAGTATCACTTTTCAACCCTTCAAACAAAAGAGACATATTTAGAAAGAAGATTATTGGGATGAAATAAGATGCATTTCTTTATTTTTCTGTACATTTCTGAGAAGGCTTTTTTTTTTGGACTTTTATTATGTTATGAACACCACGGGACTCCAGTTATTTCTCACAAATATGCTGAGTTCAGAGGCAAAGACTGATCTTGTTTTCTAATAAGCAAATAAAAATTATAGCTGTTACTTTTATAGTGAATATGGAAAGAAGCTGTTTTTCTGCCAGATAACATCATTACAACCAAGCTTTTGTCTACTTGGGACTAGTGTTCAGCTTATTGGTTCACACATACGACTTCCATCCTTCACACTGGTTTACAAAAAGGGTAAGACGTACTCTACACCTTTCTTTAAAAATGATAAAGACATATATAGAAGTAATGCGTCAGACTTTCGTCCGCTATTTTGTTGTGAGGATGTTTCACTGTTCACCCAAGAGGCTTCATCACTTCTAATAACAGGTGGAGAGTCAGAGACATTTTAACCTCTGTTGGTCATTCGCACCTTAATGTCACATAACAGAGTAGCTGAAGTTGCCTTTTACTTTAACACCACACAAGAAAAACACCCTCACACGTGCATCAGTGTACTACTGAACTACAAGATGAGAGTTGTGTGTGTGTGTGTGTGTGTGTGTGTGCTTGCTGATGGACATGGAAAGATTGTTGGCATAGCATGTCGGCTTAAAATTGCTTTTACCTAGATCACAAGGCTTGACGGACATCCAAACCCTGCAGAGGATCATTTATTACTCTCTGCATGTGTGCACTAATGACCTATGTGTGTATGTGTTAGTCTCTATGTGTGTGTGTGTGTGTGTGTGTGTGTGTGTGTGTGTGTGTGTGTGAGTGAGAGAGAGGGGCCTACATGAACCCATGTGGACCTGATAAGCCAGAAAATATCTGTCTAGCTAAGACACGGGCTTTGCTCCAAACGTCATCGATTACAGAACACTGTGGCCTCATTATCGCATCAAATAGGATTCACGTTCATACACTGTGCGTGTATGTGACTGTACAATGCCCAAAACGACTCAACTCAGCATTACCTAGTAAAAGGTTTTGCACAGCAAGACTTTCCGCTATCCCACAGGACTGGTCATGGAGTGTGTGTATGTGTGTGTTCATGGCGGTGAAAAGGCTTGTCACGTCACCACGGTGTAAGCCGTCAACTCCGCAGCCAGAAATTGTATCGTCCGAGGTGCAGCTGACTTTGAAAGTGCAGCTGCAGCAGAGAGCACTGTGGCAGTCAAGGGTAAAATATATTTATACAGCAGCATTAGATGACCGTGAGACCTGCTTACTGATTTGCTCGGACACGAAAGCTTCTGGTGAAACCAGAGAGTTATTTTATAAGACATCAGGAAAAAAGCACAGCGCTCAAAGCTAATGAAGAACCATGCGTTTCCTCTGTTTGTAATTATTCAATCCCATTATTCTTCACCGTTGTGCATATCTGCGCCCGGATGATGGCCTTTTAATCTGCTGTAAATATGTGTCACCATTTCGTACTTTTCAAGCATCTCAAAGTACTGTGTGTTATTAAAGAATACCATGTTCTCTCTCTCATACTCATAATTTATTCCTGTAACTTTTCATAACTCATAATTTATCTGATCCTACATTGCCTCAAGAAAAAAAAAAGAAAAACCTCAGTCAGATGTAAGTGGCAGATTGTTCTGACCATGAAATCTGTTTATGTTGTATGAATGTACAAATGGTTGAAAGGAGAAAGTATGCTCTGGGTGAAACCAGACAACACTCCATAAAACGTCTGCCGGCACGTCTCACATATAGTCACCAAATACAAATAAACATGTAAACATGTAAACCAACACTCTGCTTTAACTTGCAATCACGCAAGGAATGTCACTTGTCGATTTGACTCACACAAGTTTCTCTTTCTGTCACTCGCTGTTTTTTTGCTACCACGCCAAGAGAGCTTCTCTCTAACCTCTCCCTGAGGCTGCTGGGTAATATGTACATAAGGTGAAGGTAGGCGATTGTGATTGGCCGCCAAGCCACCAGGCACTATGTGATTGGTTGAGTGACCACAACAGGGGAGGCTGGTATTTATAGCTGTTGCTCATCAGAACACTGTAACCAGAGCCTCTGGACCGCATGGTTATTCCTGTAGGAGCCATGAGTCTGCTTGCACACACACACCTCACATAAGTGCATAGTACACCAAGAAACTTTCTCTTCACACTGTTATATATCTTAAATATTTACAGTGAAGTGATGAAGGGCTAACAGAAAGCATACTTCCAGGTATCTGAATAAAATCGACTTAGCTTGCAAGTGTCCCATTAAACACTTTTCTTATCGTCCATGTGTCTCACACACACACGCACACACACACACACACACACACACACATCCCCACCCAAAAACATAAAACTGCCTCTCATTCTTCACATACAAGCCCACATCAACTGGACATTCAGAAGATAACTAAACCTTGGCAACGGCACAAACACACACTCACACACAGCATTATTTGGTGGGCAGGCCTACAGTACAGTGTGGTGGGTTCATGCGTTATGTTACTCTATAAACACCTGCAATAAATCACAGGCTTATTTATTGGCCTGTTAGTGTTATAAATGACGGAGCTATCATTCTGCAACCCTGGGGGGAAAAAATAAGAGTTATCTAACAGGAGACACTTCAGAAGTGGGATGTAGATTTTCTTACTGTATATCCCTCAACCTGCATCTTCTACTTCATTTAGTTGTTTGTATTTGCATGTGAAAAGTTAACCGAGCAGCTGAAATTTGAATTCATGTCAAGTAAGAAAGACTTCAAGAAGGAAATAGTTCTTCCTCTTCCAATAGTCACTCATAAATATGTTTCTCTTTGTTTGTTTTGAGAAAAGAAACTCGTGAAGCTAACAGGCAAAGAGAGGACGGTACTGTGCTGACAGTATGCGGTTGTGTCAATGGAGATCGAGTCAGGGATGTGAGGCACTGTATATTGCCAAAAGCTGTTTTTTCCACATTCACACAGCAGAAAAACCTCCTGAGTCCACCTCCTACTCACAGTATCCACAGCGAGTGCCCCCCTCGAACACAAAGCCGTTTGGCACGGCACCATATCGACGCAACGCCGACAACTTCCAGTGGCCAATGACGACAGGAGGGAGGCTCCTGGTGAGGACCAATAGATTGTTGCACAGGTGGAGGGAGGCGGGGCCACTCTCTAGTTTGGTACCTGGCTCGACATTAACGCTGAACCTGTGGACTGGGGAGAGAAACACAGAGAGATGTGTGTGTGTGTGTGTGTGTGTGTCTCACATATTTAGTCATAATGACAATAGAGGTATCATTCACCATGAAGCAGATCAATCACTAAATAGATGAGGTGCAACATAAAAACAAACCAACAGGGTATAACACACACACACACACACACACACACTGATGGTGGTGATAATGATGATTAAGCAGATCTTTCAGCTCTGCTTATGGCAATTTGTCACTGCTCAGTTTGTGCAGATGGCACTTTTTTCAGCGCCAAGATATGTCTCCCCTCCACATACTGTATTGCATCACATATAGCATAATACTGTACATGTACTACTATATACATGCCCACAGAGTACCATTAGTGGAGCCAGGTGGGGTAAAAAAAAAAAAAAAAGAAACATCATCTATCCTTTCAGTCACAAAAGAATAATAAAATTGTAACAAATAAGAAAAGAGAATAAACAGAAGCCTGAACACCAATAGGTGCAGTCTGGCCTGCAGACACCTGAACAGTTAAAGATGCAGCTGAGCATCTCTGCAAACGTTTTGCACAGGACAGTGAAATGAATTAAAACCAATTTATGCCTGGAAGGTAGGAGGAAATCAGTGTGCTTGGAAAAATGTTAACAGAAATGTTATATGAAATATCCTATAAGGAGAAACACCGCTGGTATATTTAACAGGCAGGAGGAAAGTTAAATTAAGGTGAAATGGTTTCTACGTTTAGCCAAAGAGAGAAAAACCTTGCAGCAGCGTTGTAGGCCAGCTACAGGCATTGAATAGCCTATTATTAGGTAAATAGAGCTGGAGTGATTTATAAGAGGACTTTAATCTATAAAGACCTTTTTCAGAGGGAGATATCCAGTGTCTGCGTTATGGATTTTATTTTAATAATCAGGGGAACAGATAACAGAGTTAGTGTCGTTAAACTGAAGGAGTTCTCTGACATTGAGCTCTTAATATCTAAGATCGCTCTAATGCAAAAAAAAAAAAAAAGGTCAAGATAGCTGCTGTTTGAGATTTTCAAGAGGATCAGACTGCTTGTGGATAATATGATTACGAGGAAGAAAAGGATGATGGGGCTTAGAAAATATAACGCAGGTGAAATTTCAGAGGAAGAAGAGTTACCTGTTCAGAGAGATGTTTACAACTATATGTACAGACAGCCTTGCTGTGAAGCACCGTTTAGACTCAGACTAATGGAGTCATTAACATAAGTTATTTAATTCATTTAATTCATGATAGTTGAGGAAAAAATGTTCTCAATACTTTTACAAAGGAAGCAAAAAGTTATTTATGAGACTTCCAAGTTAAAACGTTTTCATGAACTACGGTTGACTTTCTTAACAGCTGGTTAAGTTGAATCAGGTGTAGAGCAGGGGAGCTCAGATCAAAGATTGTATTATCTCTTTCAGAGCGTATTGTGGTAAGAGGCCCCTGAAAAACATAGTTCTTCAATTCTTGTGAAAACATTTGCAAGCTTCTTATTGTGCACAAGAAGTATCCAAGGGTAGAGGAGGGACAAACAACAAAATATGTCTCCTAAAAACGACCTAGTGTCGCAGTATTTATTAAGTTAACTTGTATTTAAAAAAAAAAAAAAAAAAAAGGTACAACACTCTGGCACAGTCCACCCTTTTTTCTTTTTTCTGTATCCACTCACTGAAAATAAAGTCGTCAAGTTGAGATAAAGAAAAACTGACGTGATGGGAGAGAGATTGCATCTGTCTGTGACCTCCTGTGTTGTTGTTTTTTGTGAGTATGTGAGCATATGTAGTTTGGAATGATCAAAAAAAAATGACCATGTCCTAAACACAGGTGTGTTTTCTCACCGCGACACACAAAACCCTCAAAAGGACGACACAGCACTGCAACATCCACACAGGTCCAAACCACTGACCTTCTCCCAGGCTGTAGCGGATACGGGCATCCCAGGCCAGCAGTGCTTCTCGGCTGTGGAAGCCCAAGACAAGCGTGTGTGCCAGGCAGAGGATGGAGAGGGTGTAGGATACGCCGTCGTAGCCCGTCCCTGGCTCCACACCACAGATGCCCTAACAAAGCAGAGTCACATTGTTTAACCTGTAGCCGTTTGTCACAACTGAGATTTAGCCTGCATTTGCTAAAATATCAATTTCGTCTCTCCCCGATTGAGGTGAGGTGGATTTATCTAAATTTCATTCTGATGTCAGATTGTTGAGACTTTTCCAGCCAAAGGAGGTGACAAACTGAAACTCAAACAGCAAAACACGAGGCCGTCTCATATATCAGAGTGAGCGCTCATTAAAGTTGCAGTGAATCTTGTGACTCTGATGTAAGCTTTGAAATGTCTTCATTTGCTTGCTTTTGGTCACAGATAATTTGGTCTCTTTGCACTTTTGTGTGTTTGCTATAGATTCTCCCTTCTTAATTTGAAAGACTACAGACTATAGTTGAGTGCCAGACCTCTTTCATAGCCGACTATGTGGCGTTCACTTTATTTGATCTACCTCTGTGTACATGTGACAGCTGTCTTGTGATAGCAGTAGGATGCCTGAGGTATCTATTAAAGAGCTTTAATAAAACTACCACCTGCACTTCACATCAGAGACAGCCAGACTTCGGTCTGCTGCAGGCGAACGCAAACGTACCTCCAGCGTTACATTGAGTCTCTCTTTGTGGCCGCTGCTCTTCTCCTTCCCTTTCTTCTTCTCTTTATACACCAGCAGAGACAGGCAGTCTGAGGCGCACACACACACACACACACACACGCACACAGAGCGACAAGCTTTAAAGTCAATGTTCTGATTAATAGCAGAATGCAGAACAGAAACATTGTCACTTTTTTTTGTAATCCTTGCTGCGTCTGCCTGCGTTTATGGCACAGCTGTCATAACAAACACCTAAAACAATGATCTGATGGGTTGGCACAGCTGATAATGAAAGTCACACACACACACACACACACACACAGTACATCCCACCACTAGTGTCTGTGCCTTCAGGGACACATCTTGAGTATGCTGCACATGTATGCTGAGGCTCAGTGTCTGTCATCCAGAGCATCTCTTAAATAAAGCTTTTTTAAGATGGAGCTTTTTTCTTTTTTTTTAATCAAACAAAAGAAACCAGGTCAAGACTGAAGTTATGTTTATAGTTTAAGATAATTAACATTAAATCTAACTAGCACACGTCTGCAAACTTTTAAATGTACCTTGCCTAATTGAAAAAAACATTGAACTGAGCGGGTATAATTGCGCAACATCCGCCACGTGTTGACGCGGATACGTTGCTTAACGCGCTCCAGTGGCGCACAGCCAAGAGTCCAATTGACAAGCTGTGATTAGTTTTAACTGCAGAAAATCAGACGAGATTAGTGTTGAATGACGCGGAGGAATGAAGTGAAAACGTGCAAAACAAACTAATGAAAACTGACAAGAGTCGATTATAAAAAACAGCAGTTTCGCCACATACCTGCGACCGGAGAGGGCTTCCGAAGAACAACCCAGCGAGTCTTCCACTGTGGAGAAGTTAGTTAAGAAACAATAAATCACAAAGTATACAATCCTCTGATCGGCCTCGAGGTTTAGAGAAAACGTTTTAGATGTTAAACTGAGGAGAACATTAGTGAAATTCACCTTTTTTCCATCTCTAAACTTCACTTGTCCCTCCGCGACAACTGTATCCGTCATCTTCTGTCATGGTTCCGAGCAGCTGTGTGTGTGTGTGTGTGTGTGTGTGTGCTGTGCCTCCCCCTGCTCACAGAGAAGGGGTCACTTTTCAAAATAGCATTTACAGCGCGAGCCCCGCCGGCAGACATCACTCTCTCTCCCCGACAGTCAGACCACCGAGGCGGGCAGAGACCGCAGCCTCCCCCCGCAGCGTCCTGCCAACTTAGTGCAGTTGTCATCCTGCGTCAAGCGCTCGTTGTTTACATTGGAGCTAATTACATTAAAAGCGCATAACTCGCGCACCTTTCACTTAACTCATGAAGCTGGCATTCAGCCGGGGGGTTAGACAGGGATTCATGGTGCCTCCATGCTAATCAGAGGAGCCTCAGCTCTGTCTGTGCAAATCCAGTTTATACTGTTAAAAAAAATAAAACTGCCTCAAGAATAACTGAGATGTAACAATAACAAATTAGCTTCAGATTCTCAATTATAAATTACTACAAAGATTAATATTCAAGGAAATACTTTATTATATTAACATGAATATTCATTCGTCCATGTGTCTACTGAATGAGCTGCTTTTATTGGTTACTTATTCAGTGTCTGTCTCACAGTAGTAAGGTATATATACATTCTCCTGCCATCGCTCTTGACCAGGGCACTTCATTTCCAGGGTCCCTGTACTGTGGGCAATTTTTTTTTCCTCTGAAAGGACAAGTTAAGTAATGAATTGCCTGGACAGAGAACCACTAACATTTATCTCATGAGGAGTCATTGCTTCACTGTGTTGTCCTGAAATGAGCAGATAGACGAGGGTTTTCCTTTACGAAAACCTTGAACTGTAACTTCAGCCGCGAGATTTATTGAAAAACAAGAACTATCTTTAATACTGATATAGTTTCTTGTCTATACCTCTTCAAATTACAGGTTGATGTCAAAATGCAGAACCAATGCAGTATCCTTTTAAGGAAGTGTGTTGCTGTGTCCAGATACCATACTACATAACAGAGCTGAAACAATCAGATGATTGATTGATTACCAGGAAATTAACCGTCAACTATTTTAATAAGATATTAATCAATTTAGCCCATTTTGAAGCAACATCTCTAAACAATCCCTGCCTCAAGTGTGAAGATAGTCTGCTTCTGTTCTTCCTGCAGCTGTTTTACCACCTTCCATAAAGTGTTTCTCATCTGTTTTTGCACCTGTGAGCAGCTCCCGCTTTGCCACACTCACAGCACATCTAGTATCTAGTATTGAATCGGGACACAGCCTTGGATTAATCTCAGCCTGCCATCTTCTAATATCAGTAGGATGTCTGAGCAGCTGCACCGTTGTTGACATTAAGCTCTTAACCTTGATTTGAAACGTTTCAGCTGCCTCAGAGACCGCCAGTGTGGTCAGAGGTGACATGAGCAGGAGCAGACAAGTCTGTGAGTCAGTGGGCTCCTTTAAACAAATGTTGCTTTCAATTTACTCTTGTCTATCTGCCGTTTGTCCTCGCTTTGCTCCAACTGTCTCTTAGCTTTGACCATGGAAGGAAGCTCTGAAGTCTGGTACACAGTTGACCTCATCCTGCTTCCACGACAACGCAGCTCCAAGGCAACACCCTCCCACTTCCTGTCCAGCTCTGAACCCTGAGAGCCCCGTAGGTCTCGGGACACTCTACGGGTTTGCCTGGTGTCTTCTGAGTCGGCGTTGGCTCCAATTTTGTCCACATCCAAGGCTCGTTTTGGAGTGGCGTGGTTGGAGCGGGATGATGGTGACTTGGATTTACGTCGTGAGCGAAGAGGAGGCCGAGGAGGGGCAGGGGGAGGAGGAGATGATGGAGAGGGAGGTGTGGGGTTAGAAGATGTTGTTCTTCTGCTGGGCATTTTGAAACCTCCTCCTCCTCCTTTCTCCCTGCCTCTCCATCTGTCTCTGTCTTTACCTGAGGAAGAAGAGGCTGCAGTGAAAAGACAAGATGACAAAAGAGACAAAAGCGGAGGAGACCAAATAAATGACAAAACACTCATTGCCACCGCAAACCATCCACATGCAAGGAGCACTCAGAAAAAACATGAAATAAGTCCAAAATGGTCTACAAATGGTCTATAGCATACAGACAATAAACTAAAGCTAGAATATATGCGTATATGAAGAAGAGAGTCCATGACCAGACTGGAGCCAGTGTGTGTGTTTGTGTGTGTGTGTGTGTGTGAGGAAAGAGAGACTGTATCCTCTTCTTAATACAGGCTGCTGCCATCTACTGGCTGTGAGACAGAGTAATGTGTAATTTGCTGGTGCGAGCTGATTGGTTTTCTTTTTGTTCACGCATGTTTCAAAAGGTGCAGAAGAGGCTTTGGCCCGAACAGGCTTTCACACAGCAGACATTTGGATACAGTGACGATAATGTAAACACAGCCATCGTTAATGGTGTTAGTTCCACCTGTGCTTTTCCTGCTATGACAAATGATTATCACAAAGAAATGCAGTAAAAGGAAAGATTGACATTGATAGACATTCTTGGATTTTCATTTTTTCTAGCATTGTGGCTCAATGGATGACAATGATACAGTTTTCTTCTTTGATACAGAATAGTGCCATCAAGAAGTGCTGCAACTTGTCTTAAATATTACTTGACTGCTCTCATTAGCAAGAGTAAATGTGTGGCTGTGCAGAGTCTTCGATGATTGTGCTATAAAATTTCCCAGTTTTTGGGATTAATAAAGTATATCTATCTATCTATCTATCTATCTATCTATCTATCTAAATATTCTGTATGATTTACTCTTTCTAAAATAACAATAATTAGTGATTATAGAAGTATTGCTATGAAACAGGTAAGTGCAAGTCAATTCAGTATTACAAATACAAGTTTAATTAGTTCATTTCAACCCTGACTAGATATCATACAATTAATCTGGAAAATGAGAAACAATGTCTTCTCTTCCTCTCTGCCTCTGTCCACCATTTTTTATGTTACTCCTCTCACCAGCAGATGGGGCTATGAAGCTCTACATGCACTGCACTATGGGGCTTTTGTCCGCCAGTGGACAAATGGGCAATGATCCCAGAAAAGAGCCCGTGAATTGAAACACAGAGCCAAAACAGTATTCGTAAAACAGCTTCTGTGTACAAGGTTTTCTCATGCAATTACAGCAACAGTAAGATAAGACACTGGATCCTGCAGCAAGAAAACAAGAATGACACTTTTACTGCGAAGAAACCTCAGCACTTCCTTGGCATTTAATTTGGGATTTTTATGAAGATTTTTATGAAATGTGTGCTTGTGAACACACACATTGTCAACACATTTCCCTGATTTCTGCACAGATATAGACCGGTTAATTATATGGCCTGATTAGATATCATCAGTTGGCTACTGTTGTCACATGTCAGTCCCGGAGGAAACACAACAAAAAACACTGAAGAATTATTCTAATGAAAACAGCTACAGAATAAGATTATCATGTGATGCTAAAGACACACACAGATGTAGATGCTCAGTGTGAGCGTGAGCATGTATGTGTGAAGTGGAAATGAGTAAGTGTGTGTGTGTGTGTGTGTGAGGATGAGGAAGAAACAGAACCTAGTTTTGTTTGTGGGCGACCAATGAGTCCAGCATGACAAAGCTTGCCTAACAAGGCATTGAGCAGAGGGGAACCCATGCATAGCTAATAGCCCAGTACCCCCAAAAGCTTTTGTACCCCACAACAAAAGCCCTGTCCTGGAGACAAACACGCACACACACACACATATAAAGAGGAAAGGAAAGAAGAGAAGAGGCAACAGAAAGAGAAGGATAGGAATAACAAGTAAGATAGATAGAAGAGAGTGAGAGTGTTTGACAGGGCGGACAGAGGACAGAGGTTAAAAACAGAAAAATATAAACTTTAGAATCTTCTCTGCTGGTATTTGGGAAGCATTTCAACTAGAATGGCTCTTTAAAATTTAAGAACAAGAGCAGGATTATCTAAAATATGCCAGTAATAACAAGGACAGTTACTTTCATGGGATTGTTCCATTTGACATTAAAGTTATAGTTTGATATTTTGGGAAATTTGTTTATTATTCACTTCGTTGCCACTCATTTTTGTATGGTAAATATGAAGCTGCAGCATTTAGCATTAAGACTGGAAATAGGTCGTAATATATTATATCTATACCACACATGTACTGCATATATGTGCTGGTAGGTGGGTTGTAACACCTTTGGACAGAGCCAGGCTAACTGTTTCCCCTATTTTCTAGTCTTTGTGTTAAATTAAGCTGCAGTCAGACATTGGGATATAATGGTGCGCGTTGAAAAAACCCTGTAAGCATTGACCTCTGTTCAGCAGCTCAATGCAGAAAAGTGCTGAGTATGTGGGGCTCACACACACTCAAATGAAGCAAGGAGAACCAAATGTCTTGGATATTGTTGAAAGTCTAAGAAAAGAAAAGAGGCTGCTCACATGAGGCTCTGCAGAGACAGAGTGTAAACTCTAAAACATTTATTTGATCTATTTACAGACAGTACAGTCAAAAGAACAGAAGAGAACTTATTTCTACTGTGACACAACTGAAGAAACAGCATGACTGCACTGCAATTCAACAATGACTACAGTAACTGATTTCATTATGTTGACTATATACAAATTAATACTTTTAACTGATAGATAGTAAAAATTAAAAAGGATGTGGGATAAATTAATGTTTTTCTTGAGAATATAGTACAGGATAAAGTCAGAGTAAAACCTGTAAAAAAAACAAAAGGTGAAATGTTTTGCTTTGTTAGTCCAGTTTTCCAGCTGGGTCCCTGCAGGAAAAAGACAGCTCAGAACATTGTTGAAATGCTAGACTGTGACTAGACTCATTTAAGGAAAAAAACAAAAACAGATGCTCCTGTGTGTGTGTGTGTGTGTAGTGCAAAGAAGAAGACGGAGATAAAAAAAGTTTGCTTATGTACAGTCGGTGCAGAACCTTCTGGATTATTTGGTCAGAGAGCGAGACTACATGTGTGCACGCTCGCTATACTTTGTTGTCATGAGTGACAAAAGGAAACGCCTGAGGTGAGAGAACAGTGTTGGAAACACAGTATGTACTGTGCTCGAGTCAATAGAGAACAGCTGAAGAAATGTGTGTCTTCATGGTACTGTAACATATGTCCGTATTTATGGGGTCAGCATGGAGTGTGTTCAAAAGCATGTAATAAATTGAAAAATAACAAATGGTCTGCTTAGAAGTGCGCTAAAGTAGCCTCTATACCACTCTGGATTATTTAATCGCAAATATCATCAAGTTTTCTGAACTTAATGGCAGCTCAACCACCTGTTGCATGAAACAAACTGTGAGTTCAAGGTAAAATAGAGAAAATGATTTAAAAATATATAAGGATGTGTAAAGTCTTGTTTGTAATTGGCTAAAGTGCATTGTTAGATTCTGTACACTGGGGGAGGGCTGGTGGAGGGAGTTTGGCACTGGTCATCCTGAGCTCGCCCCTCGAGCTTATGTCTCCAGAAACAAATCCACAGTAAAGTTCACACAGATACACACCACGCAGGGAAATTCCAAGGACAAGCTCCATCCAAGCCTAATGCATCCATTTTTCCTCTCTTCATGTGCCTGACAACATTCTATTGTATGTGATGAGGGTCTCTGCTCTGTTTTAGTTGTAAGCTGTAGCTGCATTGTCTGTATTTTTACACTTGAATCTGGAGTTAAATATTTCTGTAATTTGAAACTGTAGAAAGAGATTAGTTAAATTATTTGTTAATTATTATGTTCTTAGGTAAGAGAGGAGATCTGGATGCATTCTGGGCCATTCAGACACAGACCGAGAGTTCTCGTGGTCCGAGCTGAAAATGGCCGACAACTGACTTTAAAGGGGTCTCCAGTCCCGCTCTCAGTCAGGTGAAGGAAGAGGTTGATAGTTCAAAAGTGTTCACATGGGAGAGGTACCTGAGCTAGGCCGACCGTCCTGCGCTTGTTGTTGGGGTCGGGGGTGGGGTTTGTACGTTAGGGCTGAGGGAGTGACGTAGTTGAGGCTGGGGCTGTTAATGTCCCCCTCTCCCACTAGAGTCAGATCAGACAGGGTGTCCTCCTCCAGCATCTGGACCGATTCTGCCCTGCCAGACTCCTGGAGGAGACTACGCTGGGCGCCCTGGGACGGGTGGATGGGTGAGACAGTGCCAGGAAATGGAGGTCGTCTGGCTCTCCTCCCCCCTCCATTCTCAGTGACCAATGCAGAGTCCAAGCTCTGGGACTGATGGCTCGAGTTGAGCAAGTTGGTGCCGCCTCCCCTGTCATTGCTGTTCGCCTTATTGCCCCGACGACCGCTGCTAGGGAAGCTGCCGTTGTTGCCGTTACGGGAATTAGGGGTGGAGCAACTGGGCTCAGGGTCGTAGGGATGAGGCACAGCCTGGTTGGTTGCCGCTGGCGATAGGCGCAGAAAGTCTGGGAGCTGCAGGTCGCTTTTGTTTAGCAGGCCTCGCTGGTCGTCTGCTCGGTTGCTCTGAGCTTTGGATATGAGGTCGAAGAACTCTGCACACACGCACGCACACACACACACACACACACACATACAGACACACAAACACATGCACATGTACACGCATGTGTGCGCGCACACACACACACACACACATAAATGAGTAATCACCCGAAATAACATCTTGCAAACAGATAAATTGATTGTAATTCAGAAAACATGCAGAATAGGGTTTGTATTAATCAGTTAGACAAGTCAAAGCTACATTCAGTGTGAGCAGAGGTGACTGTGCTACATTGAGCTAGCTAGCTTTGAAAGCATTTGGTGCTGCTTCTGCAATACTGCAGACAGGCAAAAAGGGTTAGTGTGATCACAGAAACAGAGCTACGGCAACAAAGAAGTCACAAAAGAAAGAGAGGGAGGTCGTTTCATCTTTACCTTCAGCTTCGTCTATATTAATCTTTTTCTGCTTTCTTTTCTCCGGAGCCTTATGGACAGAGACAGAGTGGTTGGGTAAGGGCTGGCTGCTTGTGTCAGGGCTGGGCCCAGCCTTGCCGTTTTCCCCATGGGGGTGGGCTGAGCCGGCCTTCCCTGATGGCCTGTCCTCCCCCTGGGGGCCACAAGGAGAGCGGATCGGGGCATTAGAGCCCTGATGAGTCAAGATGGTGCAAGTATGGGCACAAGGTAAAACGATAAAACGTGGGGTCCAGTGCCACTGATGGTGAGCAATTTGACGAGGGACAGGGTCACAAGTTTCAATGATGGGGGGCTGCTGATTAATTATGATAATAATGGATTGTTGTCTTGGTGTAATTAATAATGAATGACATTGGTTGAAAATACTTCCAGTAAAACATATCAATTCTAAATTAAAGACAGGTATGATGTTCAATACAGACAACCACAATGTTCAACACTACATTTGCTAAGCATCACCAACACATAAGCTACCAATGACACACACCACAACAACACAACTATCTACTACATAAGAGCCACACTACTGAAGCAAGAAAAGTCTGTTTTAAAAAACGATTCTTTTAGAATCAAACAAGTAATGAAGTAATGAATGACCACTTCAGATGGTCATCGATAAGGTACAACCCAAATAAAAACCAAGAAAACCCAGACAGCAGTCAAAAATACTACCACCAGCAACTAATTCTCTTCCACGTGAACAGAGAGAGTTTTTGAAGGTTGTGAGACCCAGCAAAAGCTCTGTGAGGCTGGGCTTTCATCGCCCGGCCAGTGGGTTTGTTATGGAAGAAAGAGAACCAGCGAACCAGAGAGAAAAGTCCTTGATGCATTCGGCCACAGGCAGACCACAATAATGGAACATTAGGATCCTTGAGAGATTGACGGAGCTCTTGGCCCCACGTAACAGTGCACATGAACACAGTCACACACAGCCTGCACATTGCCAAAGACACACATCATACACCTGTGCACATTTATAACACATTGCAAACAGACATGGGTGATTGAAGACAGCGAGGGAGACACTTAGTAGCGTGACATCATCAACCAGGAAGTGGAGACATTCGGTGGGTTATGAAACATTCCAGAGCGAGAGGAAAAAAATGGGGAATAAGAGGTTGGAGGAGATCTTACTGTTGTTGATTGGTTTCTGCTTGTAGAGGGCGGGACTAGGCTCTTAGAGGAAGCTGCTTTCTGTTTATCTGCTGAATGAAGGAAAGGGACAGGCACATGTAGAGACACTGATGAACACCTCACATTTGTTGACAGAAACTGCGTGTGTGTGTGTGTGTGTGTGTGTTTCCGTACCTTTTCCAGGGGTGTGTTCTGCTGTATCTAATACAACTCGCAGCCCATCCAGATTGGATATAGGAAGACCGAGATCTAAAGGCTCCGACTCCCCACTCTGCATTAAACAGATACACATGTGAAATGAGAATAACTTTATCATGACATGTCTGTCTATTTCTGTCTGTCTACAGACAGCCAGGCTGAGGGGGGACTTACAATGCGTGCCACCAAATCAGAGAGGTGCAGGCCGTATTTGGCCACCACAGGCCTGAGGACCTCAGTCACTGGCTTGGTGGGCTTTGCTTTTAGACCCACCGAACGATTAATAGGGACCAAGTCGAGTCTGGAACAAGAGAGAACAGAATTAAGCCTTTCTGTATGACTCTGTTGCTGTAGTGATAGTGGTAAAAAAATATCAGAGACTGGTTTCAAATATCTAAAATGTTATCATGATATAGCATAAAAGCTAAACTGATTACTACTGCATATTACTGACCTGAAGAGAGTGCGTTTTTCTAGTCGTAGGTCTCGAGAACACAATGTCATACAGTCTTGGTCTAAAACAAGTGGCTGAGAGCAAGACACACAGAGAAATGTTATCATACACTGACTCTGAGTTAAATAAAGCAGAAGAAGACAAAACAGTGACAATTACTGCTCCTTAGATTTTTTTTACATCATTTACTAGATACATTTTTTTGTTTTGTCTATTTGGGGGCTATTTATTGTCTTTTTCCTGACCACTTTTCTTTGACCTTGATGGAAAACATCAACGATGTGAAGGAGAATTCATGAGGACTTGGGAAAAGACAACCGCGGTGCTAAAAAAGAAATTATAAGACAGAATTATCTCCTTTCCTTTCATAAAGGATGATCAAGTGCACCGTTCGCTAAAGGAGATAAAATATAAAGGAAGCATTGAAGCACCTTTCCTCAGCATTTAGAGAATTCGGCCAGCTCTTATTAAAGCTGCCACTTACTGATACTTCCAGGTCATTTCACTCAGTTAGGAACCTTCTTAAGCAAAAAAGACCATTTGACCGCAGTCTGAAATGTCTTTTTCTAGGGAGATCTGCCCAAGATAGCACACCATTACAAGGTTACAAAAATTATAGAATAGAGCATGTCAAAACAGACAAGGAACAATTAAGACACAGCTGATATAAAATGTTCATTCAATTTCCCATATCATCTTTGCTCTTAATTTCAATTGAGTCAACTAAAATATGTTCAGGGAGGCCTGAAGTTCGAACGGTAAACTCAAAGCAAAGACACTAAAACGCACCACAGATCTGAGAGAAACTGGGTGATAAGTCTGTGGGTTTGTCACTAAGTTTGACATGTTTCATATTTGACTTCCGTTATTTGAACTATTGTTCATATACAACTAATGATTAAGGCAGCTTTAATGTGTTTAATATTTATATTTTTCACAGAATCTTTGAAGCCAAAAAACTATATTTTGGACAACCCCACATCCATTAGTGTTGTACCTTCTCCCCTCCGACCAGGAAGAGGTCTATAGCTGCCAGGTTGACGCAGATCTTCTCACAGAGGCCCAGCAGCAGATCCCTGATGGACACTCCAGCCCTCAGTGGCACAGAGCAACATGAGCCGTCCGGCAAGCTTATATTACACTGCCTCAAGGGGGCGCTGCCCCCTCCACGCTCCGCTGACACTGATACTGATACTGCGCCACGGGAAACATCACCCTGGAGACAGAGAAGGGGAGGGAGAGAGGAGATTAGACAGTGAAAAGAGGGTTAAAACAATAAGAGAAACAACAGAGGCAGAGTTTGAGAGGAGGAAAAACAGGCAGTTTTTCTGACATTATTTCAGTAATTCCAATGTTTTTATTTTAAGTTACTTTTAAAGCTGATACATTAAATTAAATGAGCCAAAGAGGGAGAAGATAAAGCTTCTCTATGCTGACATGAATCTCTATGATGTCTCTTTCCAGACTGACCTCATTCCTCCCCGATGTCCCGAGCTCCAGACTGGCTCCTGAAGACAGCGAGCCCTGGGATTCACGGCGACCATTGCTGCCAGAGAAATCTAAAAAATAATAATAATAATAATAATAATAATTTTAAAACCACTTTTCAATAATGTCTACAAGAAAGACAAACAGGGCAGTAATTCTAAAATGTATATACATATCCAGCATGAAAAATCGCCCCTTGCTAAACATGTCTTCTATAGTAAGAATATCAGTGATTCAGCTGTTTTCATCGTGAGACAAACAGCATGTGGTGGACACAAAATATACCCACATGTAAAATATAATACAATTTACAATTTAAATCAGAATATAGGGGCATATTGTGCGATATCTCCCCCAAAGATCAACTGCAGTTGATTATCTTTGGGGGAAACCACATCTAAAAGAATATTAAGGGCATACTGTTCAGTGGTCTGTGTTTTAAAATGAATTTCTTCGACAGAAGCATAAATTAAAAAAATGAAGTGAAATAAAGAAAACTACTGACTGTAGTTCAAGTCCGCAAGCTCTCGTTTCTTAGGGCCTTTGCCGAAGCTCCTGTTGCGGGACCAGGAGAAGAACATGCCTTTCCTCCGGTCTCCCGAATCATCCCGGCTGTCCTCGTTCAAAGATCGGCCCGACTTGCTCTTCTTGTCCTCCTGTAAGACACAAACAAAATGATTGAAGTTGGGTAAGAAAACAGTTTGCACCTGCAAAAAGCTCATTAGAGCGGAAACAGACACAGTCACAGTCAAACAGATAGACGCAGTGCTTTTCAAAACCTTTTATCTGTTGCAACTCTTCAAAATAGTTTGGATTTTTAGTAAAGTCTATGATCCGTATCCTCCTGAAATTCAATAACCATTTATTTGGGTGTGAGGAGCAGTATAGCATTTTCTATATATAATTATATATGTATGTGTGTGTTGTTACCTTCTTAGGTGTGGAGAGATTGGAGCGGTCGGAGCCAGTGGTGCTGTGTTTGGAGGTGGGGCTGCTGGGGATATAGTGAGGGTCAGGCAGGGGCCTCCCCTCCACCTCTGCCAGCATACACTCCTGGTACAGCAGAGACTTGAGGAAGCGCGTGTAGCTGTCGAATTTCATTAGGTTGAAGATCTAGGATGAAAAGGAAGGAAAGAAACAAATGCTGAAAGCACATAGTAGAAAGGCTTCAGCAGCCTTTTCAGGTTGTTGACTGCTGACACAAATGACAATGCATCCTCTGTTCAGCATGAACTGTAAATCACATGGCAATGTGTCTGTTATATGTTTGTGTGTTTTGTGTTCAAGTTGCATGTATTCGGAGGGAAAGAACAAAAAGAAGTGCACGGTGCAAGTGTGGAAGTCTGACCCAAAACTTAGAGTCAATGGCGCCACAAGAATCATTGATGAGCCCGGGGGTATTTTGGAAAAGCTCGTGTCAGGCTTTGATGCGTGTGTTTGTGTGTGTGTGTGTGTGTGTGTGTGTGTGTATCTCAAGCAGACTATGTGTGCATGTTTAATGTGTAGAAATATACAGGGTGAAGTGTTGGTAGGTTTACCTTAATAATAAAAACCACAATTTTAAAACTGCATTTTGTGCTTACTTGTTATCTTTGACTAATATTTAAATTAGTTTGATTATCTGAATGTTGAATCTCTCATTTAAGTGTGGAAAAACATGCAAAAAAAAATAAAAAAATTAGGAAGGGGGCAAACACTTTTTCACAACACCACAGACGTGATGGTGAGAATATCCTTCTAGCCTTGTGACTCTTATCAGAGTCTGAACATCTGAGCTCAGCTGCTGAAATCAATAGACCATTTCAACAATTCTCCCTCCCTCCACGACTTGCAAATCTAAGAGGCCATTCACATCCATGATGCTAGACAGCAGGCAGACATGAATAGTTGACCTTATGCTCTGTAATACTAGTACTTTTCCAACTGTTTTGTTTCCGTTTTATTTGTGATAATAATTTGTCCTTAAGTCATCTTTTCACTTCCCCCCTACGAGGAAGGTCAGAGATCAGTGACATATAATTATGCTTTCTGTTTCACATAATTGACTGCTAATCATCTTGAGTTGGTAGTTAATGCTCTCTCTTGCGTGTGTGTGTTTGTTTGTTTGATGTATACACTACCTGCAGTTGCTGCTCCTTGAACATCTCAGGTCGGGGGGCGTTGAGGATGTCGTCAGCAAGCTGAGCTTGACTGTCTATGTTCACCGGTGTGGTAGCTTTACTGGACAGGAAGCTGTTGTAGATTTCCCTGGCCCGCTGAGATAACTGGAGTAGTTTGAAAGAGTCGCAGTGGAAGAGAGGTTAAAATAGAGATTAAAAGACAAGATTTTTAGACGAAGAAAATGAGAAGTGAAGAGAGCTAAATAACACATCTCCTACTGCTTTGCTAGCGGGGGCGTAAATGGATGGATATGTGCTTGTATGTGTTTTACCTGCTTCTTGTCATTCTCAGGGACGTGACTGAAGAATTCACAAGCCTGCCAGAACAGGATATTCTCCTCACTAAACTCTTTTTTTAGGAACTCCTGCAGAACAACAAAGAGGTAAATGTGGATAATAAATGAATATAATTAAACATGACATACCAACATCAAATATGCAGCAGAAATGTAATTACTATAATATCTACAGTAACAAACAAGAGCTGTGTAGAGATGATAAACTAAAAGTGTCAGTTTAGAATTAGATGAAATGCAAGTAAATCCTTTGGTTAATCTGTGCAATAACATGAATAAAGAGTACGTACTGTATACCTGTATGACACTTATCCATCTCTGTATGTAGGTCTGACTCTATAAGCTGCTTTCCAAGCAGTAATAATTATATTAATAATACAGTATTTATTGAGGAGGAATTCCCAGTAGAGATATTACACAGTCTAAACAAAATGAAACTGCGAGCTGGCCTGACATGCCTGACCAAGTGGTTCAGCCATATATCAGACTTTTTACTAAAGTAAATCTTTTTAGCAGTGATATATGTGATTTCTCAACATGCAAACTTTTTGTTGGCTCAGCCAACAAAATCATTTCTTTTGTTTCTCTGAGAGGTTTCATTTAAATCCCCTTCATAGTTAGCGAAGGCGTTTGTGTCCTTGTGAATGTGCATGTGCTACCAATTGTCATGTGCTGTTATGTTACCGAGAAGTAGCGGACTCCCACAGGGTCCTGCAGCAGCCTCTCGAAGCAGACAGCCCAGCTGGCCACTCTCCTCTCAGTGTGGCGCCGGTGGCTCTGAACGCTGGGAAGGCTGGCATTGCTGTTCAGACTGTTGTCGCTGCTGCAGCCCTGCAGCTCCACGCTGTTCAGTTCTGCTCTCACACACACACAAACAAATACATACAACATCAAATACTTATTGTAGTCACACCTCAGTATAGCTGGAAATCTCTAGGTACCAACTTGATAGGGTGCAATGATTAAAAATAACAATTCATGATGCATCTGTTTTTGACTTCAATATTTTTTTACTACCGTATATGTAAAAATTCACAACAGCAGAATCAACAGACAATATGTGATGGGCTGGGTGATGTAGTTACAGTACATACTAAGATACTGTAAATAAATGTTTTAGCCACTTTGCTGCCTTGTCCTGGTTTTCTCTGTCTGCAGGGTCTAAACCTGAAGGCAACACTATCAGCTGATAATAAGCCCAGAAAAACACCCATACAGCAACTCATTTGTTGTAAATGCATTTACTTTAGAAATCACTACGCCTTAAGGGTCTCCTATTCTTGCCACAATCTAGGTGTCTGTCTGTGACATAATATAGAAAATATATGCAAAAATCACATATAAAATAATCAAACTGATGTTAAACACAATGAACTATGTACGTATGTATGCAGTTGGGCAGATTAGTGAAACAACAAGATCAGGAGCCAAAAGGAAAAGGGAGACAAGCGGAGAATAACTAAATAACGCAGCTTCAGGCCTGACGAACTGAAAGTAGGCAGCTCAGTCGAGATAAAACAAAATACAAGAACTGCCAGAGGGGAGCCATCACCGGTCAGATGCCCAGGACGACGCAAATCCTATAAATAAACTGAAAGATCAGTATCCTGCCCAAAGCTGTTCTGCGTGATATAAAACTTGGAAACTTTGCTATGAATGGATAATTCCAGTGTGATTTCCGCTTTTGAACATTTTTTCACCCATTTAATATTATCAATGACAATTTTCACTCTGAAGTTATTTTTAATCATGTTTACTCCCATTCAGTTCTGAATGACATAACTCCGGAGACTTCTGCTTCACTCACTAATGGTTTTGTATTTCTGCGAATGAGAGGACAACATCAATAAATTCATTTTCTAAACCACTGTTCCTCCTCTGTGTCACAGTCTATCACAACACACAGCCTGAAGAGATCATCAGTCTATTACAAAGATATTCCAACAAGACTAAGTGTACCATAACAGTAACATCAGGCTATAAAGGCAGGAATTGTTATGTTAACTGTATGGTTTTTGCTTTTGTACATTTTTCTCATCAGAATAAAGATTATATCAAAAGCAAGCAGTAGCAAACTCATCATTTAAGAAACCAACAAACCAACCAAGCAAAATGCTTTTGACAAGATTAATTCTCAAAGTTAAACCAAGCTTGATTTTAAACAGTTAGATATCACAATGTCTGCATCTTTCGTAAAACAGGGTTTACATCTGTTCTTTATTGAAAAATGGTGATGTCACCTACATCTATGAACCAATATTTGAATCAAAATATGAAAACAATTTGAGGGGTCAGCCCAGTGTCAATGAAATGTGATCAAACCACACCCACGCATTCCCAATGTAGCAGCTGAGGTTTTGAAACTCCTAATAAATGAGAACTAAGTATTTTTATCTTTCCAAACTTCAACTTGACTGTTGCTTATCGTTATTGAGAAATATTTTAGATATGAAACCAAGTTTTTAATGGGCTTTTAGTAAGATTACTAATTAACTTTTTGATGTCAACTTCTCAAAAAGGGCACCTTTTAAGACCAATGCAAAAAGAAGACAACCGTTTGGAAATGTTTTGCTGTAAAATTCAGTTCACTGTTATGTTGTAATGAAGATGGAGACGAGCAACACCAAAAGCATTTCAGACTAGCAACCGCATCTTGAAACACAACAGTCAGCCACTACCAACAGACACGTTTAAACTCATCTGATCCTCAGTCTGCAGTCGGCAGCTGCAAAAACATTCATTTAACAAACTACATGCATCTTGTGATCCACAAATTTTTTAAGCTTCTTCTTAAACTTTACATCCTTACAAGGATGTAGTCAGTAAACTAAAGGATAAGTACTGCTGTCAATATCTCCTTCGCCTAAAGTCTGCATTTGCACAAGCAGCACTGGTTGTCTCCTCACCTGGGTAGAGCTGGTAAGATCCTGTGTGGTGCCAGCGGGGCAGGTAGCGAATCTTAAGGGGTAACCAAGCCCCTCCATCCATACTCACCCTCTCAGGGCCTCTCGTAAACTCAAACAACACCAGGTTGAACACACACACACACACACTCACACACACGTATGACAGGGAGGAAGAGAGAAGGAGGGAAAACAGGAAGAAAAGAAGAGGGACTGTAGGAGAGAAACCCAGCTGACAACCTGAGAGACCACACAGAGAGTCAGGTCACAGCACACACACGCACCTGCGTGTACATTCACTCTCATACACACACACACACACACACACACACACACACACTTCCAGGTAGGTAAGTGATACAAGCACACGCAGGCCTTGAGATGATAAATAATTCAGGGCCGAGGGAGGAGGGAACTAAAAACGGCTGAACCCACACACGCGTATGCATGTTCACGCACACACAGGCACACACAAACTGCAGTATTGATGACAAGCTTGTTAAAGGAAGGCCACTACTAAGACTAATGAGGCCTGCAGCCACACACACACACACTCAGAATAAAGAAGAATATCCGTCAACTTACTCTTTTCTTGACCTTTCTCACAGACAATAAATCTAAATTTGTAAGAAAGGTTTACAACAAGGCACAATACAAAATATATATACACTATCAGTCGTATAGTTAACACTGTAATTCTGCTGTAGGCCTTCAGTCGCACTCTAATATTCAACAGTCACACAGGGACAGTTACTCATGGACTTATGCACTCAAGAAATGGCCTAAATTCATGCGTATAGTAAATTTGATGTTATTTCCACAATTGATTCTCTCATATTTTCTATTTGTGTGTATTTTACCTGTATTTAAAAGTTTGCTCTAAAAACATACTTGACCCTTCTACACTGAGTCATGAATGCATAATTATGGACAACTTTCAATGATAGATTAAGTACATGTTTTGCACTTTATCGTTGTATTTAAATTTTTCTATGAAATGAAATAAATGCAAGTTATATTAAACATATAATGAAAGTTGCTCGCTGTCCTCTTAATCACATTCTTCATATATTTTGTTAATCCATCTATAATTTTGTCAACCCATTTGTCCATGCTGTTTCTCGTTTTAATCGAGGGTCTATGGTTGAAGGATGTTGTATTGCTGTACAGATTGTAAAGGAAGAAATTTGTGAGATTGAGCTATACAAATAAAATTCACCTGACTTGACCTGTATTTGTGTTTCTGTCTATGTCCATGTCCAGTTATAAAAAGCTGTCGTTACATATTTCTGATCAATCAGAAATCACAATTTAGATACATTATGAATAAAATGTAACAATAGTAGAGACGGAGGATGGATAGAAGTTGTTTGCTTATGTTGCCAGGCCTCTGTCAAATAATACAGCCACACTCACACAGTCCTGATGAAGCCAACCAGTTAAGTTATTGATTGTTAACTCTAATATCAAGATAATGTTGTTTTTTTAAATTTCACTTGGATTGTTGCTGATTTAATAATGAATATTTAATGTTATGGAGGAAAACTAGAGATTTAGAACCAAGTTTTCAGGGCCTTTAAAACTGCCGTTTGAATAAGTAGAGTCTGTGTTACACAGGAGTTAAACTGGCAAAAGCATTCTCGATAATGCTGGACAACATTTTTCCACCACCATCACATATAAACAACACCCTCATTTTGCCTATTTTGCTTCTCACAAAAGAATCAGCAATCTCTACAAGTGTTATATGAAAGGAGGCAGAATTAGAGACACTGCTTGTTGCGAGAAGCCCTATTTAGATCTAAATCGCAAACATCTCATCAGTTTGATTTGTTGAAAATGTAAAAACAACTTTCTCACAGAACTGTCTGCTTAGTTGTGCAGGTTGCAAACTCAACAAGATAACATCGTCATGTAACCTTCCCTGAGTTAATGAGTTTCCACTAAACTCACAAACAAAACATCCTCTCTTTCAGAGACACGTGGTGTGAATAAGTGCTCATAAACAAACATGTCTGCCATGGCTTCTACATCCCTTTTGTCTTGATTCTCACCTCCTATTCCCCCCTTTTATCACCCATGTGTGATAAATTGTGTCTTTCAACTGCATTGTAAGGCGTTAAATTGCTATTAGAAGTCTCCCAAATCCAAAACCTTTTGTTTTTGTTGGCACATGCTAATTGCACACAAGACACTTAACTTCAAATGAGGTCCAGAAAAACACAAAAACACCACAAGGGAACACAGAATCTTTTACATACAATTACACTGAACCTTCAGATATCAAACTATTCCTTATTAATATCTGCATCACAAATACACAAGGATTAGGAGAGTAAAGGTAAACTTAATTTAGTCTCTCCCTGTAAGGTCAACACCTTTTTTTGTCTAATGCTGTGTGTCATCCATGGCTTACTTGTTGTGTAGTCTTGTTGTGCAGCTGATATGTTTACAAATTTGCGACTATCTTTAGGTTACAAGAGCCAAGCAGACAGAGGTGGGGCGGAAATTGAGCGGGTCAAACCAGAATGTCTGTGGTTTTATGAATTCCGTGAAAGCAGCCAATGATGTGTCCTTAGAAACATCAACAAGAATCTCATAAAATGCTTCTTGAAGTTACAATTGAAGAATGGGGGAAGCCAATTCAATAGTGTGTCGAATAGTGTTGAAGAGTGTGTCATAATAAACAGAAACTGGCAGAGAATACATTGAGACATAATGAGAAAGATAAAAGATTATATGTAGAATATGTATTTAAGAAAACAGATCAACTCACCTCCATCGGAGACTGCAGCGGACTGTAAAAAAGCACAGAGAGACATCGATTAGGATCTCATCCTCATCACACATTCATAAAAAAATAGAACAGTACGTGAGGGCCAAGAGGCAGCTGCCCGGGCATGCACTTTTAGCCACATGGAGACAACAGACAGGCTGTATTTCTTCCCAAAGGGCCCGACCAATTAACACGCACACACTTTCTAACTAACACAGTCAGGTTAGCGCCCACACTCATTGTCTTGTGTGTGGGTGGAATCATCTGTGAACTGGCTGTGCTTGCTCTGCAAGAAAACCTCCTCACAGGGGTGTGGCTTTACTGTGTGTATGTGTGTGTGTGTGTCTGAAAAGAGGGGAACTTTTAGGCCTACCTGCCCCCGATTTCACAAGGAAGTGCGATGTTTACTTGCATATCTCACAATCACTTATTTTAGAATTCAACATGCAGCTACACAAAGCATATCCAAACAGACAAACACACACGTTATTAAAATCTGCATCAAATCAACTGTCTTTACTGTCTTCCTATTTTTTCCACTCACACAAACACAAACGGAGACAACTCAATTCAGACTCAAATTCTATTTCCCTAACATAGACACAAAGCAGCACACAGAGACACACACGCACACACACACACACACACACACACACACCAGCATACAACACAGATTTTTATCCCAGACATGCTGAGCTTGGATGAGATCATTTAATGCAGACATCAGTAATGTAGCTAACTCTGGAACATAGTCGAAACACTCTGTGAGTCAGAGAGCGCAAAACAAAAAGAGAGGAGTAGACAAAAGGGAGAAAGAAAGAGGCAGAATTGAGACGGCAGAGGAGGGGTGAGCAGCAATTTAAGACAGAACTGTTTGCCAAAGAGAATATAAGAGAATAACAAGGAAAGTGAATAGTGGAGAATATCGAACTAACATCGGCGGTCTGGATGAAACAAAAAAATCAACACTGAGGCAACACAGTCAATCTGTCAGAGGCTTTTGATGCTGTTAATCTGACCACCAATCTTGTTAGTGATGGCGTGGCATTAGTGACGTCATATGCTTACCAGTATTTACTTGGACAGACTGTAGAGAAACTATGTGGCTCTGAAAATATTTTGTTCCACTATAAATTGTGCGCAGGATGACTTTAAAAAAAAAAAAAAAAGTTAGTTCAAGGACGACGCGTTTGTGTTCAAAAAATGAAATGACTCAAACTGAAACTGATGCTAAAATAAAAATAGAAACTGAATAAGCCAGTTTCCACACTGTTAAATTAATAAACAGTCACACAATATGGAAAAGCCGTGCTGTTTGATGTGGCCCCCTCAGAAAAACATCAAGATGCAGCATCTTATATCACTAATACACACGCACACGCACACGCACACACACACACACACACACACACACACACAAACCAAATCCATCTTAGGTTCAACTATATACAGGCTTTACAGTAAGCGGGTTTCTTCAGTGCATGTAGGTGTGTTAGTAACCTGGTTTTTCATGTGCATATAAACACACCAGTTAGTCATAAAGTCGGTTTTCAAAACATTCACACAGCTTTTACTGTAAAATCTCATATTTATCCGATTCACTACAAAACTGTTGTGTACACAAAACCTGCAACATCCTGACACAGATTGGATGTACACTTGTAAACCACATAAATCTTAATGCCCCCTCCACACACACACACACCCCGGTGCAGCGTGCATGCTGGTTTGTTTCATGTGTGCACCTTGGCCATTTCCTCACTTGAGCCAAGCTGTCCTGGCCAGATGGCACAGGCGGTGTAATCACTGGGATTATCTATTTCAGACTGTCCCTGGAAGAGCGGCGGTTGGCACTGGTGTGTTAAAGAGATTTGATGTGACTTTATAAGAGTTGATTATGGTCAAAGCACCGCAGAGGACAAGAGAAAATGACAGAGGCAGAAACCTCAGCAGTGGAGACTGGTTACCCGATCCTCACACTGATTAGAATCCCACACATTTCTGTTTCACACACATATCAGTGTCTCCGATGTGTGTTCATGTGTGTGTTACGACATGCTGTGTATTTCATATGGGTATAGTCAATGTATGCATGTGGCCAACATCTGCTAGAGACGTCTTTTGTATGTAGGGTGCATTCTTTTGCATTTGGGAATGGATGTGTGTGTGTGTGTGTGTTCCCCCCCTCCATCCACACATCCCTATTCAGCTTCAGTGTGATCACTTCCAGACGTACTCTGTGGTGGAGCGGCTTGGCCCCTGGTCGAGGCCCCAAGTCCCCTCTCTTCTCTCTTTTCTTCCTCTCTAACCTATTTTCAAACTCCCTCCCTTTGTCTTCTATTTTCTTTCTATCCAGTCATCATGCTTTTTCTTCTTCTGTTCCTTGATTACCACCTTTCTCTTTCTACTCTCTTCATTCCCTCCATCCATCAACCTTTCCTCTGTCATTCCAGTGGTGTTCCCCTCCTCTCCTGGCAGATCCTGGTCATTCCTGACAGCCCACAGGGAATGACTGGGGTTTTCCAGACTTTCCCTCCATTCCTTTTAAAGATTCTTTACCAAAACCCCTATCCACAGTGATGCATGCATCTGGAAAACTGGAGAATTATAATATCAAATATATCTCCCACAGTCTGTAACAAACCCACTTGCCAGTTCATAGCTTCCATGTGCTCTCAGCCTACATCGCTTTATTACACTACTACATCATTACTGGCAGTGCGGCTTTACTGATATGTCATAGCTCCAATATTGTCTACAGTTATTGTGTGGTGATACTGACTTCCATAGATATTAATGGGGCTTTTATGTGCCCCATCATACAGTAAATGTCTGGATAAGATCAGCAGAAAAAGTGACATAGCCGCACATAACTGATAGTTATGATTAGGGTTTCCCCATTTGTGGAGGACTTGGTTTTTGTTAGATGAAAAAAGAAAAAATCCAAGCTAAACCTCTCAATGTGTGTTAGAGTTAGGAGTTTGGTGGATTCCTGCAGAGCTGTAACTAATGGTTTCTTTTTATCAGTCAGCACATTATGCATTCACCACTTAAACTGTCTTAGAGTCATAATGCAGCATGACAGCTAGCAATATTTTATTATGTTTCTGTCTAAGGACCTGCCAAACTGATTTTGTTTTTGCAGAAATAAAATGTTCATTACAGGAATAAATACCTTCATTAAATACAACCTTTAGAGCAGTGATTGACAGTAGCAGTTTGGTCAGGTCTATTGCTCCGACATGTCACATGTTCACATTTAGGTGTTGCCTCATATTTCAGGTTTTGCCCAATTCAATCAATAAAACTAACAAATCACTAATATTACTAGAACCGATATTGATCTGGCTCAACAGCAGTCGTAAATCTACTGTAGATTTATACTGAATTAATATTAGTACCCCCCCAAAAAATTCCATAATTAATGATAAAGTCAAATTTATTATTAATTCATTAATTTATCAAACCCCAAGGTGACTTCTGTCTTCAGATCTTCAAAATTTATGTCCCTAAACTAATTGATTGACTAATTATTTCAACCCTTATTGGCAGAAATCATCATAGATAGATGTTAATGATAAACCTCATCTATGTCGTAACTGTAACAGGTTTAGTTGCCAAGTTTTTAGTGGCACCTGGCAAATCTTGAATTAGATCTTGGAAGAATATCCTGGTTTACTGAGAAGTCCCGGCTGCATCTGAACAGTGATACTGTGGAGATATTGTGGACAGTTACTCACTGTGTTAACATCAGACACCCTCACACCCACTTTAACAGAAGATAAGATATGTCTTCATAACACTCATTTGCAGCACACTGGTCTGAATCATATCCACAATCATTTTTTATTTCCAGTTTACTTGATGATACATGTTACTCATCAGTCTTTATACAGAAATCTGTTTCCTACATAACGGATGCGACTGATAGTAGTTAAGATAGTTTCAGAGGTGTAGTAGCTTGTACTAATGTTGTTGATCAGTAGCAATGAAATACTCCACTGGATTGTGTGTCTTTATAAAACATGGTTTCTTTGTGTGCAGGTCCAAACACGTTTCAGCTCCCTGAACATAAAATGTTACCATGTAGCCACATGCACAGCCTGTTTATGTATGTGTACGCATGTGAATGTGTGTGTAGGGAGTGGCGGTCACCCTATGTGCAGGTCCCTAGTGCTTTATTAGCTGTGACTAGTGGGAAAGAGGTAGCTTACATCATCTTGTTATACACCCTGGACGTTGGCTTCAAACTACACCTAAACACATGTTACAATTTACAGCCGTCCATTCTCACTGTTATCATAATATTAATACCTGAGAAGCCATAAAAGTCTCTTTAAACAGTCATGTTTCCAAAATGTTCCCTTGTCTGTATGCTGTATGTGCGTCTAGGTGGATGATGATTCCTGGAAAAAGACATTCTGTTTTACACGATGAGACACAGAGCAGCCAGTAACACTTAACAGGGTGAATTAAATATGTCTATCTGTGGGAGAAACTGTCAGGGATAACATATGCAACGGGCGCTCACAAAGACAACCCTGTTTGTACCACAGGAACCTATTCCTGGCTCCGTCACTGCAGCTCTAACAGCCACCTTTGGTAAGGAATGAGAATCTCCTCTTATGTAGGTGTGAGAGTGAAATGAAAGATGACTGAATAAACTGAAATATGGAAAAAGACTGAACATATCCTCTAAGTGGCATTACTGGTATTACTACGGGAGACCACACCTGTAACTGAACAACTGACAGACAGACAGACAGACACACACACAATTCACAACGCAGATTTCAAACCTGCACATGCTCAAACATCCTCGCTTCCAGCTGAGGAGGAAGCTGTTCCTCCAACAGTCCCAATGTGTGCGTGCCTGTGTGTTTACTTTTGAATATGAGGTGAATAGTGGCTGCTATTGAGAAGACCAGAGTGACCCTGCCAGGACCATGAAACCGCTTAGCGTTACTGTAGCTTAATTCTAAGGGGGAAGATGAGCCGAACAAACTTATTAGCTTCTGATGATCCAAAAGTGAGTAAAAAGAGTCTCTGCAGGTACGGACGCAAGGGACAGGGGGGAAGGGGGGGGTTGCTTTCCATGCAACACTGATTTTCAGAAAGATTCACAAACATTTTAAAATGTTTTTATTCCAATGTGAAATCTTCTGTGACTGTCTCTGGAATTCTGGGAAAGCCTAAATCCCCACAATGCACTGAGGAATCAATATCTACTCCCCATGAAATAAAGGAATGCAGATAATGTTTGTTTGTCTACAGTAAAGCAACTCAGGAGATGAGACCTGAGGCTGAGAGGGTGATAAATGTCTGTTTTACTTGGCTCCTTGCCTTTTATGCATCACTATCACACAGACAGAAGAGGAAAGAGACATGAATACAATACAATCTGATCAAATACCTCTGTCTGGACACCCACATACATATGTACTCACAGCTGCCAGTTAACACGCCTAATTAAGTGAAATACACCAGAACTGATTCAGCTTACCTCTCTATTGTTTTATAGCCTGTTTTTTCACAGAGGCAAAAAACGAAAGTCTTTTTGTCTTTGCCTTTGTCTCAATTTCTGGTCTTGTCCCTACCTCTGTCTCTATCTCCTGCTCTGCTCCAAAACACATCTGGCTTTGAGAGGAAGAGAAACAGCCTGTTTCACTTCACCTTTGTGCTTCCCCAGCCCGCCACCACTGTCTACAGAATGGATTGTTCATTTTAACTTCTACTCCATTTCTTTCCCTGAGAACCTCTTGTCTGCCGTCTAATTTATGTCCATTTTCTATCCGCACCCCCTCCAATCCCTGAATGACAGATTCAATCTCCTTTTCTCTTTCTCTTCCCAGTTCCATCCATCTCTGATATCCTCTCTATATAATACTGATGCTATGCAACCAGGAAAAATGCAGCAGATTTTATGTTGTGGCTTTATTAGCGAATTCTTATTTTTGCCTCCATGGATATGAATAAATAAATGAGTAGATGAGTAAATAAGTATTCTCATTCTTTCCATACACTTTTATTAAAATATACTCCAAGTTCAGCACTTTCTGCAGACCACATGCAAAGCAAAGAAAGTGAGTGTGTGTGTGTGTGTGTGTGTGTGTGTGTGTGTGTGTGTGTGTGATCTACTCACTGTATTAAAGTTCCAGACCCGCTTGAAGGAGAGCCTCTTCCTTAGGCTCATCCTGCTCTCCTCTCACAGAGGAGAAAAACAAACTGACTTCTTAATCTACATATCTAGCACACAAAAACATTCACACACATACACACACACACACACACACACACACACACCCTGATGCTGACTGAGCTTCTTCGGGAGGTATCTAAGACAGGAAACTCTTGCAGACAGCTGATTCGGATGGAGCCATGGCTCGGCACATCTGTCACACACACGTTGAATTGGCTATAACTATCTGCTAAAGCTGCAAGAACCAAACACACACCGTTTGTCTATCACTACATTATATAGCCCTCTCTCTCTGTCTCTCTTGCTCTGTCTCTCTCTCTCTCTCTCTCTCTCTCTCACACACACACACACTCCTCCACACACTGAGCTGACAGACTAGGAAGTTACATTCTCTCGCACAAGCACACACACGGCTCCGTTTCCATAGTGAAACGCCCCCATCAGGCAGCAGTTACCGAGAAGGGGAGGGAACAAAGGTCAGTCTGCCAATCATGTCGCAGCACAGCTATTATCTCTCCACCCTCCTCCTTCACCTCACTGTTCAAATCACAGTGACAGGCAGGTTCAAGTCTGATCAAATTCAGCTGTTTCTGATCTTTTCTGGTGATGTAAGAAGCCGTTTTTGTGTTTATTGCTTCATGTATTTAAAAACACTGAGTAGAGAGGAAGAAAAGATTAATGAAAATCCTGCTGGTTTGCTAAAAGGTCAATTGCAGCTAACAAAGGCACTTCACAGGAAAGAGCAGCGTACTTCAACACACACTCGCTCTTTCTCACACACAAACAAAGGCTGCAATTGAACTTGTGCATATGGCCTTAAGCCTACACCTAGCTCCCCCTAATTTCCTGTTTTGGCAAAAAAGAGTTTCTCTCACACCTTCTCTCATACTTCCACAATCTGTCTTTTTGAGCCCACTGTCTTCGACAGTGATGACTCACTGGAATAAACTGTACACTGGTTGGAAAACACATGCAGTAAATGAGTGTGTGTCTGTGTCTGTTTAACCTGTTTAACCAGCAGTATCCCTCTGAGCTGCACTGTGCGAGTATATATCTGTGGATGTCCAATTACAAGTACTGTATTTCATAGAGTGTGTCTGTGTGTAAGGCTGATTTATTCCTCTGTATTAATGGGTAAAGACTTTCCATGAAGATTTATATTGTCTCCCTTACACAAGATAATTAACTGGTTGAGTGTTTCTAGACTGTAACGCTGTGACAAATCCAAATATATTACAGCAAAAATGTCTTTTGTATTTGCAAAAGCATCAAAGAGCTGAGCAAAAAAAAAAAACCCTGAGAAAACCATTATACATTAAGAATTAAGGGTCTTTATCGACTAGAAAGTCTTGTAATGTTTCCTATAATTTTTATGTAAAAGGGTCATTTTAAAGACTATTGGCCATAAACAGGTGATATTCACTGCCCTCTATTCAGCAACACAAGTGCCATTTCAGGGCATGGAGCTCCAAACGGTGCACCATATTGTTGTTAAAGTTAATGTTAACCTTCCACTCTTCCGTATCATAGCAACATCAGAGATGGCTCCAGCACTCAGCCCCCCTCACTCCCAAACACACACACACACACACACACACACACACACTGAGGCTGATGGTGCTGCCAAAACTCTAATTACCAGTACTGCTGCTAGCGCTAAAGAGGCCGCCCAGTAGAACCCTAAAACTTCCAAGTTTGCCTGGTTCAGCTAATTACATCAAGTGTACCTCAAATACCAGTAAAGCCACAGTGTTCTAATTTTATTTCAAAACAGCTCGGTAGTCATTCAGACATCCTCAACACGCCAGGAACAGCTATAAGTCGTGTAACCTTTGTTCAAGCTCAGCCCAAAACATATCTGTCAATCGGTGGGAAGAGAGAGAGGTGCCAGACGCCGTGTGGAACAAGTGGGATTGACAAAGTTTAAACTGGCTAAATCCACATCCTGCTGAAAAAAGGAAGAGAGAAGAAAGAAAAAGAGAGGAGAAGAAAAAAGAGAAGACAGGGATTTCTAATGTCTCACTCCTCTCTTTAGCCTGATTCCTGTGGTCTAGCCAAGCATCTTTTGTTTTCTTTGTGTGAGTCTGCGTGTTAGATCATAGTTTTTTCTAGGGCAGTTCAACGTAAGAGGGATAGCGTATTCTCTTCAGCAAATCTGATGACAGTAATACCACAGGACTACACATGGAGACAGATGCACTCTTGTGTGCACTCAACGCATGCACACGCACACAAAAAGTTAGCACTGAGTGTCACATTTCTGTGCAACGACACATATTTACATAGTTAAATTGTACGTGGTTGGCTAACCATGTACAAAGCATTTACTATACACACAAGCATATATTGATTTGTTGGCATATAAACTAAGTGGATTATATCTGTGAATTAATTACCTGACATTTCCAAATCCAATATTGACATAAAGTAGTCCTGCTCATGAATAGATAAACATAGCTAGATAAAAGCGCAGCTCCTTACTATTAACCAAATATCCCCCCTGACGGCTGACAGAATCCTATCATCTCATTGTGTATTGCCATATTGTCCAAATCTACCTTTGTCGTTGTGCCTAACCCCTGTATATAGCATGGTTGTTAATTTGTTTTTAACATTTTTCAAACGAATATCATTACAAAAACATTCAAAAGGTCAACACTAAATAAATAGTGTGAGAACATGATATCATAGTGTGAGATACATAATATCATCTCTGTCGAGAAAAAGGATCCATATACCATATTTTTACTACAGAAAAGAGTTTATCATTCCTGCATGCAAACACTTATATCCAACAAAACTCAACAGTGCCCTCTGCTGTTGTTATTAAGGTGAGGCATCAAGTACAGCAGAGCGAGAGGGGGGGGAGCTTTTAGTTTCTTCAGATCATTTCCTTTTGATGCTACAAGAACCACTGATTATTTACATGTGACAATAAATCAGTAACAATGAGGTAAAGAGGCCACCAGCTGAAGGCAACAGCACACTCATATAATGATATTTAGAAAGTCAACATACATGTGGCCAAAATAACAGATCTGTCATCAAACTGCTGACTGTCAGATTTCTATTACACATGGAGACATATACCACTTCTTAATATTTAACTTCATGTGACTCACATGTGTTGCTGCCTTTGAAACTGTGATTTACAGTGGTTGCTGACTAACAAGCTGGTGCATCAGTCACAAATGTTGCAAAATTATGTGATAAGGTGACGGGATCGATCTTTAAAACATGATGATGACTCATGCCAAGCAGAGGAAAAACTACACTAGCAAAGAGGAACAGGATATTTACTTAAAATCACTTCAAACTTAAGCCTCAAATTGTTACAGGTTTTGTATAATAATGTCTACTCCTCTGTATTTTTAAGTGCATTTAATTCACAGTCCAGCCACTGACTTATCACATGATACTGTTTGATTGTGCTGATGTGATAAACTGCACTCATCTGGCACTTGATGAAGACAAAAAGGAGCACTTGTGTTTATCTGAAATTGAAGCTACATCTGATGTGTCTCCTGGCCTCCTGAGGTGTTTCATGTACAGGAGCAGTGTTGAGCCTGTCTCATCATCTGATTTTCCTACCCCGACACACTATGCTCACAGGGGATATCACGAGGAACACACACATATACACACACACACACACACACCCTCACACAGTAAGAATACACATAGAAGAAGAAATGTGTGTGCAGGTTATCTTTGAGCATGAGATTGTGTGCTTATTCACTTTTTTGGAGGGACATGAATGAGTTTTCTTATGCCTGTGTATGTGTGTGTGTGTGTGTGTGTGTGTGTGTGTTGGGTCAGAGGGCTTGCAGGCCGATCTTTTCTCACTGCTGTGTTTAGTGAAATAATGTCCTGTGCTGCTTTCCACTAGAGTGTCAAAACCCCCTCACTCAAGATTGTACACAGTACACACACACACACACACATACACACATACACACCTAACCGTACTGACTACATAAAACAACCCTGTGGATACTATAATCTCACTGCACAAAATATTACCTACATTAGCACATTTTACATTTGGTATATATGGTATATATATATATTCTATTTTTTTTGCAACTAGACATACAGTAACTAATGAATATGAATAGCAGACCACATTAACATATCAGAATATGTTTCTCACAACAACTTTCATTAAGATCCATGGGAAACAAATACAACACTCTCCACTCTTGGTGCCCTGCAGTTTTTGATCTAATAGACTGAATCAAATAATCAACAGGTTTCCTTTTAACTCAAAAAGAGCCAAAAACAGCCTGGTGATTGGCCTGCACAGGTCACATGATCTCCCATTCCAGAGATAGGCCTTGTAACTGAAGTTTCAGTGCATTCAACACATTTTAATTTAAATATATGTATTGGAGTGTAATTCGATAAAGCCATAAGAATGACAAAAAGAGAGAGCTGTAATATTAAGCAGTAGCTCTGATTTGTTCTGTTGCTCCTAGATTCAAATAAAATAGTTTGATGAGGTGACCAAAAAAATCTAGTCATATTTTTAATATAAAATATTAATCAATAATATAATAAAAATTTAAAGCATCTGCTTCAGTAACACTGGTTGAAAACAAGTCACGACTGTATAACACAACCTGCATGCAATATGCGAGGAAGCCTGGGAGTCATCAGTGAGATCTGACTGCATCAAATATAGGAAGAGCACGCACACACACACGCACGCACACACACAATTCCTGCATACACACACACACACACACACAATTCCTGCACACACACACATGCACACACAGCTCGTTACTCACTGGTTCAGCCGCCGTTTCAGAATCCACGCTTAAAGTTTGCTGCTCCATGAAGGAAGAAACAAGTAATCCTCAACACTGCATGTGAGAGCTCCCCTCAGCACACATTGTCATCAGCTGAATGTGTGTGTGCGTGCATGTGTGTGCATGCAGAGAGATGAAACGTCAGAGCTTGATGGCTTTCAAATGTCCAAACCGCTACAGAATGTTGCTGTTGCTCGTTTCCCCTTTCCTCTCTCTCTCTCTCTCTCTCTCACCCCCCCTCCTCCCCTCCCTCTCCTCCTCTATCTATCGCCTCCCTTGCCCTGCCTCTCTTCTCTCCCCCTCCTCTTTCACTGCTTTTCCACCCACCCTTGTATAATTTCTATTCCACCCACACTGCTGTGGTCTGAAAGACGCGCCGCACATACAACACGTTCTAGACGAATGCGGAGGCACGGCTGCAGAGGGAGACCCCTGCCATTAAGGAACACACACACACACATAAGATCAGCGCTGACTGAATGTGTTACCCTCAGTGCTCTTCTGTCATCTGCTTAGTATGCCCCACACATGTCTGGAGCACGGAGAGTAAACTGACATTCATGATGGGTAGAGATGGGGTGGTGGGGGGGGGATGGATGCACTGAGTGTTTAGCAATGATCTATTCTGGAGGAGTGAGAGGCGATGGAGCAGACAGCGAAAGAGATACTGACATGCACACAAGTAGAAGGAGAGTCAGGGAAACATCGAGTTGACAGCAATGATTGATATCTGAATCCATGATATGGCTTGTGTACAGCGGAGCTAAGAAATAGTTGCATTCCTCAACATGCCTTGACAGACAGTGGCAGTACTCACCCTAACACCCCCCTCCCACACTGCCCATCCTCTACATGGCCCAGGGGTGAGGAAAGCGGGTGAAGCACCACTTCACTCACACTGAGCACTGATAAATAAGTATTTTACTGACAGCAGCACACAGGAGGCAGTCAATCACATCACAGGAACACAATGTTTTTCACTCTACGGCACCACAAACATCACTTTAAAACAGCTTTAGAAAGGGGTTTTGAAGTAATGTCAAAAATATATGCTGGCCCCGTTTTCAGATAAGTCTGCAGATAAAGTTCCTTTATACATCCATATGACTTATTCCATGTCACAGTTACTGCCTGTCCCAGCACTATATTTACATGCATATGTAAAAAACACATAGTATTAATAAGTCTCATTCTTGACTTATTAATAATTATCAATAATAACTTCAAAGAAAAAAACCTTAGCTCAAGGTCACCTTTCTATCTTTTTCCAGAGCTTTCATCTGCATCTCACAGCCTTCCACTGGAGTTTAATGAACAACTGAGCCATTATTGGACCTTAATGAAGACTGACTTCATAAAAAAAAAAATACTCAATATTTTGTGCATTAAAACATTTTTTGTTGGTGTCATGTCATGACAACAAAATCAACAGTCTGGGTTCTGTGTAAAAAATAGTTTAAAAACAGCATGCCAAAAATTACACCAAAATTAATATGAGCCCACAGCAATCACAGTTAATCAAATCAAACGAATAAATTCACTCTTTTGGTCACAGTGGCTCCCCTGCGGCTCAGCTAGGCATCATATTGGACACCAAAATGGTTGTAAGTTTACAACATATCCTCCTGACTTGACCAAATGAAACTGCTAAAGCTTCATATTAGCGTCAGCTGAACTTTAAAATGCATTTTTGGACAGAATGAGGATTGTGGATTTGCCTGCCGTACTTAGATATGGGCATGTGAGTACTGTGTCACGAAAGACACAGTACCATTTAAGGTTTATGATGTTTTTTAGTCAAACCACTGATGGTTTGACAAACAATTATTCATGATAATATTTTGCCTTTCTTAAATATTATAATTATTAGAGCATTATATGTTAGCTTTAAACGCTAACTGTGTGTTTTTTGAGCTCTTTTGCAGAAAACAGCTGCCTGTTGCGGCCGAAAACAAGACTATGAGAGTAGTAGTTACAGACTGGACAGCTAAACAATTAGCTGAAACTCGTCATAAAGCCACATGGCCCGGGAATGTGACGTTGAGCTTGTATAAACCTAATAACCATAAAATACTAGGTGACATTATGTTGTGTTTTTGACAAATATTTTGCACTTAAGTGTCCGCTTAAATTAAACAATACGTGCATCCCTCTACAAAGGGTCTCACAGCTTGTGAAGAATGAAACACAAAGCAGTAAATTGAATACACGAGTCAAAACATTTACCCCTGAGGGAACATGCTGCCAGACAGCCCAACAGCTGATTATTTTTTACATGTAACTCGCTTCTCTGAGACATATGCAGAATAAATATCTTTTTTTTTTTTTTGGGAATTGTCTCTCCCACCAGACACCAACACTTGAGCTCCACTGGAGAGAATTTTCATCTTCCTCTACCTATCATTATGTTGCAGCTTACGGAGGAAACAGAAGCAATCAGCCCTGCAATCAGCCTATTGTGTGCATCGTGTGGTACTTGAATGTGTGCATATGACCTCTAAATGATTATTTGTGCCTCCTGTCATTCGTGAGTCTTGCTAGTAAATAGCTTGTACAGCTGGGACCAATTGCACCTACAATGACTTTGACCACTTGAGAATTGTTTGTGTGTGTGTCAGCCTCGTTTCAAATGTTTAATTCAGTTAGCTGCATGTGAGGCTGTTTTTTTTTTTTTTATCTTGCTGACTCTAAAATCACTTTCTATAGTTTGAGACATTAAAACAAAGTCACATAAGAACATATGCATGTACAGTATATGTTAACACACAGCAGATACTCCAAACCAGGATCAGCACGCAACTGGAAAGTGGCAGATGTGTACAGCCTGACTTCCTTCCCTTTACTGCTGTCATAAGACATTGTCTGTTTATTTGCATATGTGTGTATGTGTGTAATGGTTAAGTGTGTTAGGGTCAAGCTCTACAATTAGACACATCACAAGATAAGCAGCAAGCCTCAAGGTCTGGCAACACACAGAGCATACATTACTGTGCATGTTGTGTACACACACACATGCGCGCGCGCGCGCGCACACACACATACACACACACACACACACACTTTCAGGCTTCATGTTTTGTGTGCGTGTGTGTGTGTGTATAACTGCTAACCGTAATGATTGTATAATCACAGTAAGCTTATGTGCATTTTTGCGCTTGTGTTGTATTGACTTTAGGTTACAATGTGTGTGCGTGTGTGTGTGTCTGTCTTGTGTGTGTGTGTCTATATACTGTATGTGCTTTTGTGTTGAGGCCTCACTAACGAGAAGAATGTCAGCTTGTTGCTCATCAGAGCTCATTACAAGTGCAGGCTAAGTTTGAACCCCATTACCCCACCACCCACCCTCCTCCTCCACACAAACACGCGCGCGCGCGCACACACACACACACACTCACATACACACACATCTCTCTCTCCTCCCCCCTCTCCCAACACAAAGCCCTCTCTGTTTGTGGACATTACAGCATGTGCAGCCAGAGAAAAAGGTCTAACGACCGGAAGAAAAAGGTAGAATAAAGAGGGAGAGAGGTTGGGGAAGATGGGGGGTTAAGAGGAGAAAAGAGAGAAACATCTCAATGGGATGGTCTGGCAATGTGACAGCGAAACACACACAATGGTGGACAATCCAAATGTCCACTGAAACGCACGGGTGCTACAAATATTACCACCTGCTGTGTCTGTTTTTTTTTTTTTTTTTTATCTGTGATGATTTAAAACAAATATATGATATATGATGGAATGGAAGCTGTGACTTTTTCACAGCAGACATTTTCACTTGTCCCCTGTAGGAAAAGCACATGTATAACTACAGCAATAACATTAACAATGGATGTGCTCTATTCCCAGTAAACCATGACAGTGTGGCAGGAGCCGTGTGCCGAATAAGGATAAATTTTGCTGTAGGACTGTTAATATTTCACTTTAAGTTTTTATGTTTTTTTCAGGCGAAAATGTAACCATTTAGATTCCCAATATGTGGACAGTTATCCACATAACGCTTATCTGGAAATTTCCTTATTGAATCTCTCTGTCAATGTTTTTTTTTTGTGTTAGTGTAGCTTTGAGTTGAGATTAGAAGCAATCCTGGTTGGTCCTTCCCAGCTCCTGAATTGGGACACAGCGGGTGAGACGGCGTGCACAATACCAGGACCATGAAACTGAAGCAGCTCGATGGAATTCAGCCATCAATAATTTTATAATGTGCACCTGTGAAAAAGGTCTTTGTTACATCTTCTGTTGGGCAGATTCAGCAGGTTTGAATCCAACTAGGGAGCTGACATTCAGTCTCTCTCACTCTCTCCCTGCATTTCCTGTCACTCTCTACTGTACTGTCCAATAAAGGAAAAATGCCAAAAATGTATATGAAAAACTATTACTACTGAAGCAACATAGCGGAATCTGCTTATCTGCTCCCAGGGTGCCTAAGTAACCACTAAACAGCGGAAACATTTAGCTTTCCTCTGATCTTTATCTAAGGAGAAGAGAGACGACGCTGCTGTTGTGACTCTTGTTCACGGACATCAGGACTCTCCTATCGTCTCCCAAACACCCCCCTCCCCACACACACACACACATACACACAGGTACGCCATGATTAGAATAACACCCTGCAGTATGTTTTACTTCAGTTCAACTTTAGTGTACAGAATTATACTTTTCACTCGCTTTAAGACAGAAAGTCCGGCTGACAAAAATGGATGCTGGATTGTCAATATATTTAAATCTCAACATAATTAAGATGAGCATAACCTTGTGCAAACTCAGGCCTTGCCTCAAGGGCACCTACAGTGATAAAACTTCAGAAGAGCGACTACGTGTGCGCACACCCAGGCAAATTATTCAGGGGTAAGACAAAAAATTTTTCATTGCAGGGTACAAAGGAGTGAGATCTGCACATGGTAAAGCTCTCAATAAATAAGGTTCGATCTCTAAGATCAAAGTTTTTTATTGGGAGCTTAACAGAGTGCAGACCTCAATCCTTTATACAGTTACAGTGGTAGCCATTATAGCAGTCTATTGTATCTCTCCTGCCCGAGTAATAGAGCAGCTGCTGTCACTGTAGACTCTCTCTTCATACAATGTTGTAAAGTAGAGCTAAATAGGCATATTGTTAGGCAAAACTCATGTCTCTCAAATGACTGGATACCAGGTCATTTCTTGCAGCTAAACGGAGAGCAAAAGTAGGAGGTTTAACTTGTAGCCACACTTGTACAGCGAAATGCGCACATTTCAAACAGTAACCGCAGTTAATGTAGAGCAGTCCCCTGTTAACAAAGCCGTATGTCTTCATCTAAATCTATGACGCTAAATCATCAGCTGAAAGGTGTATATTGGCTCGTTCTATTTGTTATGTTGCCACGGTGATATGAGAAGAGGGCTTGAAGTGTCATGTGAGGATGTATGATGCGCATGTGCTGCTATTATTAGAGATGGATGGTGCACGTGAGGCTCAAATGTGACGATAACACAGTGGTCAGACGAGGTTTGAGCATTGCTATAACATGATGTATGTACAGTATATATATATATATATATATATATATATATATATATATATATATATGGGTGTGCTGGTACTGTACGTGTGCATGCATAAGCTCCTACCTCCAGGTCGTCCAGGGAGCGGGCCAGGCTGAGACGCTTGGAGCGTCCGAAGGAGCGCCTGCCCGAGGAGCGATGGGGGAGAGGAGGGAAGCCCATGGTCAGACCTCGGAACCGACCACTCTGAGGGGACAAAAGATACACATGTGATATGATGATATGATATGATACACATTACAAGGAGTTTCTTAGAGGTCTACCCTAAGGTCCATAAGATCCCAGAATCTTCTTCTCTCAATCCTTCATATCACGTTTCACTCCCCTCCCTCTTTTCTCCTCATACTTTCTGTTACTCTTCAACTCAATTCAATTAGCGCGTGGCAGATTTATTAGTATTTGTGTGTATGCTTGCAAGTAAGTAACAAGAAATTCCACCATAAAAAACACCAAAGATATGCTAATTGTTTATTTTTCAACTGTAAAATGTCACTGCCAGTAGATGTCCCTGTCACAGTTGATAAAAACATTTAAAGATCCTCTTCCTTTACTAAAAAGTCGATTCTCAGTGTACACATCACGCTTGTGTAAATTGCATACTAGACTGGGATTGGCTCCAAACTTGTTGTGATGTCACAAAATCATGCTTGTAGGTGCACGTCTTAAACTTTCTCCTCTCAGCAGAAGAATGTGAAAACAAGCTTTTAGTGTCAAACATACATCATTCTGCACAGCGAAGCTCAAACATCCAAGTGAAGGAACAAGAAGAAAAACACATTTTTGAGTGGAGGAGGACTTTATCAAAAATGTTTCTGTAATAAAATTAATAGTAATATATTGTTATCAAATATCAATAGTGTTATCTGTATCAACCTCAAAATCCATTTTCTGTCACACTATAACACAGAAACCTGAAAAAATATACATAATAAATAATTTGATAACAACCCACTCATATTCTTTAATGCACCCATATTCAGTTTATTTTTTTATTATTAGTGCATGAGGACTTTACAGCGTTTACACTGTTGGTGGACTGTGGACTATGTTAAATAACAACCATGTTAACAAGTAGCCAAGCTCTTCAGTTTACCTGTTGATAATAATACATTCAGAGGACGTCTACATCTTTTACATAACTTTAATAAAATAGAAAAGCTTCCATTTTAATGATATTATTATATTTGTTTGCATTATCCAAACACACAGTAAATTATCTTGAGTGTTGCTCTACGTGAGTGTCTGGAGCTTTGCTGTTAGACATGCATGTCTGTTGAAGACGGGTTTCTTTTTTTCCACTTAAATGTTAAATTCCACATGTTAGACCTAGGCATGTACAGTCCTGTCATTTTGCCTGCTATACCAGATTGTACTTTAGTCAACCCCTTCAACCACGGCCACAGAGATGGACATTATAACAACAACACTTGTAGAGCTGTTTATCTGAGAAAGTAGTTCTCAGATAAACAGCTCTACTTTCTCAGATAAAGTAGCATGTTATGCTCTTGCATTGGATTGCATTATGGAGGCTTTATTACTGTGTCTGCTCAACGTTCTTTCATTTAATAATTAAGCTTGTACTAATATATACAAATCATATGCATGATATCAATATTTTGTAAGGATTACTGCAGTGGAAACCCACTGACTGAAATGACTAAACTCAAAAGTGGACAGCTGTTTCATGATGCCATAAACTGCTGCCTTAAATGAGCACATGAGAAAATTAGTCACTGGGTCATCAAGATTTATTGTTCAAAGCCATCTGACAATGATGTAAGCACGCTGACTGGTGCTGTAAACCAAAGAGGAGAAGCAGCTAAGTCTTGCGTCGCCTTCAAACAGTCTGCAATTAGTCTACAATTAGCCTTTTAACAACTGTTGTTCTTTCGTCTTTAGAGAACAACTAAAATATTCTGGTGCTTTCTTTCCTCTCACAAATGGTATTTGGCTCATCATCTCTTACACTGTAGCAGAGAGCATATATCAATGGACCCCAGTTGACTAATGAGGAATGAATCAATGCTGACAGGCTCCAGAGGCCTAACTATAACACAAGTTGAATCTGACTGGCTGATTAGGAGCAGGTCTTGGCAGCATTTCATCAGGAGATGACCAGTGGTGTTGCCTGGATACTGAGTCAACCCTGCGCATGTGTCAGGATAATACAGATCTGAACATTTGATTAGATACGTGGACATAAACATTCTCACATAACCTCTGCTTTACTTGTTAAAAACAAGTCGTATTCATGATGGCAATGATGAGAAAAGCAAACTGAGATTTTGGATAAAAATTAAAACAAAACAAAACTGAATCTCTGTTGATCTGAGTCAGTGGTGCTGGGGTTGTTATGGGTGTGGCTGCACCAGAGCCTTTTCAGAGAAAATTTTAGTGGGAATCTCACAGATTGTATCTGCACAGTTTCTCTCTCTCTCACACACACACACACACACACACACACACACGCTATCAATGTCACAGAAAAGAAGCATCCTTCCTGTTTACAACAACACAGCTGTCAACATAAAAAACACAAACACAAAGCACTTAGGCTATTCCTTCAAAAACAATAACTGTACTAATCTGACAGCTGAATTAATGTGCCTTGAAGACACAGTCAGTATAATTAATTTTTTTTACTACAATACATGAAAAATCATAAATATCCACGAATCACATTTCAAGAGTGAAGATTAAACTGCTTGTTTTTGTATTTGGTATATTTAAAGACTTTAATTCCACAATGAGCTACTCAATGCAGATATGTAATGAAAGTAGACCAACATCATGCCTACTCTGTGTGGACAGAAACACTTCAGGGACCAAGGAAACTGAATGTATAGCTTTTTTAATAAACGCCTAAATCGTTTCCTATTGAGGATCAAGGTAATGTAGATTGCAAATAGAGAAACAGTGCCACCATGTGGCAAACAGTCACAGGCAATTAAAATCACATTGCCTCAATACACTTAATATACATATAGCCTACTACTCTTAACAAGACAGGGAACGGTATTACAGTATTACACACTTATAATACACAGATGAAGTGCAACAAATCTACATCTGTCACAACAGAATCAGCATTTTATCTCGACTAGTGGTTTACTATGAAAGCCACAGCGTCCAATGCTGTGTCTCCAGTCTGCGGACATGTCTTCAGAGAGGTTAACGTCCAGTGTCCGGTCACTCTCAGTTTCTACCCTGCCCCTGGCCTAGTAAACACGTCCTCGGGTTGTCCCCTGGAGTCCCTGGGACCCTGACTTCTAAGACCTTCACTTTGGGAAACACCAGCCTGTTTCAATATGAAGGACTCAACAGTCTATCCCCAGCAACGTCTTAATATGTAAATCCATACAGAGACAATACAACTGTTTCCTACATACAGTACTTGTAAAGATTCTGTATAAGCGTTTCAGCAGTCTGACTGATGAGAGGTTAATGCAGAATCCAGTCAGGCTTGATATATTGTATATGTTTCACTCTCTGTCTGTATCTGCTCCTTTCTTTTGTCTGTAAACAATAACAGTAATGAACTGTATCCCATTGCAACAGGAAATCATTCTCACCAAATATTGCAGCCAATATAGTCAACTGTAGATTTATTTTAATTGGAAAAGTGAATCCATTTTTATTTACTGTTTGTCACATTAGTTGATGTAACCATGTTGTTTGAATCTCTAAAATTTTTCATATGCAATGGAAACCTGTTAGCGGTACACTGTACACTTACTCCACTAAAACTAGTCAAAAAGCTGCTCTGATATTTCCAGTGAGACTCATTACGATGAGAAACAGGTGGTTTTCAGGTGAAGCAGATGCCTGGCTGGTGCATAATACATGATCTGATACTGGAGCAGTGGAGATAAATTACTTACCAAACCACTTGTACTAAGTCTGGGGAGAGAGCCAACTGGGGTGCTCGCATTATTCACATATATACAGGGTTGTTTGGTGGGGTGAACATGCTCCAGTCAGACTTTCAAACCACTGAACAATTTTACATCTCAGTGAGAAAGAAATTTCATTCAAGACCTGAACGAGTTAAATGCCGGGCCTTTAGAGGGAGAGGGTGAGAAACACAGATGGATTTATAGCCTCAATAAACTGTAGTCTTGGACAGACTCTAGTCAGAGTAAATTTCCACAGCAGGGGTGTGTGATGGGGGATGCTACCTGCTGCCCGGGCTTCCCATCTCATGGTCAGTTTTAACACAACTCTTCCAAAAGGCCACAACTGAAAAACTGGCACAACGTGACACATCATAAAAAGAACTATTATGGAAAGCCTGACTATTTATAAAAGGTTAAAATATGTGGATAGAAATTAATCCAATAAGAGATCAGCAGGAAAACTGATAGAAAAATCATAGGCAATACAAAATACTTTTGTCAAAAATGTACCTTTTTCTCTCCATCCTTGGCATTCCCTCGTTTCTTCTCTCTTTCACCTCTCTCTGGCCCAGTTCTCTCCCTGTCACCAGCACCAAATAGCTTCTTAGCCCACTCATCTTTCTGAACAGCCAGTCGGTGGGTGTGGGTGTGTGGATGTGAAGGAGGAGGAGGCTGGCTCCCTCCAGGTGGTGGCAGGTGGTCTCCAGGGGCCAGCGGCGCCCGGTAACGGTCTGCTGGGATCTTGTTCATGGGTGGGGGCAGGGTGCTGCAGTTAGCTGAAGACCACCCGTCGGTGGATTCGGCGTATGACTCCTGATCGCTGCTCAGGCCCTGGAGGTGGCTGTGGTGGTGGTGGTGCTGCTGCTGCTGACGCCAGTCTCTCAGCACATGGACAGGCAGCCACCGTTGTGACTCCACCCCTCCTCCTGCTCCTCCTCTCTTTTCTCCTCCTCCCACAGCTCCTCCCCGCTTCCCTGATGAGTAGTGGTGTGGGTGGACACCTCGAGGGTGTCTGCCGGGGACATCAGTGTGAGCCAAGGGGAGTGGGTGAGGGAGGTCAGCCAGGTGGGGTTCGTGGCGATAGTGGCCATTTCTCAGAGCTGGTGGAGGAGGAGGAGGTGGGTGAGAGGCTGCAGCTCCTAGGGTGGGGCTCCATGCCTGCTGGGATGAAGGTGGGCTGTCCCAGTGGCGTGACCCAGAGGGGTGGTTGTTGTTGGGAGGACCTCCGAGGTCGACTAAAAGCACTCTGTTGCTCTTCTCTTCCGGTAAGAAGTTGCCGATCCCACTATCACTGTTGCTGCTGGTGCTGTGGTTCTGTTGGGCATCATTGTCTGGATCATGGAAAGCCCGGGCCCGGACCCCTTCAATGTTGTCCCCCATGTCCCGGTAGAGTACAGAGACGAATTGGAGGAGAGGCTGGGAACTGGGAGGGAATTCCACGCAGCCTCCTGTGTCTGGGTCAGGCGTACACTCAAAGCCAAACCTTATGGCCACGCCCAAATGGATCTGAGAAAACAAGCATTTAAATGTTAAACATTTGAAAAAAAAAAGCACAGGTATATATTTGAACAGCTGCTAAATGTTTTTAATGGAATAAAATGTAACAGTTGGTATTTCCACAGCTGATTAGCATTAGAAAATTTAAAGTGAAATTTGAGGCTTTCTGTAAAAAAAATAAATAAAGCAGCAATATACCTCAATACTTTCTGAGTACTAACCAAAATATGCCTGTAGCATTGAGTATTGACATACATCTTACTAATCAGACATATTAAATATATTATTTACACATTTGAAGCAGAATTATGGTATTTTATTCTATTTAGGAAAATGTCTTGTAGCCGCTTTGTGTTTACACTAAATTATAAATGACACACATATGAGAATTTTGGCCTATTTTGCCAGTTTTGTAGACAAATACATCTGCACCCTCAACGTGAGGTCTTGAGGTCAGATATTTCATAACAGAATGAGTCATGCATGTGTATAAAGTTCATTTTTACTCCTCATAGAGTTGTGATAAATGGAACAGAAGTATCTCAGTTTGAAGTGTGATTTTTAAGTCCTCATTATATCCCATCGCTGTCTCTCTGTTCACACCTGGTGGTGACAGAGGTCAGGGTCCACAATGAACACATGACAGGAGGTCCTCAAACCGCCCTCTTCGTCTCGTCCGTTGCTAAAGTAATGGTCATCGTGGTCGTCCGTGGCCTGCATTGTGACCAGACCGAAGAATCGCCGGTCGTCGGGACAACAGGCGCTGAAGGCGAGTTTTTCTGCAGGATAGGTGGCCAGGACTTGACCTCTGTCACTGCACAGACGCACACTGTCATGCATGACCTGGGAAGATATACATAATGCATGTTACTTGATAGCAGGGGAAACAATGCGACAATCACAGTTAAAACACACCATTTGCAATTGCATGAGGACAGACGAATTTTCATCTTGATACAATGTGTTTATACTGATACAATAATATAAATGCTAATAGTCCTGTTAGCCTATTAGTGTTGACTTTTTTGAGGCCTTGAGGCAAATAATAAGGCTTACTAGGCAACTGAGTTTACATTAAGCCACTATTGTTTATTGCTAAATTAAAAAATAACATTTAAAAAACAAAACATTTAATCTAACCTTCATAAGCACCAGTGAATGGATCTTTTGCTCGGCCCTGAGGCGCCTCATGCTGCCTCTGATGGCTTGCAGGCTGTCATTCTCTATACTCGTCCCTGTGGAAGCCAGCTCTATGGAGCCAAGATAGCCCACAATCATGCCCACATTGAGGATTCCCTCGCCAGGCTCTAAGACCAAGTCACCCCCATCTCCTACATCTACGTCTTGCTCTTCATGGTGGTGCAGGTGGAGATGGCGGAAGTCTGAGTCTAGGAAGACTGAATCATCACACAGAACTTGAGCCATCTCCTCCTCAGAGAGTAGGATGGGGTTGCTCTGGGAACGGGAGGAGTTACGATATGTGGGGAACTCTGGATCAGACACCGGACGTGGCTTGGACGATGAGGTAACCCCAGGTCTGTCCTTGTCCGAGCTACTGGAAGAGTGGCTAGAGTTCTCGAAGATCATGTTAAAAATTCCTCCAGACTGCAGCTCCGCCACCACCTTCTCTGCCCGGTTGATGCCCAGCTGCTTAGAATCCAGTTTGGGTTTGTACCAACCTCCGCGGGCTCCACTGCCTGATCTGCTGTTATTGTTGTTGTTAACACTGTTGTCGTAGAAACCATCCAACTCATCATCGCTAGAGCATGAATCCAGATAAGATGCTGCCATTGTGTTGCTGCTATGGTGACGACCGCCAGAGGTGCGTTGGTGGTGATGATGCCGCCTGTGACGCTCTCCCTCAGCAATTACTAGTTTCAAGACACCAGTGCAGCGTCCAATCAGTTTGACCACATCCTCATGTGACGCCTTGGAGACGTTGATGTCATTGACAGAGAGGATGTAGTCTCCTGACCGCAAACCCACATAGTCCGCAGGGCTCCCTTTCAAGATGCAGCTAAGGACACACGGGCTTTGGCCTGACAGTGTAAAACCATACCCTGTTCTCCCTCTTGCAACCTCCACAGCCCGGATACGGCCCTGCTGGGTGGAGGAGGATGAGGTGGGTGGAGGAGGCTGGGGCAGGCTGAGCCCGCTGCCACCACAAGGGCGTCTCTTGGATGATGCGTCCACTTGCCTGAACATTGTGCCAGAGAGCTTTCTCTTGTCCATTAATTCAGCAAGTTTCAATTAGTCATTATACATCCCTATGCTCTGCTCAAGCAGGAACACATATCCAGTGTCTGTCTCCTTGTCAAACGGCTCCGCTGTCAAGCTGCTACGAAAAAATGAGTCGCAGTCCTAAATGCAGCAGAGGAGTGAGAGTTTGGCTTTAGCTCTGGCACCGCCTCGCTACTGAAGCAATCCCATCCTGGTGTCAGTTACCTGCGGCACAGCAGAACAGAGCCAAATCAACCATGAGAGCTTTTTCCTCCTCAGTATAGTCATCTCTACCTGAGCCTCCTTCATACTCTGAGTTTAAATGTAGACCAAATATGCTGTCTGTGTAGCAGCATAGCAACTCAATATGGTAATGATAATAAAATCTTACAAAAGGTCAAGGAATGCAATTATTATACTGTTATTAAGGGCAGTGGTGGTAGTAAATAAAGTGTCTGGAGGGGAAGGGACTCTTACATGCAGCCAAAGCAAGACAGGGTGGAGTCTGAACACTTCTTGTCCAATGGGGAAACATGTTTTCAAACTAGAGGCGTTTTTACACCTGGCAGGTAAATTAGTCAGATCCAGCCTACAACGCCTGCGCTGTGTGGTAACGTAACTTCAGCTCTTAACTTTTTTAAGTTCGCTTACTCTTTAGAATTAACGTGGCCGGTCGTTTTCGTTCGTGTTCTTCTACTTGTTAACGCAGAGTGCAAAACTTTCACTAAGGTAAGAAAGGTTAGCTGACGCGTTGCATTTACCGTTAGCAGGTTAGCCCAGCATGCTAACAAATGTTAGCACTGGTAGGCTAAAAGGCCGTTGTTAAGGGATATTAACAGCATATAACAATATGAGCTTACACCAGAGGAGTGTATGCGTCATTCCGTTAATTTACAAGAGTTAAAAACTTTTTTTCTTGCCGTCACTTACTGTTCAAAAAAGTGCATCCACCCCTGCTTAAACGACAGTCCCGCCCCTCGATTTCCAGCTCCTTGGAATGTCGGCCTGTAACTATGACAACGGCGGTGTATACAGGCTTTTACATGTTGTCATTGGTTTCCCGGGTTGTCAATCAGAACAGCGAACAGTTATGCAGATAAATTGACAAAAGTTAGATTGAGAAATCCCAAATAAAAAAAGTATCAACAGTCGCCGGACTCCACAGGTGTCAAAAAACTCAGCGTGACTAGTAGAGCTGATGAATGTTAGAAGTTTTACTGATAACAGCGGACATGTATGATGTGTTTTATCAGCACGCAGCGGGAAAGGGAGACAGCAAAGGGGAACAACAGCTGGGGAACATAACGCCTTAAGTTATAAAGCGGCGACAGCTAAGTAAAAAGGTGGATGCAGGTCTCTTTTTTTCATGTTCCGACAAAAGACTTTTGTCTAGCGGGTTCACCCTGTGGGAGAAGTAGTTAGAGAGAGAAATGACTTACTTGTAGGTGCCAGACGATGCTGCTGCCCGGACACTGTCCATAGTTGTGTAGCTAAGGTTAGTTAGGTAAACTCATGGACACGATGGGTAAACAAAAGAAAAGGCTGCACCATCTGGCGAAGTAGCCTTAAAAGAGGAGGAGGACCGGAGGAGAGGGAGGTGTGTTTAGAGAGTGGGCAGCAGAGAGAGAGGGGGGGCACTGTAAGTTCCTTATTTTCATATTGACTATATTATCTATTATGTCCGGGGAGCACAGGTTTACTGAGGCTGAGGGCAAACCGCTACTAAACAGTGGCATCAGATGTATTCAGTATTAATAACATAAAGAAAATAATACTATTAAGTGTAAAGACTGAAAATCCTTAGGGCTGCAACTAACAATTATTTTTATTACCTATTAATATATCAATTATAATTGTATTATCTTGTACTTGTATTTATTTATTAACTATTTCAGGTGTTCCTGTTTGTTGTTGAAAACATATGCGATATATCAGCATACCTGTCTATTGCCGTTTGTTTACTTGTATGGTCCAATGTACAATAAATCACCAATAAATAGTTGAAACTAATATTGCATGGCGTAATAAAGTATTAAAGCTGATATGGGTGTAAATTGTTTCTTTTGTAAAAGCTCAGTCTGAAACACAGCTACTTATTTGGAATTATAATTATTTTTTTTCTCACATCAAAATATTTTTGGAAAGATCTTGCTGGTTTTTATAACTGCTAAAAGTTTAATAATGAATAAATGGGAACAAAAGTTGGGTAGCTGGAATCAGAGAATTTGGACTGAAAATATTATTGATGGATTAATTGGCTGATCATTCACACCAGTGATTTAATAAAACTAACATATTTCAGCAAATAATCTGCAGGTTTTAAATGCAATGTACAGTTTTACTTATTGTACTTGTATCTTAAATGCTACGTATGCTCACTGTAGGACATGATAAAAGTTCAGACATGTACAGTTGCTTAATACCTGTGTCATTGTGATTTTAGCTCAGCACATCATGAACCATATGGAAGCTGCCGGGTAATCCTGTTAATACCTTTTTAATCATTAAGCCTCCATCTTAATAGATACTGTAGGAGCCACAGTATGGTCTGTAAAAGGGAATTAACAGGCTGGCTGAGAAAAGGAAGTTGTGCAAAAGGTGATAACTTGATCATGTAAGAAGTCAGTAATAGTCAGTTAAAGATCAGATAAGTGGCTTCACAACATGATATGAATACAATTATGCTACAACCTTTTTAAATGAGCACATGTTGATAAATCGTATATTTTCTGTGTTTTCTGCCCAGCTCAGCTTGACCATTTGTTGCCGGTCTGGTTAATCTTGTTTGGTGACAACAGCTTGTTCTTTCTGGCACAGAGGAGACACCATCCTGGTTTTGCCATTGAACTCTCGGAAAAAGAAATCATAATAATCAAACCATGAGCGTCACACACAAGATAACTTTTAACATCTTTAAATAATTTATTCATGTCTACAATAGATCATATGCAGTTATTAATCTCTTTTAAAAGATTCAAATGAACTGAAATACACTTAAATTCTTTTGTCGTTTTTACAGGCATAAAAAAAATAAATGGAGGCGGCTCTGGGTGTCCAGACTGAAAAAAAATCAGAAAAAAAAATCAAATACTAAATCACATAATTTTTCATCTGTGCTTCTTCTGCAGCCTCCACAGAAACACGATCATTAAATAATTATATTGTACTCTCAAGAAAGAGCCGAGCACTAACATGTTAATTACAAGGACAGTTGACAATATGGAGATTTTAAGAGAAAAGCTTTAAATGATTCTCAGCGTTTTGTCATAAGTTGACGATGTAGTTGTCAAATATGTTCTGAACTGTTTATTTTTCAAGTCGGGAGGAAAGTTGAGAAAAAAAAAAAAAAGTTGTAAAGGGAACCGTGTTAAACCAGTTGAACATGACCTTTTGTCCCCGACCTCCACGCCCATCTTCCAAAACCACAAAAGATTTCTGGGTAATCGCATTACCCCCTGCAAGGGTGTCCAGTCAGTCTTTTGCTCTTCTTATGCCTGGAGAAGATACTAAAAGACAAGCTGAAAAGAAACTGTGCTCACTCAAGCACTTATTAAATCCTGTTATCCTGAATCATTTCCTTTAACATTTTAAAGCAGTGTAAGGAAGAAAAAAAAAAAAAAAAGGTTGTCCGTCATCCTCCATTTCTTTTACCCTCTTGACACAAAATCCAAATAGACTCTGAAAAGACTGTTGATCTTCCAGCTGAGGGAAAACAGGTCTCATTTAATCTGCTTCAGGGAGGCCTCACACTGGAATTTCAATAACAGCTGCAGTCTGCCAAGCAGCAGAGGACTCATTGATTTATTGTGTGAATACATTAATTTAACATAATCAAAAGGAAACCAAAGTCACGTTGCCTTCGAGGTTGGAAAGTGGTAACATATTTAGCATAGGTACAAAAATTGCTGTGATGTTTTTACTTTTATGTACTGTAGGACTCATTGCATATCCAGAAAGCGCCTAACATCAACATAAGAAGAAAGCTGCAGTTTTTAAGTGCTGGGTGTATTTAATATTCTGCACAAAGACAATGAATGATGAAATATTTACCAATCTTTAACAGAGACAAAACAATATTTAAAGCTCAACAAAAACAGAAAATTTCCTGCTGTCCTGTTGCGTCACTACGCTACACTTCCTCCTCCTCTGTTGATTTGTCAAAGCTGCTGTTGGTCGCTAAGGTTACAAGGCTCCCTTTGGATTGTGTTGCATCTCTTCCACACAACAGTACCCATAGAAATACAGTATTAAGGACTATGCAAGAAAATAGCAGTAATGCTAAGCATGCTTTCAAGCTTTCAGTGTACAGGACATACATATATATAGTCTTTATCTAAGGCAAGTGTATGTACAGAGTAACGAAGCCCAGCGCGCTGCTAGGCTACTTAAGGTCAAGTCCTCAATAAAACACTATAAGCTTGTTGCTTTCTGCATTCTGCGGTCGTCACTGATTTTTTTGTTTTCTTATCGTGTGTGTGTGTGTGTGTGTGTGTGTAGAAACAGACAGAAAAAAATGGCTTCACATAATCTTCCTGTCAATTTAAAGATCTCTCATCTTTACACAGTTCTTATCATGCACCATGGCTTTCATATTACTTTACAATGACTTACATGACTTTTTACAAGATACGAAGGTAACTCCATTTAAAGACTACTGTAAATTACTTCCAGTCTCATTACAATAATAATAATAATAATAATAATAATCACATCTTACATCCTGAGAATTAAAAAAGTACAGGAAATGGAAAGGTGGAATCATTCAGGTGCACCGGGGGAGGTCATCATACAAGACTCGAAAGCAATTAAAAAAAAAAAAGGATAGACAGATAAGCAATATAAAATCATGAGAGAAAATGCTTTCCTCTTCTGCTACGGATTTAAAAAACAAAGCTGCAATTTTGTTTTTTTTTTCCTCCTCAATAGTTTAACTGTCTGTGTGTTGATACTGTATATGGGCCCTTGAAAACAATTAAAAACTATGTATAATGTTGAATGAATATACACGCGTCTAGTTCTCTGTTGTCTCGCATAAGCATCCAGAAAAGACCACTGAACGGATCCAGGAATTGTAGCAACTTGTTGGGTGCAAACAAGTTGCCCTTTTTTGCAGTGACAAATATATTTGTAACATCCAACCCCTGCTTCATGAAAACAAAATACTATGGCTATTAGTGATCATTCTTACACATAAAATATTATACTATTTAACTCACTCTTTGTGTGTATCACATAATGACCACAAGTTTTTTTTCTTTTTTTTTTTTTTTTTAAAGATACCAATTATTGACAACATTAAGCAGGCATTTCTGACTACATCTCCTGTGTCAGCACATTTGTCAGTTGATAACCAGACCTTGAGTACTCTTTAAAAAAAAAAAAAAAACGCACTGAAAAATAGATGCATTGAAACTTGAAATATAGTAAATACTTTGCATTTTCTTTTTCCCCCCTCTCTTTCTATTTAACCTTTATTGACGTCACAATACTCAAGCAAGTCCTCACAGGAAAATAAATCTAAATTTGTGTTTTATTAATGTTATCTTTATACGTTTTATCAAGGTGCTGGGTAGGAGGAAGTGTTCAGAAAAGGTGCTGTCATTCATCTCCAGGAATGCTGTGTGAAGGGGGGTGGTGGTGGTTGTAGTTAGAACCACAGTTTCCTTCATATCTCACTCTTCCTATTCAGAGACTGTTTACATTTGACATATTGACTCTACTGAAATCATCACGGTCAGTAGTTTCAGATCAGTGAAAAGAAGGGAGAGGGATGAGGCTACAGTAGATTCTTCTAATGACACATTCTTTTCCTCCCCCTCCGTCACAGCTTGAGGTGTATGTGGCGAGCTCATTTCTCACCCTACCACAATCATCGTTCCAATCCACTTTTCTCCCTGTGCTTCATTCCCCTTTGCCTCTTTGTCCATCTCAGTCCGCTGCCCTCAGAGTGATGTATCCTGGTGGATTGACTGCAGGCAGCCCAGCAGCTGGAAATAAGGGCTGCCTGGCGAAGCCACAGTCTCAAAGACGGACTGGAAAGCCCTGCGGTCCAGCTCCTCGTCAATCTGGTGCCTGTAGAAGTCCATGGCCACCAGGCAGAACAGGTTGACGTCCACCACCTCACTGGAGCCCATTCGGCTGATCACGTGTGGTAGTCTGGTTAAAAGCAGGGGGGTTAAGGACAACGGGCAGCAACACAATACGGTACATTTAGACCTCTGTGCTACAATATAATAACAACCCAATCACTATCTCACTCATGAGATCTACTGTATGTCATGTAAGGATACAGGGCTGAGATCCACTGGGAGGTGGAAGCAGAGACAAAGAAGCAGGAGAGGCTCCACATGGCCATGGCCACCGGTGTCCTTTGGGTGAAGTTTGACAAGGACAGCAGCACCCAGTCTCGCACCATAGATGACTGGCCTGTGGCATGAAGTGTCTGGAACACCTGGAGGTTTTTGCAACAATGGACAATGTGGATTTACTTGAATAAACCAGTTGTACATCATCTCCTAAACCACTCCCCCCAGTTTGACGAGTAGTCCAGCTTTCATTTACTCAGTGGATGTTTTGCAGACTCATAATGCTTCTTATTTTATTAAACTCTGAAATGTAATAGTACAAAGACACTGATCTCATTTATTCTCTATTTTACATTGTATGAAAACAGATGGGTCACAGTGTCTCCACTTTAGCTTGATGTTGTCTTGACAACCTATTGTCTGATTAGATAACAAAAGAACTGGCGTGAGTTGTAAAAGCAGAGGTACCAAGTAACAACTTCATTGAAATTCTGTGTCAGGCTCCTTGCAAGAAGCGAACTACCAGTAAAAGAGCAAAGAAACTTCAGAGCATTGTTGCGTTTCTCTGGTGAAAGAATTTGATTTGACAATACAAAGAGTGAAATACAAACATTTTAACTTGTCAAGGTAGGAGAAGCACAGGGGTTACTAATAACATTAAGTTGATCCCAGGACTCAGAAGCAGCTAAATTCAGTCGTATTCTGCCATATTCACTTTGAACGTGTGCAAAATGTCGTTCATCAGATCACATTCTGGACAGGTAGGTTATTCAGCTAGTTATAGTAGTGCAAATGTATTTTTTTGATTGGCATGAACTCATGTCCTGCTACTGACCTTGTAGACAACAGTGGCCATGAATTGCGGATAGGGCTGCTGATTCGACAGAAACTCTCCGATGACCTTGTTCATGACGTCCTGTGGAGGGAAGAAGTCGTCCAGAAACTGGGGCAGAATCCTGGACACCACCCGAGCCTCGCTGGGTAATCCCTTCCTGATCCTGCACAGGAAACAGGAAAACCCCAGAAGAACAAATGATGACAGGAAACAAAACGAGTGCGTCGATGGTTTATCCAGACATAGCAGCTGCCAACATCAAATTATTTTTGGACACTACAAACCAAACAAAGGGTTAAAAGGTGAAGGAAGAAAGCTGAAAAATAAAAAGTAATGTGATATTTTTCTGTTACCAAAGCTCTGTGCAATTTATGTATAATTGAGGATGTGTGTGTGGGAATGTGTCTACCTGTCGAAAAGCACAGAGACCCTCTCCATGGCAACAATGATGGACTCGCTGTCTGGGGCCTGAGGGTCAGAGTGGACGGGGCGACTGGCGGGGCTGGCTTTCTCCTTGCCTGAGGAGAAACCAACATGACCCGCCGTGACGCCCACCGCCTCCGCTACAGCTGAGCCAGAGTCAACCTGACCTCTAACCCCTGTCACTTCTGAACCCGACGCAAGCACCGCTGAGGGGACGAGAGGGGGGGTGGCACCGGTTGTACCAGTGGGGGAGAGGTTAGAGTGGGAGTAGGGACACCGATAATCACAAAATTGAGATAAGAATTTAGTTAACTTCAAATAGGATGTTTTGTGGGAGCTACCTTTAGACAAATTAGCATCATGCCCTTACAAAGTAGTTTCTTTGTAAGTGACTAGTGCTTAAAGAATTAGAGATTTTCTATGTTTCTTGAGTACATTACATTCTAGATTAGCCTCTCCTGTGACCTGAATATGCCTCAGCTTGCTTAGCTGTAAAGCACATAAAAAGGGAGGTATGAACAAAGTTAAGAGTCGGTATGCATTTGCAAGAGTTGGGTTTAGCTCAGAATTTGCTGGCTAGCTCTTGGCAACAAAGAAGTGTTTAACGCGCCAGCACAAGGAGAACAAAACGTTAAGGGTTGCTAGGGAGTTAGTAGGGGCCAACGTAGGGGTTAGAGGTAGGGTATATCAGAGGTACCTACATAATACATAAAATAACATGCAGGAAGCAAGCAGGCTTTTTTTGTAATGCCATCATATAGATTTGGTTGGTGCTTTGAAATTAAACAGGCAATATTAGTCATGGCTTGGTGCATTTAGTACAATGAGAAATTATAAATACTTTAAGCACAGTAAAATTTGTTATACAGTAACATCATTAATCTAAAATGAGGAGTTTCTCACACATATACATCTTTGCACTCATGCTTCACTAACAACTGGCTGAACAATTAATTGACATTTTCAAAATCGCAATATTGGCAAAATGTGTCTCAAAATACCATTTCAAATTAATTATTGTCATGCTGCAGAGATGTCGTATTCTACAGTCAGAAAATATATTTTCAAAAATCACATCATAATTATTAACATATAATAATTTAATTAATAATATTGTTTTATAATGAAAATGAGAATAATGTAAAAATCCCTAATCATGAAATATAATATTTGTTATGCGAATAGTATGTACTGTCAGCTGAAAGTGATATTGGTGTGCACATTCAGGAAGCTGAAACGGGACACCACTTGTGACTTTTACACATCAAATCAAATCCTATGTTATGCTACACTATATACTATTATCAGTTTCCAAGCTGTTTATACAGAACCCCTGAAGTCCTGAAAGATAACTTGCACATACAAGATTGAAAAAAAGCTTTCACAATAGCACGCTTTGTAGTTCATGATAGCAAAGGCAAATCTGTAGGGAGAGGTGAGGGGTCACTTCACAGGGATGACACTACATTTAACATGCAATGAGGAAAGGAGGGAGTCTAGGATGAGCCACAGGGAAGAAATGGGCACAGATTTATTGTGGTAGACTAATACTTAAAAATGCTGGTCAGCAAGCTTAAGTGAGGATAACTGATGATAAATTAGTCTACCACTAATAAAGAGTTCCCATGCAGGTGAGTTAGCCAGCTAACATAATGCTATAGTGAGTTTGTAGTGAATTGCAAAAGTTAAGTCGCAGCAGCTTATGGTAGCACCAGTCCTAATGTTGGGCATGCTGGTGAGTTAGCCAGCATGCATTCATTCTGTGGTAAATCTGATGTGTATTAGTCGGTTAATTAGCGCCTTGCTTACCAGTGTACATGCAGGTGAGCATGAGGCCCAGGGCAGCCATGGCTCTGTGTGGTGACGGCATGTTCACTCTGTCCACGCTGAGTTTGACCAGTGCTTCTCCATCCACACGTGACAACTGCTCTGACAGCAGGAGGCGCTCCAGACCCCGCAGCACACAGTGATAAATGACGGAGGGAGTGAAGTCCTCGCTGGCCGACACCATCACACCACACAACTGGAAGACAGGGACAGATCAGGAGATAAGAAAAGAAACAGGACAGAGAACAAAAAGGAAAGGATATATGCTAGACAGACTGCAACAGGCTAATAAGGTACACCACATATCTGCTCCATATTCTAACATCAGATAAAATAAATCACATAATCACATAATTTGAATTCAGGATATAATTGTTAGTTTGTCACCAATATGGTTTTAAAATAAAAGAAAAAGACTAGTTTACCTGTATAATTCCAGCCATAAACTCAGCGCCTACATCCAGAGGGTAGTTCTCCATCATGTAGAAGGCCACTGCGCACATCACCAACACATGCTGCTGGTTATGCAGGTTCACACAGCTGCAGGATAGAAATATATGGAGAGAAATATATTATGTAATGGGTGCAAAAATACTTTGGATGAAATGGACTAAACAGAAAGACCAGCTAATATTTGTTTGATATGTGAAGGGCAGTATCTAGTGGCCAAATGTTGCACTGCAATTTCTCACCTTATTAAAAAAGGGAGATAAAACAAATTCATTTCAAGCTCCACTTACATCATTATTATAGCTTGTTAGATAAAATGAGGTCAGTGTGTTTCTGAAACAGAGAATGATAGCGATACTCACTGAGCAATAGCCCTGAGGTTGGACAGCAGGTACTCAGAGATGGTAGGGATCAGCTGTTTGGCTGTGTCATCCAGCAGGTCACATTCCAACACATACAGCACTCCATGCAGAGCCCCCATGCGGCTGGGCAAGTGGGTGCTGCGCAGGGTCGTCTCCAACAGGCGACATACAGGCTCTGCTATTGCTTTGTCCTAAAATAAATAAATAATAAAGGTTGAGGTGTCTTTCGTATTGTCTGTGGATTAAAAGGGAAAATAACACTTCTATATAACAAAATCATATTTGCCCCCTCACTATAAACCCATCCACAGCTCTGCTCACCATGCCCAACACAGCAGCCGCCTTGCAGATGGCAGGCACCAGATACTGATTGAGGATCTCATCCTCAGGCGGGTGGAGCTTCTGTAGTTCCATCAGGGTGGAGAACATCATGTCAAACTGGTTCCTCTCTGTGAACAGGTCCGATACCGCCAGCAGCTACAGAGACAAGAGGGAGAAGATGGTGGAGAAGGTGAGGAGTTTAGCATGACCTACTGTGAAACATAAAGAAAATTTTTAGATGCACCTACAAATCTCCAATATTTTAATATATTTACACATATACACAGACACTATCCAGTGATAGTGCATTAGCATGTCCGCAGAATGGCTATTCTTAGAATGTGTATGTTTAAAGAAAACTTTTTCTTCTAATCTAATAAAGATTTTTAGCTTCATTGCTTTTCCAATAACAGACAAGCAACAACTTTATTGTCTCTGTTTCAGCTAAACTGTTCAGGGATTTAAAAAGTATTCCTCAGAGAAAATCAGACAATCCTTGCTAATGTAAATAGATCAGATCTAGACAGATAAAGTGAGATGATATCTGAGCATGTAGCTTTGTCGCTCACCGATCGGACCACTTCACTGACGAGTATGGTCGGAGTCCTCCTGTTACTTGGGGAGCCAGGGATCAGCCATTGGCTGTAGAGCTCCAGAAGAAACTGGGAACATGAATGAATGTCCACACCTGCGCGGTGCTTCCTGAAAGCACGCAGACAGCAGTAGGTCAGGGTGTGCATGCTTGTGCAGCAGTGGATATGCGGATAAACTGAAGAAATATGTGCATGTCTGCAAATTATTTGTCTGACCTGGAGTTAATGGGAGATATGGGCGGGGATGTGGGTGCTGGAGTGTCTGCTTCGTCGTCTTCATCCTCACCCCATTCTTCCTCCCTCAGCGGGGTGATGTTGTTACCCAACCACACTGAATGGATGGAGACCTGGAGAGAAAGAGAGATGGCAATTAGAACAAACCCTTAATGTTAAACAATTACAAATCCAGCAAACGCGCTCCTCAAGCTTCCTTCATCTTCTCTTCCACTTCTTTTTAATGCGTTTCTTACCTGTCCCAGTTTGTAGTCCATGTTGCCCATCTCCCTCTCTGTGTTGATCTGAAGCAGCAGCTTCTCATGGCTGATCAGCGTGCCTGCTGAGACAGAATTATAAACAAGACATTTAATAAATCAAACATGTGGCATGTGTCATTGCATGAGCTGAGGATATAAAGTATATAAATGTTTATTGTCTGTTACCTGCAGAGGCTGCCGACAGTGAGGGCACAGGGTCCCAGGCATGGTAGGGGTGGTGTGTGTGAACATTGTCTCTCTTAGACACAAGAGCCTGAATTTCTCTCTCTACTTCGCCCCTGATTACTGCAAGTTTCCTTCCAAATCTGGGCACACACACAAAGAAACTCTTCAAATATTGTTGCAAACGTCTTTAGGGCACTATTACAATGGAAACAGAACATGGTCGCATAGCTACCGTGTTTCCAGGGCCTTGAGGCTCTTGTTGCGGGGCTGCTGTTCCAGACAGCTGACTGCAGGGTTGCCAGCAGTGGGCAGAGTCATGGCACTCAGCACCAGGCTGGTGATGGCTTGCACTGCCAGCACATTCAACTGGGTACGCTCCAGGTCCTCCTAGACAGCAAAACAGATGAGGGAGACCGAATTTGAGGAGAATTTTAATCTTTCAGGCATCATGAAACAGCCTGCATGTATTTCTTTAGTGCTTACTCTCTGAACAAACGTACATGTTTACATATGTTCTCATCAAAGCAAGCATTTAAATGAGTGTTTAAGCAGGTACATATGAGTCATGAGTTCTGTAGTTCTAGCAGTATGTTCAAGGATGTTCTTGAGTATGTGTATATACCTCCTGCTGCGTCTCCTCCTCCTGGTCCATTGTGATTGGTTGGGTGACCAGCACCCCTAGCAGAGTGGCCCAGGTCTCTTCAAACTGAGTCCTGCTGCTCCAACCTATGAGAGAAAATATGTAGGTCACATTCAGAAAAAAAATCTTGATATTTATAAAGTAAATGTGGCATTAATGTGATGAGATATTGCACGTGACTGGAGACAATTAAAAGAAGCTCAATTCATAAATGTGTGCGTTTATGTACCCAGTGTGTTGATGCGGTAGAGGAACTCTCTGAAGACATCCTTTTCCTGCAGGAAGTCCACAGGGATCTCAGGCAGTGTTGTGCCAAACTCTCCTCCTGGCTGTGGGGACCAGCCTAGTTTCCAAACCTGTACACACACACAGCACATAACAGTTTACATGCCACACAGACGCATATACAACCACAGACAGAATTTCTCTTATACTGACCAGTGGAGGTACTCGGGTGAAGCTGTTGACCAAAGGCAATCTGGACAGACTGATCACAATGTTGCGTAAGGTTGGTGTGAGAAAAGCGGGAATTGTACTGTTTCTATGGTGACCCAGTGAAAGGATGCTCTGCAGCCCTTCCACCAGCTCCGCCATGATCTCACATGCTTGCCACTCGCACATATCTGCAACACAAAGAGGGAATCTGTCATATATTCCCCTGAAGCTTCCACCTGAGATCTGCTAAGAACACCATTAGACACTGAACGGAGTGACGTGATGCTGAGTTATGAAAAAACCCAGCAGTTTAACTAGTTCTGTAAGTAAATGCTCACGGGCAGCATGTGGAGAGTCTACTTGGTCTTCTTCAGCGTCTTTCTCTGCCTTTGTCTTCTTCTTCTCTGGATGCAGAAGCTGGTCTCCAGGACTCACAGCCACTGGGAGGCAAAGACAATGTTTTTACAATAGCATGTAACCGCATTAAGTCATAGAAAGTGTACAAACATATCCTCATTTACCTGCAACCATAATGAGGCGAAGGCAGTAGATGAGGGAGCAGGTGTGTGTGGTGTACTCTGGGGTTGAGAGTTTGTTCCAGACGCAGGGCTTCTGCAGAGCCAGACACAAGCAGGACAGAGCCCACTGCAGGTCTACACTCAGGGGCAAGTGATCCTGGAGCAGACGCCATACTATCACCTGGGCAAAGAGAGAGACACACACAAGTGTTAATGAAGCATAAACACACTTGAAAACTAGACAAGATTGTATGTTGGTGGCTCACGCTTAAGGGTAACTGATGAATGTTATTCCCACAAATGGCACCCACTGCATGTTACTGAGTGAAGCCTTGAAATCTTAAAATTTTACTAAACTGCAAATTAAATGTGTTTGTTGTATTTCATTTAATGAATCTACAAGCAAGAATCAGTTCTCTGCTCCAAACTACTCAACAGGCAAATAGACAAATCAAATGTTTAATAGGTTAATGTGTTCTTTTACCTCCGTGGCAGTACAGGTGAAAGTGGTGATGAGGTGTTCCTTGTCAGAGGGGATATGAAGTGATGAAGGCAGCTGGCTTACACTGAGCAGATACTGGGACAGAGCTCTACAGAGCGACAAAACCCTGGGGTAGAAACCTGGCTCATCTGAAACACATTGAAGGCATCAATGCAAAAAATACTTTAGGTCCACAGATGACCTAACAACATAAGAAACTGCAGAACTTTGTCTTGTGCGTTTAATCCACCAATCTCTGCTGATTCTTCCCAGTCTTACCATATACATCAGCCAGCTGGTCCCAGTATGGCTGTGGCTGCGAGGGCGGCAGGAAGGACTGGTGTGGGGCAGGAAGTGACTGTGTAACCCCTGCAAGTTGCTCTAAGGTCACCTGCAAGGCTGTCTCCAACAAGAGTGACCCCTGACCCCTTGCTAACCGCTGCAATCCCATACTTAGGCATGGACACAGCAGACTGAGGTTGAACTCCTGGGAAAAAATGTAGACAGAAGACCAGGTTTAGGTTTGTGTTAATATAAAGTCAATGTGGAGTTACTATATATACTAAAAAAAGGGGTGTGTGTTTGTATCCATGTCACCTTGCAGCTCATAATGTTGAGAAGATCAGCGGGAGGTAGTTTAGTAAGGAGCTCTGTTGTCTCCAACAGAGAAACATCTCCACGAAGACAACACTGAGACTTCACCAGAGCCACGTACCACTCCTACAAGAAAATGTCCGCAAAAAAAACAAACAAAAACAAATGTTCCTAAGAAGTTGCGCTTGCATGCTTCTGAACAGAACAAGACAGAGTCAAACCTGGATTCACATCCTGATTCTTTACCTTATCTGCAATGACCAGTTCAGGCGCAGGCGGTGGATCGCCATCCAAGGGGTGTGATGTCACGGGAGGTGTGGGGCTGCTGGTGCCAGCAACAGTGGCTCTGAACCTGTCCAGCAGGGAGTAAAACCTCTGATGCCTGTGATGGAAAGATGAGCGATGATATAAGATAAGGACGCCTTTAGTTTTTCCAACATGATAGAGATTCGTTAGATCCAGTAGGCCTGTGAATATTCTCATTCATCCAGGTCATAGTTATCTCAAGGAGATTAAATCGAACGCAACTGGACTTGGTTATTTGTCTTGAAGACGTTTCACCTCTCATCCAAGAGGCTTCATCAAGTTCATGCTCGCTTGACTAAACCCAGGTATTTAACCTCTGTGGAGGCCGTCACATGGCCAGTGATGTCATTGGCTCATTAACTCTCCATGTGCCCAACGACAGTCGTTTAGTGACAGTCGATGGGGGTGGTGAAAGTTAGTTTCGACTTCGTTAGTGCTCTATTGTGTTATAACGACAGTCGTTAGAGTCACATGGGGTCTTTTGTGAATGGCTGTTGTTCTTAGAGGCTAAGTTGCTGAATCTCCTGGGAATAGATGAAAGGGTAGCATTGTAAATTGGAGATAGATGGTGTCTCAGACCTCCTCCTCTGTTTAGGAATGGTTTTTCTAATTTCACATAGATGGCTTCTTTTACCCCTCTTTCAAACCATCTATCCTCTCTGTCCAGGATGTGAACATTGTTGTCCTCAAAGGAGTCAGCTTTCTCCTTGAGGTGTAAGTTAGATCCAGTAGTTTTCTCATCATTTAGGGTCCACTATTTTGATCTGTTTGGTCTTAGACATATTATTTGTTTTAATTATACAATTTTGTTGTTGCTCTGTTTATTTCCTTTAAAATCAGAATGCTTCATTGTGAAACCTAATACCAAGTGTTTTAACGATGCACACTATTCATCATAATGGTCTCAATGCCAGTGAGTGTTACCTCTGAGCCAGGCCACTAGTCTGGAGATATTCCTGGATCCTGTCCAGTTCCTCCACAGGCAGCTGGGCTACACTGTTCTGGAGGGTGGAAGAAGGAACAACTTGAAGGAGATGACAAATACACTACATTAAAGTACATAAAGTACAACATTAAAGTACAACATTTCAGCATTAACACTTAAGACATTCTCATTCCCAAGCTTCACCGACATTTACATCCAAGTATGTTTACCAATTGTATTACTTAGGCAAAATTAGTCACCATCAAGTGTTCAAATTACAAGAACACTCCCTTGTGACAAGAAAATGCAAACACACACTGTACCTGTAGTGTCTCAGCCAGCAGCATCTCTACCCTGCGACACGCCAGTGTGTCCACCATACGAGCCAGAACCCTGAAGGGTGTACTGAGCAGCTTGTCCACATACAGCATCAACAGGGAACCAGACTGGCTCAGATGGATACCTTCCAAACACTGCAGAGTCTTCTTCAACATGGTAGGCTGTGAAGAAAAATGGCAAGAGAAACACATGCCAAAATAAAAAGAGATAGATAGAGAACGAAAAATGAGCTAAATAAATGTTATATATGTAAGCATTTAACACATTTTAAACATGGTCTAAATAAGATCAGATTGTAGAAAGGAGTGATAGAAAGAAAATAATTAAGTAGAACACAAACTACTGAGTGATTAAAACTGTACAGCCTGAATCGAAACAGGAGTTGAGACAGGAGGAAAAAGATGAGGGTAAAGAGATGTAATCTCACAGTAGTGAGGTTGTCACAGCGGGACTGGATGGCCTGGATGAAGAGGCCGCTGGCAGCTGAGTTTCGGTGCACAGCGCTGATGAAATCTTGTACTGGAGGCTCATGGGAAAGGCTGATGAGGTCACGTACGTGGTTGACAATCAGCCAGGTCAGATGCTCCGAGTCATGGAGATTCTGACACTAAAAAAGGTGAAAAAAGTCACAAGTATAATTGAACTGAAAGAGCAAGATGTATCTATTCATTGCTCCACAAGTTTAGCAAGAGTTTTTCTAAGTTGTTTGAATGGTCACAAGGGGTTGCAGCTAGAAATAATTAACAGTATCACAGTTTATTTGTACGTCATTTCAACAGCATGTAAATATTTTGTATTGTCCAACATTTTTAAAAAGTCTCACCACATAGTCACAGAAGAGGATGAGGGCTCCCCTGTGTACAATCTCTCTGTTGACCATGGATAACTGGGACTCAGGTTTGTCCTCTTCACCTTCCCCTGAGGAATGAGGGCTCAGCAGCTTCGTGCATGAGAGGCTCTGTCTCCTGATAGAAAGAAAGAAACAAGAGGATGGACACAGGGTTAGCAGACGGGATACAAGTCAAGTCAGTCTTATTCATATAAGCCAAAAATCACAAAGGGCTTTACAATCTGTACAGCATATAAACCCTCTCTCTTTAGACCCTCTGTGCTGCACTCAAGTACAGATAGAAAAATCAACATATTTTCACAGATGGTCAGAAAATTCTGACACTGTTATACTGCCTACATTGTTCTCACCTAGGTGTCTGGTGCACCTCAGCCCACCAGGAGTAGTTGGTGTAGTCGATAATGAGGAGGACCTGGCACCAGAGCAGCACCAGGGAGGGATGGGTGGTTATCAGGCACTGCACCATACTGTTCAGACCCTCTAAAGGGTAAAAGAGGCCAGCCTCAGAGCTAGTCTGCCCACTGCCACCTTCACCCTTCAGAAGGCGGCTGGCTGCAGCTGTGATCCTACGAAACATCCCTGAATGGAGGAGAAAGAAAAAAAAGGAAAATTGGCTTACATTCAAAGTGCACCAAATGTCAAAGATTTTATTGTAAAACTTTAAGTCACTTTTAAAAACATGTAATAATATATGCTTACCACTTTTGAAAACGTGTATTAGACACATGAGTAATGTGCCCAGTTGCTGGCAGTAGAAGGTGTGTTGCTGCTCTGTAATGTCCACTTTAACCTGCCTGGAGGAAATATCATCCAGCAACACCCCTACCAGCTGGAGCAAGAACCTGGAAGGAGTGAGGACAAGACAGAATTCAAGAAGAGAGGAAAAGCGAAGTCAGACGTAGAAACACCCCTAAATTCATGATGTCAGAAGCATCCTCAATATACACCAGTGAACACGCTAACCTGGCAAAGGTTTCCTCAGGCAGGGCTTTTTGTGTCTCGCCATTAGGCTGCTGGTTACCGAGCATGTCAGCAGAGGACGGGTCATTTGGAGACAGGTTTTGCTGATGGAGGCGGCGGATTGTGTGGCAGGAAAGGAGATGTGGGGAGAGGGAGAGCTCGTGGACCCGTGACAAGACAATGTCCTCAGTGGACTGGGACACAAGCACTCTCAGCACCGCCAGGATACCAGACACCCACAGCTGGACTGTGGTTACTGATGCCTGGAGGAGCAGAGGGTTATAAAAAAATGTAGACAAAATGTTGAGGTACAGCAATATGGTAAGTGTATGTGTGCATATTATATTATATTATATTATATTATATTATATTATATTCAAATATCAGATGGGATGTCTCACCATGCTGGCTGGGGTGGTAAACATACTTTTGAGCAGCATGTCTACAGGTCTAAGAGAGGAGGGCGCTACACTCTCAAAAAGAGTGTTCAACACTCCCAACGCCTCAGGAGAGTCCAGATGCATCTGTGTGGTCATAACACAGATGCTTTAATAAACTGCAGATGATAGTTTACTTAAATGGCAATGTTTCACAATGATCTGGTATACATTAAATTCTATGATTTTCCAGCTGATTACAGACATCTTAAACCTGCATGCTTATCTCACCTGCTGCTTGGCAATCATGGGAAGTATGACATCAGCGATCTGTCTGGACAGTCTTTTCCATTTGTCCTCGTTCTCTTTGTGACACTGCTGCAGTACAAGGATGAACATCTCCAAAACCTGCAACACACACACACGCACACAAACAAAGAAAAGGCCTGTGTGGTTAAAAAATACTTCATGGTATGATAATACTGTGTGCCTTGTATGTGAGACTGTACCTGATGGTACTGCACAAGTCTGAGCAGCATGGACACCACCACTTCTTTCTGCGTATCCAGCTCTTTGCCTGCATCTGCTTTGTTGGAGCCCCTCAAGACAAACAGGTCATGGACAATTGGCTGCAAGGCTGGAATGGCTGGTAGAGGAAGGAGGAAAAGTATGTAACAAATGTTTACAAGCACAAAAAATAATTGCCTATGTGAAGTTTGTTGCTTGCGTTCCTCTCACCATGCGTGACAGCCTTCCTGCCGCTGGCCATGATGCCGTCACACAGCTGGATGATCTTGGGGATGCTGATTATCTGCTTTGAGTGGTAACGCTCGTAAGACAGCAGCACCAGGAAGAAAAAGATGTTGGGAATGATGGCCTCCGAATCTCTGAGAGAAAAGTGCAACAGGTATTCGTTAACAGGATAGCTTTGTGAGACACACATGGGTTTATGAAGATTTTTCTAAACAGATCGTCCTGGTTTAGCAGAACAAGCAAACTTACCTGAATTGTCCCACTTCAATGTACTCAAACTGCTTCAAGACAAAACCTATAAACACCTGAAACATAAAAAATGTTTTCTGGAGTGAGTAAAATCCCAGATGTTGAGTGCAAAAGAATCGATGCATTTTGCATGTAAGCGTTTAACCTGATCTGAGTCCAGCAGGCAGTAGTTGACTCGGAGCTGCACAAGCTGGGCTAACAGGTCCAGCACTTGTCTCTGCAGGGCCACAGACGTGCTGGTGGTGTACTGCTTCAAAGCTTTGATCACCAGCGGCTCAAACAGACGAATGTGGTTGTGGATAGCATTCTGCGTAAACGGATGACAGCTTTCAGAACTGCGGCACCTCACTCAAATAAATAAATAAATAAAATAAAAGCATAAGAGCAATAAAAGTCTCCTACCTTGTCTCCTCTGTGGCGTGTTGCATTTGCAATGTTGGACCTCAGCTGGTTGGATGCTTTTTGCATTACATCAAACCATCTGGAAGCGGAGAAAAATGTTTTACTATCTTCTATATTGACTTATTTTGTTATTACTTTTATGTTCTACTAAGTACATTGCCTCACACAAAAATTGTTCTGATCAATGTGCTACAACCTACCCAGAAGTGTCCTGCTCCTGCTCAGCCTGCACCATGTTACGGAGACTGGCGTCAGCCAGTGCCTGGGTGAAGTGTGTGTATGGTGCCATGAAGCAGTAGTGGTAGAGACCTGGTCGCAGGCTGGACGAGCCAAGACGAAGAGCCTTGCCCTGGGCACGGCTGGGTCCACTCAGGACACCCTCGTACTGGGATGCCAGGTTGGTGCCAAACAGTGTTTTCAACAGCTAAAGAACAAGATTCAGTCTTCAACTATTAGAGCAAGGAATTGATTGAAAATCTGCAACATTTAAATAAACTAAATTAAATCTAATTTAATAAAGACATCATCTGACTTTGATTAAAATGATCAATTAGATTATTATAATCTAGCCTGAAATAAGGTCTACAATGGAGCATAGAATTTATTGCTTATTACAAATAGTCTTTTTTTTTTGCTGGTTCTCTCTTAAAACAACGCAACAATCTTTGCAGAACATTTCATTATATTAAAAGAAAGTGAACAGATCGAGCCAGTATATGTTGAAATATACATTTAATTATTAATGTATGGAACCATCGCACAGGGAACCCAACGCCTTTACAGGCCCTGTCGGCAGGAACCAGTCTCACTCTGTGTGGAGTCACACTGGTTGCAGCACACTGCTCAGTGCTGGAACCACAGAAAGACTGCCACACACACCCACACAGCGGTTGCGGGTCTCGAACCCGGATCTCCCAGACGATGGATGATAGCGCTAACCATTCAACCAAAGGGTCAACCTTCTAGCTACGCATCTAGTCATCTGTGTCATTTCTCTTTAGATGGCCTGCACCATGAGACATACACAGACACACACACAAAATGCAACAACTAAATACAAATACAAATTACTGACCTGCTGTACACAAACAGTAGCCATTGTTGGTTCTCTGGAGAAGCAGGACTTGAGGTAGCCCAAGATTTCCTCCACACACTGACAGAAAATATAGTACATAATTTAATTTTATTCCTAGCAGTAACATTAGATTAAGATTCACTGACTTATATTTTGACCTGTCTAATTAACCATCCAATAAAACTGAAAGTCATGTTTACCTTGCTGATGTCATGTAGTGTCGCAAGCTCCAGCAGCTGAGAGAGAACGTCTAGTGTAGAACGCAGGAAACCTCCAAATTTCTCCTGGCTGCTGTGGAGGTCCAACGTCACCTAGGAGACACACAGCAAATAAAAATCAACAACACTACCAACCACCACCATTTAGGCCTCTAAAACTTTAAAATATGGGTTTCTTTTACATTAGCAATTAGATTAAAAATGAACGCGTTTTCCGACCTTGTAGTTAGCGTGTGTAGCTTTGAGGACGTCATAGAGCTTGAGGTAGGGTGGCAGGTGGTAGAAGCTGCCGAGGGTGGTAGACTTGTTTATAGCTGTGGAACCTGTGCCGTCTGCTGGTCTGCCTGCTTACAAAAAGCACATCAAACATTAAATATTCTTAGACACCGGAGTGAGATGAAATGACCCTGTGTTAGTGCATGGCTGGGTTTGTATGTACCCGTGTTGATCTCATTGCTTTTCTTTGGGCTCATAGGGGCAGCACTCTGCTCAGCAACCTCTCTCTCTTTGCCTTTCCTGCGGATGGGACTGAGGGAGGGGGTGTTGGTCAGGGAGGGGAGTGTAGCCTGAAGAGGAGAGAGCAGAATAAAAAAAAAAAAAAACATCATTATCTTTCCACCTACTATGAATAGAACATGTACTCTCTCTCACTGTGAGCCAATCAAAAACTCTATCAAAAAGTTACCTTAACTGCTGGTCCTGGTGGTGTGTCGTCGAGCACATGGGCGCAGATGTTGAGGATCTTTAGTAGGTGGGAGAAAAGCTGCTCCAACATAGCCACCAGGGAGCGCTCTGACAGCGATGCCCAGGGTTCCTCCATCTTATTTGGGCCTCCGCTGGGGTTCGAGCTGCCACTGCCGCCTTCTTCCTCTGCCGCCCAGGGGTTGCGCATGCATTTAGGGGACACAGCTGAGAACAGGAGTAACAACAGGTTACTGCTTTTCTCTGAAAAGTTTTATTTAAAGTCAAATTATATATTTGTACTTCTAATTTCAAGCTACATGATCATGTGATTTTTTTTCTACCCACCAGCAAGCAGGTTGCCAGAAAGTATCAGGGCATCCTGGTGTGCAGATAGATCCAGTGGGAACCAGGCGGAAGAGAGTAAGGAGAGCACCATGTTGGCCATTCCTACTGTCAGAGTTCTTCTCTCTGTGTCTGGTGCAGATGAGGAGGAGGTGGTTGAGGAAGCTGGAGCACTGCTAGGCTGTGAAAAACTGGATAACAGAGGGACCATGTCAAGAGATAATTGGGGGTGTTTATAAAAAGAAGAGGAATTGAAATAAAGCCTGTATGTCAAAATAAGAATCTGTCACACATTTCCATGCCTGCGTGTGCGGGTGTGTAGACAAACCTGAGGGCCCTACCCCTGCTGCGGTTGAGACTAGAGCGAGACGCAAAGCTGCTACTAGAGCTAACATAGCCACAGTGCCAGCCTGTGCTCCAAGTGCACACTGGAAAATTTGAAGCCAGGAGGCTCAATGCCTCGCAGCAGCCAAACTACAAAAAGGCAGCACAAGAACAGAATTTAGCATATTATCATGTTAATCCATAGTAACAGTTGTACTAATAACCCATAATCACTATTACCACCTAAAATCAAAACTGTTGCCAATGTACTGCATAAATTGTTAAAAAGTGAAACAAAAGATTTATGAGTGTGACTGTTCGTGTGTGTGTGAAAGCTTACAGTCAGAGCTCTAGAGGTAGAGGAGGTGAAAGCATGGGAGACGGCGGTGACGACTCGAGACAAGTTGTTCTCCATTGTGACGTCAGACACTGTGTTGGACAGGTTGTAACCTCGATACGTCCTGTAGGTGAGTGAAGAGCGTTTGGTTATATCAAAGATGATATTCAGTGGTTTCCTCATGAGCTGCTTTTCTAATTGAAACAAGAGGTTTCCAATCTAATACAAGGCAGTTCTGATCACATCAAACTGTTTGATCGAAGACTTGAACTCGAGATGGCTCAACATTTTTCCCTCTAGCAAAATTGTGATCTTGAGATCCTGTGAAATGCAACATGAAATGTGTGTGTGTATAGACACCTTGTGATTGTGCTGACTGTGAACTGGGAGGGGGGTTGTGTTTCATGCATTAGGAGCTGCAGGTAGACTGAACTCTGGTCCCGGGCGATGGCCACTACTGGGTCCACCTGGCCTTGGTCGCAGTCATAGAACAACCTGGGAACCAGCCTGTTGGCATGAGAGGCACAGAGACACGAGAGAAGGGATTAGAGGAGAATAAGAGTTAGAAAAAAAAAATGGTTCTCAGAAGGTACACTGAAAGCACAAACTGAGCAAAAACAGAATAATTACTACGCCCCTATTCACACAAGTTAACAAGACATGGGTTTCATTTGCTACTAAAATTCACAGTTGATCAGGATTGGTCTACATCTAGTTTAAAACAAAAAAGGGAGTAAAAACTAATATAAGCAGGATGTGTTACTGAGACAATATTTTGTGTGTGAAGTTAAGCGTTTACCTGCTGACAGTGGAGGCTGCCACGTGTCGTACTCTGGGGTCATCGTCTCCCAGCAGGCGGATGACAACGTCATTTATAACTCGTTCCTGCAGCCGCAGATGCTGGATAGAGAGAAAAGTGGACAAATGAGAGAAAGGATGCACTCTCCATATGGGTGGGTGTGAAAAACACAAAGGGTACATAAAAAGGTAAGAATATGAGAAATTACCCCAGTGTAGTGATGGTCTCCTTTGTGTAAAGTCTCAGTTTTTCTCTCCAGGAAATTAACTAACCTGAGAGAGGAAACAGTCAATCTCTAGAGAATCACAGCTAATACACTATATTGATGGTTACAAGCTATGTTTTTATTATTGTAAACCATGCACAGTGAACATCTAATAGCTCCAATAATCAATTTTACCGGAAGTCCATCTCAGCCAGGGTCTCCAAGAGCTCAGTGCGAACAAGCCAATAGGATGAGTCCCTCAGAGCCAGCAGATCTATCACCAACTGCAGGCCCAGCTCACTCAAGGTACTGCTGCACACAGTCATGATGCAGTGCTAAAACACACAAACACACACACCAGATTTACAAAAGACACAGTGCACTACTAACACTACTAACATTAAACATACATAAATGTCTTACCCTGACTGCAGAGCAAGCCATCTTGCAGGTGACGGAAGACTCATCTTTCAGAGTTTTTCGGAGCAAAGGCACCAAATCCACCAGGGACAGAGGGTTACCTAGATGAAAAAAACAGGACACACGGGTGATATTTAACCTAAAATTAAACAGCACTCAGGTCTCCGACAATGTATCAGCACAAAGACAAAATGCTGCGCAAAAGATCCACACACACTCATACCTGTTGCACTCTGCACACCGGCCAGCCAGGTGTGTATGTTGTAGCGTGTTTTGGTGAGTGCGGCCTGTATGATGGCTCCACAGAGGATGGCTGTAGCCCCTCTGATCTGCGGGTCCCCATGATCAACGAGGCCCAGCACATCGCTAACAAACTGCTGCTCTGCAAGGGGACAGAGAAAGGAACGTCAAAGTCAGTGGCACGCAGAGTGTAACTGACCATTAGTTGTCAAAAGTATGCATCTTTTCACTGAAGAAACTTTGATATGTCGACATTTGTCCTGCAAATTATAGGACTTCGTTCTCGTAAATCACTAAATAATTTTGTACACAAAACAGGATTGTCTTTATTTATTTATTACCTTCTACTGGAATGCCATCCAGCGGCTCCAGGTAGAGGGAATTAAAGAAGGCTTCAGGATGCAGTGCTCCTGCTGCACCAATACAGCTGACCGCCAGGGCCTTCACACTCACTCGCACCTCCTTGTCAGGGGTGACACCTGGAGTAACACAAAGCAAAGATTTGACACACCGAAACATGAACATTCACATGTCAGAGACGCAAGCAGCGATGTGACTGGTCTAATGGTTGAGTCTTAGTCTGGTCTAAGTCGGTTAAAAGTGCCTTTAGGAAACACTGGCATATTCTATCCAGTGACCCTATTGTTGGAAAGTTTTAACCCTCCCACTACTAATCTTTTTTTTTTGTGTTAACCACACTTTGGTATTTTAAGCCGTTTTAGTAGCACTCACCATTCTTTTGTCCTGTCAGCAGGAAGGAAGCAGCAAGAAGACGTACACAGTGCACAAGTGGCTCCACCCCCTGATCTGTGTAGTGTCCAATTGGACCCTTTATACGTGATGGCTGAGAAACAAGCAGAAGAGTTAAACAATCAGACACTTTACCTTTACGTTCATTTCCCTTGTGAAATGCTGGCATAGAGTTTGTGCAGCTGTGTCTTTACCTTGTTGTCCGGTTCGGGTTCAGCGGGTTCATCCTTTGGTAGGAAGCGGTCCACACTGCTGTCTGAACCCTGCCGGTTGTGACCTCGGCCTTCGAAAAGATGAGGTTTGCTCAAAGCTGCATGCACACACACAGAAACAATTGGGCATCATCAGTACTTTATTATTATTAATTATTCAGTACCAACCACAGTTTCTGTGTGTGTGTGTGTGTGTGTGTGTATATATGTATGTCTCCACTTGCACACAAACATACCCAGTGCTGACTGTAAGAACGGTTCTGTGGATTCATCTTGGGAGGAAGGCGCTGCTCCTTCATCTTCTTCATCCTGTAGTGTTCCAATCTGCATCCCAGAGTACTGACTCTCGCTGCCATCCAGCACCTAAAACACACAGACACACACAGACACAAAGAGAGAGAAGAGGACCTAAACTTAACTTGAAACACAACCACATGCAAGGGATACCAAAATTCATTCACTCATTCACTTTGAGTTAGATTTGCTGGGTTATAGACAAAGACAGCATCACAAACAATGACCAGGTTGCAAGTCAAAACGCATGTTTCCCTATTTGAACTCTACTTCATGCTTGGATCAATGCAATTTATAGCAAATCAACTGCAGGAACAAAGCACAGGCTTGATTGCCACAATCAATTGTGGTTGCCACAATCCACCAGAGGAAGACCAAGCTTTTGAACTAAACTACTGACATTGAAGAGAATGTCCCCGAGATCAGCGAGTTATCATCTGTGTGAGCTTTTAGAAAAAGTTTAGAAACAGTTTGTTTTCCTGGTAAGATGAATCTACGAAGTATTAATCAAAGAGTGCGAAATTATGTTTTTTTTTCTCTCCACTAGAACAAAAGCCTGTCACCACCTCTCAAGATATTTAGAGGGAAACAAATTTTAAGGAAAACAAAAAGGAACAGGTGGCCATCATGCTTCAACTTCGAACACTCCACTTCAGCTCACTTAACACGGGATGTCAGGGTTGCTTGTTTTTACAAAAGCATTTCATTTTCGGGAAGGAAATCACTAAACATGGAGACGAGGCAAAAAAGAAGGGGGCATAATGTATTGTCAGTGACAACACAAGGGGAAAAGTAACAATGACGGAGCACATTGTGACGAACAAGCGAACGAAAGGAGGAACGAAAGTAGAAAAGGCAGACAAGCAAGCCCTTCCCGTTCTGTTTAAGGTGTCCAATTGGCTGACCTTGTCACTAGTGCTAGAGGAGGAGGAGGTTGCATAGAAGGAAGAGGAGGAGGAGGAGAAAGAGAAAGAAGACGACGAAGAGGAAGCAGTGTAGACAGAAGAGTTGCTGCCTGTGGCATCAGGACCCTCGGAGGAAGTTGGCGAGGGTGGGGACCGCTCAATCACCCGCGGCAATGAAGTGTACGACTGCGACGGAGTGAGCACAAGGGTAAATGAGAAGGGGGAGGCAAGACCATAGAGGTAGAACTGTTAGAATGGACAAACTCAGACCAAAATGTCTCAGGAGGGTAGCAGATTAATACCTGTATCCCCTCCCCCCAAAAAACCCCCAAAACACACAAATGATTGAACCTATGGTATAAGATTATCGCTTTGAATAGAGAAAGTTATGAGAGTTATATGCATCTTCTAATTCAGTTTATATCCACTATAATACAGCATGAAGCCAACAGCTGTATGTAAGGTATGATATCACCTGAAGAAATGATAACTATAATTTGGGTAATGCTTAACAGTCATTTGAACTTAAGTATATGGAATTAGGCAACGTGTTGAAAACACATCCACTTTAATGCTTAAAGAAAATATTGCAAATCAGAGTAACAAGTGACAATTTTGTCCATTCTACAAATACTAATTCTATGAAGTGTAGCATCATTCATAAACATGAACTAGGCCATTATGTGTACAGGCACTGATAGCATTAAATGCTAACTGAGTCTCATGTTGTTCTTTATATTCCACTAAAACACAGTTTTTTTTAAACCAAATTAAATCTCACTCTCACACCCATACAAGCAGACTGACCAGTTCTGCCACATCTGAGGGGGTGACAGCTGAGTCCGGACCCTCTGTGGTGGTCTGGGAGGAGTCGCTAGGTGGAAACGAGCGATCATTAGTGCCTAGCAGTGTCCCACCGTCTCCTAAGGGCCCTCCCTCTGGTGTGGCGTTCTCTGGTGTGGTGTACTCAGCTGTCTCTGGAGTGATGTTGGCCCCGCCGCTGGAGCTCCGACTCAGCATGTCCTCCTCGTTGTCATTGGGCGACTCAGGAGTGTCTGACGCCGAAGTCCCGCCTCCACCGCCGCCCTGCTCTGAGGAGGCGCTCAGGTCCACAGAGTCACCAGGCTGCAGGGTATGCTGGGAGGAGCGTGGCTGCTCTGTGATGATGTCCACCTGGGCTGCAGAGGAGCCATCTGCTCCGACGACGGACGCTGAAGGAAACAAACACACAAAACTACATGTTAAAGCCTAAACCAGCATTTTTATTTTTCCTTGTAAAGATGTAATTACTCTTGTACCAGTTGTAATTACTTTATATTCCACCTCCTGGTTGATGCAACTCACCTGTGAAGGCACCAGTGGTGACCTCGGTCCTCTCAGGGTCATCCTCCAAACCATCCTCCTCCCCAGAAAGAATTTTACCTGCAAACAGGTTTAAGTATATATATATATAAAACAATATAACACACCGGCATCACCACTAGCTGAAGCCAGTGAAAGAGACTGAGTGGCAGGGGGAAATTTACTCTCAACTGAGTTTTAAAAATCAACAGACACCAGAAACCGCTTCAGATTTTCTTAAAAATGTTAACTTCAAGGATATACACACACACATTAAAATCTAAATACTGTGTATCCCTAATAAAATATCAAAAATCCACCACCAAGTGACTCAGTTGGAGGTAAATTTTCCCAAACCTTGACTGATACATAGCTAAGAGGTCAGAGGCGAGCAGAGGAGATAAATAGACTAGTCACCTCTCTGTTTCCTGAGAATGAGTGGGCTGCAGGAAGACCCTCCCCCCGCTGCAAATGGCAGGAAACAGGAAGCAGAAACGTGAAGGTGAAGAAGAGAAAAGCAGAAGCACAGCAAGACTCGTAGGAAACACAAACAATTAAATACAGACAAAAGAGAATGAGTAAGCGAGCAAAGAAAAAGGCCAAAAGGTACCAAAGCAGAATCTAGAGAAAAGTGCAGTTTAGTCGAGGAATTAACTAGTAAAGTCAGTATGGGTTAATGAATTAAAAGCTACCTAAATCACATGTATGTAAAAGGGCATAACAAGCTTTATGAGCACGGTCCCAACCAGTGGCCGGACATTAAGACGCTGACTGATGTGTTTACCGATAAATTCAAGGATGCTGCCAGAGCGCGCGCGACTCTCAGTGTCCTGCCGAAACACTGTGGCATGTGCAATGCTGCCTGCGGTGATGAGTATATGCAGGAGTTCTGGTGGGGGAGTCCTGAACATCTGCTGTAGGAGCTCCAGAGCTGCTGTCACCACATTGTGATCCCAGTGCTGTGTGTAGTGTAGGGTCAGCTCATACACCTTCAGACACACACAAAAAAGGATTAAATTGTCATTTGAACTCTGATCACGGCAACAATATGGCGTGCAGGTCTGACGTGTGCTCAGTACCTTCAGCCAATACTATGCTAAGCCAATACTGAAACTTAAGACACACAAACACACTCTCTGTCTCTTAACCTGTAACAGCTGTTCAGGTGTTGGCTGTACATCAGCCTCCTTCCTCATCACTCCAAAGCTTCCTTTGAGGCTGGTGGTGTTGACCTGCTGTTGCAGCAGAGGCATCAGGTAGCGAAGGGTTAACAGCACCCCTAGGATCAGATGGCTGGGGTGCTCCTCATCCACTGGAACCACCAGACCTGTAGGCAGGAAGTCAGCCCATGTACTGCCAAACTAGCTTGCAAACGCTTACAGAAATAAGTTGTTAAGTACTGTTAAGTACAAAAGTGTCTGTCTCGGCACTGCTTTGAAATCCAAGTATCTCCTCTTATACAATATATTTGCAAAGAAACAAAAGTGTTCATATTTCTATCAATAAGCATACAGAGATTTGTGTGCACTGTATGTTGTGTGTCCTACCTAGCAGTACATTAAGAAGCCAGGTGTAGAAGAAGCTGGTGCGTCTGGAGTGTTGGCACACACTGACGGCCGAGCTGGCTGCTGTCCGTCTGATGGTGGGGGAGCTGGACTTCAGGTTGGCCACAAATGACTTCAACAACACCTGTGACAAAAAAAGGGGTTGGACAACAATGAAAACAACACTTTCAGGATTTCCAGATAAGTATGTGCACTCAGGAAAAACAAGAGAAACAAAGCCAGAAAAAAGCCAAACTCTGCTTCAACATTTCATATGTTTCCGCTTTAGGACCCCATGAGTGGATACCTTGATCTCGCCGTCATTGGCAAAGTGTCCCAAGGCTGCCATGATCTTGGGCATTGCTGCAGCCAGCGTCTCCTGCACAGTCTCCTCCTGTCGCTTGGTGATTCTGGTGAGGCACGGCAACAGGTTGACCAGATAGGGTCTGGATGGAAGAAAAGGGATGCAAACAGAATGGAAATTGTAACCGTATTCGTCATGTGAATGAAAGAAAACTTTATCTTTCAGGTACTTGTGTGTATACCTGCATTTCTGTGGTCTGATGAGGTGGGCCAGCTCAGCAAATCTCCACAAAGCTGCCCTCAGACTCCGAGAGGCACCGTTCTACAGAGATACACAAACAACAACTCAAGTACCAACATCACACTATTAAAGAAGAAAGCATTTTAATTTTAACACTTTACATGAAAAAATTGTATTCATTAGTGAGTGAGATAAATTCTGCTGCATACCATAAGACACATGCCTAATTACCTTTTTAATTTCTTTGTACAGCTCCAGCTGCAGTCTAGGCAGGTTGGAATCCATCAGTGCCTGAAGATAAAATGATTAAACACTAACATTAATTTGTGATTTAGTCTTAAAAAAGAAAAAAGGCTGGATTGTGAACAAAATATCAGGAGCCTGTTGCAAACACCTCAACATAATGCACCACAAATGTTCCCTATGAGCAAAGTGTGTTTTGGAAAACAATCTATTTCAATTCTATCCTATTTGTAAAAGTAACGGTGAAGGAGAATGCTGAAGGAAGCCTGCAGGAAGGTTTACAGGGGCGTGCTCACTTTGATGATTTTGTTTAGGCACTCATCGGCTACCATCCGGACATCTGACTCGCTGTCATCACTGCAGAGCAGGAACATCTCCATGGCGATGCCCAGCAGTTTCTGAAACTCTGGAGACGTTCTGCACCCAGGACCATAGGAAAAACAAGGGATGAAAATATACACATATTTAACTTGAATAACACCATTCAGAACTGTTCACACATGAAACACTTAAATGAACACGCCCACACAAGTGTCACTTTTCCATTCAGCTGGATTTCACTAACTATCCTGAATCCCTGCCTTTCTCCTCGCCTCATACACACACAGATTAGTCCTGGAGTAGCTGGGTAGTTTATGAGATTTCTGAGATGAGATGAGTCTTTATGAAGAATTACTGATGATTATGATTATGGCTAGTTCTGACTGCTACAGCTACCTTTTGTATGATTTTGTGAGAGCACTTGCATGTTTAAAATAAATTAAAATCACAATCTCCAGATTTCTGTGACACTATTCAGCAGAAAAGGCTCTACAATATAAATACACTCAAAAGAAATAGCTCATGAAGAGAAAGAGTATTACTGAATGTGCTCAGTGAATTTCATAATGATCTACCCTTTAGATTTCATGTGCACCAGTGAAAACAAGTGCAACATTTTGATCTTATGAAAGCATTAGATGAACAGTTAAAGGGTCACCAGAATCGTTAGTACTCATCCAGTGGTTGTTATTAATTTCCATACAAACCTTCACAGCAATCCGGCTAGTAATTATTAAACGTTGTTGTGGACCAAAATAAATGCAGCAGATAAAGTTTAGTAATCCAAAAACAAACATTTAAATAATACAAAATATTAAACTCAGTTGTTATCACACTCTGTTCGGTGTAAGATTTGAGTGAAACAAAAAAGATTTTAATACAGTAAGCATGGCCAACCTCAAAGACTGAGCCACAATGTTTTCACATATCGTCAGGCAATGGGTCACCCTGTCCTTCTTTGTGGTAGCCTGCTCCTTTTTCCTGTGAACGAGAAAAAGGAGAGCATGAGAAAAACAGAGAGAATGCATTTACAGAGCAAAAGACAAAGTAAGATGTAAAGTAGAGACTGGGTTATAAGGCAGTGTCTTTGTAAAATTTACCAACGGCAGGAAGTGAATTTAAGATCTTAATAATTACATCTTAGACCAACAGTATAATTAATATAAGAAATGTGTATCACCCCATCAAACACTGCTCACCTTTGTAGATTTCAAAACAAGAGATCAACAAAATAGAGTAGATGCCCACAGCACATTTTAACCAAATTCAACAACATCCACTGATTAAAAAAGGGAGAAATGGCAATTTCAAAGGCTTGAGCTCACAAGCACATGATTTCAGGCCTATTTATTCTGTATCTAATGATAAAGCATATCAAAGCACTGACAGCAGAATAAATCACCATTACAATGTGTGAAATGTAACGACAGGCACAGCAATTTATCTCCGACCGCCAAGTGAGAAGCAGCATTAAAAATTATGGATACTATTCAACCGCATATTCATGTAAACATATATATAATCGCACATCGCGATTGTAACACTGTGTGCCAATAAGAAGTCTGACCATCTCATGACTTGTTTTGGCATCACAGTAATATGATGAATTATAATCATGTGACAGCAAAGCAGGTGCTATTTTCAGAGCCAAGCACTACAACTGCTTTTTGATGACTGCAGGAAGCTCAGTTCATGATGGGAGATACCGAGCTTTTCCCCAAGATACTGTAAGCCTGCATTGCTGTCCACGACTACAGCTATTACAAGGAAAATATGTGATGAATAGCAAAACAAATTATGACATTAGTGCCTTTATAAACTAGTCTGATGAGTCTACCTCCAAACACAAAAAAGAAAGTGGAAAAGATGGTCATTACTGTCTACCATGTATTCTTGAATGAAACAGGCTTGACCCCTTAAGATGGAGCACAGCAGAAAACAAGGCATGAGCCCCCCCAGCACCTTCTGGATCAAGGTAGGATCACAGGGTGCGATGGACAAGGCGTGTGTGACGTGAATCCAGCAGGAGGTCTACCACATTTATTAATGCACCTGCTCACAACATGTACCCTTCCGTGCAAGCCAAAACAACTGCATTCATTCAGGCTGTGAGAGCAAGCAATGCTCTCCTGAGATTAACTTATTAACCAGCAGGCACTTAACACATTTTAATTGCTCCCTGACCCCATTTTTGTTGCAGGTGCGTGGACATTAATTAATGGATGTCTACGTTACAGTAAATCTGAAACCTAAAACTCCGCCAAAGGGACACTGAGAAAATACCGAAGAAGAAACCTCGCTAAGCAGCAACAAGTGACTCTAAAATAGCAGAGAAGTTGAAAATAAAACCTTAGGATCTGGTTGATAGCTTCCATGTTAGCGTAATTAGCTTCGACTCAGCTCTTAAACCTGTGAGGCACTGCCGTTAGCCCCAGAGCTAAGCTAACGTTACCTGTACAGTGCGGCGGCTGTTAAAAACAAAAAACCCACTTACTGCTTCTGGACAAGCTCCTCGGCGGTTGGTGGTCCCTGTTGTTGCTGGAATGACTTCAAAGACTCAAAGGCCTTCATCAGTTTCTCCATGGTGGCCATTTTAGCAACCAAACAGAAAGAAAGCTAACCTGGCTGAGCTAATATTTACAACGTGAACTAGAGAGCGAGCAGTGCGTAGCGCGACGAGAGTGCTAACACCGCTCGCTACAGCTACCACCGGCTCTCTCTGCCTTCTCTGGTGCAAGATAATATCTTATCCTTCCACAATATTGTTCCTACATGAAGAAAATGTTGCTCGATAAGCCATCTTTGATGCAGCGGTTATCACACCAGGAAGTGGCAAATGTGACAGCTTGACAGTCGGAGGGGGAGGAGTGTAACATCACGGGCCAATCAGATTGCGATTTTATGCTGATTGACATAAGAAAGAACCAACGACTGACTGTGAGTTTTTTCTTTTGTTTGTTATTGTTCCTGTCACGGGACCGCTGAAATACAGATTTGTGCAATAGAAATACTGCAGCTTTTATCAGAGCGCCAAGGAAAAAGATTAAGGAGGCTATGAGAGCTACCTGTGAATCAGATCAATAAATAATATGCATATACTACATATACATACAGAAAATACGTGCATGGAAATCTAATTTATCCAGCTTTCACCTACACACTGACAATTTAATCTGCACATCCCTGACTCAGTGGGAATGAATGAATGAAACTGTCTAATAGAAAGAAATCTATAAATTTAATCTATAATGACTTCCTATATAATGGGGTCAAGGAAGTAGTAGTAGTGAGTCTTTATATACTTGCATCCTCTCATACAACCAGTGCAAAAAGCTACATATTGAGGCACGGATATAACAATGTTTGCAACACAAGTCTGCTTTTCATTCATCCCATCTAAGCCCATTTATTCACAGAAAACAACAGATTAAAGATATGACACAAATAAGTCAAGACACACATTTTTTTTTATACAAATGGCAGTGTATTATTTCATAATTACAAATGTCATATGATACAACAACCAGTGATACAACTTGTACAAGAATTAACAATGACTGCAGTGGTTGAACGACATGACTGTACAGATACAAAAAGGAGGGGGGGGGGGAAGAATCAAGAAGTCCCAGGACCCATTTGAATACTTATAAAGCATTTGTCTTTCCTCCCTTCCTTGAAAAAAATCACTTCACCAACATATCTGGACAGAATGTGAAACCCAGGACAGTCTCCAGGCATATATGTCCATGTTTATTCCAAAACTAGACTCAAGTGACAGCAAGGAACTGAGGATCTCTCACTACTAAACACTGCTGGTGAGGGTCCTCCCAGTTTTGGCGCGGCTGACCCATCATCACCCCCTTTGAGGAAGGCAGGAGGAAGAGCAGGAATGCTTGTTATGTATTCAAACAGGGCCAGCTCAGCTGGTCACCTTGCCATTTATAAAGTTGTCCTCAGATACCAGTGAGATATGTTGGCACTAGAAGGTCATCATTTACATATACAAGGAACCTGAAGTATTACAAACCAATACATGCTTGAGTAATAAAACATATGTATTTTTTTTTTTTTAAACAGGCATTACAATGCACTTAGTGCGGACATTCAAAACTGTTGAGCTGTTTAAAGTTCCTTTATGTGAAGGAATTTCTCTCAGAACGGACGGAAGGAGATAGAGGTTGAAAAAGGTGGGATGTCACAAACTAACTTGGTAATTGGCACATACAATAAAGGCTGTCAGTCTTTCCTCAGTAAATTCTTCAGATAAAACACGTTTGATTTACTCAATGTTGCTTTTGGTATCATTGGCAAAAAGTTAAAGACACTTCCTATAGTCATTGTCAAAACACACCATAGTGCAATGGAACTAAACAGAATTTCTTTACTGCTATATGGATGGTAGAAGAGTAAAGTTACTCTAAACAATGACAGAGGCATGGGTGGCGAACACAGTTTAGTTTCTCTGTGAGAGTGAGTCAATGTGTATTAGCGCTTAATTACATGTTAGAAATACATCATTTACAAGGTTTTTGAGGCTAAAGAGCTAAAAGGCTAAAATCTACATAGGCAAGAGAAATCACCTTCAAAATGTGCCTGAGAGCAACAAATAAGAACAAAACACTCAGAAACTCAAGTGACAAGCCGGCAACAGCTAGATGCACGCGTTTGATTCCTGATTTTGATAATGGAATGTGCAACAGGGGGCAAAACCTTTTGAACATGCCAACTCTCCGAATTAGAAACCAGATGGGGAAATATATGCGTACCATTCCACATATATGCAAGGTTTGAGTTGTCCGAGTGACATTCAAGTCCCTACATGATTTTGCTCTATTGTGTTAACAAAATGCAGACATTGCTTTGTTTTGTTGAATAGTGATGTGGAAAAATTTGTATGAACCCATTTTGGTAACAACATTTCTATTGTCACAATTTGGATAGCACATCATATTAACTTCAATGCATTAGGTTGAACAAAAGCCGTATTTGCATACATTATCATATACACACAGACACACACAAAAAGCTAACATGTCCAGATTGGGTATTCACAGCATTAAAACAGGTGGTGGAGGGGAGTAAACAGCAACTGCCTCAAAAGCAAAATTCACAAGCAAAATGGCTTCAAATGCCTCTGAAACGCCAGTGAGAACAAACACAAATAGTGAACATGATGAATCCTTATTATAACATGTTTGGGTAATGCACAGAAAATCTATTTTGTCCATGATTGGGTTAACTTGGAGGCCAAAAACTTCCTCTATAATAAAAACAAAAGTGCACAACAGTTGTGGTTCTGCAAGTGGTTGAGGGTTCCTGTACACAGATGATGGTTAATTCTGCAGGCAGGAGTTTAAATATTATCCCCCTGTTTCTCCCCATCTACACACATACAAGCAACCGCCTCAAGTCATTCCTATGAGAACACACAAGATTTGAATGGAATGGTGTTTTAAAAAAAAAAAAAAAAAGTGGGTGCAATTACATTTAACAGGTTTTATTTTTATCTAGAACAAACACAGCTAATGCCACAGGACTATAGCTGGAGGTCTACTTAGCAGGATATGTGGCCGACGGGCATTGTGCTATCTATGATCAACAGGCGCAGAGGCCAAAGCAGGCTGTATCGTGACTCAGTGCACAGGCTAATGTCTGCTGACAGCGGAATCAATGGAAGTTAGTTTGATGCAACAGCAATTTGTTATCTAGATGAAGCCACTGTCGGCTGCAGGTCAGATCTCTGATACCATGCCACGATCAGTCTCTATGTTCCTACTCATTCACCAGGCAACCAGTCCCAGGTTTTCTGGAATACTATTAACATGGACGGCAAATTACTAGGGAAAGAAGATCAAATAACAGAGGTTTTAAATGACTGGAAACGTTAGGAGAACAAGTTAAAGCCAGGTAGTACAACAAAAGAAGCAAGATTTAAAAAAAAAAAAAAAGACGACAAAAAAAGACGATAAAAAGAAATTGCCAAAGGTTGTTCAGCCTGAGTGAATATTGTAACAGACTCTTTTAAACAGCTGTACTCCCAAAGGAAACACTGTCTGGCATCTGAAATTAATGTTCTGAGCACTTTTCAGCTCATGGTAGATCTCGGAGCATTCCAGGAATGATAATTATCAGGCCTTGTACTGTATTATGGAAAAAGCCTCCATAATAGTTACTTTATTTTCATGGATATTTATGTCACGCATGCCGCCTCAAAGATTGTCCGAAATCAATCCATGCCACCCCTGCTAAGCTCCAGTTGGACATTGTGTCCTTCAATCAAAAGGGCATGTAGAGATTTAAGATGGAAACTTATGGGAAGGATTTAAGCAACATGGCATCAACATAGCAATGTTAGACTAGATTTATTTTCCCCTTAACCTTTGTATTTACACATTTCATTCAGGTCTACCTGAGCCTTGAGGGGGTACAGAGGCTATGGGTTTGTTTGGGGCCGGGTGGGTCTGATGTTCTAATAACACGTCACATTAGCCAAATCAATGATAAACATACAGCACATATAAAAACAAAAAAGGCCTTATGCTACATTGAGAAAAAATAAAAAGACAACTGTGCTTCTTAAAAAAAAAAACTAAAAAAAAAACTCCCCAATACATATCCATACTCATTCCAAAAGAAAAATAATTAAAAAAAGAAATAAAAATGTAATGTATGCATTCAAGTGGTACTTTTATGGCTTTTTGTACAATACAACCTTTAGTGAAAATATACATCTAGACATAAATTCAAGTACAAATGTACAAAATCTTTAAACTCATACTTTTTTCTTTAATTATAATACACTTTTAATACAGCTCATAAATACAGGTCAACATTCACTGAGTTCCTAAGATTTGCGTTCGGTTGGAGTTTGTGGTGAAGTTCAGCGGCAAGTTGGGGAGGAAGGGGGGGCTGGGGTATGTGGAGTTAAGGGGGAGGCAGGTGGAGGTGGAGGGAGTGGTTTAAAGTCGCGAGGGCTCTTCAATCTCGTCGTCACTGTAACCGCTCTTAAAACAGACCTGGAAGAACCAAAAATGAGGATATATCATCAGCGTTAGCAACGTGCATCACTACACCATCTGACGGTCAAAAAATGTTCAAGATGAAGATGTCATATTTTACCAGAAATGCCGACTTTGAATTAACAACATCACAAGTAGTGTGTGCTGTAAAGCAAAAAGCTGCACCCCTGCATTGATGTGAGCGCCTACCAGCTGACATGTTGCAAGTTAGAAAGGTACAAAGAACATGTGATTCAAGCGAAGGCATTGGTTTGGTAACAAATTAGGATGTAATCTTTACACCTACTTTCAAAGCTGATACAAAGCTGACACATTGATAGACACATTTTATTTGCATCTTTACTACAAAGAGGTGCCGTATATTTGACTGATGTTAAATGAATAACATTCAAAGGGAGTAGTGTCTGCAGTTTTCCTCTCAGGCTGTGCAAGGGCCTCAACAATCTCCAACAATACAAGACAAGATTGTCTGTATGCAGCCTGAGAGGTGAAACGGGGGGCAAAAGTGTAAAAGTAAAGCACTAACTGCTGCTTGTAAAATGTATTGCTGTGAGCGCACAATAATAATTAAAGACAACTGAGACAAGCACGTTGACACATTTATCTGCTCCTCTCTTCTCTAATCTGGATCAGTGTACAGATAGATTTTAATAAGAAAATCAACTCAAATTAGACAAAAAACACTGTGGAGGACAAAGTAGAATTTAAAAAAATAAATGAGTAAGACATGCCCCCCCTTGTCCTCAGATTGCTCTCAAGTACAAACAATTACTGAATAAACAAAATTAAAGTTCTCAGCAATAAATACCAGATGAAAGATAGTAAAAATGTTACGCATTAGTTGACAAGCCCCAGCTGCCAAAAGTAAATGTTAGAAATGTTTATTACCCCTGACAAACATTCCCCACAACCACAAACCAGCTTCTCTCAAGAAAAAAAACAACAAAAAAAAAACACATTCTTTAGGTTTGATCCTCTAAAACAAATGTAACAACTGCAGGAAAGAATAAGCAAAAGAGTAATGAGGGACTGAAATACTCAAGAGAAAAAGGAAAAAGAGAGGCCTTATTCTAACCAACTATAACTGTAGGAATTTTTCTGCATTGTTGGAAGATCTCCAGTTCAGTTTTCACATGTTGAGTTTGGACAAGGCCTGGTGGGAGGGGAAAAAAAAAAGAAAAGAAGGAAGAGAAGAGAAGAAGAAGTACCTTAGCCCCCACCCCCTCGGACAGTTGCCGGAGCACTAGCACTTGCCTCTCTTCTGAACAGGCGGTAGAAAAAGCCTCTCTTTGGTGGAGGGTTAGGCCGGTTCATGTCCAGGTCTGAGCACAACGTCCCATCAGTCTCGTAGACATTGATTTCTTTGAAGCACTCCATCTCAATCATCTGCACGAGAGGAGAAGCAGAGTTATCTAAACTGACTTCATTATTTTAGGAGTTTGGTTCTACTAAATGCCTTTGGATCTTATATATATATATATATATATATATATAAATGGTACAGCTCTCTCTGCAGATGAATCTGAAAGCAGCTGTTATAGTATCCATCTACGTTAGACATTTAAGATGTAAATGAGCACCCTTAACACTCTGTCTCATAGATATTCAGAAACCTCATTCATTCACAGGCAACAGCATATTGACATAAATGTATCCCTCTACATTAGACTTAAAAAGAGCTATGTTTTTTTCATTCATACAAGTATTTCTGTGTCACCAGTGTACTGTGTACTGCACTGTCTGTGTCTGACGATGACGTCATTCTCATTGATCTGAGCCTGCAGTACCTCGTTCTGCCACGGGATGGAGACACTGCCTGTGACAAACTTGTGGTAGAAGTCATCGTCGGTGGGGTCAAGGTTCACACCTTTGACAGTGGAAAACTGCTCGATGTCGAGGACGTCTTTACAGTACACGGCTCGAGGCTGAGGGAGAGAGAATGAAAATTCAAGCGGTGTAGCAACCATGAAAAGTGTAATTATCTCAGATGAAAGGAGTAAAATACTAAACCTGAAACAGTTTAAGTCAGATTTTTATTTAAATTTTTATTTAAATAACATATTCCCACAAAATATTCCCACCGTTTTCCTCAGCATGGCCCTACTGACCTGAATAACCCAAAATAGAAACACATAGATAACACTATCTACTTTCAGCTATTGATTTAACCTCTCGGGGGCCTGTCGCTCGCCCTCGCTCGGTCTATTTATGACACTAAAATGTAACGATCCCCTCTGCGGACAGCTTTGTTATCCCAGGCAGAAGTCCATGAGTGCAGCTACAAATAAAAGCTTTGTTTTGTTGAACTAAATTTTTTTCAGGTGAAGGTGGACGTCTGTATCACAGTCCACAGTTGCACGAATCCACATACGGGTTTTCCAGTGTGAGCATGGACGTTCCCTACTGACTTGCCGTATTAGTGATGAGTACTGTGAAACAGGACAACTTCGTTTTCATTTCAGTTTCAAACAGGGATTTCAAACAACACGGCTGTCCCACGCCCGCTTCTCACCACCCCCACCAGCTACCCAGATAAGTAGCCGATAATGGAAGTGTTTGTTTACTTGTGACAATGGTATTTCCTGTATGCTTATTTGCAGCTCGCCTAGGTTTCAGGACTATAAGCTGTGAATCGAGCCTGTGTGTATACTGAGAGTGTGTGAGTTTAGGTGTGTCGTTCTTACATCGGGGCTGAAGGGAGGGTCCAGCATGTTGGCCTCCAGCCGTTTGAAGTTGATGTTTCTGAAGATGGGGTGCTGCTTGACCTCTATGGCCCCGCGACCCTGACAACCCAGTCGCTCCTTGGGGTCCTTGGCCAGGAGCTGACACCGCGGGAGGAAGAGGCAAAAGAGATTTCAACTTCCTAAAGATGTGTATGTTGTAGGCAGATAAATTATTGCTTAATACGTTTCACACTTCACACTAAAGAGAATGTTAATAAAAACAACCTCTATTTTGATTTACTCTACCACTAAATCTCACACACACACACACACACGGTAGGGGAGGGATTCCTACAATGTTGGATAACTCAACAATTTTATGACTAATCCGTTCAATGTATACAAAACACACAGACGCAGACATGGTTTGCATGTAATGCTCTTGATTTTATGTATCTGACCCTACATAATCTAATCAAGGCAAACACAAATCCATACACTCAGGGGTTAATGCAACACCAACATGGGTAGAATTAGAGAGCGCCATTCTCCATCTCTATGAGAGCTTCTGGATAATATTAACACCACGCCACCTACGGTACAGCAGGCTTATGAAGTGGATGAGTGCCGTTTAGTGGTTTGGCTACTAGCGGATACTCTGACTGGCCCCGCTGTCACCCAAATGGTGATGGCTGGTACAATTGACAAGCTGACGGCTCACTTTTTCGCCACCTCTCACACTGTAGTTCCCCTTTGTTTCTCTTGTCCTTGCGCAACTCTAACCCAATTTGCACTTACTCATGCTTCTGCTCTGACAACTCGGATCGCTTGTCTATTTTGGGCTGTGGTAATGGCCATCTCTATGGCATTGTAAAGACCCCATCTCCTGTTCCTTATTATCCTTCTCCCATTTCTTGCTGGAGCCTTTCTTCTCCCTGATCCCCCTGCCACCCCCCATGTCTCCTCCTCCCTGGGGAGTCTTTGATTCTGCTGAACTTCAGGTCAGAATGTTCCAACGTGTCGTACAAATAAACGTCCCATCCCCTCCTGCTCAGGCACAGAGAAGCTCAGTGGCTCCCTTGTTGAGAACAGAACAGTGATTTGTGGAGGACAGAGGGGGTGAAAGAATATATTTCAAGCCAAGTTATCATAAACAACCACACACAATAGAAACATTTTATAGTATAATTATGATGAGATAAGCTCCAGCTCAACCACATCCATGAACAGGATGTGTGGATAGGATGAACAATATTATTAACTAATCTTGAAACAGTGGGTGGCAGAACATAAAAGACAGTAACTGTGGTAATATAGAAATCCTCAGGTTGACAATGTTTTTTTGCCTTTTCTTTTTTTTCCTTCCTTCCCCTACACCCTTCACTTAATCCCATAACCATCCATCACCTCCATCTCTTCACCCTCACCTGTCTGCAGATGTCTTTTGCCTCCTCAGAAAACTTATCAGAGTACTCCTCCTGGTCCTCACGCACTCGTCTGTCAACCTCCTCCCTCTTCACGCGTTCTTTGCGTTTGCGAAAGGGCGACTGGCCTTGGATCATCTCAAAGATGAGGCAGCCCAGCCCCCACCAGTCTGGGCTGACGGTGTAGCTCTCGTTCTGGATCACCTCAGGAGCTGAGAAAGGGCACGGCATGAGGAGCAAAATAAGGTTCGTACAAATAGAAACACAGCAATGGGGTTTTGAGTTGAGGTGAACTGAAAGAGGAGTAGACTGTTAATAAAAATAAATAAATATAAAATTCTCACCCATGTATCCAACAGTGCCCACTCTCCCTCGTATCGTCTCTCCTTCAGGGATTTGAACAGCAAGGCCAAGGTCTGAAATTCGGATGTGTCCTAAACAAGATCCATAGATTACATACCTCATTAAGATCGTGTTAAAATGGCTAGGACAGATTACAATAACATTTTAGGCTTTTACTGAATACCATTATCCATACTGACTTACAGAGGAATAACGGATCAACATAAAACCAGTAGCAGGGAGTGTAAAGGTAAGCCATAGCAGCCTGACAATAGTCATATTACCCTGAAATGATCATATTAGGAGAGAGGCATTACAAAAAAAAGGTAAAGAGAGACATGAAGACGATTCCTCTAATTCAAGATTAGACCATGTTAGAGACAGAGTATCTGATATGAGAGTATGACTCAGAGGGGAGAGCGTGATGTGCAGAATTTGAAGAGATGACTTTTTAGCCTGTGAAAAACAGAGAGACTCGCACAGAACACAGTGGACTAGTGACAAACTGTTCATTTGTCTTCACATCTACAGTCTGCATCAAAACAAGTGCACCTACACGTTAATCCACACACACACACACACACACACACAGTAAGAAAAGTGTGACATACCACGATCATCCAGAAGAATGTTTTCAGGTTTCAAATCCCTGAAGATAAAAAAAAAAAGAAAAAAAAGGTGTTAAAGGTGTTATACCTTTCACATTGTGTTGTTATAAAATTAAAACTTACAACTAAGAACGATGTAACAATAAAATACTGGATAAATATTTGTATTCTTCATGTTGTTGACATTTCGTGGTCTTTTATTGCTCATGTGTTTTCTGCTCTGCAGTCTTTCATGTGTTAATAGATTTCTTATCTTCACACGTATTCTTTCTCATTTTTTACAATTAGATGTTGCAATGTACTGAGTTGTTATAAACAGTGTTGCAAAGGAACTTCCTTCCTTTCAGGCTCATAAATTGTGTCTTTTTGTTTCCGGAATATTAGATTATTTTCATGTTGCTTTACTTCACTTCAACATTTTACTTGCTGTGCTAATCATTGCTTTCACATTCTATCTTGTAATTTATTTTTTTTCCTAACTTCCTGAACAAAGAACAAGACACTAAAAGTTTGTTATTCACCGTACTACAATAGCAATGAAATCTGAAACCTGCGGCACTTCACTAATGCCAAACTCAAGCATGATGCCAACTGTGAGGTTTACTGTAACACATACAAAGATCAAGGACTGCGTTTGTTTATGTGACCATGTGGGTCATGTGAATGAGGGTACATGTGTCTTCTAAGAACATTAGTGTTTATATTAGCATTACTTTCAGTGTGACACCTCAGTGAAATTAGTGCACCATTAATCCCGTCACACCTCATCAACTCCACTTTCTACTTATCTTACACGACCACAAATAGTCTCAAAGATTATGTTTCTTGTTGACACCAGAGCTAAAAAAATATGTAAACATACAGTTGAGTTTATAGTTTGTCTGTGTGTCCTTTAGGTCATCATGTTAAAATGGATACTTCAGCAATTATTTACTATAGCACCTCCACAATGCTGGGCGACTTGTGAGAGACACAGTTAAAAAATGAAAAAAAAAATGAAAAAAAAAATGGATCAAGCCCCAAAATCTTACATCCTAAATTTCCCATGATGCAACTGGATAGCATCATTTTCCATTTAGACCCTCCCTGCTTGGTATTCGAGATAACGTCACTATGACATCAGTTATTTTCACAGGCTTTAAAAAGCTTTGAAAAGGAGTAACCGTAAAATCTGTAGAGTGCCAGTGAATAAATGCCAGAACATTTATTCTTATTGCGGTTCTGGCCATGGAAACCTCAAATCATTTCAATCCTACCACCCCATCTATATCTAAAAACAGTTTCTGACTCCGCGTGTGACCTAACCTGTAGACTATCCTCTCACGGTGCAGGTCCTCAAGGCCACAGCAGATCTCAGCAGCGTAGAAAATGGCCCTCTGCTCGTCGAAGCCCGAGTTGCCCATGTTGTAGATGTGGAATTTTAAGTCACCACCATTCATTATGGTCAACACCAGGCACAGCGCATCCTTGGTCTCATAGGCATATGCTAAACTAACCTGGAGGGAGGGGGGAGGGGGAGGGGGGGCAGTGGTAAGAGAGGGTAGCAAGAAGAGCGTGATAGTTTCATTTGGTTTGTCTGATACCCTACAAAACCATCCATTATCCCAGATAAAAATGTCAGGAATGTACACAAAAAGAAACAGAGATATAACATATGGAAAACCAAAAGCTTCAATCCCTGACTCCGTTGCCTCATGTGCTTTCTCTCTAATCCCACCATCTATCTCTCTTTTCCCTCTCTTCATTCCCACCAGCCTTTCTTCCCCCCCTTGTGGGTCAGTGACACACAGGGTATAGTCCGTGTGCCTGTGCTATTCTGTACAAGCAGGATGTTGCTGCCATCAGGAAGAATCCCATCTGCTGCCGACTATGTAGTCATAGACAGCCGCAAGAGGGGATGGGAAAAATTCTTATGCGATCTCAAGTAAGCACACATATACATACCCAAGCAAACACACAAACCAAAGCCAACAAGCCTCCAAAGATCATGCTTATTCATCAGCAATGGATTCTTCTTATTGATCTACCAAAAGGTGTCCAACGCACCAGGCTTGGTGTCTGATTTCTTGAATGTATATAAGGCTATTAAATAGACAAATACTTGATATTCACGTATTTTAATTGTGCCATCAAAATGTCCACTAATGCCCGACATCTATGCCAATCCAATATAATGACAGACATCAAGAAAACCTTCTTACTGGAAATGACTCAACTCTGAAATGAGATGAATCATGAAGTGTGTAACATCCAGTCTGTCTCTGTCTGTAGTTTAGCTTCTCAGGTAATGGATAGAACAGTTAGTAGAAGCTGGTCCTGTTTGCATGTTTTTTGATCAGATATTATATCAAGTTTTTGGATGGTCTGACTCGTTTCTTCAATCTTTTAAAGGTTATCATATTGGCATCAGAATCTAAACAATTCAACTGATAGCCTGCCAAGTCTACATCAGCGTGATGTGGTTCGTACCTCAGTCTCACCTGCTAGAAATGCTGGAACAGGGTCACTCTGCCCTGTGCCCCACACACACACGCACACAGTGTACCGTTAAACGTGAAAACATAAGCTAACAGTATGTATCGACTAATAGTATGTGCTGATTAAAAAAAAAGAAAAAGGTAAAGAATAGCGAGAGAGAAATGAGGGGTTTGAGAGAGCACTTGACTCTTCTCCTTGCTACTGCTGTTTGGTCAGTGTTGCTAGGCAACAGAGCTGCTCTCGTAGGTAGAGAGGCACATGAAGAGTCATCAGTTCTGCCTGCAGCACAGAGAATGAACACACGAACACACACACACACACACACAATCATGTGCCAATCCCAGGTGACAAGAGCTGCAAGTCTGAGGTTCTGTAACAAGCCCACTCCAGCCTCCGTGTGTATGTGTGTGTGTGTGTGTGCATGCCCATGCTTTTACCATGACTCACTCAAAACAAGGACGAGCAACATGGCTCACGCTGCATCAGAAAACGTCTAAACCAATACATAGTACAACTCAAACACAACCATTAGCTTCAAACGGAGAACATGTAGAAGCTCTGCTCCCTTACAGTCCAGGTTACTGCACAACAGATCAATATCACCGTTCTGTACAGTTAAATAGTCACACAGTGTTCTATGCACACATGTACTATATACAAAGTACACACTGCATACAGACCAGAAATTAGCATGCTTATCCCTCCAGCCACTCCTCTCCCTGTTCCAAGATAATTAAACAAGCACTTGCTGTAATTTTCTTGTCTTTGGAACAATCTTTTTTTTTTTTTTTTTTTTGAGAAACACAACACTGAGCCAAAGCTAAGTTTTCTTTTCCTGCCCAAGCACCTGAGATGCTTAGTGTGTACAGTTGGACAAAATGGAAAGACAAGCACACATCACTAGTTTTCCAACTGCGTTTGAGTCGCGATGTCAACAAGTCGAACAGGATTCAAATTTAAGCATTTCCATTTTTATGTACAAAAAAAAGGTGTCAAGAGCGAAAGAAAGGGAGAGAAAAAGATGCACAATGCATCACAGGTTATGCAGGTTAAAGTTTGCCAGCTGACAAACTCTTGCTACTCATCATTGTTATTCGTGTCACATGTCACTTATATTTAATTTAATTTAGGACCCATAAACATTACAGATATCTCCCTTTTAAAGTCTGTTCCTATATTTCTCATCTTACTGTCACAGCTCTAGATTTCTGCTCCTCACCGCTTTGGTGCAGCAAAGATGATATGAAAGACGGCTAGGTGACTCCCTGCATTTAAGCTTGGCAGCACTAGCCAAAATCCACTGCTTACTCATGACTATGGCTCAATTTATAGAAATCCTTCATAGGAAAAACAGCCAAGAGCAATGCCACCTTTAAGAGCTTGAGGCATGGCGGTACGGTGGTAGGGTAATCCTTTTTCATCATTTTTTTTGGCTGGCACACAAGCTTGAACACTGTACTACTTTCTTCTATGCTGCTGTTGCTGTATTACACAATGCATGTATGAGACAAACATGTTTCCTAATGATGGAACCTGCAAATGTGAAGTACTTTACAAATGGTTGTATATTCCCCTGAAAATAAATATATATATATATATATATAAAAAGGAAGAGGCTGTTTTTAGAGTAACAACATATATTCTAAAGAAATCAATCTACAGGCTGTAACACAAAAGTGAAATCAGAAAAGGTTAAAAAAGTACATGTGATGAAGAATAAATATACAGCTTCCAATCTATTATTTGTCTCTTTAATATCACTGTAACAGAAACATATGAAAACGTCATGATCATAAGGCAGCAAAACAGATTTCAATCAATTTAAAAGAAAATGTCATCAATTTTATGCTTCAAATAAAACTGAATTTGGCATATTTGCAAAATGGCAGATTTGTCAGCGAACTGAAGCGGTGGTTGTTGCTTTGATCGCTGCGCTATGCAACCGTGTCCTGGAGTGCACAGTCACCTGCAACTGATCAATAATGTCACATGACTGATTTGTTTCCACTTCATCCCGTCATGTTTTATTTCCGCTGCGACTCAGGAGCTCGTCCACCTGGTGCGGACATCATTAAACCATTAAACAGAACTCCGAGCTGTGGCGACTATCTTTAAACAGCCGATTGACAGCCTTTGCAAACACACCTATTCAGTTTTATTTGCAGCAAGCAATAATGCTTTCACACACACGCACACACACACTCACTCACATACGCACACACACACACACAAAACAAATACAATTCAGTTGAAAGGTTGAATAAGAAAAAGGTAGTACTTACTACAAAACTACTGTTAACTTTTTCTAAAATGCGTTTTTCGTTTAGTGCCATTGCTTCACCTTTTCTTTTCTTCACTCGTTTCTTTTCCAGCTTTTTACAGGCGTACATCTTACCGGTGGCACGTACTTGGCAGGCACAAACCTGGGGAAAAAAAAAAAAAAAGGCAGTGAGGAAACATAATCACACACATGCACATTAAACAAAAACTAAACTAATGGAAGTTAATATGTCACACCACAGATTTCTCCACCCAACATCACTGGAGTGGACACATAACCAACCGTTAAAAAAGGTTACTTGTACCAATCATTAACATCTCAGTTACAAGCTTAATGTATAGCGAAACATTGGCTCAGTATTCATCAAAAAATGAGAAGAATTACTGCTGTGACACTAACCTCGCCAAATCCACCTTTTCCAAGTACTCTATAATGTCTGAAGGTATTTTTGGTTACTGGTTGCCTGCAGGGATGGAAAGAGGAACAAGGAAGAGACAGAGAGATAAAACAAGTAAGAGACATACAATAACTGGTTATTTCATTCTCTCAGACTGTGTGATGGTGCAGACACAGTAATGCTCTAATATATTATTAATCCACCCTGATGACTGCTGTTTCCACTGTGCTCCTGTTGCCAGCCATTATGCAAAGCATCATCAATTATTAACCACTTGCACAGAAATGCCAATTGGCAGTACCACCTTTGTGTTTGGATGCAAAATACCGTACCTCTCCTGCTACTGGGCAATAGGGACAAAAATCAAATATTTTTGACCTATTATCTTCATATCCATATTGCGACAATATTGTAATCTTTACACAATGATATTTTTTAATAAATCATCATCAGTAATGTAGACATAATGACTGAGTAAAGGAAAATATTAATAATAAAGCTCAAACAGTCAAATTATTATTAAAATAATAATAATCCCAGATGTCATTTTTTATGCACACTTACAAACACAACTGTTTGATGTGTTTGTAAGGGTGTAATCTGCTGTGACTACCCACCTCTCCAACCATTTCCACTGCAGGAAGCGAGAGAAGTACATGGACTCCTGGTAGGAGGAAAATGGAGCTCCATTCAGATAATCACGAACTATTCTGAAGGGAGAGAGGGAGGGAGGAAGAAAGAGGGTTATTGATCATTTTAATAACAAGGTAATAAGGATGTAAACAAGATGTCGACCAGGAAAAAGAAATGCATGACTACTTGGCAAATCTTCTAGACAGAAAAACAGCCGGCTCCAGAGAGCGATAACTAACCTTACAGTGACTACAAAAAACATCCTCTTTATGTGATTTGTATGTATGTTTGGATGTGTTAGAGAGTGTGTGTGTGTGTGTGTGTGTGTGCGGTTATGTGCTACTGGCTGTGTCACAGTTCAAAGTAGTTCAGTGAAAAAAAACTGTTAATATACCATCGTGAAAAAAAAAAAAAAAAAAAAAAAAAAAAAACTTTAAACAGAGAAACTGCGCTAAACTAAACCAGGAAACCGGGGATTTTGGGAAACCGGTTTTGACTGAGCAGGAGGTTGAGCGGAACATCTAATCTCACTTTACCCGACTGTGGGTGTGAGTCTATCCACTGGAGTCACATACAGACATAATCATCCACATAAAAACTGTTAAGTAAACTTTCTGCTTCAAAAGGAAAAAAAACACAAACCACTTTATCAAAAAGTTTTCTGTCGAAAGGAGGGGGGGGTCACGAAAGGTCACAGCCTCATCGTCTTCTGTCCGTATGTCAACCGTCCACTGAGAGTTGCGGGAACATGACTCTTTGACTCTTTGACATGACCCTGGCAGCTTCTTATGTCAGTGTCCTTTTCATCTGCTTTGACCGCAGATGTTGACTTAAACACCGGGTTCTCTTTAACACTGTTGTACCAAACAGAAAATTAACTGAACTGCACTGAGACAAGTTTACACTTCAAGGTTTTGTGACAAAAAAAAAAAAAAAGATGGAAGTCAGCATATTGCTGTTATCATAGCGCCTTAAAAAAATCTGCCATCCTTGCCGTCAGCATTGTCGACTGATAACATATTCTAACAGAGAGGAGAGCCAGATGCCAGAGGAATCTAGGAGATTACGGCACCACAGCAGTGGCTCCACTTCTTTGAGGCCACTTTCTCTTCAGTCAAAACATACAAGTCAGCAGGGTTTTCATCCCGGATCTCAAGGTAAGACTCAATTTATTCAACAAGGCTTTGGTGTTTCTTCTTTATGCTCACATTGAGAAAACATTTTTACAGATTATGACTGTTATGACCCTGAATCTTTATTATTCTTGCTAAAAGTGTAACTATCGTACAAGTATACTATTAGTATACCTTAACTGGTCACACTTGGTCATTAATCTCTATAAAAGACTATGACAGATAAAAATAAAGATTCATTTAAAAATCACTACAAAAATACAAAAATGACTGATCTGGATATGTATTTATATATTCTGCAAAATGTGAGAGACTATTTCCAAACTTGTAAAAGTAGAAAGCTCAAAGGGTCACAGTTTTATATAACAGTAGACTGACATTTTGAGGAAAGCTTAACCTGTTTTACCCATCTGCATTTGTACTCAAAGTAAAACATGAGCTCTTTATTTTACTTTTTTTCTATAACTTATGCGCTACAGCAGCAGCGCTCAGCTACTGAAAAACAAAGTTTCAGCCGATATACCTCTTCTATAACCCTGATGTTTAAGAAATGCTCATACTTGTCTAGGAGAGTTTCCTTAACCATTTATTAAAATTACTTCATCACTAAAGAAGACGAGGAAAGCTGCCTGTGGTTACCAACAGCGCTATGGTGGCTGTTTTTGGCAAAAAGAAACGAGAGTAGAGAGTTTCCACAAAGGGGAGCACCCTCCGCTGAGTAAAAAAAAACTGAATTATGTCACCGTAAGACCCAGTTACTCTGCACATGACACCTAGCCTGAGAGTGTACAATATTATCAGGTTTGTGCTAAGATCCCCCCTCTGCACAGTGCTGGTCTGCCCTGTAACCTCAACATATATAATACCTTGTTGTCAATACAGTCTTAAGCACTTGACTTCACACAAATCTTGTCTTTATTCTCTCCTTAAACCTTAAAGCCTCAGTGAGTAATGTTTCTCATCCATGTTCACTCATCAGGTCAGTGAACTTCGCTTTGTCTTAGAAGTCAAATCTGTCTCCAGACTCCTAAAGAAAGGGGCTCCTGAAAGGCAGGAGCCTAGCGGTGCCTGGCTTGGAGTCGAGCCTCAGACAGACACCACTGGGAGTAGAAATAAACACGGCTACAATATGGCCTTTGTTAGAGGAAGGCAGAGGGTAAGGAAAAGAAAAGGGAGAGAGACAAGATGGGCAAAACACCATAATACGCATGTACTGAGCAGCCATGCTCTACTCTTGGTATGACATAACCGTATGTTCCACTGCAGCACAAGAAAAGCCATGAGTGAGCTAATGCATTTCTGCTAGTGGGTGTGAGGCTCTGCCAAAAGTCACGTTTCCACGTGCAGCACCATGCTTTCCTACAGACTTTCCCTCTGAAAAAAAAAAAAAAAAAAAAAAAGGATAAACCCTGAGTCAAAATTACTTATTGGAAGAAAAGAAATTCAAGGAAATTAAAGTTCCACAAAGGAATATAAATAATAATGACAGTTGAAGGAAGGAGTGATGACCGAACTTGAACAGGAATCCCATTCAAAAACATCTCAAGTGTTGCTGCGAGGCTGTTGGTAACACAAACAAGTGGCTGTGTTGTTCTGTGCTCTCCTTAACACACTCTTTCCATTTCTCCTCACTTTTCCCAATTTTTCCCCTTCATTCGTTGCCGTTTGCGGATTTTCTAATTCAGCCTATCCTGCTGTGTGTTACAGCGGGGCTATCGCTTCCTCCATCGCGCTGTTTTCAATCCCGTCAAGTATGACTGGAGTGGATGCTGTGCTTCCCACATAAAGTGTGGAACTTTTAGTTTTATAATTCTGCAGCCACTTTTTCTTTTTCTCAGTGTTTCTCTGCTCTTTTGACGACTCAGAGATGTTAAAATCAGAGATATGCACAGAAGGGGAAGAAAACGGGACACACACACACACACACACACACACCCTTATGTCCCTGCACTGCTTGCTTTGTCACCCTCACAACTCTCAAGCAAATCTTACTGTACCAAAACACAAGACAACAAAGTTTAACCAGCTTCTACACGAGTCATTTATTTCATAACTTTTGAACAAACAAAGTCAAAACCAGGTTCAAGTGTTTTCCCCAACGGTGATTCCTACTTTCGCTGATTCCATTATTCCCCAGAGGAGTGAATCAGAGGCACGTTACAGCATTTCCAACCCAAGTCGGTCTGTGTGGCTCACATTTGGGACTTGCACAGAATTTTAGCTTTTGCCAGGACCGCGGAAATGTGGGAATGACGTTATATATTTTGGTCATATATTTTTCTTTCTCTTTTTTGAGTGTTTTTTTTTTTTTTTTTTTTACATGATCCCTGGCAAATACGTAAAATACAATGTTGTGTTTTCTGTGCACTAAGCAGACCTGGATCACATGTCATCTGTCAAGTCACTGCCACATTAACAAAGCCAGACCTGTATCCACAACGCTTTGCCAGCGCTGGAGAAAGGTCTGGCTTCGAGGCTCACATCTTTTCGGGAATCCTGTGGGTCACGAGATTCCCAATTGGTCCGTTTTTATAGAATATAAATATGGATGGGATGAGAGACATTCTTCGAGGATTTTTATTATTTTTTTACTCTGTCATGGGATTGGGATGCAGAAGTATTTTTGTGGGAATCAGTCTGCAGCCACTATCAATTGCTATAGGGGGAAAATGCTCCTATTTGTTTGTATTTCCAGTTGTCTTGGGCGAACTAAGCCCAAGATGCAGAAACGGTGCCTTGCAAAATAGTGTTGGTGTGTTGGAGGCATTAATGGCCAAATCCCCACAAAAGGAAACACCAGTAAAAGACTTTTCCTGATAAAAAAAAAAGACAAAGGTAACTTTTAGTGTTTAGGTTGTTTGTTCGGAGGTGGTTGTTGTTGCTACACGTAGCGCCAGGGATTATGAAAACGGTAAACAGTAGGCCAATAGCGAAAGGGAAGAAGAAAACCTACTGAAATACCCGGGCCAATGGCAGGCTTATACCCACAGTCTGCTTCTGGTGAGTCAGACTACTGCCACATTATTCACACAATCCAGCTTTTTAAAAACAATTTGCTGTCTATTTCTTTCTTGTCTATTAAAAGAGTCATCAAGTATGTTATACTGCGCATATGTTTTTTAATCAATATAAACTCAATATATAAAAGAGGAAATGTGGGGGGAAAAAAACATCAATGAATGTCATAGTTATCATGACCAAGGTAAATGTGACAACTTGACATGCAACATATTTATTTCACAATATCTCATTGAGCTGAAGTTCACAGTAAGTGTGGAAGAGTTAAATTATTGGGCTGTTGTGCAATGAAACGTACATTCGGGGTAATAATCCCTGGTCTGTTTGCTTCTCCTGGCTCTCAAAGCAGGAAGCAGAAACACCTGCAAGAGTGTGTGTGTGCGTTTGTAAATCTGTGTTTGTGTGTGTGTATGTGTGTGAGCGAGTGTGTGTACAGGGAACACTGAGGTGGCTGTTGTTTTCATGCCAGCCATCCGGATGCTCTCTCTGCCCACTGCTCTTTTTCAAATCGCTTTTCGTTTGCAAGTTTGTTTGTGTGTGTGTGTATGTGTGTGTACGTGTGCAATACTGCACTCCAGGTGCCAGCTGCCTCATCATCACTAGTGACTAGTCAACACAGTCTACAAACACACACACACGCTTTCTGAAGGAACAGGCTTCTGTTGGTGCCACTGCACTTTGACAGCCAAATCATAAAGAAAAACAAAATCTATATGCTTCCAACGAACAAGCATTTCATTAACATGCTGAGTGTAGGAGTGCTGCAGGACAGATCACAGTCATAGTGAGTATTAAAAAAAAAAAATTCAACATGTGTGGAGAGAAGACAGAGACTTACTTGGTGCAGTCATTGAAGAGCTCCTTACACGGACTCTGCTCCAGCCTCTCCCGGCACCCAGCGACTACCTCCTGCGGTATGTCTGGCAGATGGGCTGCCGACTTAAAGAGACACAGAAACACAAGGTAAGACAGACAGACAGACAGACAGACAGACAGACAGACAGACAGACAGACAGAGAGGGACAGAAACAAAGTGAGACATTGGTCTTATATGGCTGCAGACTGTCAAGGCTAAAAAAACAGATCAAAACATTATCCTCCTTTCTGCTTGTGATCCTGCATGGGAAAACTGGTAGAGCATGTCAACAAGGCTGCGGTCACACCTCACCTGTTTGGTGTGGTCTAAACAAACTCGGGTTTGTGTGCCATTTTGGTCCAGTTCATTTACGCTGGTGAGAACACTGTAAACTCTCTGATATTCGCACAGGATACATTTATACATTTAAACAATCCAGTTCCTCGGGCCTATTTGTTTCACCTGAACCTCATCATTTCTGTCAAATGAGTCTCAGCCAATAATGTTCATTAACAAGCCAAGAGAAGTAAAGTAGAGGCCCAATACTGCTGCAGAGAGGGGTGTCAATGAAACACAACAGTAACTGGCAACTATGTGTCCATATGTGCGCTGATAACATAATGACACAAAGCACTAAACAAGACAAAATGCACTTCATCGTGCAGTTAAATGAGACAAATAAATTATCAGTGTGGTCCATATTGGCCAACTCGACTCCATCGTGGATGTGTGTGCATCTCTTACCCCATTATTAAAGTATGTGTCTAAAACATTCAGTCCACAGTCCCTCCTCTCCTCATCAGGCGCTAGCTGATACATGGCCTGTCAAAAGAACAGAAGTGTGAGCCACCACGCCAGCGCAGGAAGCCATGCTCATTCAGCCATCATTAATAACCACTCCAAATAAGGTCAGAGTATTAGAGGGACAGACAACCAGTAGTTGGAGAAGAAGGCTGACAGAGACGGGGAAGGGTGGGGTTAGTAAGAAACAAGAGAGACAAAGAAATGAAAATAGAAGTAAACGTAAGCCGATAGACAAATAGAGAGATGCTACCAGTAACAAAACATCTCATCTTGGTCAAGACAGAAAACTGGCAACCATGTTCATCTTCACGCTTCGCCCGTTTATTCTGTCACCTACCAGGATGTTTTCACCCCATCGCACAATCACAGATTGTGTTTTTGGTCAAATATGGCTGTAGGCAGTGAGATGGTCCGGAGTTTCTGCTCCGAGCTGTGTGTTTTGTTTGGAAACAAGCTCAGGAGAGAGCAGAGTGAGACCGAGCAGCGCTACTACGCATCACGGCCGAGACATTAAGTCCTACATGCTTCCAACAGCCCATGTAGAGCACTGAAGTGTTTCTTGTTCTTGTCCAGTTCTTGCATTTCTGTCAGCCAGTGCGAGTGTGTATATGCATCTCCCAGTGCACGTACGTATGTGCTCGTCTACCGATCCTCCCCCCCCCAAAAACGTTTTTCTTTCTCAAATACCTCCAGGGGCCTAAACACAAGCTTGGGCCTGTTTTTGCCTGCTCACCCAGGGGACCTGCCTCTGACGTGGGCTTGATCTCATGGAGAAGTGCATGAGGGAAGGGGAGGGGGTCTGCTCTGTGACAGCCTGTCTCAGTTGCTAATCACTCCCCACGCCCACCACCCAGCGCTACTGCCAAGACCAGGCAAAGGACCAAGTCCTGACTTTCCCCTCTCTTACTCCTCGCTCCTATTCCTTGTTCGTCAGGCCTTCAAATCAGAAAAATCCCACGAGAGAACGCTCAGAGAGGTGAAGAAGATGAGACTGAAACTGAGAAACAGGGACAGGCAGGTAAAAGAAGAACAGGTGTAAGCAGACTATTGGTAATGGGCTCATTCTTAGTCTTACCACAGTGTCCATAAACTCGATGCAGCGCTTCAACTCTGGCCTGGTGTCACAGTACTGACGGAATAACAGCCGACCAATGGGCTGCTTCTCACATAGACTGGTGTAGTCCCTCTCTGAGAGCAAAGGGAGAAGAGGAGGAGATACACAGAGGTGTTACACCACACATGTCAAAAAGGACATCTCTCCAAGAGACATGGCTTCATGTAAAAAAAAAAACTGCACAAGTAAGAGTCAAACCCATGGAAGACTTTCTAATGTCTCTGTGTGCAGTTATGCACCATTAGACAAGCTTAGCTCAGCATCTTAAAATATAGACCAGAAAGAAAAAAACAGGAACAACAATTTTTCTTTCTTCTTTTCAGAAAGACTGATAAAATGAACTCAGGGATAACCAACTTTAGTTAAAGGAGATGGTGTAAGTGAACTGAAGCCAGGACAGGAGGTGCAATATTCTTATTAATGGCAAAATTAACAACTTTAAGAAAGGTAAGTATTTCTCTTCCCTACTTCTAAGAAGAGTTAATTATCTAAAACATGCCAATCCCATTGAAAACACACTTAAAAAACAAACAAAAAAAAACAGCAGAGATAATTTGATTGTGGGTAAGTCTAAGGGACAGGTTGCATATTGGGAACATTTCAAATGTGCTACAATATGCTAAAAACTAAACACACATCAGGTCTGTGGTTTCTGCATGCCGTCCATGCAGCTGGCCCCAGCCTATTAGGACTAATGGTGTCCATTTGAATCATATTTCCCCTGGTGCCAAATGAGGAAGAAGACCCAGGATGTTTTCTGTCATGGGCTGAAATTAAGGACACGCATACATACACAAACATACATACACAAGATAAGCATACAAACAAAAACAAGCCACACACATTTGTGTACACATGTGCGCAGAGGAAGGAGGAGGAGGAGGGACGCGTGGGATGAACATTTCGGAGTGGTGACAGCTTCAGGACAACCTCCAACGGTAAATCAAATCTTCACGACAGCCTTCTCAACTGCACTGTTCATTAAACAGCATTTCTCTCTGCTCTGCAGTTCAGCGCTTCTCATTCAAACTCGCCACTTATATGACCACAAAAACCCAAGTTATCACTTGGCTGAACAAACAGCCGAGTGTAGAGATATGATATTTTTATTGCTTCCCTTTCCACTGTGCGACCGCTGTGTTTTAAATCTACAGAACAAAAGGTCTTTCACAGAAAATCTTAGAGATCCCTAACTGTATTGCATTGCGCTTGCCCTCAGACATTGCCTTCCAGCTTTTAATCACCAAGATTCGTGAGGCCTGCTTTGGTTTTTCCGCATCAGCTGTGCTCAGATGGAAAAGCCTCTCATACTTTAGGTTGATGAAGGCAATTTTAGGGCACCTGTACAGCAAAAAAATGTATGAAGCTGTTCATTTGAACTCTGGAGTGTTTCCTCCTTTAATTTGATTGGTGAGAACAATGTTGTTTGAGCTGGGTATGGTCAATTACCCATAATAGCTGAAAATGTGCATCTGCAGTCTCTGTTTTCATGGAAACAAATGTTTTCACTTCCCTCTAAACCTTGTATCCCATAGTCACAGGGCAGGTTACCAACATTGCAATAAAGAAGTTAATTATGAGTACACGGCTTTTGTTTATGAGCTAGTTTGTTTGGAACTTAGAAGGCACCAAAGGTTCCCAAAAGAACCAAATTAAACAATGTGAGCTTCTTCACTCTCAATCAGAAGACAAGATTCATTATTGTAGTAGACATTTGGTTTACGGTGAGTCTCCAGATGAGGTTTCAATGTTTTGCTTGGGATTTTACAGATTCATTCTGGTTACTCCGGTCGCCATCACATGAGATGACCTCTATGAGGCGACATGCTCCAATGTGCACAAGACAAAAATCACAGAAACTGTTGCATAGTTTGCATTCTTGAAAATATTTTTAACATACTACAGAAATGATCCATGTGCCTCCAGGAAGCAACACACATGACTAAAACTGGTAATAAAAAATTGTTTTCACTATACAAACTAAAATAATTAATTACACACAGCGCTGTAATATCTATACCCAGGGACACATGGATAATAAAAACAGCAGAATCTGTAAATTCTTTAGTGCCGAGATGTTTATAGTTTTTCCAGCTTTAGGGGGTTAAACGTAAAGTATGTCTCTTAATATGGCCAAATTTAAACATAAATATAATGCTAAATCACAATTATGTACAGATTTGTATTTTTATGCTCATCTACATCTTTTCACTGAATCCGAAATTTTGTAAGGTGAGCAGAGATGTGGAAAAAAAAAAGAGACCACAGTTTCTTTGGCCTGGTTCTGGGTTAATGTGTGAACGTGTGTGTGTGTGTGTGTGTGTAAGCTGAATCGGGGCTCTAAATCATTTGAATATGAGAACATAGGCCAGCATTCCACCAATGAAAAATTTCCTCTTTGCGTAAGAGAACCCTCTCCCATGTCGTGAGGAAAAACAACTGTGAAAGAAAGAGAGACGGAGAAAGTGAGAGCGTACAGGACATATGGGAGAGGAAAATGAAGGGGTTGAAATGAAAAGAAGGAAGAGTTGTGAGGCTCGGACTCGCCTGGACTAGTAACTGTGGGTTCCAGTAGACTAAGACGCAATTACTACTTAATTAAAACAACAACTTAGGCCGAGAGTGAGTGAGTTTGTGAGACAGTTAATTTGCACAAATGTGAGGGTGTGCAATAGGTACACTAGTGCGTGCATGTTTGTGTGCGTGTCTTTGAGGCAGCAATGCTCACTGCTGCTATGCAACAGGAGCCGTTCACAAGAGCACCATCCAAAATACCTCTGGTTTCAGGAGCGTGTTGGACAAGCTAACATGTGAAGTGATCAAACTGCAAACGGTAATACGCATGCACGTGTGCTGTCTGTATTGGATGGATACGAAAAAAAAAATAAAAAAGTAGTAGTTTATGGCTGGCAGACAACGTGGCTGCAGCTCACATAATGTAATCTAGGCTTCCTAGAAGCACTGCACACTTGTCAAGGCTGAGGTCAAATGCCTGACATTATCAAGACACAACAAAGACAGTGAAGAATCAGTTGCTATACTGTATCCCTCTATCCGCTGTGCCTACACTGTGTTCAGGTGTGTGTGTGTGTGTATAGATCCACGCACGTCTGTGTGTTTAAGTATGCAAAGGAGATTATTTTAATCCTGCACTCTGTGTGATAGGGATATTACGCAATCAGTCTATGTAATAGTGACGTATGTAACCCCCAACAGCTGCTACATGCGCAGCGCACACACACACACACACACACACACCTATCACAGCTGACAACAGATAGATTCAAGTTATTAATAATCAGGTCCGTCAGTGATGATTACTGATATGAGAACAAAAGCAACGCAATTGTAAGACGTATCACCGCACAGTGAATGTGTGTATCTTCATGTCTTTTGCTCATCCCTCATTTTTCTCCCTGCCATTTCCCTCACTCTCTCCTGTACTTAAGAGCTCCCCGTTGTAAAAGCTTCTCTCTCTCTCTCTCTCTCTCTCTCTCTCTCTCTGTTTCAGTTTTCCACTTGCACTCTCTCCACAACTGTTCTGCCACTTTTGTGTTGCGCTGAAGTGGTGGAAAGAGGGAGAGAGAGAAAGAGAGAGATACAGATAGTGGGAGGGAGGGGGGCTCACAGAGATAGAGGAGGAGGAGGGAGAGAGTATGTGGGGGAGGGTAGCACTGCAATCTCTGGCAGAGATAGCTGTGACACACTATTACACACACACACACGCACACACTTGGAGTGCCATGGCATTCAGAGGACCATGGTGGGTGGGTAGGGAGGGAGGGACGAGGAGATAATGTAGCCCTTGTAGAGCACTTGTCTGGGACACAAAGAGAGGAACCTGCCCCTCACTCTCAAGTCAAACCTGGATGTAGAAAACAGGAGGGAAGTACTACTGAAGACGTTTTGACCTGTAATGTCAAGAGAAACTATTAAGATTCAGAATGGACTCCCCAAGTCACACATACGCACTGTTTCCTGTCTCCTGCCTGTAACTGTGGGTGGAGACGGGTAGAAACAGGAAGGAAGTCCAATCTGAACTTCCTCCCTCAGGCAGACCCACCCCAACGATACAGCATGGCACGTTATCTTAGTGCTTGCACCCCACCCCATCGCACCCAACCCCACACACACACACAGAGCATCTTTCTCCATTTCTTACCGATAGTGCGGCGTAGTTCCTCACACTGGCTGATGTGGGGGAGTTTCAGCATCTCCTTCCATTTCTTACTGCGGCCATTCCTCTTCCCTCCTCCACCTGAGAGACAGAAAGCAACACTGGAATCAGCCCGTTTCAACGTTGTACTTTAAAGTCTTTCACCGCGTCCATCCGGTGGCATTTTCGACACAAGGACGAGATGACATCCAGCCAAGTGTGTGCTCGCTCACGCATGTGTGAGCATGTTGACCTTGCTGTGACCAGAGGCAGGGACAGCTGGTTCATCTCACCAGTCGCCTCCATGCATCATGACCGAGCATGTGGTGAAGAATGTTGACAGCTCCAAAGATCATGGAGCACGCACTTGTCTTGTCACAAACATACACAGGGTGGGCGCTTTCCACCAGAGCTCAGTCTCAGTCAAGCATTAACCAAACATAACTTCAACATAATGTTCATGGGTTATCTCAGTGAACAAACACACGCGCGGTGGCGTTTGGGCGCTCCTTCCGGCAGATCAGATGACCCCGATGTGAGGGGTGAACAGCCTCTAGGCACAGCAGTGCTCTTCAGAAGAGCAGGGTCGGGGGGTTATGTGTGTATGTAGCGAAAAGAGAGAGCAGTAGTCCGGGGTAAACTGAGGTATTTACTGTGCACACTGATGAGCTGCTGCCATGATTTACAGACTCTTTACACACACACACACACACACACACACACACAAAGCAGACATTCAAAAACAGATAAAAGAAGAAACATTGTAATAACTGGTGATCATTTAACTGGTAAGAAAAGAAACATCCAACATACTGTTTACAACTTCTCAAATGTGAGCATGTGCTTACTCATCTTTTTGCCAGATCATCGTAAATGTAATTCGTTTAGTGTTTTTGACTCTTGATCGTGTAAAACAGATGTTGCAACTTCAGTTTAAACTCTGGTAATACGCAGGGAGAATTTAACATTATTTTTGACTATGATCTTTTTTTTTTTAAAAAGCATGACATCTCACATGTCTGTGAGGTAATCCACGCATATTTCTGCTGTGACAAAATCTGGTGCCTACATTACCCACGATGCAACTCGACCACTAACGGTTGAGTTGAGGATTTGGGTTATGATAGAAGATAACCCTCAAGCAGAGATGCAGAGTGGGCTTCATAGTCTGGTAACCTCACTTGTTTCTACTCCCCCCCCCAGATTGTTTTCATTTTGAAACTTGCAGCCTTCAACTCCAACCGATGCTGACTCAATTTATCAGACGTTCCAAAACGTGCAATTTTTTTCCCTACAGCACTATAATCTCAGATGTTCCCCTGTTTAAAAAAAGGTGACAATAAATTTAATAATTAACAAAATAAATTATTACATTTATTATTATTATTATTAAATTTGTATTTAGACAATAAGACGTTGGTGAGAAAGCTCGTACTGCAGACTCACATCTGGTTTCAAACATCGACTGTCTTTGGGCACACGCAGCTGTTTTTCCTCATCTATCCAACTCAATGTTTTAAAAACACTGAGGAAATAAACCACCGGTAGCCAAGCCCGACCCGAACCACGTCTGCTGTTACAGTTTGAGGATGACGAAAAAGGAAATCCTCTGCTGTGAAGTTCACGAGACACCAGCTGGCCCGGCAGTGACATGTGACAGCTTCAACACAAACACATCCAGGGGCTGAAACACCTGCAAAACAACACCGTCACAACACACGCAAGCATACCGTATGTAAACGTGCGTATGCTCTCTCACCTCTACAAAAACATCCTCATCCCCATTTCACTGCCAGGCCTCAGAGACAACAGACTGTTTGAATTTTAACACTTTTTACATGTAATCACACTGGCAACTCTTATCCCATGTTCAAAGCGAACATTAACAACCAAAAATGGCAGCGCTGAGCCAGATGTTGGCACTACAAAAGTGGTCATATTTGGACAAGTAGTAGTAGCGCACACTTTCAAAAAAGAAACAAAAAAACTGACAAAATGTAACAGTTGCACACTTTAAATGGCTGAACAGGAGTGTTATGAGCAGCTACCGCTTAATGTTGTGTTAATGAAGCTCATAAGATCATACTGGTCTCATGGAACATGGCATGACAGGTATGTTGACAGACCTGTTGTGGGGCTGCAGGGCATGTAGACACACACAGATGTAAAAGCACAGGCGCAAAAAAAAAGTGCCCTTTGTGAAGAAGAGAGTAGCAAAAACAAATGTTGGAGCTGAATACTGGATTGGCAATCATACACACACACACATGTATCGTCTGATGATAACCAGTTGCACCTGGCCGGGTATTTTACAGGAGGAATCCTTGGACCCACTTGAGCCAAAAAAAACACCACAATGATGAATGAATACAGTCAAATCTGTTCAACAACAAGTGACAAACTGTCAAAGATTAACAGGCTACCTGTCTGAGGGCCGATATTGTGGGAAGTGACAATGTTTGTATACTCGGAGAGAAATGTCACCTAAACGTGTGGTCCGATGGATAAAAGACAGAGGGAAGAAATGAGGGAAAACGACAAAGATACTGACAAGAAACAAAGGACAGAGATTTTAATAGCAAGCTGTGGAAGAGCGTGCGTGTGTGTGTGTGTCTGTGTGTGCGCGTGCCTGACGGAGCTGGCTGGGCCACCCCACCCTGTTTAATGTCACTCTGACGTCAAAGCCATGTGTGCAGGCCTTTAATGCAGACAGGATGGAGCAAGTATTTATTTAACTTTGGTCCTCCCCTCAGAGAGAACGGGGCCCTCCATAAACACGGGCTTCAGAGCAGTTTCGCGTCAGCCAGCGCTGAGATCATCGCGCAGGATCTCAGGACAGGTCCGCGCATGCGCTCCAGGGACGAGATTCAAAAAGTTGCAACATGCTGAGGTAGACTGATGTCGACAAAAGAGAAATCCTGCACAGTTCCTTCCCTTAAAAAGATTTATAGGCCGCAGCGGGGTCATCCGAGCCTGAAAACATCTCAGACTGGCTGCCCTTGGCTCCCATCAACACCCCTCTCCATTTCCCTACAATGTTTCCTGTCGCTTTCTACGATCAACTATCCAACAAAAGCAAAAAAAACAATAAAAAAAACAAAATGCCTGACAGCTTTGGCCACAGATAAATGAATGACCCAATATCACACACTTTTTTTTTTTTTTTAAACAACTTTACGTAACCAAAGTCCTCTTCTTTCTTACAGATAAAAGCCAACAGTCTGCGTGAGAAGTGACTTCAGTGCAAAACATCTAATGTAGCCTTCATGTCTTATTACTGTGAAACTAATTTCTGTACCACTTTCCATCACTTTTATCTAATTAGCTGCACTATTTACAGTATGCAGTACAATTTAACTTCTGTCCAATATATATATTTCGATGTCTTGCTCCCATTTTCAAGTCTGACCGGTTAGACGTATTTAGGAAAAGGGAGTATGGGAAAGAGAGAGAAATCCACAAAGAGAGAGAGAGAGGGAGTACACCTTGGGTATTTCCATGCTGCTTTTGTTTGTGTGTTTCTGTCTGTCTGGTGTGAACTATGAGTGCATTGGCGACTGTACATTCATGAGTCTCTGCTGTCTCCGTCCGTACTGTCCTCCTCCTCCTCCTCCTCCCCTGTGATCAGTTGCAGTTTTCACATGCTTTCGATGCGAATGGAGGCCAACCACAGTTGAACACAGTCCCAAAAATGCTCCTCTCCTTGTCCTCCCTTTCCTCTTGCTTTCATCTCAAGTGAGAGAAGGAGCCAGACTGGAGGTCACACAGTAAACTGTGGCAGCATTAAAAAAAATGTTTGTATTTGGGTGAATTCCAGATGAACTGTAAGATTGTTTTACTAACTTCCCTTTTTGAATTAATTTCAGATATGTGCACATATTCAGAGAATAGAAATCTCTTCTGAGAAAGTCAAAGAAAAAAAAAGATGATGAAACAGCATCACTCTTCAACTGCGATTCCCAGCTTTTTTCAGATGTTACTGTGAACACACAGAGAAGTGCGGCGCTGCCGTCTTCACAACCCCGTCTTTATTTTGCACCGCCATATGGGAGAAGCCGCTCAACCCATCTGATGAACACATGTCACATGCTGACACTCACAATAACAACCACAAGGCCAGAAAATCCAGCTCGTCTGTGACAGTGACAGACCGACTATGGCGGCGAGCAGCCAGTATTTACATCTCCGGGCAGTTGGGCTGCACACTTACACATAGTGACTTTTAATGAGTGTACAACGGTTCAAACCCCAACATAACAAGCAGCGTGGCAGTCGAAGATCAAGCTCAGCGTGACCTTAACAAGAGAAAAGTGAAAGAATGCCAAAGAGTTAAAAAGGTGAGGTAGGTTCACTGTGCTAAAAAGCCAAAACTTGCTGTTAAGTAACTCCACTACATTTTGGCACAGACAGCCATTTTTTTCTAACTTTCAAAACACTGATAACACTGTTTACCAAGATATTTTTGGCCAACATGGGTGTACCTTGAATATTTAGTACCAGCCCATGCCTTGTCTGGTCTTCCCCCCCCACACCCTGCAGCAGCCGCACAGGTGGAGGTTACGATCGGACGGCTGCGGTGTTATCCCAAAAACATAAGATTAAATGGTAGGAAATGAGAGAGGGTCATACATAGTTTAGACCCATTGTAATATGAGCATGCACACGCACGTAGGCACAATGGAGCCTGGCCGTGATAAATGAATGGCCCATTGCTTTCCCAGTCGCTCTCCCATACAGTGTGCGATTGGCTGGAGTAGCCCCTGATAAGGAAAACATTAGCTGCGAGTATCTGTGTTGCCTATTGAAAGCAAAGACCCGGTGTTTGCATAAGGTAATCCGTGTGTATACTCGCACTGAAAGACACACATCAGCTGAGCGAGAGAGGAAAAGAGAAACATGTGAATATCAGGCAGCACTGCTCCTCTCTAATCCTCACGTCCCTTCCCTTTTCCTCCTCTGTCTGACTTCTGCCTCCCCACCCCCATGAAAAACAGCTTTCCTCTCTTGTTATGCCTTCATTAATTCTTTATGGCCAGACCTGTCTTTCTCTCCATACGGCCCTGGGAGAAGTCGTGTGTCACGTGCAAAAAATGTGAAAAAAAAACAAACAAAAACATTACAACATTTGAGTACATTCCCGGACATGACGGTAGGTCTCACATGAGGTAGGACATGCAGTTTTTCACATGAGGAGGAAAAACATACAAACACAAACACACGCAGCCTCGCTCATTCCAGCAGCGTGCTGTGGTGTTTTGCAAGACCTTTCCTTCCTCTGCTCCATCTCTGTGTTTTGAGATATTCCATTAAATCTAACTGAGACATGCTTGGAAACTGACCCTTGTTTTCACAGCGTCTTAAAGGAGTAGGGAGTGGTGGCGTGTGGGGGAAGGGGGGTCTACACCGAGGGAACACATTGAGACTAAACTTGAGTAAGACACGCGGAGGTGGAGTTTGTAAAGGAAAACAGAGGGAGGTTAGTAATCTATACATTATCTACACCAGTCTCTCACATGAAAAAAAAAGGACCCACTGGTTAATTTCACGGCCACACTGAAAGAACAGGAACATATAAAAAACAGCATCTCCAGCACTGAGCCCTTGAGTGTGGAACACATAGTACATATTACACCTTGAAGATTATCCTTGATAAGACACCACCCTGGAGTCATATTTAAAGGCAGGGCTGACCAAGGGCAGTACATACCACTGACGTCAAAATGCTATGGATGTTTTTAAAAAAGCAAATCGATAAAAGTATGAGGGACATCTAAAGTCTGACTCTGAATGACCCCTAAAAAGCTCTGTTTTGTTTTCCCTTTAGACTCAAATTCTTTATTTGAACCATGGAGACCTTGTAAATATACACATTTACAAAAGCAGGCCGACAGCTGGTTTCTCAATGACCATTTTACATTTAATAAGGCAGCTGCAACAATGCGCCCATCATGTGCACAAAGTGCCTCAAAAAAGTGCCTCTTCATGCTTAGTCAGCTTGCCAAAAAAAAAAAAACCCCCCGTGCTAATGAACATCCCAGTAGCCACCTAACTAAACGCTGCTGCTTCTGCCATGCGTACGCAACACACTGCGTCTCGTTCTCCACACCACCCATTTGCGGGTGTAATAACTGTAAAATGAGTCCCACATCAAGGAACAGTCACAAAGCAATGTGTTTTATGAGTCTCAGCTGGAGGAAACACCCCAGAGTGATGACAACAAGTGTTAGCCCGGCTATGACCACAAAACTAATAAAGCTACGCTGGCTAACGTCATAGTAAAGTCCTCACAAGCGGTCTGAAAGGAACTGCTAGCCTACAATTTGAAGGGGGGGGTGGAGAGGGGGCCAGAGAGCAGAGTGAGGTTAGCGACACCAGCAACAGAGGCACATACACTTACATGTGTAACGCTCTTGTGCAACAACAAGGAAACTACCAACATGTAAGGTGGAAATGAGTTACATAAGCAGGATTAAAGTTTCGTCTGTTTGTCAGAGGAATGCGAGCACTGGACAGGCCGCATTCCTTCCGTTTTATGAAGAGAGCAAGAATAACGGAAAGAAAAACTGCAGAAAAAGATCCTAGTGCAATCCGATCCCAGGCAGGAAGGTGAATGAGTATGAACATATGTGTGGAAATGTAATAGGTCATCAACATATGCTCATGCCCCGTGTGCGCACAGCCTGTTCAGCCCTGTTCTTCTTCTTTGGACAAATTTCATTGCTTCTTATTAGCACGGGCACGTTGAATCTGAAGAGCCGAGACCAAAGTCACCACTTTATTCATAGGAATAATAAAGATGGACATTATCAAAATTAAAATTTGCACTTTTGTTGCAAAGGGGGTAGTTTCTTATTCACAAATGTAGGAAACTTAAAATCATTTCAATACATTACCAGTCTAGTTATAGTCAAGGTTAATTGCCTTTTTTTTTTTGTTTGTTTGTAAGCAAAAGGAAACATAAGCAGTCTTCAGGTTTTGGCGTCAATGCCTCCGATTTTCCAGTTTAAGCAGAGTTCAGTCTCTTAAACAACAATAAATCTCAATAGACCAGAATGCACTGCAGCCACCTACCACCTTGTGTTTTGACTAAGAGGTGCAACTGAAGGAGCTCTCTCTGTCATGCTCCCACCATGCCATCCCCACTGGTCTCTACACCTATGATATTTATAACTCACAGCTGAATGCAACAAACACACAGCACCTCTCAGGAGAGATTCTGGGTAATGTAGTCAGTCACACACACACTGACGTCTGAGCAGAGGCAAGAAACTGCAAATTCACAGATATATTGTTAAAGTAGGTTCAATTAGTGAAACATCTTCACTGAAAACAAACCAACATGCAATATGGAGACCACTTATAGTTCATGATCATATAATGAAGACACGGTGACACTCAAATAGTAAAAAGGTAAAACTGTGTATTGCAGAAAATTAATTGGCAGAATCATTTTTCAAGAAAAAAAAAAGAGAGAGAAACATTTGATGGTTCAGCTTCCCAAACAGGAGAACCAACAGCTTTTATTTGTGTTATTTTATAGTCAATTAAATATTTTATGGCGTTAGAAATTCGCTTAGACAAAACAAGACAACTGATGAGGTCACCTTGGCCTCTAGAAATGTTCATCACTGGCATTCAGAGGCATATTTCAGGGTTTCCTGATGTTTAAGACTAAAATGATTAATTGAAAAAAAAAAAAAAAAAAAGATGTGTAGATTAATCCAGAAATGATTATTGGTCTTACTGTTGAATCCTATCAGTCAAACACAAAATGACTTCAAGATGTGCGACTTCTTATATTTAACAAAGTAAGAGCATACAGAGGTAGAGTTTCCTTGAAGCAATAGTTGTAATGTTTACAGCGTTGCTTTTGCATGTCTACAAGGGAATAATAGAAGTATAAAGTTTCCAGTAGCTATTCAGCTCAGCAGCTTGATTCCTAATTGAGATACATCAGCCATACTGTTCAGCTAAAGGCTTCCTGCACCCACACCCCAAAAAAAGGCAATTTGGTTATTAAAGAGCTCTGAAAAATAAATATAATCAAGGCAGGATATTTTACAGCTGAAGAGTGAGCATCATCTTCAGACTTGAACGCACCATCTGCTCTGCTATGATAGGGTGCTCTGCCAACATAGGTGCTGCAAAGTCTTGTAAACAGCGGGCCAAGGTATAATAACACTGTTTCTAAATTATCTTCAGTGCTTTTAACCACATTGTGCACAGCAGGTTTGCTGTAAATATGAGCCAAATATGATAAGTCCCACCTGAAATAAACCAATATTAGCCGATTACACTGTTCCTTCAATATATCAGTCAGACCACAATTTATTAGGTAAATGATGAATATGCTACTTAACTGTGTGAAAAAAAGGGTTTTTTTGGACTGTCACTACAATTACTGATGTTATAATATATGACACCATGGGGAATCATACTGCTTTGCCTGAAATAACCCTCTAGGTTGAGCCTTTACATCCACATAAACTGCGGGCTGCATCCACGCCACAAGTTTTCCTCTTGGTATTCTTGCAAATTCCCTTCTAAAAAAAAAAAACGTTTCAATATATTCTCAGGAAAAGCCATGGCAAGAATTTCCTCTGCACTTGTCACCCTAATGCAGTCAGAGCTTCTGTAAATACTGTAAATGTGGCGTTTTCCCCCTTTTTTTTTACATTTTGTACCAAACTTACATGTGGAATATGCTGAGGCGGGGGAGTGGGGAGTGGCGCGTGGCGCGTGTGCAGTGTCATCTCTATAACACCAAACCACATCCCTTGACGTGTCATTTCAACTGTGGCAGACTAGGCACACCCTGTCAACACTTCTCTCTCTGGCCCACCCAGTTTCACATGCACAGGTGTGAAGACGTCACCTTAGAAAATAAAAATAAATGTTAAAAAAAAAAAATTAAGCCAAAAACATTTTGAGCATCTTGTGACAAGACACACATGCAAAAAAGCGTGTTTTTGTGGCACAGATGACTCTGTGTGCACCGAGCATTCGTAGCAGCAAGTCCTACACTGAAAATCCGTCTTGTCATTTCCTTTCTGCACAGCGAGGTCAGAGAGTTTCAGAACAACTGATTTTAATGTCTTGCTCAAGGACACATAAGAAGGACAAACTCTTGCTGACTCAGGAGATTGGATGCGGCTCCTGCAGACGGAAAAAAAAAACCCGCCTCCATGTACGACAACTCTGATGTATGCAGAAGCTTCGATTGCCATGGTGCATGAAGGTGACCAGCAAAAGGAAAAAGGCACCTGACCTCTGATCTGCAGGTTATGGGTGGTTATAGGTGTGTGTGTGTGTGTGTGTGTGTGTGGGGAGGGTGGGGGTACTGTCACTGTTGACAACTGTGTGAACTGTCAGTGACATCACCCACCCCGCCCCCCCCACCCTGCATAACACTCACCTCTAGAAAGGCCAATTAAAATCAAATTAGTCTCTTGTGCACCTTAAAGTGATAAATTGGGAGCCATTAGCTGTTTTAATCAGTGTGTTAATTAACAGTGAATGGTATAGCAGGGAGAAATGCGTTAAAAACACTGCTGACTGTACAACTCAACATGTCTGATGTGGTGGTGAAAATCCATTTTACAACTACTAAAATCAAAAGTCATCACTACAGACTGAAACTAAATCACCCTTTTCTTTTACTGATTGATCTATTTATTCCATTCTTGATTAACCGATTACTTGCACATGACCTTCACACCACTTCCACTGCCCCCCCTCCGTCAATTTGGTAAATTACTAACATTATTGCAGAATTATCAAAAATCATAATCAAGCTTCTTTCCAGCTTACTGAGGCATTCATCACAGTGAATCGTAATACTGAAACAGAGTCACATATTAAGCTTTCCACCCTCTGCATGTCTCTCATTTATCACTGAGGGCCTTCTGGAGTTTCTTATGACAAAAGGACTAAAGACACTGACAGCTAGTGAGCATGTAGAAACCCAGCACCATTTAAAGACAGGTAAAGGAAAGCCTGATGCCTCGTAGGGAGCAACGGCTGCTATGAAATGGATTCACTGCTGCTGTGAATAATCCATTTCACAGCAGTGTTGGCGTTTAGTCTTCAAGTGAAACGCAGGCTGAATATAATGCAAACCATAAGCAGGGAAGGCCTCTGAACCGAGACCCCCTCGAGCCATGTACGCGCTGTGAGCGACTCGCTGTCGAATAAAATGGATCAACTCGCACAAAATCCTCCGAGGCCACGCAGAGGCAACACAGACCCGCCTGCTGGAGTCCGATCCGATTGGAAGACAGAGGGGGGAAAAAAACACACAACAACAAACGAGTGGAAATCATTGAGCAGTAATAACAAATTTTCTACCTCCTCTGGCTGCTGATACAGTGTTGCACACCCACCCTGCGCCCACTCACTGGCTACAAAAAAAAAAAAAAGTAGCCTCTCTGCTCTGCCATCTCCTGGAAACAGATGGATACTCGCCTCTTCTGCAGCTCCAGGTGAACTGCTGCGGGATCACCGGCCCGCTGAGCAGCGTGCACACCGGGGGCTGCAGCGCCTGGGCCGCCGGGGTACACGGTGGGCCTTCCTCCAGTCTCCCACTGCATCCAAAACCACCACTCTAACATTATTCCTTCACCCCAGCAGCTCCCAGTCAACAGCCAGTACGGCATTGCGGTGGCATATTTTTTTTGCGTCAAATATTCACTTCACCTTCCTAATTATGCTTTAAAACCCACCGAAACCTACAATGACAGGTAAGAAGAGGCTGTACCGAGGCACAGAGCCCAACATAGCGCAGCTATGTTAGTCCACACTCAACATCATGCAACATGAATACCATTAAATATCAGTTATGTCATCGCAAATTGTAAATACCCATTTAGAAAAAGAAAAAACATCACTGGTGCTTGTGTGAAAAAATTTGCTCGACAGCCTGTAATGCAACGCTGCCATCTAAGCGCGATGCTGCAAACACTCCCTGCGTTGTTCACCCCTCAGCCAGCTGGGCCTTATTTTAACCTGTCCGGTAAATATGTTGTAGTGTTGGTGTCTGTCCAAAACAGCTGATTTCAACGGAATATGTTTTGGCGTTTACCCGGAGACAAAGCGCTGCGCAGGGATGGGAGACAGAGAAAGCAGAAATCCCAGAGAGAACAAGCCGAGAGCTTTCAGGCTTGTCCATGTCGTTGAGGTGGGAGACAACAACAACTAAAAAAAAATTTAAAAAATAAAACATTTTAATTTCTCCCTTTCTGTTCCGTTCAGCTGTGCTTACCTTCTCTTGCCTTCAGGAGAACCGTGTTGGCCACGATATTTTCAATCTCCATTGTCAGAATGTGAATCCCGAGCAGTCGCGATACATTTCACTCGGCGGAAAAAGACGATCAAACGTGCCGACGACTCTGAGGCTGCTGCACGCGCGCTGGGCGAACGCGGCACTGGCGCATAGTAGATGTTTAAAAGTGGTCGTCGCGTCTCTCCATTGCAAGATGTTTTATGAAACCCTACCTACAGAGCTGTATGATTACGACGGGGCTTGTTAGCATTCACAGCCTGCCTCCCTTCCCTCTGCCTGCCTTCCTTCCTGCTTCAGCTCCCTCCTCCTCCTCCTCCTCTTCTTCTTCTTCCTCCACCTCCTCTTCTTCTCCCTCCACCTCCTCCTCCTCCTCCTCATCGCCCCTCCTCTGCACAACGAACCAGCGAGAGTAGGAGGGATCAATTTACAACCAGTGCAACTATACACACATTCACACACACACATTCATACATGCACGCAATCTCCCAAGTTCCCTTCAAGTAACCACACATAATACAAAGGTCTACTGGAAAATCTAGGAAAAATTGATGTTTTCCTCATGTAATCAACCTCAAAGGGCTTCTTTCTTTCCTTCCTTTTTATCCAAATGTGAATAAACATACAAAAAAATGACTTTCCCTCCTCATGATTTCCTGGTGTACAGTCGTTTCATGTGGTGGCGGCTCATCTATTGTCAAGAAACATAAATGCCATCAGCCACGGAGGCCTGATACAGACCTCTCATTGTGTAAACAATGTGTGTGAGGGTTTTTTTAACTTGTTGCAACCTGGAGAAAAGAGATAACACACTCTTTTTCTCCTCCTCACAGCCCGCACCGTGGCCCAGCATCCCTCCCGGCTTTCTAATCTGACTCTTTGATCTTCTGAGCACACAATACCTTCGAGTAAAGCTGTGTGTCTTCAAAAAAGAGGGAGGACAAGTGGTCCACCGTTTAAGTGGATGTGGACTGGTGAAATTTTTGTTTGTGTGATTTTGTTTTTTCTGAAACGGTTCGAATGATCCATGAATGAGATGACTGAAGGTGAAAAGTCATTGGCCGATAAAGAAAAAAGCAGTTTCACTATAAATTGTTAGAAGTATTATAGGGAAGTCTGAAGGTATCTGTGGTCCAGAGAAGTGCGGAACTCAAAAGGTCAAAGGTCACTGTCTTTTTCAGCTTTTTATTTTTTATTTTTCCAAATTACTGGTTCATTAATATGAGAAAATAATATGTCCTCACTGATTTCTGTTTTGTTGTTGGACATCTGCTATTCAAACAAGCACGAATGACGTGTGTGTGTGTGTGTGTGTGTGCAGACATGAAATCAATAATCATTTAGACATACTAGTTTGGCGGTGTACACCACTCACATAAATCATTATTAAATCCAAAATCCACAACTGTGTGAATACGTTTCATTTCTGGACATAAGCTATGTCCTGGTTTCAACATGTGCATCTTTCACACTGGACAACCATTAGCTCCAAACTCATTGTGATGTCATCACGAAAATCAACTTGTATGCACGGGTGAGCTCAGAGAAACATCCCCACCTTCAGCAGATACAAGTGAAAACTGCCTTCTAGTGTTAGAAGATATTTGTCTGAAACAACACACGTCAGACAAGATAAATACTGTAGTATCTCAGATGGGTCCACATAGAGTCAATGCTGCCACCTAGTGGTGATCATGCAAAAATACAAAAAGGACATGACATAAAGTAGTCATGCAGAATGCTGTGATATTAAAGTAGTTTTGAAAAGGCTTGGACAAAAGTATTTTTATAGATATAGATATAGATATAGACAAATGTATGGATGATCAATATATTCTAGCAGCTCAGCGTATCTTGTTTGTGCAATACGTGTGGCCCCCGTTGCATTTAGTTCTCAGCTCAGTTATGTATTGTGTACTATGATTCATCTGCACCAGTTACTGAAAGTCTAATTCTCTATACACACATGCACTTTTCTAAAAGTAAGTTACTCTGTTTCTGATTGCATGAAATGAACCTGAACAATCATTACAGGGACACTGTGTGATTAGAACAGCGGATAAATCAATAAACAGATGAGAAACAACCAATAGGAAGAGAGAAGAGAAGTGATGTGTCTATAACAATCCTATAACTCAAAAAGGTGTTATTTTGGGTTTTTTTACACTTGGATGTCATGACAATGTTCTTCATGATGAGTAGGATATAACCTAACAACAAATTAAACTGAAAATCCTTCAGTACATATTCAGCATTGCCGCTCTGTTGTCATGTAGCTTGCAGTTAAGACACTAGATGGTGCTGCTGACAAAAACAAAAGTGTAACTAAACCAGAACTTCACAAGTACAGTTCAAATTCCTGTCTATGGTTTCATATGTGCTGGACTTTTTACTAACTGACCACAGTAAACACTTACTGCCGTTCCCCTTATATGCATATTATTCATATCCACCTCTACTTCTGAACATACAGGGGATGTTATTTCCATTGCTCTCATGTCCTTTTAGGTTGTGGGAACACGTACTCTCACATCTGCAACAAGTGATTTAACAAAATCTGAAAAAAAACCCCAATAATTTCTGTAGCTTTTAATCCCCACATTCATCATTGACAGCTTTAGGGATCACAGTATGTATTAAAATAGAGGGAAACAGGTGGCGTTTACATACAATGTGAAAAATCAAAAAATATCTATGGTCTACATCAGGCCTAATCATCAGGCCTGTGTATTGAAACAAACAAGAAATAAATAAGATGATGACACGTTATACCGTCTGCAAGAGGAGAGTGTGGGGAAGGCATAATAAAAGTCCAGGACTATCTAAATGCCTCTGACAGACTTTAACCAAATGGAGAAAAAATGTTTTGTTTTAGTTTTTTTAATGAATATTTAAAATTGGCGTGTTTGTAAATGGTATTGATGAAAATGTAATTAAACAAGCGGCTCGGTTTCCTGGCTCTGTGCGTGTGTGCGTGTGTGCGTATGTGTTTTCACGTGACCGCACAGGAGAGCCCGTGCGCCTCTGAGGCAGCGGCAAACACTGAAAGCAAAAGGAAGCGCTGCACAGTTTGAGCTCATATACGTTATTTAGCGGATATTTACCTGAACGCCGAGTGGACGCTTGAAATTGTTTCGAGGATGTTTTCACTCGGGGAGAAGATGGAGTTTCTCATAGGAAACCCTTTTTCAACGCCTGTCGGTCAGAGAATCGGTGAGTAGCTGCTTTTATAACTTCAGAGAAGTTGTGTTGGATTCAATTTGGCGTCATAATTTAAGCTATACAAGCAATAACATGGTTCAGCATTTGAAAACCACACTGCCACACTGTATAATCGCTTAATAACTTTTACTTTTCGGGTTTTTTTTATTTTAAATACTCTAAATCTTTGTTATTGAACTCTAAAGTTGACAGAAACATCATTAAAAGCCGTTGCAGTTTATCACACGTCAGAGGTGGGCTAAGTTCCCTCTATCTGTCAGCTGATTGGTCGCTGAGTTAAGTGACAACACATTTAGCCAATCAGTGATAGTAATTCATGTTTCCGCTTACTTCCTCAATCATATGTGTTTGTCAACCAGTTTCGCCCCCTTTTTTTTATCCCCCACACATCCGCAAAAGGCTTTGAGGCCAGCTTCCAGTGATGCCTGGAAAGATGATGTGTAATCTGGGAAGTATAATGAGAAAATGTTACACACCAACACCTATCTCAACCTTCTCTTCCTCTTATCTCATCCACTCACTTTCTCACACATGACTGTCAGAGAGAGGCTTCAGCTACTTCTGAGGCGAATGAGAACAGAAGCAGCTGACAGTCACATGAAGAGCAGGGGAGGGAGAGAGTGAATGGGATTGAGAAAGGCAGGGGTGAGGGATTGGTGTGTGTGTGTGTGTGTGTGTATGGGTGTGTGTGTGTTGGGGAGCGAAGGGTGGTAGAAAGGAATGAAGGAGATTTAGAGATTTATGAGGAACCTGTGAGGGGTGGAGTTCATTAAAGCTGGCTTTGATTGCTAAATAGTTTAGAGCGAAAGACATGTTTGCTGAAAGCCCAATTTTCTGAATCAGCTTCTTACTATTAACAATGAGTTCCTATAAAAAAACGCTTTTATCTAAAGGATGCTGCTTGCTTCATGAGAAACGTCTGTGTTTGTGCTCTGGTTTAAAGTGGGCAGGGCTCTGTTGATGTTGATCCAATCAGAAATAGCTTATTTCTCCCTGAAAGATTTAAGAAATACAACTGAAAAGATAAGCTCAGATAATGATGATAACTTGTCCTCCCATTAACCTGCCAATATATTGCGATATTGGATGAAATACACCTCGTTATTGTACCTTCAAGTATTTATTTTACATACAATTCCCTCTCTGTTGACAGAGCGAGCAACCAGCGGCTCTCTGCAGTCGGAGGATTGGGGGCTCAACATGGAGATATGTGATATCATCAATGAGACAGACGAGGGGTAGGAATGATGTCATTTGTTCTGCTCAGTGATTTGTGGTCTCTGGCCTGTAGAGACAGTAGAGATTTATTTTCTTTACTTTCTGTTTCTTGACTAATCGACACACGTCAGAATAATGATTATTGGTTAAAACCTCCTGATTACCCAGTACACTGTATGTAGGTCTCCATGTTTACTACTTATTACGACATGAGCCACAAACAAAACCCCCCTCATCTTCTTTTAGTTTGTTAATGATTATTATAATGCTTATTTTCTTTTAGAAATGTCAAGATGTATGAATCTGCTAACTGATCGTCTGATGCAAAGTTGTGTTTTTCAGGCCTAGAGATGCAGTCAAAGCTATAAAGAAGAGAATCGTTGGAAACAAGAGCTTCAGAGAGATCATGTTGGCTCTTACTGTGAGTTAGCGTATGTTGGTGAATGTATGTTTAAAGTTGCATTTGCAAATGTGCCTAAATCAACATTTGTATTGATGTAAGAAAAAGCCTCATTTTTGGAGCAGCTTGAAAGTTATTTGCACCTTCTTTGTATCGTATACTTTAACTGGATCGCTGTCACAAAGGTTCTCGAGGCCTGCGTGAAGAACTGCGGCAATCGCTTCCATGTTCTGGTGGCGTCGCAAGAGTTTGTTGAAGGAGTTCTGGTCCGTTCCATCCTGCCCAAATACAACCCCCCCACTGCCCTCCATGATAGGGTGCTCAGCCTCATACAGGTATGTGGACACTCTCTTACCACATGGGCTTGATATGTCTGTTTCTGTATAAAAGACTGTGTGACTTTTAAAATGTATTTAAGTTTGACTGTATTATGGCTGCGGACAAGAACAACTGTTATCTTTAGTGTCTTTTGTGATTGAAATAGCTCCATACTGTCCTGCACTCTGCTGTCGAAACCAGTTGTGTGAAAGCACAGTCGAGCAGAAATGATAACATTTGATAGAGTCAGCCTTGTAATGCCTGCAGGACAACTCCTTTCGTGCTCGCTGTGTTTCTTCTCTTGTCTTCTTGTTCTTTTCACATTTAATCTTTGTTTGTGTGCTATTGTGTTATTGAATACTGATTGTTTTTCTATGTAGTCACATGTTTTCTGTGTCATCCCCCAGTCATGGGCTGATGCGTTTCGGAGCTCTCCGTCCCTGGTCGGGGTGGTGTACGTATACGACGACTTGAGGAGACGAGGTCTGGAGTTTCCCATGACAGACCTGGATGCTCTTTCTCCCATCCACACTCCCAACAGAGTGAGTCTATCGACAGAGTGAAAATAACTTGTGTATTGATATATATATATATATCTATATGCTGTGTCTCTCTACCAGACTTCAGTCTCTGCCCTCTTCTTCCTACAGAGTATCCCAGAAAACGAGACTTCTGAGACGACCGCTGTCACCGCTCCTCCACACCAACCACAAACTCAAGCCCCTTCCAGTGCTTCCACTCAAACTACTTCACCTCCAGTCCTGCCCAGTGAAGGACCAGCCTTACTCACTGCAGAGCAGGTACCACACTCACAGACTTCATAGAGCCAGGACTGACTGATGTGGCCTGGACGCTGATGCAGTGTGTGATATTTGTAGACTGAATATAATTTATGTTTTTATTTACCTATAGTGATGTAGAAATGCACTTCACTTTTTTCTTTTTCTCCAGGAACAGAAGTTACGGAGTGAGCTGGCGCTTGTGAGGGGAAATCTCACTGTGATGTCTGAAATGCTGACTGAGCTCAAACCTGGACAGAGCCAGGTGGATGATACAGAGCTCCTACAGGTGTGTGTGTGTGTGAGTGTGTGTGTGCGCGCGCATGTATGTATCAGAATTGTCTATAAGATCTACTGTATCCAAGTTTTCTTACCAATCTTTCTTTTTTGACACTTTTCGATGTCTCTGGTCTTTTGCTCATTCTGTACCCGTGCAGTTCAGACTCTCTCACTAAGTTCTCAAAGTATTATCTGAAATGTAGGAATTTGGTGACTTAGGTAGAAGAAGCTGTCTGAGGAAGAACACTTGGACAGGATTGTACATCAAGTCACTCCATGTCACTAACAACGACGATCTCTTTCTCCTCCTCTGCCCAAGCAGCAGCTGTACCTGGTGTGTAAGAGCATGCAGACCCGAGTGGTGGAGCTCATCCCTCAGCTGCAGGATGAAGGATTTATTGATGAGCTCCTCGTAATCAACGATGACCTGAACAATGCTTTCATCCGCTATGAGAGGTGTGTGAGCTGTTTTTTGTATTTTTATGTTTATGAATCTTGCTTATGGCTAATTTTATACTCCATGTATTGTAATTGTGTTTTAGGTTTGACAGACTTAACAAGGCACAAGTTACAAATAGTCCACAGGTAAGAAAGAGCTTGACTTCATCTTTTGATTGACTTCCCGTCATTTGAACTGTAAAAATATACTCGCACACTAGTTGAGTGTGAAGCCCACTACGTTTTCGTCATCATCCTAGCAGAGTCATGTCAGCAGCCCGAGCCTCATCGACTTCAGCTCTGAAACTTTGACTCTCAGTGAACCTGCTACCATCACAACAACCAGCCAACCAGCAGCCAGCACTTGGACCAATCAGAGGCCAGTCAACAACAGTGAGTAATTAATGTATAACTTCTGTTTCACATATGTGCATTGAAGTCACAAAGAGGCAGAATGTTTGAGCAGTATCTTGCTTTTGTGATGGCAGAAAACAGGATGTTGTGACGTGCATAGGCTGCGCAATAAACATCTAACATGATGGTTTAGGAAATTAAACTGTCTCCAGTGTACTGCGGTTGCCATGCGATGCAGGATTTATATTAAAAGGGACAGATTTGATCAATCCTGTAATTTCATAATATTGCTTTCAGTACATATATGACTAAATGAATTTAATGTAATTTTATTAGTACATTTGTGCCGCCACAGAAAATTAGAAAACAAGATGAAGTCCATTGTGACTTTATACGTTTATAACCTTCTACATTTCAGAAGTTGATGAGGAGTTTGACATGTTTGCCCAAACCAGAGGCAGCTCCCTGGCTGAGCAGAGGAAGAGGTGAGTGGCGCTAATCATTGACTGGAAGACGCAAATAATATCACTATTCATGCTGTCACTGTGTGTGTGTAGTGTCAGGTATGAGGACCCAGGAGCTGTGGAGGGCCTCGCTGGAGCTCTGGACTCGAGGTTGCAGGTCACAGGAGGGGTACGTAGAAAAGAGTAACACACAAATGATATTTCCTTTGAATAAACAATACATAAACTTGTGCTGTAAAATGATGTAAATTACTAAAAGACAGTGTCACGTCATCCCTCGCTGGATGATTTTTTTCTCTTAGGTGCCACCAGTGAAAGACTCTGTGAATGATATTGACAAATGGCTATCGTGTGATATGGTAAGACTATCTACAATATATACAGTGTTACTTTGGGGAAAAAAAGCTATTTGATGTGTGATAAAAGGGTCTTTACTCTGTGTTTTGATGTGTTTGAAAATGCAGCAAGACCAGTGTGCAGTTAGTGAGGGAGTGTCCAGTGAAGGTAAGTGTGTTGTTTTCTCTCTTCCCTCTATGTAAAGATATGTTGTCCTCTAACCATAACTATCCCTTTCAGACTTTGATAAGTTTTTGGAGAATCGGGCGATGGCAGCAGACCACGGTGGCCAGACGATGCGCAATGTGCAGGCCTCCGCATCCAAGCCACCGGCAAAATCCACCCAGCAACAGGACAGATCACATGACCAGCTTTTTTCACTTTGAGTTTGGGGGACAGAAAAAAAATGTGCAGGTAGATGTAAAGGTCAACATGCACATACATCACACTGAAATACATGTACAGTCAAATCGACGTTGTTCTATGTCAAGTTGTGTCTGAATACACACACACACACACACACGCAATAAAACCTGGCACTACAGAACTGCTGCCTAATCAACTCATTCCATAAATGCAGCATTTCTTTGTTAGTTTTGCTGTTTGTTGTGTTTATGCGGGTACAAACAACTTTATGTGACTGTATGAAATGTATTATAATATATTATATTATAATGTTGATGAAAACAAAACATAGATTTGTGTTTACAGTTAAGTATAATGTTGAAAATATATTTGATATTATACCAAAGCGTGCCTTTGACCCAGACAGCTGGTTATTGTGCAGAATAAATGGGGCAAACATGTTTCATCTGTCCTTCTTTTCAATTTGCCATTAAGTAAACTACCATGAGAGGAATTCACCCTGAAGCGGCTTGTTTTCTAACTGATCTATAAAGTCTTTGTGTGAGAGAACTGCTGCTACTGGAGATTTTATATCTGAGATCACTGACACAACTCGAGCAGAACAACTGACTCAATAGGAATCTGCTAAAAGTTTAGTAGTCCTGCTAATTAACACATTATGTGAAACCAAACTAAAGCTCGTCAGATTCATCCTGTATTTAGTTAGCAAATATTTAGTTAGCCAAAACATGAGAGGTGGGAGCTCAGGTGTGTTCTGGACACACTCAATAATATGTCTGCTGTCTGTGTGATAAGGCACTAATATTAGTGTATTATTGTTGAAGAGCTCAAGGATGTCTGGTGCTGGGTACACGGAGTCCCTGAAGCACCCATAACTAAACGGGTTAAAGGAAAGGAGCAAAAGGAGCAAGTTTTCACTCTTCTGTTTCAGAGCATCCAGACCTAAGACCATGTTCAGACTATTCAGCTGTGAAATCTGTCTCTGCTGGATTTATATGTCTGTCCTCCTACTCGGACCTGCAGCTTTAACTTCAAACACTTCAAGCCAGGATCAGCTTCCAAATGTGACTGAGGAAGTCACAGGCTGGGATTCACCGTTTCTTCAGCTGAGAACCAGTCTGCCATCTTACTCGCAGCCGATTCGCCCATACAACCTGTTGACAAACTCAGAAGATTACCACTACATGCCCAAATCTAGACATCGCCGTCCCTCTCGGCTCCTGCGTATTCTGGGATCCTCTTTTGACCCGTTCTGGATGTCAATAGATCAACCTTCTGAGGCCTCTGGGGTCTTGACTTTAGAGAGAGATGATAATGGTCACCCTCTGTTGCGTGGCGACTCGCTGCCTGTCACATTACCCAACTACACCGCTTTCAGAGACCAGTTCGACTTGAGTGCCTCTCCAGAGTTGAGAGAGGCTGCAGCTAACCATCTCCAGAAGCTAGAGGAGGAAGCTGCAGATCTGGACCTCAGTTTTCTGCCTTCAGATGTTGCCAGCTTAGTCCGAGCCTGGCTGGTGCGCTCAGCCACATGTGGATTGCGTTACCAATGGGTGGATCTGGGCCCTGCTTTCTGGCCACGTTGGCTGCGGCAGACTGATTGTGAAGAATCAGATGGAGTACAAAGTTGCTCTTTTCCCAGCGGGATGGAGTGCATGCGTGCTCAAACAACACACATAAAGATTCTAGCTTGGCACTGCTTGGAAAACAGAGAGGGAGGTGATGGGTCCAGAAGGATTAAGGCTGACAAGTCTGATGGCAGCACTGAGATGGAGACAAGTGAAGCAATGAGAAGGTGTATATGGAGGCAGGTGCCGTATCCTGTGGTCACAGCTTGTTCATGCGCATGTAAATGAAAGTTGTTTTGTTTTTTTTCACCACCACTTCAAATGTTTAGTCTTCATCTGCAACTGGGTCTCTATATGCTTATGTTTTGTTTAAGAAAAAAAAAAGTCATATCTTGCTTGTGCATCGTTGTCATTTGTGTTTAAGTAGAATATAATAAAAATATTTGCTGTTGATTAATTTTTTTTTTTCTAGAAAAGTTGTTTCAACATCTTTGCACTTTTCTAGAGACACTCTGCTTCTCCACCAGGGAGTGGACTCTTGTTTTCCACTGACCAGTTTCACTGAAGCAGCTTTTGAACAAACTGCCTTTGTGATTAAGTATAGATGACTCATTTACTTCCCCTATTTAGTGATAGCTCGGGGGTTTTAACCTTTTGGTCACAAGACTGCCTCTTACAACTTCAAATACATGTCTTCACTGTTGTGTGGGTTATGGTTAAGACCTTTTACATCTTCTTTTTCACCTTTTCACAATTACCGTTACATGAGTGATTGCGACAGTGTCAACCTCAGATAAAATATGAGATTCAGATCTTTGTGCCATCTTAAAGTGTTTACTGATAATTGCAAAAGCTGTAATTGTAAGTGTAGAAGTAGTTTTAAAAGCCAGCGTGAATGGTTCTCAATCTGTTTTATTACACATATGACATGATAAATAATGCCATCCTTTGAAGTTGAAACTGCATCTTGTATCAATAATTCATAATGACATTTAATCATTATTCATTTACATGATAATCTGATGTTACTATTAAAAAGTTTGAAAAACAAATGTACATTTCACTTGTCAATTGTTTGAAAAATAAAAATAAAAAAATAAAAACATTTTCCTCATTCCTTTAGCCTCATTACTCATTACTCTCTCTCTCTCTCTCTCTCTCTCTCTCTCTGTCTATCTCTCTCAACCAAGTTTGGTGATATAAGAGTAGCTGTTTGGAGGAGTCTGACATTACTTTGAAAATAGTCCTACCTGTTATGTTATTTTTTGTCCTTAAGTGTTTTTTGTCTCAATGTCACATACTGACGGTCTCTATAAATAAATAAATGATGGGAAAGAGGCATAACTTTGCCATCAAATAGACACAACGACCAAAAAAAACTACATTAAGCGCTAAGTATAGTTCTTGTAAATTTTTGAGTGTCACAGTTAGACTCTGAAAGCTAAATGTCCGAGGAGCAGTGAAGGCAGCAGTCTGAGCTGTGACGTCGCGTTTCAGCGTACACAGACAAGATGGCAGCGTCGCTGGAAGACGAGTTTGAAGATGCGCCTGATGTGGAGCCGTTAGAACCAACACTGAAGAATATCATCGAGCAGAAATCTTTGAAATGGATATTTGTAGGTGGAAAGGGCGGTGTTGGTAAAACGACATGTAGGTGAGTGGAAGGAAAACGTTCATTAGCCTCCTGATACTGACTCAGGCTACATTACCAGCTAGCATAGCTAGTTTTAAATAGCCGTCACCATGAAAGTTGACGTGAATCTCAGTTAATTAATCCGATCTGTCACTTTGCAAAATGAAAATATAGCGAATGCTATCTCACCAGCCTAAAACATGAATAGTTTTACATATGAAGCACACTAGACTATTAAACAGACGGTCTATGTCAATTTGCCGGCTAGTTGAATGCTGTCAAGCGCTGTCACCAGCTAACGTTAGCCAGCTGAAACATGGATTCACGTCTATCTTCTCAACCTAATACTTTGTTGTAATCCAATGGCCCTTAGCTTGTAACTAAAGTACAGCGCCAGGTTTTAAATACACTTTAAATACGTGCTAGTTAATGCCTTCAAAGTCACATTATGATATTTGTGTCTCCCCTGTGTCGTTTTTCCAGCTGTAGTTTGGCTGTCCAGCTGGCTGCGGTCAGGGAGAGCGTCCTCATCATCTCCACTGATCCTGCTCATAACATCTCTGATGCTTTTGACCAGAAGTTCTCAAAGGTGCCTACTAAGGTCAAAGGATATGACAACCTCTTCGCAATGGTAAGAAGCAAACGCACGACAGACAGAGGAAAGTGTAAATGCACAGACTGGTGGCAGAAAAAGTGACAGTTGCACTAGATAAAACTATTAGACTGACTGTTCAGTGTAATGATGATTACACATGTAGATCAGATAAGATTTCCCATTGTTGAAATTGGTCTGCAGCAACATCCAAACACTGATTTACAACGACAAACAACAGAACATAACCGACAGTGATTTAAAGGAGCTCATTCAGCATCAAGGTCGAAGTGCAGAAGTCCAGTAAGCAGTCAGTGTAAGAAGCAATCTCCAGACAACAGTAAAATACCACCTATCTTTTAATAGTTATTGCTTCTGCTTATTGGTCTGATTCTTTATTGATTCCCTTATTGATTCATGATCAAATTTCTGTGCAGGAGGTAAAAAGTAGGCCTACACAGGTTTTCAGCGTCAACACAACCGTCTTATTATCTCTGAGTCTGAACTAGTGTTGTCACAAAACCAGAATTTTGACTTTGATACCAAGTTTAGTATCAAGATACTAATTTGAAACTGAGACGATACTGATTCAGTCCTCTATACCTAAGAGAGTAGCTCACATATGCTTGCTGTGCTGTATACGAGACAGTAGGATGGGCCTGACATTACAAGCCAGCATTTTGTAACAAACTGAATGCCCAGAGGCCCTTAGAAATACTCAGTGTGTCGTGATGCCACAATGTTCTGATCGTGTGTGAATGCAGGAGATTGACCCAAGCCTGGGTGTGGCAGAGCTGCCTGATGAGTTCTTTGAGGAGGACAACATGCTGAGCATGGGTAAGAAGATGATGCAGGAGGCCATGAGCGCCTTCCCTGGCATCGATGAGGCCATGAGCTACGCAGAGGTCATGAGGTAAGACGGTCGCATCAGTGTAAAACCAAACCACCTTATTACAAGTAGCGCAGATACAGAATTGCAGTACTTAACTTTTTCACGGCACCACCGCTGATCTGATCCAGTGTCTATAAGTTTATTATCTCTATTAGATACAGTGTATTGTTATAACTCATGGTTCTGGTGAGACTTTTTAAATCCTCATCCCATCTTTTAGTAGCTCTCCTACATGATTGTGCTTCTCTCCCTTGTGTCTCAGGTTAGTGAAAGGTATGAACTTCTCAGTGGTAGTCTTCGACACTGCTCCTACTGGCCACACATTGCGGCTGCTCAACTTTCCCACCATTGTGGAACGCGGTCTGGGTCGCCTCATGCAGATCAAGAACCAGATTAGCCCTTTCATCTCGCAGGTGAGGAAGGAGGAGCAGACACAGCCGTTCAGTGACTGTAGTCGTTCAATAACATTTCTGTGACTCTCTCTCTCTTTCTTCCTTTTGTCGTTTATAGATGTGTAACATGCTTGGTCTGGGTGACATGAATGCAGACCAGCTGGCATCTAAGCTCGAGGAGACCCTGCCAGTCATCCGCTCAGTCAGTGAGCAGTTCAAAGACCCCGTAAGTCACACAAATGACTCCTCCTCACAGTCACACAATTTCCTCTTCTCTACCAGTTGGAGAGAGGAGGACGGGATGAATGATCGACACTGACTGTCTGTGTTCTTCATTCTTTCTAAACGTCACTCAGTATTTTGAATATTTTGGAGTATTATTTATATTATTTTCAGTTTAGATAGGTTTTTCAGTGAGATATTAATGCGTGCGTATATGCCTTTCACACTCTCTTGGCATATAGCTAATACGTTAAATATTTAGAGCAACTTGACACTTGTGCTTGTCGTGTATGTTTCTGTATATGTCTTGTAACTCTTCTCATTCTCCCGCTTTCCTTTTCGTCCATCAGGAACAGACCACGTTCATCTGTGTGTGTATCGCCGAGTTCCTCTCCCTGTATGAGACAGAGCGGCTGATCCAGGAGCTGGCCAAGTGCCGCATCGACACACACAACATCATTGTCAACCAACTTGTTTTCCCCGACTCGGACAGGCCGTGTAAAATGTGCGAAGCCCGTCATAAAATTCAGTCCAAGTATTTGGACCAGGTATGTAGTTTGTACTTTGTGTTTTCCTTGTGACAGCACAGCTGAACTGTTGAAATTACTTATTATTTATTATCAATGTAATAAATGCCACATGTCTTTGGTCTTCTCCCTACAGATGGAAGACCTTTATGAAGATTTCCACATAGTCAAACTGCCACTGCTGCCCCATGAAGTTCGAGGTGCTGACAAGGTCAACACGTTCTCGAAGCAACTCCTGGAACCATACAAACCCCCAAACAAGTGATCTCCCTCCCTGCAGGAACTTCCTCTTCCCCTTTAGAAGACCACACCTCTGCAGTCTGACCACCCCGCCCCCCACCACAACCAGCCTCAAACCCTGCAGTAACAGCCTCAAGATGATCCACTCAGTCCACAGCCGAGTGTGTCCCCACACAGTCTTAATGAAGGGTAGCTAATGAAATGTCACAAACACAAACATACGTAAACCTACTATATTGTTGGAGATAGGACAGTGCAGATTAGTGCTGTCTTTACTCTCACATCACCTTCTCTTTCCTTCAGATTGTCTGTGCGGCGGTTGTACTATTGCTACTTTAAAACATTTTAACTTTTTTTTTTTCCCTCATTAAAAAAAACAAAACAAAAACACTATTACTCTTCTTCCATCCTGCGCAGTGTCCAGTGTCCCAGTGACAAGGCTGTGTATTCCAGGGTAAAATGGCTTTCAGACGGTCGATGTTTATGCCTCGTTTTAATCTGTGTGGCTTGGTGGCTGTGTCCAGTTGGACTTTTGATTTCAGTTTTATCTCGCACACATCTGGAATGTACATCCAAATTTTCCTACAGATTTAGGGTGGGACGACTGGGCAATGAAAAAGACAGTTACCTAAATAAGAACAAAAAACAAAACAAAAATCCATGTTATTGCAATAAAGAAAACCAGAAGACATTCAAGTGTGTCTTTTTCCCCATTTGTCACAGTGATCATGGTGTAAATGCAGTCACCTCAAGATTTTGAATTAAGCCCTGTAAGGTGGTAGCTATGTAATCATTCGAACTTGACAGTCTTAATGGTCCTCTGTTAATTATTTTAGGCCGGTGGTTGCTCCAGGTGGTATGTTGTTACAGAGAGCACTAGTTTAATGAGTTCCCATACAGTGCTCAAAAAGAGGAATAAAGCCTCACCTAATGCTCTTCTCAGTTTGCTCAGTACTGAATGGGAACACTATTGAAAGACATTAATAGCCTTATTTAGTGCATTGTTAATTACTAATATATATAAAATGTTGCTTGATCAAATATTGAACAAATGAATAGTGAGCCCTGGTCACTGAATACTGGACTCTAATTGGCTCACCATTGTACACCTGTATGTCCCAACTGAAAGATATAGATGACAGGTGAATTCAATGTCCCCTCTGAAAGCTTTTGAGTAAAAAATGATCTGTTTTTCTATAGATTTTCTTTAAATCATGTTTGTGAGTGTCGATTAAACAAACTTGCCTCAGCCGAGAGCCTTTTGTGGTCATTCACTGTTCACACACACTCAGCAAACAAGCCTCAGTTACAACCTTCAACATCACACTTCAGGAGCCATAAACACGCCACCCTCTGAGATCACACAAAAGTTTATACAAATGAATGATTCATGCAAAAATGTGTGCCACTGTACAAAAAAAAAATCTCCCTGGAAGTATTGTGGGCCTAATGAGCACCGCAGGTACTATTACGTCCTTTAAAAATGTCCTGGTAGAGAAGTGTACTGGGAACAAGTGGGATTATTAAAACTCACTGGGATTTGTCTCTTACGCCATGAAAACAACGTAAGAGACAAACGTAATCGTCTCTGATATATATGATGCTTTTCCATAGATGATTATAAACGGGGGGGAGAAAGCGGGTTTTTGTTTTCATATCATTTAACAGGATAGTTTGTCATGGTCCACTTGTTCCTGTTTCATAATTCCTACTGTACTGGACGGTCCTGAGCGCTGCGGCCTGTCGCTTGTGGTCCATCACCGAGCCGCGCTCTCCCGGTCGGGGGCCGCGCTAACGAGCTCCTCCTCCTGCTAGTTTTGGGGATTTACCCCGGGGCGCACTGACCACTGGACGCACCGAGGAGGCTCCGAGGATTACTGCCATGCAGCCGACCGAGCCTCGAGTTAACCGAGCTGACGCCAGGGGATATCAGGGTTATGCGCTCTTTAGAAAAACACAACAGGCGAGCCTAGAGAGAGGCATAAAGGAGACGGAGACTATACTGCTGAGTGCAGATATGAAGTCACTTCTCCACCGGTGCCAATTACGCACAGAGATGCGCTGAGCAGATTTGCACGTCCATCAAGAAAAACGCCACGAAAAGGTAAGAAGATACTTTCTTTCAAGACAAACATTAGCTGTATAACCTCCTATCTAATTATTTAGACAGAGTTAAGGATGTCCAGAGAGGACTTTGTTCACCTGTCCATGGCCTCTGACCCGCTCTTGCTTTTAGAGCTCTTTCTTTTCTTGTGAGGATCTGTGAAGTGGCACCAATGACTGTCACCTACACGGCCAGAGTCGCAAACGCTCGCTTCTGTGGCTTCTCCAAGCTGCTGTTGGCCTGGAAAGGGAGCATCTACAAGGTGTTATATAAAGAGTTCCTGGCTTTCTTTGCCATGTATACTGCCATTAGCATCACTTACAGGTAAGACAGAAAGAGCTTTATAAGACAGGCTGGATTCAGAAATGATTAGTAAGCACTTTTTTATTTTTTATTATTCTTTTAGATTTTTCCTTTATGATGACCAGAAGAGGTATTTTGAAAAGCTGGCAATTTATTGCAACCACTATGCCAGCCTCATCCCTATGTCCTTTGTACTGGGTAAGCATTAATGCTCATTGTCAAAACCGAAAACAAGGGGGAACGCAGGATTATAGATATATAATAATAAATATTTATGAGTGCTTAGATTTTTTATTTTACCTGTTTGGGACTCTAGAAGGTAGTAAGCATAAATACTTCTCACAGGTTTAGGTTTCAGCTCTAGATGTCACGACCTCCGCTGGATATATTTATAACCCAGGCCCATAGAAATCATCTCCAATTAAATATACTGGAAAATATCAGCATAGTGCACATTTATACAAGGATTCCTCAAGAGAGATGGGATACCAACAGACTACAAAACGCATTTTTCTGCATTTTCTTTATGCATGTATATGAGCTAAAATACTTGATAACCTACAGTTTGCAATAGATCAAAAGTCCCTGGACCACCTCCTTCAAGGTCTGATGTAAACACCTGCATCTCCTCTCCACTGCTGCGAGCAGGTTTCTATGTGACCCTGGTGGTGAACCGGTGGTGGAACCAATACACCAGCATCCCGCTGCCTGACAGGCTCATGTGCGTCCTGTCAGGGGGCCTCCAGGGCAGCGATGAGCGAGGCCGCCTGCTGAGACGCACCATGATGCGCTACGCCAGTCTGTCAGCCCTGCTCATCCTGAGATCTGTCAGCACGGCTGTCTTCAAACGTTTCCCCACCATGGACCATGTAGTAGAGGCTGGTGAGTGTGTAAAGACACGGGATGGCGGGGCTCGTCCTTAGCTATACTCTTTGAGTTTGTTTGTCAGATTGGCTTTTCTCATGCTGTAATCAGAAAGGGACAGAAAGCCACCCACATCATGAAAGTGTGTTGTTTCCTCTTGTGTACATTCCCTACACCAGCAAGGCATCACAAGGACAGGCACATCATGAAATTCACTGGTGATAAAAAAAAAAACAACCAAATGTTTATCATACATCTGCAACAAGCTCATAAAACACTGGTGTGGCATATCCACTCCTTGTTTTAAACATGAGTTAAACATGTTGCAAATTTTGGTGGAATCAAAGTTTGATTGAAAGCTGTAAACATCATGTCAAGAGTGATGTGATAAGATAGAGCTCAGATATCTACTCGCTCACTTTATGTCAACATCTTTGGACAAATAACATCTGACTGATTTGATGTGAGGTCTTACTTCATTCATTCCTGCATGCCAGAAATGAAGGTTCCACAGAATCTGAGTCATGTGAAGTTATTGCAATCTGCTTCTTTTTGTTTTTGTTTTGTTTTTTTTAACCGGGAACTAGGATTCATGACGAGAGAGGAGCGGAAGAAGTTTGAGGGCCTCCACTCTCCTTACAATAAATACTGGATCCCTTGTGTTTGGTTCACCAACCTGGCTGCTGTGGCGCGTGGTGAAGGCAGGGTCAAAGATGATCACACACTTAAACTGCTGCTGGAGGTACACCATTACACACACACACACACACACACACACACACACACACACACGTCCACAGAAAAGTGAAAACACAGTTCTTGACCTCAGACCTCTTAATGTTTGTGTGCGAACAGGAGCTGAATGCATTCAGAGGGAAGTGCAGCATGCTGTTTCATTACGACATGATCAGTGTTCCTCTGGTCTACACTCAGGTAAGCAGCCTGCTGGCTGAAGTGATCAGTTCTACATATGAAATATTAAAATTTCTTAACACATCAAGTTTGTGAAATTTTCTAGTTCTGAATAGTAAATTGCATTTGAAAGTTAACGATAACTTCAAAGTAACACTTTATAACTGAATGATACTTAAAGACACCCCCCAGGCATCTATTAAGACATATAAAAACACTCGTTTGTTTGAAACTAGAATATGTGTCTGATATGTTTCTTCCACAAAAAAAAGTACAATTACTACATTGAAATCCTTAAAGCTGCAGTGCGGGACTTTTGTCTCCCCCTTCTGGTAGTGAGAATAATTACATAAACACTGACAATGCGTATTTACATCATAAGCTCCCCTATCATTAAAATTATTCATTTCACTATCAGAATTTGACCCATTTGGTCTGATAATATTTGGAGCTGCACAATTAAATGATTTTAAAGTCCTACATTCCAGTTTTAAATTGGCATCTACTTCATGACCCTCTTTTATAAATCCATAATCTAATCCAGTTTGCTTCAGGTTTCCACATCACACCTGTGTAAATTGCATACTGGACCATGATTGGTGTCCATACATGTTGTGACCCACCCCTTAAAAACTGATTTTCAATGAGCTCAGAGAGACTTTCCTCCTTCAGCAGATGAATGAACAGACTTCTAACGTCAAACTCTGCACATACATGATTCTGCACAGTGAAGCTCAAACATTGACCTCTATGAACAAGAAGAAAAATATATTCATCAGTGGACTTTAAGGCTTATGTCGGTTTGTTTTGGAGAATTCACCAACAATTGCTGTGTTGAATGTCTCTCTGTAGTTTCTGAGGAGAGTGTGTAGTGTATCAGGAATGTAGCACACTGAGAATGATTCATCAGGAACAAAACACTGCTCAGTAATTCAGAGAAGCTAATAAGATATTCTAGAGATTGAAAAACAAATGTAACCTGTCATCTGTTACCTCTATCGTCCCCACAGGTGGTGACTTTGGCAGTGTATAGTTTTTTCCTGGTGTGTCTAATTGGTCGTCAGTTCCTGGATCCCCGTCAAGGCTATCCAGGTCATGACCTTGACCTCTATGTGCCCATCTTCACCCTGCTGCAGTTCTTCTTCTACGCTGGGTGGCTGAAGGTCAGACAGTGGGTCAAATGTAATAAAAAAAACGCTTGCACGCATTTTACTATTTATCGCAGTTTCATTATTAAAGTTTCTGTTTTGTTCTGAAGGTCGCCGAGCAGCTGATCAACCCTTTTGGAGAAGACGACGATGATTTTGAGACAAACTGGTTGATAGACAGAAATTTCCAGGTTTCTTAATGCTGTCTCTTTGTCTTAGGCCATATTATTGAACACTGTTTACTTAAATGTGTCCCGTGAGACTTTGTGTGGACTCAGTAATTCAGTTCTGTCATTCAAAAGTTTGCAACCTGGTGATATTGTGTTTCATGTTTTTTGTTCAAAATTGAGTTTATTATATTTGATCTGTGTGTGCATCTGTCTGCATTTCACTCTGCAGGTGTCCATGATGGCGGTGGATGAGATGTACGGAGATCTACCGATGATGGAAAGAGACCGCTACTGGAACGACTCCAACCCTAGACCACCCTACACCGCCGCCACTCTCTTTGTCCTCCGTAAACCCTCCTTCCAGGGTTCCACTTTTGACATGGCGTAAGTCTCACGGTTTGACCTTCTCATCGTATGTGTACTCAACTTGTGACTGTGACACTTTCACATTGAATCCCCCCGCTTTCTGGGAAAGTCTCGGTGGTGAAAGTGAAAGTAGTCAGACTTCATTCAAAAAGTAAGTAGTGCGATGTTGTCAGGTATAAGAGAGTAAAAAAATCAACTCTCGATAGAGGATGACAAGCACTAAACAACAATGTAATGTCTGAACAAAGAAATTTACTGTGACATTTCTGGTGCCATCTGACAGGATCCCTAAGGAAGAGATGCACTTCCAGCATCTGGAAGACATTGCAGAGAACCTGGAGGAGTCAGGCAGTCGTCACCCCAACATGGCCCTCTTCAACCGCCTCCTCAACGCAGCCCCTTCCCCAACTGGCTTCATGGGAGGGGCTCTTCGCCGCACCTCAGCGCAGCTCCAGAGGCTACGCCACTCCCCCAGTATTGATCAGTGCACTAGTGATGACGAGGACAATGAAAGTTGTAAGATAGGGAAAGGGGGGTCCCTGCCCTCAGGGCTGGGGCAGGAGACTCAGAGCACCGTGTGTAGTTTCAGAGAAGAGAAGAGCGCCAGAACGCCTCTGCTTGACATCCAGTTTGGATCAGAGCAGGAGAAGCGAGGAGGGCACCCTGCCGTCAACCAGGGGAAGCAGAGGAGGGGGAGGGATGATGAAGAGAGCCAGACAAGTGAGGAAGGAGAGAAAACCGAGAGTACAAGGGGGGAGATCTACACTCCTGTGTCAATACTTCCTCCCCCCCCACAGCCCTTCAGAGAGAATCCAGTCTCCGCCATTCCCATCACTTCCCACGACCCCTCTGCCTTCCTGTTTCACCCCGCTGCCCACTCCAGTCTGGAGCACTGCAGCTCTCAGCCGATTATCAACCAGGACAAGGCCGTACCCGCCATTCCCAAACCTCCTTTTGGTGTAAACAAAATGTCTTTTCTCACCGTGCCGTCTTACAATGAACCTCAGCGCTTTCGCAGTGTGAGCATGGGATCAGAGCTCACTGGATCGTAGGGAGACAATGGTTTATGATGTTCCCATAAACTGTCGACTGTTTGAAACTATAATGCTTGATTCAGTGCATGTTTTCACAAATGAGATTAGTCATAGATAAGGAAACTGTGCTTCCACTATTACTTTGAGTTTGTAGCACCTTTGGGGCAGTTTTTGAAATAATTACCCAGATTTCTTCCTCTGAACTCACTGCTGACGTGTGAAAGTCAACTGCGAACTCTACAGAATTTTAACACATCATCTGGGACCAGAAAAGCTGCTTTGTGGGTAGGGTGTATTGAAACTTCTCCAGTCAAACGATACCTGCATTCGACCTTTTTTGTACGGCTCTAGAAAAAAATGTCTATGTTGAATCACAAGCATTGTCCGAGTTTGAATGACCTACTACTACTGCAGCAGCTGCAATTCAAACAGTCTGTGGTGGTGAATTCAAATGTGGCTTATGTGACAGCAGCATGCCAAAGTAGAAAAAAAAAGGTATTGAATGAAGTACTCGATTGGTATTAGTATTACTTTAAGGGTACCGGTAGACTGGTATTGTAATTTTTTAAAGACATCCAGTCCTTGATGTGGGAGGTAAGTTTTGTATTTGAAGACACTTTGAAGGAACCATTATGACTTTATGGATGATTCATAGTCTTACTGAGTGTGTGAAAAAAAAAAAAGATTTAATACCTGTACATTCAGTACAGAGATTACTAAGATAGACTACACAGGTTTAGCTTTGCACAGAGACTGGAAGCAGGAGAAATTGGACAAAAGATTTAAATAAACACCTTCCAAAAATCTCTTAAAGTGTCTTATTGACATTCTTGTATTAGCAAGTCACTAACCAGGGCATCCTGGAGTTATGAAAGACTACAAAGATGTCAGCTAAGATAGGCTAATCACTTCACAGAACTACCTCGGAGCAGCATTGAGAGGATGCAATTTAAACCGGTTGTTTTTCAAAAATGAAGGTGTTTGTTTAAAAAAAAGCACTAAATGTTCAGGTACTTCAGTTATCAACATATTTTCTTGAAAATATTGCCTGTCGCTACTTAATTCCACGTTATAGTAAGATGTAGCCGAATCAAAGTTCATATTGGAAACAGTTCTGAAAAGATGACGTGTTAAAACGGTTTTCTTTGAATCTTACCTGCAAAAATAAAACTGGAAATATCACATAAAGATGAATTGAGCAGACAATCTTGTGATTATTCATAGGATGCATGTACATACATTTAGGTTTAATACAGATTTAAAAAAAAAAAAAACATAATCAATGACAGTTTCAATCTAGTTCCAAAATTACAGGATTTTCACTTTAGTGTCACATTTCACCAGCAGGGGGTGACAGCGGCAAGTCAAACAGAGCACAGACAGTGGAGGCCTTCTTCCACAATCTTGACTTCTATCCTGCCCATGAGAGGAGTATAGGCTGGGCTCTCCCTGAGGATGAAGGCTCCTACCTGGGCTGCAGTCGGGGGGAAAACATCCTCCTGGCCTGGGTAGACTGTCTCTGCTTAGCCAGGAAAGACTCTGGAGCTCTGGAGTCCTCACACAGACTCTGCTGCTGCAGAGCAGAGGACTGTTAACGGAAACATTATAATACTTGATCAACGTTAACCAGATCCTACTGACATCTACTGCCACTAATAATCTGAGTGCTACTGCGACTACTATCACTGCTGTACCAGCATAGATTAACCTAACCTAACATAATAAAACATAACGGTATGGAGTACCCAGGTAACATGACCGAGCTCAGTCTCCCTTTAGTGACTTGGATGTGGGAAGACAGTGAGGGATTGCATGAACTCTGTGTAAGATCCTCACTGGCAGTTGAGAAGAACATGAAGACATGTTTATATATTTCTCACAGCCAAAAGTGGACGTAGAACATTTCAAACTGGAGTAAAAAATGTGCGTACTAAACATCGTGATAAGAAAAGAAAAATCGGCCCTTATTTAAAACTGCTAAATCTGCTGTGTAGCTGTGAGGCGAGTGTTCAGAGCGAGTTTGATTTTGAGTGAGCGTGAGGTTTTACTGACCCATTTAGAGTTATTTCTGAACGCAGCTGTGACAAAAGCAGACATAATTTCTTCTAAGCAACCGCATGCAGGATTTGATTCTATTTAAACCCGCCGAACAAGTGCATTTCACTGACCAATATGATGTACACAACGTAAAGGCATATTGTCACAAATCTCTTTAACAATCACTTATTTGAAACGATACTTGATCAGAAGTGATTATTATGAGAATTTGTACTCACCATACTTTGCCAGGCTGTAAGGATCAGTTTCTCCTCCTGTTCCTGTCTGGACCTTGTATCATATCCATGACAGTCCTGCCCATTTGAAAGAGTGTTTTACCAGGAGAGTTTAACACAATGACATCAGGCAACAGAGTCTGGACAGAGACTAACTCACCTCTGGCGTCATGGTATCAAACGTGCTGGTTTTCTCATTGCTCGTCATGATTCGAGATCACAGCACAGTCAAAGCCGAGCTTTGACAATTTTTTTTTTTATGTTTGCGTGACTGACCAACTTGTACACCAACGGCCCCCCTGACCTGCCCCGGCTCTCTGCAGCTCAGTGCTGCTCCTGGCTGTGTTTAACAGCAGAGGGTTTGGTTTTGTTGTGTGGCAGACAGAACAATATGGAGAGGTGCTGCAGGCTTAAGTGCTCTGGCTCCTCGCCACAGTCAAAGATGCTATACTGCTGACTCGGGCACATTCACTGTTAGACAGTCAGTCCCTGGGCTGGGGATTGGTAGGTAAACGCCAACACAATTAGCTAAACAACACACATGGCTTCTTGTTGCAATGTAGAAGTGTCAAAGTGGGTATTGTAAAAGCATATTAGCTTTGGGAATTGTGTTTGTTGCCCCGGTGATGTGAGAGATTAAACAATCAAAATGCATTTATGTCGTTAAGAAAAGAGTAAGAAGGAATTTTGATTATCTTTTCGAGTCAGTTGCCTCATATCACACTCGATTGTTCCTACAAAGATGTTTGTTATAATTAGTCATTACCGGTTTCTGTGATCCAGAAATACTGTAGTTCCCCTAATTATCAGTTGACCAGCATCAAAGGACAGCGCTACCAGCGTATCAGGCAAGATCAAGTTAAAGAGAAAATGTTTGGCCACTAGCGGCTGTTTATCTAGACCTACTGGAGGTCTCTATTTCTTGTCTCCCAGAAACAGTTTTGACAAAGGTTAACCCATTCCGGTCTTTGAGCTGGCTTCAGGGGAAATGTGGTTTATGTTTTGCCATTAAGTGCGAAACCATAAGTATGGGGGAGGATTTCAAAGAACTGTGTGTGTGTGCCTGTTTCTCTGGAACCAGGAGCACTGAGGTCAGCATGCAGCAGGTTTACTGAAAATCTAATTACGACTCAAATGAACTCTGCAGCTCCTTGCAAATTGTTTGGCCATATCTGCTATATTATAACCCAGGCCGAGTGCTTTTGTAGATTTCACTTATTAAACCTGCAGCATGTATGAAAAGACGTGTTCTCCTGAAATGGAAAAAAAGAGAAAAAAATGAAAGACAAACAAAACAGAAAAACAAAAAAAATGTTGGAAGAAAAGAAACTTTCACAGACAAGTTTCTTGGAATCGGCCTCATCTGCGAATGTTTACTCTCTTATGAATGAGGCCACAACAGACGCTGCAGATTCCTGTTAGCTAGCAGGGCCTGAACATCTGTTGTGAAAACTTCCTCCTACTACTGCAGTTTCTGAGCTGCAGTCTCACAGACTAAAAGTACTAAAGATTTCTGTACAATCACTTTGGCTCAGCTCACCTCTTTATTGCACTCTTCATTTTTACACCGTTGGGATCAAATTATTCTCTACAAAAGTCATTGGAGGAGATGATCAAAAAGATGCAGGAGCGCGGCAAACTCACTATAATAAAGTCCAACAGGGGGAAACAAGCTCAATGGTCAGACGATCATCCGGTTGTAAACATAGCAACATATTATCTAAACCAACTTCAATAGGTCAAAACAGTGAACACACCTGGAATGTCAGTAATCATTACACAGGAAACTGTGCGTGCAAATCTACTGTAAATGTACTGTAGACATACTTGGCTTAAACCTCTTTTATCCTGTTTAGGAGCATAGGGCAGCTCTCCATCACAGTCTCTTTTTGTTTCCTGCCAGCTTACACCTCCAGGTGTTTCTCTGCCTTCCATGTTTCCTCTTTTCCTGTGGATTGTAGTCCAGGCTTTGTCTTGCGATGTTATTTGTGTCCTTCCTAAAGGTGTAACCTATCCATTTCCACTTTCATCTTTAGATTTCTAAGTACTGTAGGTGAACATTTTAATGGTGGTAGAATATAATAGGCAGTTTATATAATAATTCCATTGTTTACCTTTGTACCTGCCCGCAGGTTTATTTAAAATCTGTAAGTCATTTCACTGTTTGTGTTTTACCGCTCTGTCAGACTCCTTTTTAGCAATGTTGACAATGGGGTCCAATGTGAGTACAATGTGATTATTACTTATATATTATATATATGATGTCTGGTATGGAACCAGGATTTCCCTTTATACAAAAGACTAGAGAGTACAGAGCGATGCTACATTCAAAGACAGTTTGAAAAAGCTAAACATAAAAATATGGTTTAACAGAATCACAACATTTTATAAATGTGCAAGAAAAGAGTTTTATCGATGAAGCCTATGATGTGTTATGATGATAAGAACTGGTTGTATTGTTAAAAATAAACACACATCGGAAGTCAAAATTACACCAAAGCTTTCATATTCCGTTTCATAAAATAAATATTTGTAAAAAAAAAAAAAATAAATAAATAAAAGGGCAAAAATGTACACCTCCTTTAAATATAATGACAACAAATATCTGTGGTTTTATATCGTATAATTTCAAAAGGTCAAATAGGAAATATAACATGTATTTTAAGGGGAAAAAAAACACCTACACCACTGAAGAACACGGGAATGATGTTCCCACACCCAATTATGCCAGTAAACACACACATGAAAGCATTAATACCGCCACAGCAGTATTTGTATTGATTTGTTTAAACACACACACACACACAATGTTTGCACATTATGCAAAGACATGGGATCTAACATGCTTTCTTAACTGAGTAAACACCCTGTACTTTCACATTTGTTTTTGTCTAGTGTGTGTGTGTGTGTGTGTGTGTGTGTGTGTGTGTGTGTGTGTCACAGGCACTCCCTGTCTTACACACCCTGCTTCGTAAAGGAGTACTGTCTGTGCAAAAGGACCTGTCTGTCTGGTTCTACCCGGACGTGTGTGTGTGTGTACGTGTGTATGTGTGTGTGTGTCTATCAGCGCTGTCTGACAATTACAGACAGGTTCTTGCTCTCTCTCTCTATCACATACACACATGCTGTATCTTTTTGGATGTATATTGTACTGACTTCACCTAAACAAGAGCCCTTTATCTGTACTGTCTGACCCAGAATGAATTAACTGTATGTTAACAGTCTGTCTGCGTATAATGTTATCAAGATAGATGGCAGTACAAAGACTTGTTTCTGAAGTGATTGCAAATTGCGAAATTGTGAATTTATCACTCAGGAGATAAAACATTTCCTTACTTATCATTTTTGTTGCTTCTTGGTAATTCTCCCTATCCCTAAAACTCCTCACTCCTAATTTCCAGAAAATACAGCAGCTGTTCGGGGCTGACATTGTGCAAGGACTTTATTGTTCATGGATTTTTCTCTATGCTCTGCTGGCGTCGACTCACAGTTATATAATTCTGTACCAAGTTATATTTAACAACATAAATCTTCTCAGATGCAGTTCCAAAGGACTCATTTTTAAATCTAATTAAACGGGGTCCACGGTGTAATGTGGATCTATTTGTTTTTTTTGGCAGGGGTGAGCTGTGGGTGGAGGTAAGAAGTCTTTGATATGGAAAACTCAGGCCTTTTTTTTATAAAATCAGTTTCATTTTAAAGGTACCATACATTAATATTTTTTTTCAGTTCAGATTTGTCCGACTGGCATCTCACACCTGTCACAGGTGCAGTAAATATTATGACCACTGTCTGTTTCACAGCCAGCTGCCTCTTGCAGCAGCAGCAGCAGCAGCAGCCTCACAGCTCTCCTCTGCCCGGCCACACCACTGTTTATATCTGGCCTGCAGCCCTCAGCAGCAGCAAAACATGTTTTACCTCAGAGGATCTGAGAACTACGCAGACAATGTCTCCAAAGTCAGACTACGGGTTATTATTTACCCGAGGATGTTATTGTTTCTGAAGATAAGGCGGAGCATTCAGGTACACTACCTTTTATGTAAACAGGCATGTTTCAGGTTTCCCTACAGAGAAAGGGCTGTGTTTATACATATAATACAGTGATATTTTACATATATAAAACATACACAGATGGATGGATGATTATAAGCAAGACAAAGAGTATAAAAACTATAAAACAATTAACTAATGAATATGAACACTGTTTCTTGTCTGAAATCTGGATGTTGAGAAATGCAGTAGCTGCCAGGGGTCACACATCTGCATTGAGAACAGATGGGGAGGGGGTGGGGGTGGGGAGTGGGACAGCAAACAGGTTTACTTGAAGGCTGACTAGTCAAGGGCCGACTCTCCGCCCTAACCTCCTCCTCCTCCTCCCTTTATTCCTCCTCTCTCGCCTACTTCCATGTCACCCCTGGGCTCCCTGATAGATGCTGACAGCAACGGCTGTCCTCTGTCCCCCAACACATCACCCTACCTCCTCCATCCTCTCCCTCCCTGCTCGCTCCATCACTCTGCCCCCTCGCTCTTGCCCATTCAGCGCTGACCACTGTGACCTCGCTATGGAAGTTGCTGTCCCGCGGCTCGGCTCAAAGCTTCTTGGGTGGCAAAATGTCTGAGCCCGGCTGTCAAAAGCACATCTGGGATGTAATCCGCCACCCATCCATGACTATTAATCTCTGGTGGACAATTGTGCTTCTCAGTGCTACAGGCAAATCACTGCACGCCTCTGAAAATCTCAAATGGAGTTTTACTGCATGTATCAATACTTGACTTGTCTCATGACTCGACTGGAATGAGACGCAAGATATTTTTGGGTTGAGTCAGTTTTGACACCTGTGCTAAGAGAACGGTTACACAATGTATCGCGTCTGTGAGGTTTTACCGTCACATGTCAATCAGTTTTATGTACTAGGGTGTGGCAACACACACACACACACATACACACACGCACATAGTCTTTCCCACTTCCTGTTGTGCAATTTCATAAACTACCGATGTGAGGGCTGAACTTGCTGAACTGGATTGAAGATGGCAGGTAAATCAGCACAGAAGTCGGCATTGGAAACAAACTGGGGCAAACTTACTTACACAAACATACGCGTGCTCCACGATGACATGGGTCAGTAATGATGAAGTAAACTTTATAAAATAGCAGATGAGAGGGGGGGAGAAAGAGGAGGATGTCATCTTTCAGAAGGGACATGCATTATTCATGCTGTCAGCCGAGATGTGGGAGAAGTCACAAGAGTGTAAGTAATAGTACGTGTCACATAAATCAACAACAAATATGACCTCATTTTACTGCATATAAATCCCTCTGTCCACGCACTCTTTAAGAAGCTCTGGATGTGTGAGGCTTCATACTTCCCCACATCATGAGGAATATCTAGACCAGACACATACATATACACACACACACACACACACACACACCTCAAAAACATGTATGTACTTTATACTTTTTTCTTGTCCAGACAAATTATTTTATGATAGGGAGGATCCCTTTCTGCTTTCTGTAGAAATATACCAACACAATCTCTGCCTCTCTCTCTCTCTCTCTCTCTCTTACACACACACACACACACACACACACAGACAGTGGTGCAAGAGGTATTCAGATTCTTTACCAAAGGAGAAGTATGAAAAAGTCATGTTGTGCAAAATACTAAAAGTCTTTCAAAATCTAAGTAAAAGTACAGAACTACTGTAATAAAATCTACTTAAAGTAAGAGTAAAAGTACCCACATCTACACACATGAACATGTCTGTGTTTTCCTCACTGGTTTGAGGCAGGGCTCGTTTTTTGGTGAAAAGTGAGGTCATTTATTTCCATGCACCACTCATAATTTAGTAACATTCAAATTCAAGATTCAAGATTTTTTATTTGTCATATGCCCAGTAAGACAAACAGTCACACTGAACAATGAAATGCTTACTTTGCATCCTCCATGACAACACAAATACCACACAAACATTAACTTAAACCACACAAACATTAACTAGAAATCACAATCTTGAATCTTGAATTTATTTCCATGCACCACTCATAATTTAGTAACATTCAAATCAAGATGTAAAATGTAAACTATGATTGTTTCTCATTTAGTTGTAAAGGCCTTGATGTATACGTTACTGTTGTAACTGGTCAAAGAGGAACTAGTTTGTTAGTCTAGTACAGTGGTTCTCAACCTAGGGGTTGGGCCTCCTCCAAAAGGCCACAGGATAAATCTGAGGAGTCATAAGATGATTAATAAGGAAGGTTTTCAAATATTTTTTCTATTTTATGTGAAATATTGAATAATTGCAACTCTTTGAGACTGAATTGTTGTTGAAATGAAACTATCCAAGACATTTGAGGGGAAATGTCTCTTTAGTGGATCTGCTAACAACTGATACATGTCTTAAAAGTGGCATTAGGCCCCAAGTAGACACTTTTTGTTGTTGTTGTTGTTGTTGTAAGAGTTCACAAGACAAAACGGCTGACAACCATAGGTATAATCTTTAACTTAATTTAGAAATACATTTAAAAACAACATATTTTAGAAATGTATCATACATCAATGTTAAAGGTAATCTGTAACTAACGCTGCCAGAAAAATGTAGTGGATTAAAAATATTCTCACACACACAGTCACACGGCACACACACAAAGCATTCATCTGTTGTTGTCTGGAACTAATGCAGGTGTTGTACCTGGCAGCGAAGCCAAACACAGGTCCGACAACCACCACACCTGGCTGGAACCGCAGACAACCACATGGCAATAAACTCTCTTTCACACAAACACACACACACACACACACACATTCAGAGCAACCGATTGGAAGATAACTGTGGCACAAGTCATTCCCATTGTCAAAACACAGACACACAGACAGACAGTGAGGCAGCAAAAAGACAGACACCCTCGCCTTGCAAATATGAAATCTATTGTATTGTATGCGCCCTCCTTCCAAAGACAGAAAAACCCTCTTAAGTCATGAGCTTAATTTTCCCATGGCCTCACAGCAGCACACAAAGAAAACTATCATATAAACAAAAACAGACGTGTCTGGTCTGTCCTGCGGTAAAGGCCCTCAAAATACACTCAGCTGTTTTTAAACACATTTCCTTCTTTTCAGCTACTTCATTCACGGAGCAACATGTCTTATGATCACATATACTGCTTCGGTTTGAAGAAGTGAATCCAAATGTGTTTCTGAGAGACAGCGAGACAGGTTCTCTCCTGATTCCTCGCCTCAGGCCAACCAGAAGCCAGGACGGGATGTCGATGATTTCCAAAGCCTTTATTTTCTGCCTCCGTTCTCCGCAGTTCTTGTCTTGTCTTGCTGCCTGTTGTTTTGCAGCTCTCAGGAGTCTCGAGAGGTGATCTCATCTGCACCTCACTCCTCAACCCCCGCTCCCAAAACAACAGTGTATTTATCTGACCAAAACAGTCACCTCAGGCTGGAAAAACCCTAGTCAAGACATACAGAAATAGGCCAAGAGTTTCCAAGAAAGCCAGTCTGGGCTGGAGGTGATGGTTTTGACTGACAACAGCCACAGGGGAAGAAAAACAAGACACTGTAAGTGATGGTTACAGGCAGATAAATAAAAGCTTGTATTATTCTGGTGCTACTGAAAGACAGTGAGAAATACAAAGGGTGTGGACAAATCAACTGCAACACCTGTGCAGTATAATTCAAATGAACAGAAACAAACTGAGCTTCTCAAGTATAGCATTTGATTGATGGCTGGTGTATTTGATTTCTTTCATCACGTGCATCGCTTGTAATGTGATGCTAACTGGCAATTTTGTGTGATTTGGGAGCCCGCTGGCAACACACACTAAGTCCCCTTAGCAATTATAAGCAGGATATAAACATTTTATAATATAGTAAAGTATAGTATAGTATTTATTAATATACAGTATTTGTAAACAATTATAACTTCTCATATGAAGGCATATTTTATATTATTACAACCCGACGGTGATGTGTTAATTTTTAACTGGGGGGTTGGTCCAATGGACTGCAGTCTCCCCCACTAACATATGTTGTTACAGAGCCGACACAGCACAGTTAGGCTGCTGATATTTCATAGTTGGGGTGATAAAGAGAAGATTATAATATATTCAACTAGGAAAGGAGAAATCTCAATTCTCATTTCTGTGTTTATAGGATTCTTCTTTGATCTTAAAACTGTGCTTAGATAATTTCACATATATATGCTTAAAGGAACAGTTCAACAAGTCTTGTCATTGCAGTGAGGTTGTCTTCATGCCAGTCACTGCTCCAGGCCAAGAAATTTGTGTGAAATGTAGCTCCTTGAAATGCAACTTGTTTGGTTTTCATAAGGATTAAACAAATGAGATACAGTATGTTAATTGGAGAGCTTCGGAGGGGCTGGTAGGTGGATTTTGTTACCTTTGTTCATAGGCTAGCTGTTTCCCATTGCTCCCACTCTTTATGCTAAGATAAGTTAACTGGCTGCCTGCTGTAGCCTCATTTAATGGATAAATAAGAAAGTTTGATTGAAAGCTGATCATCTCTGTGATCAACTATAATGATAACTTTGTGTTTGTTAAGCTTTTTGATGCAGACCCACAAAATCCACAGTCTGACTAACTCTCTAGACAGCAGTGAGATAATTTAGTCTATCTGCCCAGAAGTTTAGACTTGAGACACATACATGAACTAACAGACACGCCACAACATTCCCACAGACAGACAAACATTAACCCAGTGTCTGACCCTGCTCTATCCAGCCAAAGAGGGAGGAGGTGGGCAAAGAGAAGAAGGAAAAAAAAAAACCTTGAAGCATTAAAAACACATTCCATTTCCCGTAAAATCCAGGACAAGGAACCGTGAGTCACCGGAGCAGTTTAAAACGGGCCCTTTTTAGTTCCAGACGCGTCTCCACCAGGAGCTTTTAACCTCCGTGGGTCCTCTCAGTCAAATGTTGTTGATGGTGCCGCGCTCCTTCCTTCATCCCACCTCCTGCTGTTTGTTCAGCCATTACTAAAGCAACTCATTCACTCGCTGTGGCTCATGACACCTTGTCTGAAAGTGATCGTCACCCTCGTCTGCTCAGTTCAACTGCAGGGCATGTAGGTACTGTATGATCTGGACAATTTATGAATCCAATAAGCTCACAGTTTTTCTAATAGTCTTTAATATTATTCTTTTAATTCTTATTAACGGTCAGAGTATTTTATATGTAACACACACATACAACCATGTAATTACACATTTCCACACAATCCACACGATTAATCACAGCAGTGTGTTTGTAATAAACATCATTTAGTAGTTTTCCCCCCACAGTGATGCCAGGGAAAGACAAAACACTGTTGCAGTGGAAATAAACCCTCCTCTCTCTTTTCTTTTTCATCTTTCGGTTCACTCACATCAGTCCAGATGGAGGCCCCCCCCAAAAAAACAGACTCAGATCCTCGAAATGATGCCGGTTTTCCATTTAGTTCACAGACATCTTCCTGAGTCAGAGGCAGCGAGTCTCACTCCAATCACACACGCTGACAGTTTAATTGACTCTGCTGAGGAGTCCATGATATCTGTTCTCTATCAACTCCCGTGCTGGCGGGACTGAGTCACACACTGAAGTTCAGGTGGACCAGCTCTCAGCCCGAATCTCTTCACACTAAACAGCCAGCCTGATTAATGGCGGATCACATGAAATAGCCCAGCTGGCTTCTTGTTAATGTTGCCGTTAAGTCATCCTCTTATGTCCTCCTCATCAATCACTTCTTCTAATGTCATCTTTTCATAAGGTGTCAGTAAGGTGTTTTGTATTATCCACAAATCCTGTGAAAAGACCCAAACCAGCAATGTATTAAAGGAGCACTCCACTGTTTTTACACACCATCAGTTTACTTGTCATGAGAAGTGTGACTCATCCTGTGAAAGATGTTGTCTGCTGTGACTCTGGAAGGATCATCAGGGTTATTTTAGATTGGGCTAATAGACTTAACATATTCCAGTGAAGATGTGGGGATTGAAAGAAGTAAGCATTTTAAAGGCAGGGGTGGAAAGGTTCGAATGAAAGGCGCTACTCAGTTGCATTATGGGAATCCTTAATCCTTTCCCTGGCAATCAGCCCCGAACCCGTCGGTTTATACACAAGAGGGGAATTTTTAAAATGGGTCACAAATAAAGTTTTTTTTTAAAAGGCTAAGTAATTTCCTAAAACAACAAGGCCTTTTAGTTTAGTTTAGTTTTTTTTCCTTTATCTGCAGATTAATGCAGACTGGGTGCAGAAGTAGGATGACATATGTGATTTACACAAAATCAATAGTTCTTGGACAACAATGGAGGTCTATAGCAGAGAGGGATAAAAACTTGTTAGTAGGACTAATTCATTGTGGGTCTTTTCACAGGATTTGTTGACAATAATAAATTATGTATAATATTGTTTAAAAAGAGTAATTTTAGAGCTTGATTGCAAATAGGAAAATAGTAAAATTACTACAAAACAACATTTCAAAGTAATAAAAGAAACACTCACGCATAGACCCTTCATTGCCCTGACTGTGCACTCGAGGGGACAGCAGTGACTCAGGTTGAGTCATGCACACATACACACGCACTCTCATACACACACCCAAGCACTTGCCACAATGTGGCAAACTTTATTGGGTGTAGTAGCTCCCATGTATGCATAAGTGTTATATTTAGAGTGGTTTAAATGAGCTGGACGTATAGAGGCTGAAATAATATGGATTTCTGACCTGACTTCATACAGAAGGCTGATAAGTTTGACCTTGTGATTTGTCACCACATGTGGTCACATGTTACTCTTTTTTATCATCTATATATTTAATTTGCCTCTTCAATCACATGTAACTGATTGACATTGAAGCTGAAGTTTATATTTATCAGTGCAGAAGGGTACCGGTCCTAAATCTTTTCTTTAACGGTGGATTATCCATTAGTCTGTAAATATAGCTATTGTCGTCTTGTCAGAATTAATCCATATTAGGAGACACAGCCTAAAACACGCCAAACATGTTATACAAGATCTTGGAGCAAACACACATCTTTATTTATCTGTGGGGGATAATTAACATCAACAACAATTTGACGCGCGCCACATGGAAAATGACAGATGGATAGCCCAGTCAGTCGATAACCATATACGAGAACAAGATTAAAGTTTGCCACCAGAGTAACGTTGTTGTATAAATGTGGGCTGTAGATGCCTTTAAGGGATGAAGAAGGGATTTTGGCTGAGTTTTCCACCCACCCCCCCATCCTCTCGCAGAACCATTAATCAGAGACAATATGAAGTCATCCCTCCCTCATGGGCCTGTAAAAATAAACCTTACATGGCTCATAAGTGGTGTTGCTAACACTGATATCACAAACCAACACGCTTTGGCAGTCAGTAATGTGCTTTTTATTTTATGGGTGAAATTTTTTAAAATTCTTAAAAGTATCCTTTTACCAAATCATGTAAGACTGATTTTGAAAAAAAAAAAAAAAAAAAGAAAGTGTTTCTGGTGGTTTTCATTAAGTTTAAAACCAACAAAATGCGATGCTTGGAAATATTAAGAATCAATCAGTGAGTTACGGGAACATTTTTAAATCTTGGGAAAGTTTCATATTTTCCAGGAAGAAAAAAAAAAGGAATGAATGTTCCACAAATCCCTGAACACACATACACACACACACACAGAGGCAGGAGAGGAATGAAATGAAAAATAGACAAAAAGAAAAGAAAAGAGAAGCGAGATGAGGGGACAGATGGATGGATGTTAACACAGAATGAGGAGGTGAAAGAGGATAGTGCTTGCGAGCAAATGTATGCGTCACTGAAGCTATTCCAAGATGTACAAATGCACACTCTCGCTCTCACTCACTCACACATAACATTTTGATAGGCTTTGACTGTTTCCTTGACAACAGCATAGTAATTTTGGGGATCAGATGTGGCAGTTGTGCGTATGCGTGCGTGCGTGTGTGTGTGTATTTACAGAGAGAGAGAGAGAAAGAGAGATCTGACAATTAAACACAGCTGTTAAAAGTTTGTTAGGGATGTGGCAAAGATTGCAACAGTTTTGCGTCACTTACACGGAGACTTCACACTGCACACACTGTTATGAATAAGTCAAGACAATATTTAATAATGATGCGTGTAAAATAAAGGGAAGACAAGAGTGAGTGAAGGCCCAGGAGAGGTTTCAAAGGCCCGCAGACAGCAGCAGAGGTAGGATGTTATTATCACTCACATAATGTCGCCAGTTTGTCAGATGTATTGTCAGATAATCGTATTGCTTAGTAATTCATTGACGTCATTTAGAGACAACAAGCCGTCTGAATGGATTTGACCATATCAGGTGCCTTTACTGCTTGATGGGTGCATTAGATCTACTGAAGAAATAAAAGAACTTTAGACTTCCAAACTGTTAATAACAACTCATGATAACCATCGAGAGGAGGCTGTGAGGCCCGAAAATAAACCAGCTGTTCAAATTTATTTATTTTTAATTAAAGGCTATTCTCATGGGGATGCTTCTAAAAAAAAAAGTATACTCTGGTTAACAGATGCTCATATGTAAACGAAATGTTCACACTCTCTCTCGCTCTATATCACTCACACACCCCCCCACCCCACCCCCAACCCCCCACCACACACACACACACACACAGGAAATCAAGCATTTGGTACAGGATGTGAGGTTAGTATCTCGACTCTTTCAGGGTGTTATGAATGAGAGCTACTCTCACTTGTAGTACTTTTGATATGCTACAATCAGCGGCAATCATATTTATATGAGATGCTCGGCTCCCACACGCCTTCTGCGTCTATAAAAAGACCACAGAGGTACAACTGTGTACGTATATGAATATAGGAAATAGATATAATAAGATGGCAGAATTAAAACAGGAAGCATGCTGAAGGAAAGGCTATACCCATTTACCAGATTCAGAGATAGATTTTTAAATGAATTGATTAGTTGTTTTTTCATGAGTATATATATATATATATATAAGTTTCTTTGAGCAGAATATATGATGCTTTAGACACTGTAGCATAGCATCTGCCAAAACTGCTCAAAGTACATTTTATTTGTAATGTTGTAGCTACTATAGGGGTAACTAGCTCGACCCTGCAACACACAAACAAGCTACTCCTCATTTACTCAGCTTTCTACATGAATCTTCGACCAGTGATATATGTGCCTGATAAACCTTTTCTGGGTTCTTGTTTTAAATCAATTTACTGTGTTAAGCGATTAGCTATCTAGTTACAGCTGATTAAATCTGCTAGCAGCAGTTGAGATCAGAAGGCTGCTTTTATCTGTTCCTGTGTTCATCTAAGAATTTCAAGTTGTAAATCCTCCACCGTTGTCTTTGTAAACAGCATGTGCCGCGCTTCATTGGAAATCGGCGTGTTTTTAGGGCTTAGGGAAGAGTCAATTAACCAAGTGTCTTCATGTGCGTACATGCATGTGTGTTTGCTTTGACCAAACAACTATACAACAAGACTTGATCCCATCATTACTGTGTGTGTGTGTGTGTGTGTGTATGTGTGCACCTATGTTCTCCTGCAGAGAAAACAGGGGTCAAGTGTTGCCCCGGGGCAGTATTGTGATTGCTTGTGCGAAGAATGTCTACATTAAAAAAAAACAGCCCAAAGGGCAAAACAGCATGCTCAGCAAAGCACACGTAATGAACGCCTGTACACAAGCAGCTAAAAAAGACAAATAAATAGATAGATGAAGAGAGATGGCGAGCTACGAGGAACAAAAGGAGGCTGTTTTTCAGAGAAAAACTCGAAGCCAAGCAGAGATCTTTTTTGCACACTGCCTGATGGTTACTATCATATACATCTGATTGAGTGATAACACCCTCCAGCTCATTTCTGGGCACCAGACTCTTCGTACCAGACAGCTGGGAGGCAGAAAAAGCAAAAGTGCAGTTTAACCGTTTCACTCCCAGACAGAATTGAGTTGGCTGTGGTTGTCTGACTAAAAGCTTCTTCTCTCACTCTCTGTATTTTAGTAGTTTCACTACAATGAGCATTGATGAAAGTGTCACTCAGCCTCTCCCAGTCACGCCTGTCTTACCGGACAGATTACTGAGCACTATGAGGAGGCATCTTTAAGCAATCAGCTCTGATTACTAATAGCTGGTGTGTATAATCTGCACCTCCCTGAGATGAAACCAAAATGTTCTGTTATATCTATTTCATGAGGAGAACATATATGGTTAAGAACTATGCTAAAAATGAAGTGATCACTATTTCTGGATTGCAGTGCCGCTGCAGAGGGGACGTTTTTTTTTTTTTGTAGAATTTATGACCACAAATGACTCTGCGTTTTCCCCCCTGCTATGTTTCTTCTTTTTCCCTTTTGCTCTCATGGGAATGTAAGGGGGATGAATATGAGGGTTGGTAGTCACAAAAATGATATGATAAAAAAACAGATGAGGAGAGCAACTAAAGTATTCAGTAGGTCTCACATTTTAAAACAAATGTGATTATAACATAAGTGATTGTTAAATTTTATGCTGATTTGATGTGAATGGTTAGGTAAAAACAGGTTTGATTTGATACAAATCTTGGCTGTATCATTTAACATTTGCATTGTTGATGAGTAATTATATTATTAAGTAAGTATAGCCACGTGCACTAAGGTATTGAATAAAAGTAATAAAAGAAATGGCTCTGCTTGGTCCTTCACTTTAACAGATAATAATTAAGTATTAGTATAATTAAAGTATTTATGACAGTGAAGCACATCAGAACTGACCAGACAAAGTCTCTGCTAAAGCTACGCTTGTGTCACATACATTTGCATATATTACTCACCGCTGCCATGTGGCCGTTGAAATGGTATGACTACCCAAAATTGGCATAGTAATAATATTAGCCGGTCTACAACAGGTTCAAATAAAATGAAGAATACTGTGATGGCTGTGTTTCACATGTTTATAGGTCTCCTTCTGACATGTTCTAAGAGATATAAAAATACTCTACGCTTTGAATAATTGTTTGTCTCTGATATGTTTTGCCGAAAAAAAAAAAAGTTCAACTGAGCAGAAAGTGCGTTGTATTGCTTATGAATTGAATTTAGTTACGTCTTGAGAAGGACTTTTATTATCATGTCTCTTTCAAAACAAATTCAAACAACTTTCAGTTGCAAGATTTGCAGTCGCAAAAACGGAAATCGTGAAACAACACGTACATGTGTGCAGGTATTTTTGAGTTATGTGTCATGCTACCATGTGACTGAATGAGTGTAAATGCACAGGTGACACAAATGAGTCCCACATTTACAAAAAGTGTCTGTGGTTTGCTGTTTTTATGAGGCTGCAATGTTTATTATTGTGTGTAATTTGTAATTTGGCAATTAGTACTTTCCCATTGCGAGTGCTGTTAATGCTACTCAGTGTGTGGCTTGCCCACACTACCACCCATACGGCATGCATGTACTGTATTGCACTATAAGCTGTAATAAGACAGTGAGTAATGTATCAGGAAATTCTATTTACATCAAAGAGCTGTCAGATAAAAGAAACAGAAAAGCTCACACAGAATTATCACACATACACACGAACATGTCAGTAAAAGGACTTGAAAACAGTGGATACAGTAAATGATGGCGCAGACGCCGCAGTTTTATCTGCAAATTCAAGAACCGAAACGCCTCCCTTTGCAGTTTGATAGCGGTATATTGGCTAGTATAATGATCTAGTGGCTCGCTTTATGGTTTTCAGTGGAGGCATTTCAATGCACAGTGATATAAAAAAAACAATCACCTTTGTTCTCACACATTTGACTTTCTTAGTATGAAAACATTCATCCTTTGACAGGAAGGTCCTCGTCTGTGTGTGTGTGTGCGTGTGTGCCTGTGCCCGTGTGCACATGCGCATGCACTCATGTATGAATGAGTGTGTGAAAACCCAAGCTGGTGAACCACTTCTGGTAAGTGGGCTTTCCTTGCTGGTGTCAGTGCTGTGCAACAGCGCTGTGAAACAGTAAATTATGAGGTTGAGTGAAAGGCTTCTGTCTGCCGAATTCAGATGAAAGTTTAAGGGGCCTAAATGACTAATTAGGAGCTTAAGTTGGCATGTATTATGACTGTAATGCCTCTCACTGTAAGAAATTTGATTAGAGATCAATATCATGCTGTACTATGTGCGTTATATCATAGGACTGCTATATTGCGGTGACACTGCATACGGCACTGTAACTGCCATATTTATTATTATTTGTCTAAAGGCTTAATTTATGACATTTCCAGCTTTTAAAGTATGATCAAATCTCTCTTAAATCTATGAAAGCAGTAAACCGTAAACAATGTGGATATCATCAGCATGCACATCCCTCAATGAAACGCCAGTGTGATGTACTCACTGTTCTCATGAATGAATGAAAGAATGAACTGCTGAAACTGACTTTGATGATCTCTGTGGTTTTAGGGCAATCGTGAAAGTTAAATACTGCTCACCTACGTACGTAAATTAACAAGTGCTCTGTATTCTCCTCCTCTGTTCACTGTTGCGCCTGTTATACAAGAACCCAGAAATTAATATTTTTCAGGCAGCCATATCACAGTATCCACTTCTTGTTCACATCTCTCTTGTTTTATTTCCAGGAAGCAATAGAGGGTAGAAATGCTGAGTCTCGATGATCATCAGAGACAGTGAGACGCATCAGAATGCACTCGGAGCGCCTACACAGTTTCAGCCCATCTTTGCACCGCATTGATCTCACCACCACTACCAGTCCTTCCCCTGTATCTGTTTTGTGTCTCTTTGCTAAACATTTCTCATAATGCAGGTGCCCTCGATTGCACACAAATTCACAGAAAGGTGAAAAAGCTTAAGACTCAAACAAAGGATGGATCAGCTATCTATATTTATATCAAGATATACATGCGGAGGAAAAAAATATGTATGATGATGTAAATTAGAGCTAGACTGAAAAGTTGGAAATCTATTTCCCTGAGTGTGTTGTTTGGGTTTTGAACTCCTACTATAGCACCCAGATATGCTCCTTTTTGTTTCTGTATCGGGAACATAATCTACCATTAGTGACACTCTCTGCACTGCAAAATAAACATAGCTACCATTCTTATTATTATTTAAATTACCTGCTGGGAAGTTGTGTGCACAGAAGACAGGCTCTAACCTCAAACTAATACCACAGCTTCTCATTTTAGACATTGAGAGTAAATACACCAAGTCATTTACCAGCTACTGTGATTAATGTTACACTCTGCATCTTTCACTCTTTCTCACAGGTCAATACATGCCAAAAAGGGGGAGTTGAGACATTTACATGAGGTCAGACTGTGATCATTTCAGGTCCTCCCATCAGGTCTCAGTTAAATGATGATGAAAAGACACCTAATGCTTAACCCTTCTTGAGAATAATAAAGGACTGCATGGTAGATATGCAACAACATGCTTTTTCACAAGTGCATACAAGCCCAAATTCAGTTCAACATTATTGGAATTCTTTTAGAAACCTCAAATGACAGACTTCTAGTGTTCGCTGGGTGGCATATTAGCAGACATAAAGCTTTACTTTAACTCATATTGATGTAAAATGTCTGAAAAAGGCAAAATTGCATCTATAGGAACGCAACTTTATTGTATTGAACAACAAGGTGCACACAGCAATGACGTGTGTGTGTGTGTGTGTGTGTGTGTGTGTGTGTAATGCATGAATCAAGGCAGCAGCACGGTTTAGAAATGTCATCTCACACCTGGGTTTAATGCATCCTATAAAAAAAAAAAAAGCTACAGCTGCTACTTGAGGATGCGTTAGTAAAGCACATGCAACCTCCTCATGAGAATTCGGAACCCGTAAGTCGATCACTTTAAATGATTATCTGCTCCTAAATATCTGTTGATCTGATGCGCCTGTTGTCATAAATCCTGACCTCAACCTTTCCAAGCCTGCTGTTACCACAACAGCACCGCAGCTGGCCCATTTCTTTAATGTGGAAATGAAAATGCGGTGTACCCAGATCCTCCACACACTGGCCTCTGCAGCCTCACATTCACTTCTCCTTTTAAAAAAGAGGAACTCTTCGCCTGCGTCTGACGGATGAATCGAAGAGCTGCAACACATCCAACCTCTCCTCCCTGATCCAACAGTTCAAAACAAATCTGAATCTAGACGGCGCCTGTGTGTACGGGACTAGGATGTCACAGCCCTGTGAGCAACGTTTTAGTCGTCACTTACAGTATGTCAACCCTCATGGTTTCACAGCAGACATATGATGTGTCTTTTTTAGGTGCATTTGTACATAAGGGAGTGCTTGAACTCTTACTCACTTCTGTCACTTTATTATTATGCTCATTTAGCATCAGTGTTTGGGTTTTTTTTTCCATTATAGCTCATACTTGCGCACTTCTCCTACATGAGCCATAACAGAAACATTTCTTTCTTTTGATCAACGATGATTGCATTATACACACACACACACACACACACACACAAGTGCACGTAGGCTAATTGAACATAGCATGGATGTAATTTGATTGTGACATTCAGGTTCCCCTGAGAATGAACTGTAATAAATTTGGTGAAGCCTTGACTTTCATCCCCCACATAAAATTAAGAGATAAGTTTGGAATTTGCAGTCTGTCTTAATACAACACTAACATACCAACATGTACGTGGAAATGGCTCAATCCCTACTCTCCGCACTGCCCCTGAAGCTAACACCCCCGCGGGACATTGTTAGAAATGGGGGACCTTGTCCTGTGCAAGAATGCATTTCAAAGTACAGCTGAAGTTAAAATGAGTCGTCGGTAGTCTGAGTGGGATAAATCGAGCTGGTATTTTCCAAAATTACAGTAAATTTATTTGGAAATTCCCTCTTTCAACTCCCTGTTTCCACAGAATGAAGTGGAAGGAGGAGGGACACATCCTGATCGTCCCGTGTAAGTCTGTTGACATTATCTGGCTTCAAAGTTCATTTTCTTTTTGCAGATAGAATATGGATATTGCTGGAATATGAAACTAATGTTTTGGTAACAGCCTGTGTACATATGAGCTATCCTTTAAGTTCACATTTTCTCCTTTTTCAAACCAAATAGGCAACAATGAGCCAGCTTAATTATTAAACCAAACAGGCATGTAAAATCAGATTAAACCTAATTAAATCCTGCACTTCCTGCTGTTTTGCCTTTTTTTTCCCCCCTTACAGATAGAAAGAGTGACAGGGAGTTTAAGCATCCGTGTAGATAGAGGGGAAGTGGGAAGGACAGCTCCATATGCGTTATGTCAGCCTGAGGGGACAGCTGGGTCTGACTGTCTTTTCCCGCCACACTCATTTGGCCCCAGCAATCATCCTGTCTTGTGCTAAAGGTCTCTCGTCGCTACAAGGCTCCTTGGCACTATCTGGGAGCTACAGACGAAGAATATGCTGATTAAACATGCCTTCATTAAAACGATTACATGCGCAAGGCAGTTCAATTTCCCACAGGCAGGCAAATAACGAAGGAGGGGGGAGAAGAAGAAAGAAAGAAATGGCTTTTGGTGTGGGGAGGAGGGGGTAAAAGAAACGTTGAAAATGGCTGCTCGCTAGCGTTAATTTATGTGACCTACACACACTTAGAGGGCTGACTAACAGTCTTCTGACTTAATATGCTGTGTGCGGGAGTGAACTGTTCTCTCCTCGCGGGGACAGCCAGTTTTTTGCCCCGCCGAACACCCCTACCTGACTCACCACACCTACAGGCCGCTTCCAGGTCATCGAGCTTCCAGCACGGAAGACTTTGCCAAATACGTAGGAGAGACGTTACTTCTGGTTCATTTAATGAAGCTGGCCAGTGTTTAGTGCTTGAATAAGATGTGAAGGTCGTGGTGGGAGGCGAGAGGGAAGGAGGGAGTTAAAGTCATGATGAAGGCCAAATGAACATCGTCGGCTTTCAGGCGGTCTTTCAGTTGTGTTCTTTTCTGACAAAAAGTTTGGGAGATATAGGAGTTTGTGGGGGTAATGGGTAGTCAAAATAAACAAAACAAAAAAAAAGCATTTCTTTAACATATATATATATGTAATTTTTTTAAAATAAAAAAATATAATGGTATGAGAGGATGATGATACCACAGTCTTTTTTTCCTTTCCAATCTAAGATGAATAAATTAAACCATTCAGCTAAAGGAAACTATCGATCCCGATTCGTTCAGCAATTGCAGACCAAACCAATATTTTAAAATGTACCATATCTTAATGTTTCATAAAGAAGATTTGACAGATAATGACAAAACCTTCACCATTCTGCAAAGCGACTTCACGCTGCGGCGAACATCATCTCTGTCAGCAGTCCTCGTTTCTTCCAGATCTTTGAATTCTCAGCAAAAAAAAAGAAATATTTTGGAAGTATTTATATGTATTTATAACTGAACAGGCATAAATGTGTGATGGAGAGGATAGACTTTCTTATAAATGACGCTCTCTACTGTGTGACAAATTAAATACTTCCTCTCATCGATGTTTGCCTCTCACAGTTGGGTTCACCTTCTTCTCAGTCTTTCTCCGGGGCACCGCCAGCAGTCACCACATATACCTTTGTATACGTGCTCACAGCCAATGAAGAAGTCATTATATGGCGGCGTCTGCACTGATCGCACATACATGCTCCTCTGTTGCTTTCATGTGTTGCTTTCATATTCCTGCTGCTTTTGTCCTTCGTTGTTCTATCTGTCAACCCAAATCACACCGGCGCTCAAACACAGTGACAGAATTGCATGTATGAGATCTCTGCTTCTGTTCTGTGTTTTTTTTTTTTTTGTGCACAGCCGCATATAATCATGTGCATGTAAGCAAAAAAAAAAATCTTCAAAGCTACAGAGCTAATCAGGGGTCTCAGATAGGAAAGTCCCATGTATCATTTAAGTGTATGCAAATGAAGCAATGCTAAGCCACTGAAGAATTTTGACTCCTCCACAATCAGGCTCAAGGTGACATATTCTGAGTCACTTAAAGGCCAAAATAACAATACAAAATTTTTTTAATCTTATCAGTAGCCAAGAGGTGACCTTTAGTGAGAGGATTAGGTCACGCTGAAAATGGAACTGACCACTAGTTATACTTTACTCTGTTTCCCTGAAACTACTTCTGTTTCTCTGCTTCCCCTGACTTTCGTCTCTGATATGAGACCGATACAGCTGGCCAGTTTGAGCGGTGTGTGTGTGAGAGTGTGTGTGTGTGTGTGTGTGTGTGTGTGGGGGGGGGGGGGGGGTCAGTCCAAACTGACCACTACATCACAGCTGGCCAAGCTGATGTCAAAAGGTCCAAAGGTCAATCTGAATTTATTACATGAGGGGAAAACATCAATTCAGGATTTAAAAAGTTCAACCTGTAATTCACATTATGTATTAAATGAAACTGATGGCAACTGAGCACAGCCAGGTACCCATCAAATTAAAGGTGCACTCCACCAAGTTTGTACATTTAAGCTTGTCGTGTGGAGTACTATTTAGCCTGTGAAAACAGTTGTTTAATGTCTTTCTTTAAAAAGTCCCATACATGTATATACACACACTAAAAAGTCCAAAAGTCCAGTTATTATCTCAATATCTGCCACATTTTCCCCGCTGAATTGGCTCATAACGTGTGTGTACGTCGCTGCAGACTGCCAGAAGACTTGTTGAAGTCAGCACAGTAGATGTGGTTAATTATACTTAATTTCCCTTCAGGGATAAATAAAGTTATCTATCTATCTATCTATCTATCTATAAAGTTTGACCTTGTACAGATTATCATTACTGATTACATCCAATTAATACAATACTTTTTGTTTCCCTTTTTCTTTGTTTTTGTGTGGCGGGAGGGTGTTGTTTTTCCTAAGTAAATGATGCTCTCAGTCTGGGTGAAAAGTTGATACTATCATTTTCGTCTGAGATGGCTGTAAGACCATAATGACTTTCACTTTTAGTTAGGCCACACAGGTATATTAAGCATTAACTTTCTTCTTGTCAATATGCCACTTCTTTTAAACGATAAAATATGTGATGAGGTTCTGTCACAATGAGGTTGAAAAACATAACAAACACACACACCTGACCTGAGGATAGGTAAAAGGAGGAGGTTGGAAAGTCAAACAGACGATAACATGAGTGGGCGCATGGCCCTCTGGGAAATGATTCAGAGGTTATTACCATACAGAGAAGACAAAGACGTCTTTCTAACAGGTGTGCAGCTCACTCTGAAATACCTTAAAGGCTCTGTCATTTGTTTACGCTCCTATGATTTCTATAGGAACACATTAAGTCTGTACGCTAGAGAAGTGCACTGTAAAAAGATCTGAGAATTACTTGGTTATTATTCTTTTATAGGCATATTGTTTGCACTACATGAATATAACTCACTTTAACTGTATCTGTCCAATGTCTTGATCATGTCTGGGAGAAAGGGAAACTATCCCAGACAGCCATTATGCTTCATGAATGTTTGAAGACATTATACCCAACAGTTGACACGCCCTCCCGACCTAACTCTCCTCTCCCTGCCTGCGGGGTGAGCGTCCTCTGCCTTACACTATCCCGGAGAGCCGGATGCGCGCCAGCAGGGGATTGGCTTCCCGCTCCTGCCAGGAAGGAACTTGTGCGCCAGGATACCCAAATATGGACGTTATCAGTTTCTATCGCATGAGTCAGCTTCAGCCTATATATCCTACTGATGGGACTGTTCTTGAGGACAAGAGGAAAAGTGTATGTGTGAGTGTGTTGAGGCTGTAATAAGCTTGTTGTGTGTGTTTTTGGTTGTTTTTTTTGTTGGTTTTTTTTTGGAGGAGTTTGAGCTGCGAGACTCATAGAAACTGAATTGTTCATAAAACACAGTGTGAGGCGCACTTCATTTATATTATGTGTTTACCTGGGTTGAGTTTCCCCCACGCCGAATAGGCCTCGTCTTGTTTACAGTCCTTGTTCCTGGCAACAACGTCAAGCCTGAATACGGAGGCGGGGACTAGGGAGTTAACCAATCAGCGCGCTGCTCTGAAATAAACACCCCCTTTAACACCGCTCGTCATTTAAGAGGACATTGGACTGGAGCTCAAACTCCGAGCGCAAAAGACTCACCTACACACGAGTGGAATGAAAACATCTGAATTAGTCACTGGACTCCAACTTTGATTCCATCTAAAGGTACAAATCGACGACTTGGTATTGTACAGTTCCACTATTTTGGAAGTTTTGCTCTGTTTTTGATAGCTTTGATCTTCAGTAGCCTGTAATAATACAGCGGGACGTTGTGCTGGAGATTGAATCAGTCTGGACACTGAAGACTCGGTGTCCAAAGCAGCATCTTTGCAGCGCACTCTTGTATTTGACTGTCTGATTTGAAATATGTCCACAATAATGGAACAGCCTTTTTATGACGACTCGTTTCTCTCTGCTTATGGCCATCCAGGCGCAGCCCTGCCAGACTACAAGCTGCTAAAGCAGAATATGAACTTGAACTTCTCCGACTCATATCGGAACTCAAACTTCAAGTCACAGCACCTGCGCGCCGACAGTGATTTCTATTCGGCGGGGACGGCGGACGTGGGCTCACTGAAGCTCGCCTCACCTGAACTGGAGCGACTGATCATCCAGAACAGCAACGGGGTCATCACTACAACACCGACACCTGCCCAGTACGTCTACAACCGCGGGATCACAGAGGAGCAGGAGGGTTTTGCCGACGGTTTTGTTAAAGCGCTGGACGACTTACACAAGATGAACCAGATGGCTCCTCCAAACGTGTCCATCGGCACCGGTGGCGTTGCCTGCTCGGCGCCCGCCTCAGTGTTCGGCTCCTCCATGCAGCCAGAACCGCTGGAGTACACCACCCTGAGCAGCTGCACCACGAACCCCAGCCTGTCCTCTGCAGCCAGCTTTCCTTCCACCACTATCAGCTACCTGCCTCACCACCAGTATCACCAGCACCACCAGGCCGTTGCGCACGGCTCTCACCATTTCCAGCACTCTATGGCCGGGGCGAGCATCCACTCGCAGCGCTTCGGCGGGTTGAAAGAGGAGCCTCAGACGGTCCCCGACCTGATGAGCAGCGACAGCTCTCCGCCGATGTCCCCCGTCAATATGGAGAACCAGGAACGCATCAAAGCGGAGCGCAAGCGGCTGAGGAACCGACTGGCAGCCTCTAAATGTCGGAAGCGGAAGCTGGAGCGCATCGCTCGCCTGGAGGACAAGGTGAAACTGTTGAAGACAGACAACGCCGGACTGTCAAGCACGGCTTCTGTGCTGCGGGATCAGGTGGCCCAACTCAAAAAGAAAGTCATGACACATGTGACCAGCGGCTGCCAGCTCATGTTACCGCCCAAAGTGAAGTCTTACTAAAGAAACAAGGCACTTTTTGACATAAACACTGGACAACTGCACTGACAATACCACGAACAACGTGTACGGACTGGATCATTAGTTTCTTTGGGTGAAAGAAATGTAGCCTACACACAAAAAAATCTAAAGACTAAAACACTTCGGGCATTTTTGAATACGTTTTTAAAAGTGTCGTCTTGGCTGTTTACATTTTACTTTAATATTTGTGATGAAATTTGATGTAAGTTATTAGCGTTTGTCAGGTTGAGCCTGATGAGCTTGTCTTTTTTTTTGTTTTGTTTTTTTTTACTTGTACAGGATATATATTTAAGTAAATGAAATTATGAAATCAGAAATATGTGGTGTTGTTTCTTGTGTATTTTAAGACGTCACCTCTTAGGAACTGCTGTAGTATTTCTCGTTAACTAACCACACTGTTGTTAACGATCTTTCTGGTCAGCAGTAAAGTTTACAGCAGCTCGATGTTGGAGACGTCTCAGCGTAGGACTGTTTCCCTATTGACGTATAAGCAGCAGTCCATATAAGGTCAAGTCTGCTTGAAACGTCACATTACGAGAAGGTTTCCGGGAACTCCCTCCTACATTACCCGTCAGAGAGGCTGTGCTCTCCCCATCCCACCCCCTTCACACCACAATGTGTGTGTGTGTGTGTGTGCATGTAGAGGTTTGTCAATGGGTGGTTTAATCAAGTTAAGGGAGTTTCCCCATTCTGCTTTCAATTTCCCAAAACAAGCCATGAGAACATTAGTTGAGGAAAAATGGTTGTAAAAAGTTCCAGACAAACATGCAGCATAAGCTTCTTTCTAAAGCTAGTTGGTACTTACAAGAATCGATGGCAACAAATCATGTCACACCCAAATATCGAAAGCCTAGAGGTCACAAGAGTATTTCTCGGTTCCACGTGTAACAGGAAGTTTTTGTACACCCATTGACATAAACTAGAATTGCAAATATCTAAACAGTGAAAAACTTAGATGTGACCTAGATTAGACTGTGTTCAATAAAATATGTTTTACTTCAGTTAATTTATCAGAGAAGTGTCATCTAGCGTTACGTCCAAACTAAATGGGCAACAAAAATGGTGTTGACATCATTGTGGCAAGGACGCAAAACACACTGGCATACATATAGATGACTATCCTCCTAAATATTACGTGTAGTTGGGACAGTTACGCAGGTCTGTATTATGACATATCAAACAATCCCATCTTTCCCAAAAGGGCTTCACCACCATTTGGCAATGGCAGGTTGTTCTTCTGAGTCAAACACCACAATAACTACAAAATTAACCAAGACTCACCACCTCATGATGTACTCAAATCCTCTACCAGGCACAGGGCCCAGGTCTGACACACCAAACATGTCTGTTCGCATAATATCGCCAAGTTGCTAAATCATTAAACTCAGAAGGCACCAAAAACGGGTTCATGAAGACCGATGGCACCACCTAGAGGTCACAAGTGGAATCACATCTATAGCTTTTACATACAGCAGTCCAGAGACAAAAACACTTCCAACATCTCAGTCTTGATTTTCCCACTGCTTTAATAAAGATGGCAACATGAATTATGAATGACAGCAAGAAAAAACAACAACACTTTTTTCTTGGGGAAAAAAAAAGGGAACAAAACTAAACTTTCAGTGCTTGAGACTATGAGGTTGTCCCACCAGTTGTACACCGGACGTACAAAGATAAGGTTTGCAACAAAAAGATTTTTTTTTTATCTAACAACTGCAAAATTTGCTGAGTTTAATCGATTAGATGCCAAGAGGTACTGCTTCACAAGGACACCTCATTTGAAGGCAAGTGCTACTGTTAGGAAGTCAGCTGGAAAAACCTTCACATTTACTGCTTGGAGAAGAAGGATTTACTCTTCTCCACGTCAGGGATGATGGTGTCGCTCCCTGGTTTCCAGCCAGCAGGGCACACTGCATAGAAAAGGAGAAAGGACAAAGTGTACTGTAAAAAAAAAAAAAACGATATCTGTGGCAGACATTGAACTCTGCATAGAAAGGGAACAAAGTGTGAATACCCAGTAGGGTAAGCTAATAATGCAAGGCCATGTGTTCAAACTACATTTACTTGTAAAGTAGGTTCACAAGAACAGGAAACTTAATCTAGAATAAATGTTTCCTATTGATACATTTACATGTGATGATCAAACAGTTATTAAAAAAAATAAAAAAAAACATGCTTTATTCTGACTATCTCTAAAAACAAAGTGCCTGTTTATAACCTGAACAGAAAATACAGCAGACAATTCCTTCACTCACCCTCGCCGTATTTATCAGTGTGCTGGAAGGCCTGGACCAGGCGCAGAGTCTCGTCCACAGAGCGACCCACAGGCAAGTCATTAATGGTGATCTGCCTCAAAATGCCCTTGTCGTCAATCACAAACAGACCCCTGAGAGGCCCAAATGAGGAGATTGAAATATTGTGCAATAGTGGACATTCCTGGTCGATAGTTCGTCTGCATCAGCGCTGTGTGCTGGTACTAAAATTTTAAACTGGTATTGAACGACTGAAAGCACAAAAGTGCAAACGTTGAATCAGAATGTTTTTCATGGTCAGGACTAACATTTGGATGCACACTGAGTATTATATTTTAATCACGCTCCTTCTCCACAGCGGTTACCTGTATGCGATGCCGTCATCCTCCTTCAGCACACCGTAGTCTCTGGAGATTGTCTTGGTGAGGTCTGCTACAAGGGGGATTTTCATGCTGCCCAGACCTCCCTGCTTCCTTGGCGTGTTGATCCTGTAAGGGTAAAAAAAAGAAGACAATATAATAAATTAATCAACACCCCATTTATGTTTTAAGTGCACCAACATTGTAGGATCATGCTACCTTTACTCTTTTCATGTTCTGATACACAAAAACATCCCATCATTAATACTCATTGCATGTAGTGGTACTTTACTTTATATATATATATAAAGTTGTTTTTATACATAGATCATAATGCATTTTTCAAGGCACTGTGTGTGTGTACTCTTTGTTCCTAAATAACTGATTCCTTAAAAGCTAAAGTGACAAACTGAAACTAGACATTGGGTGGCGGTTACACTAATCCACAAATGAAAATTGCCAAATCTCATTTTAAACCCCAAAACAATACACTATACTCAGAACTGTGTAGGCGGTGTTACTTATGACACAGACTTTCTCATAACTCCCGATTCCTTCTAGAAAATTCAGTTTAACTGAGAGACGAGGCCGTCACTACTCCTCGGTGAATCAGGACTCTTATCAAGAGTATGCAGAGAAACAGCGTGAGAGGAGATAAACTGAAATTAGGGTGGGGGTTTCTTCAAATCGGCCAAACACACCCAATATTAACGATGTAATTAGAAACTGCCAACGAGTGACATACTTGTCTGACAGTATCTGCAGAGTCCCTATCTAATATTTCCTGATCATCAAAACACCCAAAAATTAGATTGTGACAATTGACTGACAATTGTGTATCTTAAAGCCGTTAAGAAAGTGAAGTCTGCACTACAGCTAGTGAGAGAGAGAACGATATTTACAGAGATATGCATAACGTTGGTCTGATGTGACACACATCAAATGCATCAGCAGTACATGGTTCCCCTGCAAAATAATGACTGAAACAGAGGCAGTGAAAAATAACGCAGCTCTACTTGCTGACGCCTGCTGTCAAAGGCTAAAATGCTAATCTTGTGAAGTGGCTGAAGACACATCAGGTCAGGCCCCCATGCAATGCATACTAAACACACACACACACACACACACACATCACAGTTAAACTCAAGTTTCCTTTCAGCTAGCATGAATTCTCACCAGGCCAGGTGACTGAAGTGAGAGTCGACGGAGCAGCCGATAACCTCGCAGCCGAGACTGCGGAACTCCTCTGCCCTGTCACTGAAAGCCACAATCTCAGTGGGGCACACAAATGTGAAGTCCAGGGGGTAGAAGAACAAGACCACATACTTCCCTGAAGAACACAGAAAGAACTGATTATAGTCAACTCACATAAGGTATGCCCTAAATATATAAAAACACTGACACTTTCACACACCATAAAAAAGGGTCTACATGAACATACATAAGTTAGATTGAGAAGATTAAACAGAAATAGTTAAATATGTGCAAATACTGAGTAATACCACCATTAGAGTACACAATGTATATGAAATAACACTGTTACCTTTGTAGTCTGACAGCTGGATGTCCTTGAACTGTCCATCCACTACAGCTGTGGATTTAAATGCTGGGGCAGGTTTGCCAATCTTAGCGGATGCTGAGGACATTGTGTTGGTGGCAAATTACTGAGGAAACACAACACATATTAGTTAGCAGGAAATTCCTGACCCTCAAACGATCATATAAATAAGTCCAGCTGGGTGGAGCTTGAGGCACTGGCTTGTATCAGCAGCAAAATCTAAGCAAACACAAGCAAAAGACCAAACATTACATTGTAACTTGAAAAAACCATTTGCTCAAGGTTTAACCAGACACCGGCTCAACCCGATTTGAGTTATGCACTGCTCAACAGCTTACTACTTAGGAAAACCATGTAAAGTCACATGCAAGTCATGTTCAGTCAGCAGGCAACAATAGCCTATTAGGAAGCTTACATAACCGTGATAAGCAAAAACTAATAAGAGGTGAATATGATCCAACCAGACCGTTACAACATGAGGCGTTTAATCTGTGAAAGCGTGGTTCAACGTACACAATGTGCAGGGAGAAACGTCCATATTTGTTTGCCATAATCTTGACTCAAAAGAACAGGCATTAGATGAGAGTCTTTTGTCGTCTTGTATGTGCGCCTGCAGGGCACATTGACCGGTCAAAGTTCAGCTGTGCAGTTGAAGGTTTTACATTTAAAAGTAGTTATAATGAAGTGACTGCAGCTAATGCTGAACAAAGCCAGGGTGCACTGCCCAGTCTGCCCTGTAAGCCGCAGCCACAGGGACAAAGAAAGAGCCAGAAACAGGCCCAAACACCGGAGAAGGAGGGGAGAAACTGACCCGCTCAGCCCGGCTAGCTTCACGCTAGCTTATCTAACGGCAGTAACGCCGCTTGTTCGCCGTCTCTTTGTTCTTGAGTCTAACGGTCACTACCACTGCGTGCACGCGTACTGTCAACCTGTGAAAATGCACAGACAAAACAGGCTTTTCTCACCTGTCTTTACGTAAAGCCGAAGAGAAGTTGGCAGAGCGGAGGTGTGCTGCTGCTGGCAGGAGGAGAGAGGACTCAGAGGGGGGACGTCTCAGGCTAAGAAGCAGGCGGGACCATATGTGCTTTCCGGAAGTGAAAACAACTCCGCTGAGCGATAGTTTTTTCCAAGGATGGCGAAGTCATGACCCGCCCTACTCTGCCTCTAATTGGTTTAAACTGATGTTCTTACTCCAACTAACCAATCCCACTGCTCATGTCTGAGCAGAGTAAAGCGGGTCATGACTTCGCCTTCCTAAGAAAAAATGTGTCTTCTCCAAAGCATGGATGGTGATAACTTCTTCTTCTTCTTCTTTTTCTTCTTCTTCTTCTTCTTCTTATTTTTGATATCTAAAATGTCTAAAACGCCATCTACTGCATTTAAACTAAAATCTCATTTGACTAATTAAAGTACTAACAACCCCCCCATTTACCACTCTGCTATATATTTTTCAGAAACTATTTTCCATTTACGTGTCAAGATCACTCCTACATAACTGTAATCAAACCTCTAACAAGTCACGCACTGTAAAGGTTTGGAAAAAGTTGAGATTAAATTGTATATCTGTGTCTTTACTTGATGGGCAGGTGAACAAATGGTTTGTGGGGGGCACATATTTACAATATACTTCATGTATCATATAGAGCAGTAAAGTGACAGATGTAGGATTACAGTTTTGAAGTAAAGCAAATATTCTGGGAGAAACTCAGGATCTTTCTGATTGCAAGTTAAAAATATTTATCATATTTGACAAACAATCTCATCTCAAGGTCCATTTACAGAAGTAGCTGTTCTGGTGACTTTGACCATATCTCATGGTCCTCATCATCAGAGTTTGCTCAGTCATCATGGTGCCATTGGTGTTCAAATTTTGCATGATTCTGTATGTTGTGAGTGCATGTTGTGTGTATTTGTGTGTTTTGCTTCATAGCTATTTCTGTTACACTTTGCCTTATCATCACACATCATGTGATCAACCCATTTTTCAATGCACTTAATAGTTTTACTGAGGAAATAATAAAACGAAAAAAGGAAAATGGTGCTTTGTTAATTCATGACACTTTGTCATCACGGTGAAACCAGGAGACAACGGGGCTTCTCATCCTCTTAAAGAATTGCTTGACACTGCTGCCCCTCCTGTTGGTCCTCAATATAATCTCTGAAAACCACAAAGATGTATGTTGTCGGTTTGATCAAAGCGATAATAATGAAGCAATGGCTTGGTGATGGTTGTAGACATGTGACTAACCAGGCTGGAGCATTGCTGAGACATTTTTTGGATGTGAAGAGTCATGCTCTGGGATGCGACATCGCAAAGTGCGGAACCGTGGACACTCGTCTCCTGTGAGGGAGGCTCTTGAGTGTCCTTTGTCTCAGCCTCCTCCATGTCAACCATCAGGGTTTTATTGTTCATATTTCGGCTGCTGTGCGTGTGCTGCTCCACAGAGAAGAATGGATGTTCCAGCACTTTAAGGGGTATTATTCGCTCATTTTTGTCTATCAGCAGCATCTTTTTTAGGAGGTCCACACAGTTTCGCAACTCATTCTGGTCGGCCTTGTTACTAAAACACATCCTCTGAAACAACAAGAAATTACTGTTAAGTCAAAACAACAGGTTTAATAACTATGGGATATCAATCGAGATACCAATTTGAACCAAATATATTGTTGTGAAATGCCAGTTAACAGTAACAACTGAATAGATGACTCACCTCCTGCAAGGCATCCAGAGAACGGAGGCGCAAGTATCTGGTGTCTCTGTAATGGTGCCCAGTCTGTCTGGCAAATTCCTTAGGAGTCTACAAAGAGATACACACATTACATTAGACAGACAGACAGACAGAAACACAGACAGACAGACAGACTGACTGATTGATTGGTTGATTGATTGATTGATTGAAACCTTAACTCTCCAGGTGTGCTCGTTATATTTGCTCTGAATGCAAAAGAACTTGGTGCTGTATTTCCCACTGTTCAGCAGATAATCTGGTGGCTGACCCAGAGTGTGCACAATGAATTTCATCTAGAGACACCACACACACACACAAACAAACAGAGATTGTCATTTGATTTAGGAGCGTCTGACGTCTCATTTGTAAGTATACTTTGAAGACAGTCTGTTACCATGTCATATTCATGGTTCCCGGGAAAAAGAGGGAAGCCCAGAGCAATCTCTGCAGCAACCACACCGAGAGACCACATGTCTATTGACTCCATGAAGGCCAGACCCAGCATGACCTCCGGAGCCCTAAACAGAAAAGAAAAGGAAAATCTGTTCTAAACCCTTGTTGTTGTTTTTTTGTTGTTTTTTTTTTTTTTACCTGACATTAACTTAGCTCTTTCCCTGTGACTCACATTCATACACTCCCACATAATCACAGCCAGGAGCTCCTCAGTAAGCATCTCTGCCATACACGACTCTCCAGTTGCCACACTTACCTGTACCACAGTGACTGTACACATGACCCTTGGACAGCATTGGACACGTGGAGAGCCAGGCCGAAGTCAATGATCTTGACTTGCAGCGGCTCCTGCCTACGGTCTACTACCATTATATTTTCAGGCTTTAAATCAGCATGCATGATTTCCAGAGCCTCAAGGTGGAGCAGGGCGGTGCTCAGCTGATGACACACACAGTTATTTATTCGTGTTAGGTCAAGACAATGTGCATAGATATTGATTTCCCATTCATTTTTAGATATGCAGTAAAATGGTTCTCCAACATACTTGGTGTAAAACTGTGCGGACTTCACCCATACACAGAGGCTGGAAATGTCTCTGCTTCATGTAGTCATACAGACTCAGGTCAAGAAGCTCAAACTTCAGACAGATGAATCTTTCATGGAAGAACGAGCCGTGCCATCTTACGAGACAACATTTGTCCGGATCCAGAGTCTGCAGTTGTTTGAGAATTTTAATCTGTGGAGGATTTATATTGTTTACTGTCACCTTAAAGACAAAATGAATGGCAAGGGATGCAGTGATTACATGTAAGTTGTGTTGTCCAGCTTCAGTCTTGATAAATAAACTGTTTGTGCTCTACCTCTTCCAGTGCTCGCTGAGCGAAATAAGGGTTGTCTTTGGTTATCTTCACAGCCATCTTTGTGTTGGTAACGATATCGACACACCTGGCAACCTTTCCAAAGCTCCCTTCCCCGAGAAAGGCCTGCACCTCGTAGCACGAAGCCAGCAGGGTTCCTTCCCATATTGGGAAGTTGTCTGTAGAAAAAGAGGAGATGGATGGGTTTGTGACTTACGTCTTGACACACTCATCTCCAATGCAAGTTTTCCTGTTTGTTTCCTGTTTTGTGGCATGCCTGAACACACACCTGCACATGTTAAAAACTTTGAGACACTTTGAGATCATACCTTTTGGGATAGACGTTAGGATTCGTTGATAGAAACAGAGAAATCAATAAGCAAAATAATCTCTAACTCACCAGATATGTGACTTCAAACATGGCAAGTGACATAAAAGTCAATTCAAATCAAAATGTGAATATTACATTTTTCTCCAGGTTTGCATTAATTGCTGGAAATCAGAGAAACTGATGTCCAATTATTCACATATAGTATATTATTATCCTAATATTTATGTCATGTTGGTATTGCAAACATAATTGATAAACTGGTTTAAACTTTTAATTTCTAAACACACACAGTGAAGTAAAATCCAGTGGAAGCATAAGCGATGCAAATGAAAGAAAATCAGGTAACAGGTAGCTTTCTTATTCATTCTTTATTTCCTCAAATATTTTCAGTTTAGTTTTGTTTAAACATAAAACTCTGTAACTAACTTGTGACTTCCTACTGTTGAATTAAACTTTGTTTCAAATATAAGTTTGTTTTTTTCATGGGATATTTTCTGAAACAATTTTTTTAGTTGTATCTGATAGGAAGGAATTGAAATAAATACTTCTGAATTATTCAAATGTTTTCCCATGCTTCAGTATTAATAATCTAATGATGTCATATATATAATAATATATCAGTCAATGGGACCAAGCTACTACTGATACTGAAACTACATTTGGCTACATTTTTAAATGGTTTTGAGTATTGATACTTTTAGTTAAGTAAATGATTTGAATACTTCTTCCACCACTATTGATATATTTATTTATTTTGTACAGACATTAATACATTTTATTACACTGTATTCTATTGTTATTCTTCTGTGTACTATAGAATACAATAATTTATTTTAAGACAAATGTAAGGATTATCCCTTGTTAAAGGTCTAATCAGTGTTGTTTAACCACAGAAATTTGAGATATATTCACATGCATAATTTAAGAGTTTTCTGTGTTTCTCAGTTATTCAGAGTTTATGATATATTAGTTAGTTTTTTTTTTTTACCACTCTCTTACCTGATGTGTCACTTAATGCCATGGACATTTTTGAAGCAAAATTCAATGTAAATGTATAAATATGAGCGAAAGAAAGTCTCCCTGAGTGCCAACACTGTCTCTGTCTCTGGTTCTGCAGCATCAGTGTGTTCTAGATCTCTGGCAGGTCACATTCTGTGAACAGTGTGTGGAATGAAGATCTTCGCTCACTGAATGATGGTGTATAATGTAATTTATAGTAATATATATTCATGTACATCATCTCATTTACAACCCTAGATGTGGATGAACTGGACTAAACTAAAGCAGTGAAAGCTGATTCCTAACAGTGAAAAGTGCTACTGTTGTTAATGGATGTAATGTTAATGGATTGGATGTATGTTAAATGAATGTAGAGAAAAAAAAAGTATAGAAATACTTATACCAAACTGAGGGCTGGATTCAGTTGTTTCAATGAGGACACTATATAGATTTCTTTAAAGAGGATGACAAATGGAAATGTAAAAATGTTTCAAAAACAAAAGTTTCAAAAAAACTGTAATAAAGCAAAACTGTGTGGAATTCTTCTTGCGATTAAAATCTTTCTGTACTTGCACATACGAATCTAAACCTCTTTATAATAATTGACCCCAAGCAAGCTAGATTACCTAGTTCACAGCTTTCCAGCCATACACAAAACAACTATGACACACGGACGTTGCAATGACGATTAGAGAAGAAAATAGATCGTCAATAAGTACTAGCCAATAGCGTCCACACTGCCGAAGTCATATAAGACGAAGAAGAAGTACTAGCCAATCAGAGGCAGAGTGAGGCAGAATAGGGCGGGGCATTCCGCCTCTATCCTAGGAAAAAACAAACCCGGCTACTTTCAGTTATCTTATCGGTGTGTGTGAAACGGATGTACTGGGGCTGTCTGAAAAGGTTTCTCGGTAAATTTATTTTTAAGTGATAATTGTAGTTTGGTTTCCAGTCGAGTGCGCAGGATGTATAGCTAGTTGAGCTATTCCGCTAAAAAATAACAAAAAATGAGGGCTACAATGCAGCTAACATTAGCATGCTTCCACAGCAAAACAAAGGCTGCATCTGAAGTTAGCTTTTAAAGCTTCGGACGCTTAATTTTATAACATAGTTTGTTGAGATTTACTCTTAGACAAACTTTGCCTAAATACGAAGTGTAAAATCATTAATAGTTAAGTTTCTGTTACAGCGGACAACGTTATTATCAGCATGCTATTTTTGTTGTCGCGAGATTACGGTTGTGTCACGTTATTTTAGGGTTGGTCATCGGCAACAGGTCTGATTTTTTATTTTATTTTATTTTTTTAATTAACTTTGGAAGCTAAAACAACAAAATTCGTCATTATCATCCTCTGTCACTCAGGGAAACAGAGTCTGAAGAAAGTCAAGTCCTTTCATCTTTCAAAATAACCAGCAGGATTATTAGCAGCCATGGATTCACAAGGTAAGAGATGCTTATAACTGAGTAACTACACACAGTGTCTGATAATTTATGTTTATGCTGTGCTTAGGTATCAGAATTAGTAATCTGGAGAGAAACACGTCAGATCAGTGCATCCACATACGGAAAGATCTTGATTAGTGACTAAAGTTCACTTGTCCATTTGTGATGATAAACTCCCTCCTCAACTGCCTCACAGCCACATCAATGCCAGTCATGTGTGAAGTCTGCGGGACATTCTTTGAGACACGACGAGGGCTCTCCAGCCATGCTCGACTCCATCTACGGCAGCTCGGTGTGACCTTGTCAGAAAGCAGTGGAGCTCCCATAGAGCTTCTCTACCAGTTTATCCAGGAGAGAGACGGCTCCCTGCCCAGCTCCAGAGCAAACTTCTCTGTATCTCTGACACCTCCCAAAAAAACATCCCAGCAGGAGTCCGGGACTCCCTCAGTACCAGAAGACAAGAGCTCCTCTAGCAAAGCAGGGGGTAGAGTCATGACAACCACACATAAGAGGGATCACCAGGGATCTCCAGACAGGTTAAAAGATTCCACAGCCTCCTGTCTCCCCTCATCTCCTCCTGCTCTTAAACCGGCTGAAGGCAGCGGCTCATCCTCTTTAGAGCACCAAACCAAAACCAAACCACTGTGGGCGCCACTGGAAACTGACGCCCCTATCACTTTAGGTATGGCTGACTTCTGAATAGTTATTTTAAAGAAAGGTTTATCGTAATCTTAGTTGTATGTACAAGGCAGAACTTCAACATACAGGTACCTGTAATTATGTGACCACTGATACTGACCGTTGATACAGGTTATTATTAATGTAATGTGACAGAATAGTCTCTTTCTGATGTGGGACCTTTTCCTCATCCTTTTTCTTTGTTCTTGTAGCTTCAGACAACAACAATGAGGTCCATGTTTGCCAGCTTTGCGGTTGCTGGTACGAGACACGCAAAGGCCTATGCAGTCATGCTCGGTCCCATCTGCGGCAGATTGGAGTCCCCGACAGTGAGATCAAGGGTAATCCTATTGATTTGCTTTACCAGATCATGGAGGAGGAAGACCTCAAACCAATCACCACCAACCAACAGGAGTCACTCTCTTCAAAAATCTCCCCTAAGCCTTCCTCCAAACGGCTCTCTGATCAGTCTTCTCCATCCACATCTCCTCCCAGCAAACGACCTAAATCCTCAGAGGAGTGCACCTGTATTCTGTGTGGGGCGGAGTTCGAAAACCGAAAAGGCCTGGCCTGCCACTCACGCTCTCACCTGCGTCAGATTGGGGTTACGGACCTGCTGGGGAAAAGCTCTGCGACTGACACTGTCCAGGAGCTGGTAAGCAGTGGCATGTTAAAAGTCATGCACCCCACAAAACTGAACAGTACCATCAGCTCATCTCAAGCTCAAAGCCATTCCCACACTCCAGTTCCCTCCACATCCTTCTCTCCGAGCCCTGCAAAGTCTCCTCACACTTCAGTCAACTGGGCCCCAAAGGCTAAAAAAGGCTTTCGGCTAGCAGTGGATCCCCTCCATAGAAAGCCCAAGCCTGAACCTGTGGAGGTCGAGGTGTCTTCACCAAAGGAGTCCAGCAGCAGCAGCAGCAGCTCTCCTACTCAGAAGTTGCCTGCTGCAGCTGTTTCTTCAAAGTCTCTAAGTGCAGGTAAAACTGGGAGCCATTCATCTAGATGAGATGTTGTAAACTGATAGTTTGTTTGTGTATGTACTAAATTTCACCTCCACCACAGTGTCATCCACAGACATACAATCCCCACCGACAGTCCTTTGCGATTTCTGTGGGCAGCTATTTGACACCCGCAAGGCCCTGTCATGCCACGCCCGAGCTCATCTGCGCCAGCTCGGCCTCACCTGGTCAATCAAGACGTCACCGATTGACCTCCTTGAAGAGGTCATGATGCATGGGAAAGACGGCAAGAAGGAGTCTGCACACAGTGGGGCTTTGCGCAAAGCCACATGGACCCCTCAAGGCTCCAAAAGGTCCCTGGACGGGCTTCACACAGGGGAGTCAACCTCCAACACCTGCACCTCTCCTCTTGATTATTCTATGAAAGAGAAATCCTCTTCTGGCAAGAAGGGTCCCTCACACACTGGTAAGACGCCAGCACTGCTGTAATGTGTTGAAGTGGTGATAGACTGACAGACAGACAGACAGACAGGATCTGATAATACATGTCTAATCTGTCATTCGTAATGTATATTATACTAGTATTTGTCTAAACATGTCTCACCTTCTTTGTGTCAGATACATCCTGTGAGCTTTGTGGGTGTGACTTTGAGAACCGCAAGGCTCTGGCCAGTCACGCACGGGCCCACCTCCGACAGCTGGGCGTTGTCGAGTGGAGGACGGACGGAGCGAGTTCGCCGATCGAGCTCCTTAGTGACATGATCCGCAGGGACCCTGTCAAAGTGGCCGCAATCACCCAACGCTATCGCACAGGAGACCTGAACATCAAAAAGGTGAGCTGTTCTCTTTTGACCAGTGTGTTTTTTGTACCCTCATTTTTTCTTCATTGAACTCCTTCTGTTCAGATTTGGATACGCATGTACCATTTATTAAGTAAAGTGATTCCAAATCCACTCTCTTTCAGTCCCAGAGACGTGCTGCGTCACCCTCTCTATCCACAGACTCTGAATCTGTGCCCGGCAGCAGTCTGAAGCTGTCAGGGCAGCAGCCTGAGCACAAGGACTCATCCAGACAATCACAAGATCACACACGGCCGGTGGCAGCTCATGGCAACCCTGGTCTGCGCTCCCCAAGAGGTGAGCGATGAAAACATAGAAAGATAACTGGATATGTAGGTTATTTTTTCTTTCTTCACATTACCATAATACCTCTCTGTGGTTACAGGGGTCCATCAGACCAAACATGCAGTGCCTAAAGGAGAAGAAAATCAGGACACCAACTCCCAGCAACCACCACGGTTTGGCAGCATCCCTGCTATGCTGCCTAAGCCCCCACTGACCCCTCTGGTCAAACTGGTGGGCAAAATGTACTCTCTCAAATGCAGGTTAGTCTATGACTGTCCACGCAGATCTCTTCTTGTTTGATCACTGCTGTTTTACACATTTCTCGAAACATCAAAGCTTAATTCTTATTTCATTGAAGTCTTAAAATACGGAAATCATGAAGAGAAAAGCTGCACATTCATAAATTTAATACCAAAAGTATCAGGTTTCCTCATATCTTTCATGTTTCTCTTGTAAACCAGCATTTCACCAACATAAGTGTGTAGTATAAGTACCAAAGAATAATAATCCAGTTGTATATGTGAGGAAGAAATTGCTTTCCCTCTACAATAATAGAAGGTAGTTTTTAATTCACTTAATGCAGTTCAGATCACACTCCTATTTCTTTCTGTCGTTCTGTCAAGGTTCTGTGAAGAAGTGTTTCATGGACCTCTGTCCGTTCAAGAGCAGTGGATCACACACCTGCAGAAACACATCCTGTCACTGGGCTATAAAGGCAAAGCCTCTCCTCCAGCTGCACCAGTGGCAGCTCCTGCTCTCGTCCATCCAGTTGCTGTCTAGCCTACAAATGTAATTCTGTAATTTTCACAAACCCACGCCAGAGTCCGGAAGAAATGTAGTCTTTCTGTCCGTTTTGAGGTGACTTTTGATGTTCATTTCATATCCAAGAGAGGGCGAACATGAGCTATGTGAGGAAGAGAGCAGTGTGAGGTCCTCTCAGGTAAAAGTCACTACGCTGATCTCAATACTGAAGAACGATCATGGAAAAAGCATCCGTCATTTTGATGATAAGTTCAGTGCTTTCCTCCTCAGGCTCATACAGTACATTCCTTCCATCTGTACAGATGTTACATGTGTTTGAATGTGATTCAATGTTTGTCATCAACAAATGGTATTTCCTACACTGATAGAATTGACAACATGAGTTTTTGTCCAACTGAGTGGTTCAGTCGGCATTTCACTGTGACATATCTTCTTTCAGGCCAAGTCTTTTTTTTATAAATTAATTTTATTGTTTTACTTTAGATTTGGAAGAATTACACATGAAATTTGTATCGAACTGACAGCAGTTTTTGCAGAAAATAAGTTAATGTAACATCACAAAACTTGCTTCAGACACAGTTCTTCAGATATGACTGCTAATCATGTACTGTTTTTAAATATGTGTGGTCTTTTTACTTTTTTTTTTAACACTGATGTAAATTAAAGCAGGTCTTATATAAACCAATGTGAAACATGTTTGTTTATATATATATATATTATAAACAAATACTACACAAATGCAAAAGCAGCCAGAGTACTAACTGTCAGATCAAAGATTCAGATATGTGTAATTACTAGAACCATCATTTGTTTAGCTGTAAAATTCTCATTTTTTCGTGGCAAATATTTTGCAAGCTATAAAGAAAATCTCATTAATGTGCTGTGTTTTATTTCTTTTTAAAAAATCATTATCTGTAAACGAGCACAGTGGAAATCAAACGAACGAAACAAGCAAAAACGCTCATGTCAGCACATTTCCAGTTGTGAACATATTAATAGGTCATGTAGATGTTACATAACTGACCAGGTTAGTTACTTCTTTTTGGAAGAATGTGTCAACAGCACCGTGTTAAATGACTGTCAGGAGTTTCCATTGTATCCACTGGAGGTATTTTAATCACATCATCTATCTTCCACACAGATATCTCGATCAACAAATGGTGCCTGTAATCTGTTAAAAATCCTTTGTGTAAACATTCCTAGAAACTTCACAGTTTACTGCCCCCTCCTTCACATTTTATTTAATTACAGTATCTCTCCATTACGTAAACAATCTCATACTAGTCATAGATCAGGTTTTAATTACGCAGAGCATTGTCTTAAAAATGTGGGAATCGCGGAGAGAGAAGTCCTGCACATTCATAATTTTGATTTCAGCTTCTTTTTTTATGCTTTTCATGTTCCTGTAAATCAACACCGTGCTCTTCCATTTTCTAGACATCATGTTGTAAAGTATATCTTTATGTGAGTGGATGTCTGACTTAAGAGCAAAACATCTCTAAGCTGCCATCCCTTGTGTCCATAATGTTCAAAGTGTGGCTTATTATGAGATTTTTCTGCACTTTCCAGAGCTGTAGCCGTCACTGCTTTGACAGGGGGCTCATTAGTCTTGCTACCCTCCATCCTTTATTGCTCCAAATTGGACTGAGAATCACTCAGGGGAAAACAGAAAGGTTTAAATTGGTCTGGAAAATGTATGTGATATGTAGATTTAACATACAATTATACACAATAATGATGTAGAGAAAGCACATCAGGCTGTGCAGGAACTGAGAGGATCATCTCCACTATAATGAGTATATGGTCTCCACTTTCCTATGTCACTGTCTTCACTGTTGAGCAATGGTCCCTGGAGAGTCATTCTTTCTAGCAATTTACTACCGGAGGGAGGAGGGTAGTGCTTCTGTCTGCCTTTGATCACTGATGGATAAATCTGATGTCTGCTCCTCTGCTGCTGTGCCAACCTTTTACAGAGTGATCGAGATATCTAACCTGACAGGATCTGACCAGGCTGTTCCTCACAGCGTTTTAATACCTGATGGTTCCAACACAGACACAATGGACTCCAAGTAGCTCTTTCGAAGCTATTATAAAGTGAGAGCCCAAATTAGAACCACATCTGTCTTCCAGGGCTGTGGGATTTAGGACATCTGCTATAATGGTTTTGGGTTTCAAAATCGGCATGGATTTATTACGGTTCCATTTTGCAGGAAAGCAAAGACAATCTGCAGCAACTCTTTTTTTTTTTTGTTCAGGAGCATTAACACAAAACTTCAGGATAATATTATTTATGTCTACATTTCAAGGAAACTGATCAAATGCGTATAAAGTCAGTCAGCTGTTATATGTAGCACATGTTTGTACAAAGAACTACTCTCCAAAGACTGAAAATTGTATTGCTGTCATTAGTCTTTAGGGCCGTTTTATATAATCTATATGAAGCAGATGACCTATAATTAGTTACTACTCTTAGTGTACAGCTGTCAAGAACAGATTAGTCCATCGCACCAGCATTTAAACGAGTGTCATCCTTCACTCTGACACAGAACATCACCGTCTGCTTTGATCAGAATTCACCTACTTCAATGAAAGATGGATGCGGTGTGTTTGTACATTAACCAGATGGCTCGTGTTCCTCACACCTGGAGGACACATCAGATAGGTCTTGGCTATGAGAATACACCCATTCATCAAGTGTATCCAATCTGACTTATATTTCTTTCTTCCTTTAAGCTATTCCCTTTAAAGAAAGGTCGAGGTAGTTCAAGTCTGTAGCTTTGTTATTTGGAAGGGGATGAACAGGGGACGTGGCTTTCGCTCCCTTCTCTGGTTTGTCTATGACTCAGTGTCTAGAATTAGTCTCCTGCATCTCCAGGATGATTTATAGTACATTTTAGGGGCTTGGCACAAGATGGAGTTTTGTGGCTTCCACAATCATTCCTCAATAAGGACAGATTCCCCAAGACTGTGTTAACGCTGGTGCTGTATCTCTTCTGTATTTTCATTGTTTTTAGTTTTATAGTTATAGATATTTCTCTTTCTAAACAACTACACTATCTCTATCAAGGATAGAAACTAACATAGTTCACACACAGGGAGTACATTTGTCAGCACTGACTGATGCCAACATTACTGTATGCAATTAGAACTGCATATTTGCATTATTAATAAATAAGCGCCTCCTTGCATTTTGACATCAGGAGTAAAGCAATCAGTCCCTCTGACTCAGCATTTCACTGTGCTGTCATGTTCAAGGTCGTGATTAGGTCATCGGCGTGCCCTCGTTTGTTGCTCGTTTTTTTACGTTCTGCTCGACTTGACACCAGAGATTAGTGCTGGGCCTTTCCCAGGAGGCCGTGCTGCTGGTGTCATCGTGCCAGTGATCCCGAGAATGCTCAGATGACCTCACGTAACGCGAATGTAACTAGTCAAACAGAACCTGAAGCCAACTAACAACCAACCACAAACAATAAACCACTCCAATAGCCTTTATTCCAGGGATGTGGAGCATGTCTTACTGCCAAGATGATTTTTTGGAAATCCAGCCCAGACTCATATTTGTGTGTCACAACTCAGTTATACAGGCAGTTAACAAGCGAAAGCTGTCGATGCTGGAGAGCACAACAAGACGCCAGCTCATCGAGCGATTAAATAGATGCCGGACAGGACCAGATGCATGACAGACAGACAGGCTGCAACTCTTCCCCTGACCCACAGCATAAAGCAGTTTTGTATTTCCCAAAACTGCATCTGCAAACATGACCCAGTATGTTGAACGTTACTATTTTCATACCTCATAGATAAAACTATTGCTCTTTTTCATTACATTACATTATTATGGTCGTTGTATGAATACTTTGTTTCTGTCATAATGTCAGGCGGAGCATGCATATTCCAAAAGAAAAGTCACTAATTAGAAGCAGAGCTTATTTTCCGCCCTGGTATTAATTTTCTTTTAATATGAGGTAATTGTTTCAGTATTTCAAATAATTACTATTACACCACTGTAGAGAACACACTGTTACAGCTTTAAGTGTGTTTGCCGTGCAACACTGCCCGGGTCAATATCCCAGACAAAACACAACATGATGGATGTGCAGAGGGAAGGTGGCGGTGGTGTTAGCTCTGGCGGGGCTCTCCATACTGGTAGATGAAATAAATGTCTGCGCTTGGAGCTGTCAGTCAGAACTTCTTTTTTTTTATTTTTTTATTTTTTTTTAAGGGTGTATCACTGAACACAGGAAAATGTTCACATAACAATACACTTGGGCCCCCCAAAACCAATACAAATGAGCTTAAAGGTGCTAAAACGCTGAGCTGAGGAGAACTGTAGTCGGGTGATAAATCTCTGTGTCTCTTTCACATTACTCATAGTCATTTGTTCAATTATAGCTATGAAAATATTGATTCTAGCCCTTTTTAACAATGAAATGAGACAGAGGAAACCGACTGTTTCTATCGCAGCAGAATTTCCAAAATAAATATGGGAACGGGAGTTTCCCCTCACCCTGTTACTGTAAAGCAATGTCCTACAACATTTCAGTAAATCCCTTCACCATGAGAAAAAAAATACCATGTCTTCTCAAAAGCAATGGTGCAAAAGACCTCAGCAGGGAAGCAGGCTGGAAGTGTTATGCCCCCCATCCCCCCAAAACACCACCACCCTTTATTTCCTGTAAAGACTGATTCATACGCATGAGTGCCAAATGAGAGCAAGTCAAGCTGAAAATGAAAAATTCCACCACTGGTTTTTTTTTTTTCTGACAGTTTTTATGTGAGGGAAGCCGAGTTTAACTGCTGCAGCAAGACAAAACACCGTAAATCAAATCTGAATATTTAGGATTATGTAGTAACACAATATGTCACATGTGATACAGTACATATGTCAATCGGGGAAAATGGTATTTATGGCGTAGTTCATAGATCTTTAGGTGGGATGTAAAAAATAAATTCTGTGCTCAGCGTTACTTCGATGACCGTAAGATATTTAGTTTTGGTGAAAAAATCAGATTTTTAACAGACATGTTGTTCACCCATTAAAATTAATCATGTCATGTTAATGTGTCTGCTCCAAACGTCAGTAAATCTGAGTTTTGATTCTTAATGCTTTGCTGAAATGTGGTTCTTTGTCACCTTTAAAATTACATATTTAGTTGCCAAATTGCCAAAATAGACTCTTCCGATTACCGGGAGTGGTTTTGGTTCCGCCGATGAATTGCCTGCATTTGATTTATATGGACTGTAGTCCAATAACTGAAGAGAGGAATTTAACAAACAAAATCAATCATACTTCTCATTTTACATTTAAGAGGAAACCATCGAAGCAATTGCAGTTGTTATTTCTCAGGGACACGTGTGCACACAGCAGTTCTGGTCTTACTTCACTCACTGCAGATGATAAAACTGGGCAGCTACAGGAAAACAGAATTAGCGGCCTGAGCCTACTGTAAATAGCCTATAGTTACTCTTCTGCTTTGCATTTAGAACATTAACTTGTCTACTGAACGTGGTTGACATTTTTATACATTACAGTGTATTGGAGTAATTGGAGGCCTGGGTGGCTGCCAGTCTGTCACAGCACTAACACAACAACACCAAATTGCCTCTTTAAGGAAACAGGTGCTTAGCAAAAACATAAAAAGAAAATGAAAACAAACAAACAAACAAACAAACAAACAAATAAGGGGAACTCTTTTGCATACTCTAGTCCATCTGACTTGACCACTGAGTTTATGCCCTGGTGTGAACTTGACCACATAAACAGAATATTTGGGCAGCCTGACAGCAGGTCCCAGCAGCTTTGACACATTAAATATGTACTGTGTAATCACTGGCATTTTCCATGCTCCCTGTCCAGCTTAAAAAAATTCACCCCTCAACTCGGTGTAAATGGGCCCAAAGAGAATACTTTTCATTTCAGATGAATGAGCTTAGAGTTCTTTGAATTTCAAAGCAAATGATCAAAAACTCTGAATCTCCATCCGCCGCCGAGTGTTAAGGAGGAAGCCTCTCCTCCCCTCCCAACACTGTATAATTTTACACGAAAGATCCAGTGACAGGACATAGGCAGACACCGTATCAGCGCTCGTTAAAGAGGATCGCCTCAGCCAAACACACTCTGCTCCAAACCAGCGTGGCTCCTGTAATGTGGAAAACAGCGGGCAATGAATAAGCCATGCAAGACGAATCTTTTACTTTCATCCTCAATAAGTGTCTATTTTGGCTACAGTTAAAGGATGTGTCACGTTATTATGGGATACTTGAGCTGCTACGAGTGATGCATTTCATCACTGTGTGCAGGGGCAAAAGTAGTGAAACGCTTTATGAATATTATGTTACCAATGCCATTAATAATGTGCTTTTTTTTTTTTTTTAACTGTGAAAAAGCTGTTTGAACAGACAATACCAACCTGCCAATATAAATAACAATAGTGTAATAATAATATCAGAAACTTCATTTATAGAGCACTTTTCATTCAAAACACAGTCACAAGTTGCTATATGTGAAAGCGCATATAAAAACACAAAAGATTAAAGCTAAACAAAACACCATAAAATAGCAGATAATGCACTGAAAGGCAAGCATGTCTGGGTTGACATACAGTATGATGTCTTTTTTACTACACAGAGATAATCAACACTACAGACTGACTCAACAAAGCGAGTCAATTCCAGGAAAGTCAGACAGTCCAGTGCTGTTAGGGGTTTGTGACTGGTTTAAACCGTAATGGTTTTGCCTCTTTCACTCTTCAACAACTCAGTATGGTTCATGTGAGAGTCAGCAGAGGACAGACACTAGAAACATTCAGCTAGACATTGAGCGACAGTCACACAGTGAACAAGTGGGCCTTGACATACATAAATGCAGGATATTTTGGGATCGTCATCATCATCATCAGCAGCAGCAGCAGGACTGTAGTTCCATATCCCATACACATCTTATAAACTAAAACACGCGCAGTACTCGTCACTAAGGTATCAGATCTTGTGCAGAAGTGAGCGTTAGCTGTACTTCCCTGAATAATAAAAGCCTTGTTTAACATTCATCATTTGCTGAGCAGAGCAGCAGAAGTATATATTTGGAGTTTGTACATAACGTTCAATGTGACTCTTCATTGTGTCACATAAACACAAGACTCCTCCACAGTGCGGTGATGGTCAGCAGGGCACGAACACGAACTCCAAATATGGAACCAAAAATATTGGGGAGCGACCAAAATGTTTAAAAGCTCAAAGTACGATTTTACTTCTGTGGTATTTACACTGATGCCTTCGCTCAGCAGGCCAATGCAGCTGCCTTGTCTTAAACCAGCTGAGTTTGGCTCCTGAACAACAGTTGACTCATGTTGTTTCATAACGGATTGTTCACTCTCCTCTTCGATTTGTCTAACCATGTTCCACCCCTGCTCTCTGTGGAGCTTTACCTCAGTTCCTGCAAAAATAGAAAGGAGTTATAATGTGGGGAAAACGTGTTGAAGTGCAATTGTGCACCATCGATATTCCAAAGCACAGGGCCACTCTAGTTCCTACCAAAGATAACTCACTGTTATCGACCACAAGACGAATCGTTTCTGGAGCCCCCCCGAGGTAATGGACGGATGCTAACGACCTTTTCATGATGAATCTTGTTTACTCACTGACGTCAGCTGTTGGTGAAGGGTAATTTATAACGTGCTTTGGTGTAAAACAGATCAATCTGATCAGATTCAAGGCAGAACTTTGTGTAATAGGAAGAGGAAGCGTAAGGGCTTTTCACACTGCACTTAGCCCATAATCATCTTAGCCCCTGGCCAGAGTTAACATATGTGTATGTGAAAAGGGGGCTAAGTTATCCCGGGGTCAACTCTTAGCTCTAGGCTAAGGAACTGCAATGTGAAAAGCCCTATGAGAGATTCAAGTTGATTCACCATACCCTAACTCTAACTCATTTCCAGTCAGTGTCTCTCTCACACACACACACACACACACACTCTTCTATCATCGTTGCATTTTCAAATCTATCGTGAGCTGTTTTTAGACGCGCATGGAAATCAGCCAGCAGGCTCCACCCGCTCCCTTTGTGACTGGATGACAACACTTCAGTAATCTGTGTCCTCTCCGCTCACAGTGCACAAGAGGTCAGTCAACATATTAGCGCAGAGGGATTTTTTATACCATATCCTTGACCTGGAAACGTTTAACCAATCCATTTATGGCCTGTATTTAGACAATGTTCTTGGTGTATCCTAAATTTCCCTGTGAAATCCCCCGTATCAGTGGAAGGCTAAAAATATGGACGTGATATGATTTATAAAAGCAGACCCGCCCTGACCTGTTCCAGCAACAACGTACACAGAAAAAACGAGAAAACATGATTTTGATTTGTGATGCTGCTGATCTCAGGTGGATAGTTGAGAAACAGAATTGAATGTGCAGCCAGTAAGTTGGAAGAACCCGACAAAATTCTGCGCTGTCATCCAAGAAACATCTTCAGGCTCACACACACGCTGGATCAACCCTCCCTCTGTAGTTTCTTGATTTGCATCATCAGCCCTGCTTCTTTTCTCCCTGTCTTTCTTTTCAGTGGGATCTGTGATTGAGTGGTTCAAGCAGTTCATCAGGCCACAGAGAGCCGAAGCCCAGAGCAAAAACATCGGTGCAGTTGAGAAATACACTGCCATACTGCTCCCTCGGGTGTGATATATTCTTGTTGGGATTACATCGGACTGAAATTTCCCAACAAGAAGGAAGAAAGTAAGAAGGACAGTACATTCCATCCCCGGTGCACCTGCTGCACACGTTCAGAAAGAATTTGAAATCTGGATTGCATAATGAGGAGGAAATTTACCCCGAGGAAAGGAATAATAAGAACTCTTCTTTGTCCAGGATATTTCATCTAGACATGAGCTCAGTGTAACATCAGGATGAAATTCTGACAGTTTATTTACTCTTGGCCCAATCCTAATTTAAGATCTCTCTCTCTCTCTCTCTCTCTTTGTTTGAGCAAAAACAAGTAGTAACACATCACTGACATATCACCACCTTATAAGTTGATAAGTTGAACTTTATTGGTAATTTCATTGGCAACAATGTCACAATTATTCAGAAGGGGACCCAGAAGCGTTAGAGTTAGAGTTATACAGCTTATTGGACAAAAGATGAATAAGTTGAGATAAACAGGCTGCAGCAGGCGGCAAGCTGAAGGCAAAAACAGGGTCAAAGTTGAGTTTCGACCTAGAAGGCTGTAACATACAAATACTTCACAACAATCCAGCAGAGACTGAATGTGTGGCTGCTCCTTAAATACTGCAGGCCGTCTGTGAGGTGATGATCACTGCCAGGTGTGGGTAGTTATTATCGGGCACGCCCCCTCCAGCACTACCAGGAGACAGACACACACAAACAACAGACATATACATACATAGACCAGTCATCCTGGCAGGGGATACTGGCTCAGGCATCGCCCCCGGGTCAACAAGTTCGAATCAAAATCTACTATCACAACTAGAAATTAATGAAATACTGCCAGAACAAGTCAAGTCCAAGAAAGAGTGTCAAAGATGAAGAACCAGGCCCCGATTCGATCCATACGTACTGGCTGAAGAAGTTAACTGCACTCCACGAACGCCGAGCAGCACAGATGAACCAGCTGCTGAGGAACCCAAGGCAGGACAGTCCTAATCATGCAGGAGCCCATCCCAACCAATTATCTGTCTCTGCACAACAGGCAGTGGAAGGCATTACTTAAAACTGAGTAAGCATGTGGCTCAATACATGAGCGAGGCACAGAAAGGAATTGCCGGTAACACCAGAGGAGGCAAAGTGGTCAAAAACAGCGCTATGAGAGTCAATTATTAGGAGACAGGGTTGTCATACTGTACGTCACACACTGCAGGTAACCGTAGCAACAGTAGTGAAGCGCCAGTCTATGGAAACAATTATTAACTGATGATGCTGAAGGACACATCTGTTAAGTTGTCAAAGTTGTTACAAAAATTGTGAAATAATGGATGGGATTGAAATGTTTGCAGCTGATAGACTCATTATATCTTGGCTTTTTTGCTGCAATATCTTGGATATCCAGTACCTGCTGATTGGAAACCAACTCCATTTTATCTCTTAATAGACTCTAATAAAAACCAGTTTGGCACAAGAACATACAAAAGTAGCCAAGATTAGTCTCGCAGGCCGTTTTTACTGTTGTGCAGGAGAGAGATTGATCACCAAGTAGGGTCTGAACCGCCAGGTAGGTCTGCCTCGCTGCCAGAGCGGCAGACAGACGTAGGTTCCAAGGAAAAAGACTGTCTGGCAGGTATGGAGCTGTAATGGTGCACAGATGCAAATTATACAGCTCAGTTCAAAAGCCTGCTAAATGTTTTTGAGAATTGTATTTTTTGACATGCATTTATTTCAACACTGCTCTAACAGGCAGCTATAAACATATCAAAGCCTGTTGTTGTTTTTCCAAACTACTGGTATTTACATGTTGACGTCCTCGGGTGCGCCGGCCCCCCCTAAACGTGAGGGCTCTTAGCTGTTGGGGCTTTTACCTCCCAGCTCTGTCCTGGCAGCGCTTGAAATCAACCTGTTATTGACCGATCATGCCAACACATTGTTTATTTAACTGTATTTAATTGTTTGGCTCACCTCTGTTCAAAGGTATACAAATCAGCGCTCGGCCTACTTCGGACTGGCAAGAACTTCACAGAGAGTGACAGACTGCCAGCTGGCGCCATCCACTCAACATCACTACAATAAAGCTTGAACTGTATTCAGAGCTACTATAATAACATAAATAAAATGACTGTGTAATGTGACAGTCAGTCATATCGCAAAAACCACAAGGAGTTATCAGCAACTCTTCAGTCCCTCTCCGCTCTATGGAGGATCTTAGCATCTTTCAGATTGTTCTGGTTTCATGGCTCTCATTCAAAAACACAGTATCCGCATGACCATTACATTCATTACAAGCGCTAATTCAATAGCAGTGATAGTAACGGCACCATTTATCATATCATATTCTGTGTGAAAGTTGGCGCCTCTGTCTGGTTTGAGCTACTGTGTAAGATCTGAGTCAGCAGTGCAGATCTGTTATTGTCCTGTTCTCGTTCTTTCCAACTTGCAGCTTGCTTTAGACACAGTTTTTTTTTTTAGTGAAGACAAACCAGATATTATTTATACAAAGTTTTGCAATAGCGAGCAAGTCATTACATTGCATAGCTACATTTACTTTTTTTTACAAAATGTTGTTAGGAAACGTTTGAGCAAGGCACTCATCCTTCCACTCCACTAAAGCTAATAATAATAAGTAAAATCTACCAGGCTGATTGAATAGCTTCAACTCAGACTTCTTAAAACATTTCCCCTAAAAATAAGAGCAGCATACACATGGATTGAATTAACCGTTTTCAGCTGGTTTGGAATAATGCTTTTTTTTTTTTGAGTTAGGGCAACAAAATACTGTATAAAGCAAAGTATGGTTTTGGAATAAGGAAATCAGTAATGGGACGGCTCAAGTAAAACCCCAAAAGATCTCAAACCATTTCTGTGTTTCCTTTTGAAATTCAGCCAAATAATACGCCATATTGATAATAATAATAATCCATATTGAACTGAGGAGATGAAGCATTCATACTGTTATCTGATACATCATTTGTCTTCATCAGGTTTCCTGAATCAAGAAATGACAAAATTTGCTTTTGATCTTTTGAAATTTAAGACCTTTCTGCGTGCGTGAAGTGTTATGTAGAAAAAAAAAAAAAAACACCAAAAACCTCCATTTCAATAGGTATGTGTGAAATGTGAAAAATCTCTAATCATTCCCAGATTTCGTAGGAGCATATAAGTATTATTATTTCCAGATGTTTTGACTCTGGGCTTTTAACAACCGACGCACCTTTGTGTATTAAACAAAAAAAACAAAACAAAAACAAACAAAAAAAAAAAAAAAAAATCAGTCATACACTTAAATACTGTTTTAACCCCGACATAGCAGTGTCTGTATTTAACCAATTCTCTCTTTTTCATATATTGCTTATTGATACTTGAACACAAGCAGAGCTACAACAACCTTTTAATAACATAAACATGTCTTGTCTGCATGGATATTAGTGACTGGCTCAGAGTCTGGTTGTGGTGAGGAGCATCGTGTGCCAAACATGTGGTTTAGGTTTAGTGTGAGGGCACACTGACATCCTGTAACTTAGTGGTAACACACACACACACACACACACACACACGTACGGTACATACGAGCACTAGCTGTAGAGTACTAACATGCTCTACTTCTTCGCTCATACTTTACTGCAGTTACTGAGTCACAGAGTTGATAGTTTGCTGCTTTGAGTTTCCAATGTAAGAAAGAAGAATTCAAACTCAGTGTCTTCAGTTGGATTAAGGGGGAATTACTAAAAGAAGAAGTGCAGAAAGTCACATCACTCTTCTCTTCTCTTCTCTTCTCTGCTTTGTATTGCCAGTGGCTCTATGTGTGGCCAGTCTGCAACTGTTGACATTCAGCTGCAAATAGAGGGCCGATAAAATGGGTTTACTGCAGTAGATGATGATTTTAAACACAAAACATACACTCGGTGAGCACTTTATTAGGAACACCTGTGCAATCTAATGCAATCCAATACAACGGCTCAGCCATAAAGTCTACTTCCACATACACATACTTTTATGCATTTGACGATACACACCCTTGATATAACCTTGCTCCGTGTTTCCTTCAGCCCTCAAACAATTACTTATTGTAGTAATTTGGCTGATGCTGCTTCAGGCCACCTACACACAATTGATTGATGTTTGCCAAAGTAAATATTACACACTGACAACTGACATTGTCTCCATCAGACGCAGTAATGGAACAAACGTTCTCTGAACCACACCGAGGATCGAATGTGTGTGGCCGTATATGTCATGAACTCTTGGATTTTCTGCTCTTTATGGTTTTTTGTTTTCCTGTATTTACTGTCATTGACTTTCTGTGTTTTAAGGTGTATTTCTTGAACCTATTAATGTTTTTCTGTGTTTTTGGTTACCCTGTTGTGTGTGTGTTTTTCCCGTCCCGTCTTACTATGCCTATCGGCTCTCTGCCTGTGCTATCTACCTCATTTCAGTTCAGTTGGAATTATAGTCCTGTTTTTCACTTCAGTCTGTTCAGTGTGTTCTGGTTTGTTTAGTTGTGCCTTTCCAGCACTCTTTACTTCTGCTTCTGCAAAAAATATATATATTCTTTAGATCCTTCTTTAACTTTAACATTAAAGAGGTTCTGACTGATATTTGGATTATGTGAAAACAATGAGATGCATTTTGGCATTCAGAGTCAAACACAGTTTAATTAATCCTTCCCAGATTAAATAGTAGTGCTATGTCTCATTATTTTTCGTATTTCCTGCATAACATAATGTTCTTGCTGTAAGGCCTTAACCACCTTGTTTATCACCAGCTCAAGTGTCCCCTATTGGCTCGTTAAAACCCTTTCTTGAACTGATCTTATTTTTCTGTTTGTTTTCATCTATTTATTTTTTGACCTTGTAGAATACCTTTCCACATATGATTAGACTGTGACGTCACCAAACTACATGATGTACAGCCATAAGAAAACAGAACCAAACCACCCCACACACACACACTTTAAATTCAGTTTTCCAACAACACATTCATTTTTAATGGTGTCTACAATGCAGAAAGACAGAAAAAAACAACTATTATAGCAATATACAAATACACTATGGTACAATAAATGAATAACAACAACCACTGGTGCAGCGTTCTTCCTGTTTTCTTGGATAATTTACAGTAAGAACATACCAAAGTTACTCAGTTAGTCAGAAGAGCTCAGTGAAGACAAACAACAACCACTGGAGTTTAAACACAGGATTTAGTGAGGAAACATTTGAACATGTATCATCATTCCTACAACTATGAGGTAATAGAAATAAAAGTCTTATGAATAATCATTATTATTTAGAGGACCAGTCCTTGTCCAGTGTTACAGTTCAGATGTTTTCCCTTAAATCACATATTATCTTTGTTCCATTTCAGGTTAGAGGGAACCTGATGCCATCACGTCAGCGTGCGTTCGGACTGTAGCAACGTCTCAGGAACGAGACCCAGTGGTGAGCCTTCGATCCACCATGAAGCTTCAGCAGGTTCATGAAAGGGCAGCACACCGACTGAGTGTTTCAGTCCGTCTCATAACCCATCCCAGCTGCTCGTGCCTCATCGTCAGCGAGAGACTGAAAACAGAGTTCAGTCTGTGTGTGATGTAATTTCCTGCATTCACGCTCTGGATAATTTAGGTGCACTGCACTGCAACCAACAATAATTTAAGCCATGCAAATCGAAAACATTTCTTGTGCGCTCGTTAAAGTTCAAATCTTCAGGATCAGATGTAATTAATCGATTCTGTGGTGTGAACATGAAGTTTCCTACTTGTCTGTGAAATGTTCTGCATATCTATAGCTGAGATCCTTGGATGAGTCAGGAAGGTATGTCTGTTATAAATTTGATGAACCGAAAATCAATTATGGGATAGCTGTAATATCTACCTAATATTATTTCAGTTCTGTGTTTCCATATTGCATATTCCCAAATTAACTTGTAGCAAACTATGACTCATGCAAAAGCATCTGTAATGGATTTATAAACAGATAATGGATGATTGGCACAGTTGCATGAAATATGACGCATTAATCTATTCTGTTCTAATAAAAGCTGTATATCGCACTATAAGATTTGCTATATTATACTGTTTAATCACTCATTCATTAAATTGTGTTTACAGATGCTACAGATGCAAGTTGACAAATACATTAATAAGCGCTTAAAATGTCCTTATATCTGCTTAAAACTACGTGATTGTGTTATTGTATGTTAAAAAAAACATTTATTAACTGTTTTATACTAAATAGAAAATAAATAGGAAAGTTGAAATAAAATGTTAGGCAATACTCAACACAGTATACAGAGAGTGGGAGGGGCAGGGGGTTAAATGGAGGCCCAGCAGCTCATCATAGGATTTAATTTAACTGATTTTCACAAATTAAATGAAATGTGCAACAGTTTAAAAGATCAATTTGGCATTTATATTATTCACCTTCAAAGGCTTTCCTGACCCAGTATATAAAAGCCTTCCATCAGTCTAGGAACAGAGCAGGAAAGGCCATCTGGAGGTGAACGCAGCATGATTAACTGTCAGCAGGATCACCAGAAGCAGCGAGCTGGCTGGTTGCTTTCGCTGCGTCACCACAGTACAGTACAACGTGTACCTCGGGAAGAACCGTGCTGAGCAAGATCACCGCCGTCGTGAAAGCAGCGTAGATCTCAAGGTTGAGACAATGTGAATTATCCGTCCCTCTGCTCCGTCTCCACTGTCTCCTATAACGTCACAGCAGTGTGAGGCACGCACTAAATCTGTCATACAGTACACTCATCCCTGCATAACCGTTCAGGATGAAGACAAATGCAGGGAAAGCAATAGGAGCCAAGTGTTCAGCTTTTTACACTAACTTTTTCCCAGTTAGGCAAACCCCCGTCTGGACCATTTATTATTTAATATGTGGAACATTTTAAAGATGTGCTTTTTCACTGTTTGTGTTGGATCTACAATGAGAGCTAGTACAGTAACACTGCAGTCCAGATGCATCCCAACGATTTCCAGCCCAGGGCTCGAGCGCTGCACTGCAGTGAGCATGTCATCATGGCTGTAAGACCGGTGATGAAATGGATATAAGGTTGGAGGAGATAGATGGCACCTAAATAGCAACCAACCCAAAGCTTCCAGCCGCTCCTTTTATAATCAATATTGTCAATTGTTCAAATCAGAGTGACACTCTGATATATTGTATAATTGAGATCTTTTATTTGCTGATCAATAACTTGTTGCAGTGGATGTTAACTTTAACTCAATTTGATGTCACACAAAATCGTGCCCTGCTACACACACACACACACACACACACACACACACACACAGAAAATGACGTGTGATTGAAACGGAGCATCGGCTCCAAATGAAGTGAGGGTGGTCGAAAATGATTCCTTTTATCAGTCTGGTCACACATTTTCCTTCCCTGTTGTTCTGATGGAAGACAGTTATGATGTGTGAGAGCATGAATTGCCTTTAAGTGAGACCTCTGAAAACATTTGTGCTCCATTCAAGACAACCCAGCTTCTATTACAACATGGACAGAAGTTAAATGTTTCTTAGTTATTCCATTGGCACAAATACTCTAGGGGGGAAAAAAAGAGGAAAATGAAGATTGATAATTTTTATCTGTTGAAATGGCTTATCGTTTTATGGGTTTGTGGATCAGTTACTGTTTTCATCATTTTGATCCAGATTCACTTTGTATACATTAGAAAGTGTTTTATGTGATTTATGTTTTTTATGGCTGATTGTTCTGTGTTGATAAAGCACCTCTGAGCCCCCATCTATTGAGAAATAACATCACAGGCTGTCTGTCTGACAATAACACTGTCACTGAGCAAACTGCTTACGGAAAACAAATTGACATTTAACAACAGAACAATACTACAAATTAGAGAAATGCATGTGATCTGCGTGTGATGGTGTATGTGTGTGTCGGTGTGTGTGTGTTGATGGGTATTGGTTGTTTTCATCCACTATTAATAGCATCACTGCTGACTTGATTAGTAGCTGTTGGTTCTTAAATCTTGCTTCGCTGCACACCCACTTTAATTACCACTTCCCTTCTTTTATTCACACTGACAGCACCTCTCATTAATCACTCCACAGAGGCCAGCCTTTCACTTTTATTGCTGCAGGCATCAGCAAAACAACCAAGCGCACGGCCCATGGAGCATCAGTTCACAGATATGTTGTGTCTCCCTGCAAAGTTTCTACACGTCTCTCTACTGAGGTGGTTATGCTCTGTGCTGTGTAGGAATGGAAAAAGTGGAAGTCATATATCAAGTAATACGCACACGCAACAAAAAGAAATTACCCTTCAACTCAGAAATGTATGTCTGTTATTGCCATTATTGCATTCAAATTCTCGGTTCGAGCATCATTGTCCCATTTAAATCAGACCATAAACCTAATACATCTGCCAACACAGTTGGAGACAGCCAGAGTCCCCTTACAGATTCATACAGATGTGGACTTAACGCGGGTTTAGTTTGGCTTAGGCAGCGTATTTGATCTGATGTAGACCATTAAACTCTGATACAGAAAACTGTTGTTGGTTTCCACAACAAACAAGAAGCATCTGGAAGGATTGTTTTTCAGAATTTCACCCTTGTGCTCTACGTTGGTTGAGGAACTGCCGAAACAACCTTCAAGATGCATATTTCTTTGGTGGATGGATTGAAGAATAACTGACAAAAGGCAATACTTTAAAGTCTTTTATGCCTTGTCAAAAAAAACATGCAGCGTTCCTTCCTGTTTTCTTGGATAATTTACAGTATGAACATACCAAAGTTAGTCAGTTAGTCAGGAGAGATCAGGCTGTTCTGGGAGTGAAGGGAGCCATTGCAGGAGCAAGTGATATTGGACAGACATTTAGAAGATGCTTTGTAAAAAGGGAAAAGTGAATTTGACAAATTAGCATGAGAAAATAAATGTCTAAACTTTAGACGTTGGCCGCTTAGAGTCTAAAGCCAGCAGAGCGGGTCTTCTCCTGTCTCTAATCTCTCCAAATCCCTTAAACACAATAATTAAATCCTGACACAGACCATACATATTCACTATCCAGACTCATCGTGTTTCCAGTATCCAGTTATTGCTTAATTTTCCAGGCACAGAGGCACAGTGTCATCAGCTCTGGAGAAAGTTAATGCTGATGCTTTATTGCGGTCCTCCTCTATTTAACTGTCATGAAGGACTTCAGGATGATTCTGTATAATGGCCCATTGTCTTTCATTAAAACAAACACTACCATGCACAGACGTTACTATGTGTGCAATAGCTTTAGCTCCTTTACAGATCATTCAGTTGGTCGGAAAAAAACTTTAAAGGCATTCACAGCAACATGGCGATAGATTTATAAAAAGAGTCAATTATCCTTCTGACGGAAATCTTGAGGGACTTGAGTTTAACATTATATTACTGCAACAATATCTGCATCTTGCTATTAGGTTGCAGTAAGTGATCAATAGTAACAGATATCTGGTGGCTGGAGTGGTGTACTGTATATGTCTTTGCTTACAGCTCTGATACAGTAAGTGACCAAGTAAAGTGAACAGCATTGACCTACTACATAAAAGACATTTATTGGACAGTAAACCACTACATGAGTGAATTTGAATCAGGTTTGTAAAATGTAGGAATGTGCTTTATCTTGTTACTTAGTTGAAGCGAAATGGAACGACAGTCTTTCCATGTTACCTTTCATCTAATTTGTTTTTTTTTATTTCAAATGTAATCCTATAACATTATGAAGAAGGCCACGGTTGACTTAGCTCTGAGATTTACCAACAATCATTTCTCAAAAATGCATGCAGAAGCACAACACATCGAAACCCAAAGATCAATAACAGCTGTTCTCAGCACTGCAAGTAGAAAAAAAACAACAACAAATGGGGCTGAAACTGTTGCGATGTCAAATACAGCACAAAGTCTGAGAATAAACGGAGCTTAAGTTGAACAAATCCATCATGCAACTTCACATTCAAGCCTGTGGTTTCTTTCAGATTGTGACGCATCATCTCTGTGTTGCCGTGTAAAGGGTCAGTCCACTGAAACTCAAAGTGTTTGTTTGTATTATTACATGCATGAAACATGTCGACCACTTAAATTTCACTAACTGCAAACTGAACAGCCAATCTTATCTTTCATTTGTGTTTGATTGAAAAATGTCTTGTATCCAAACACCAGTAATTAATTGGATTAATTGGCTTTCTTAACATCATCGTTGCTTGAAACAGTTTCACATTGGCCCTCAGTGGATGATATTATGATTTCTATCCCTCCCATATTTGCAGATTTTGAGACATACAGTAGTTAACAGACAAACAATTTGTATTATATGAAGTGTGTGTTTCATCATAGAAAAGTAGCTGAACTTGTTCCTGTCTTTAACTGCATGTTTGCCTCCTCTTCTCTCAATATCCTCATGCAAACATTCCACTTTTCATTTTTTTGGCTAAAAGTTTCGGAGGCGCCCAGACAGATAGCGTGTGGCTTTCCACTCATAATAACAAACCTCTCCTTAAAATGTCAACGGGGAATGCACAAAGCGTATGACCCTGCGGTTACCTTCGTCACACTGAATGCATGTACATGATGTCACATCGATTGAAACTAGCGCGTTGTAAAGGTCTGAAATTCCTAGTCTACATATTTGAAATGTTAGAGAGAACAGTTACTGGCAATCCAAACTCTGGTACTGGAAATATATTTAACTGGTAAGAAATAATCAATCTCTCTGACATAAAGGCATGTGCTCTGCGGAAAGGTTGGGAAAATGGGTGATAAGAGGAACCGTTAAACTGTTATAGCAATGTAGTCTTGAACCTTGAGTCTGAATACCTGTTGCAGCAAGATCTAACTCAACATCATCCAACTAACAAACAACCTGTAGACAACGCCTCCATCTCAAAGAGTGCTTCAAAGATCATTCTGTGGATTTTCTCACTTTTTGGTCAGTGGAAGGAGAAAAAAGGCGCAGAAGGAGCCTTAAAACCCTTAAACCACAGACTTAGTATTGGACGAGCTGGTGGGCTGCAGATGCCAAATGGCACCGTTCGTAAAAGTAATTACTGAGGAAAATGGGGGTAACAAGGTCTCCTTTCAAGACCTGGAAGAAAAATACACATGGCATCTAAACACTTGATTGCTATACTTAAGAGTCTAAATGGGCACCGGGAGAGGAAGATTATCAGACATGCACGACTGGCCCCTTAATCCAAAGACCAACACAAACGTACGAACGTGCATGTTTCTGTGTGCTAATAAGATACAGCAAAAAAAAGTAAGACAAAGCTAATAAAATACGAATGGACGACAGACTTTTTTTAATGACCAAATTGCAAAACTAATAACATTAGGCCTATCATTAACCTCATTTGTATTTGAGTTAACTTTATTGCCATAACAACAAATGTTCCTTTGTGAGTTCATATAGTGCAACAGGAAAGATGGGCACCATAGTAAACACGGTGAACATTATGGTACCTGCAAGTTGTCATTGTCTCTGTGAACATGTTAGCATAAGCACCACTGTGGCTGCAGACTCCTATTTAGTCCAAGTAAAATATTTATACTGCTAGGTTTATGTCTATCACACCTTGAACCTCTCTTTCAACAAATTCAAATGTCAAAAATATCACAAATGTGTGATATTTTGTCAGCACTGCCACACTGTTGTCAGTCAAACCTCCTCCAGCAGCCTCTTTTTCTGTTTCTTAGAACTAAATTTTGCTACGGTGCTCACATCTGCACTCCTCCCCGCACCAACAATGGTCCCCTTTTATTTCCAAAGAACAACTTATGCAAGTATGTGTACAGCTAGGTTGCCAGGACCTTGTAAAGTCAAAACAAACATCACCACTTGTCCGTGGTACTCAAAAAAAAAACCCCACAAATCTTTATGCTTTCTCTTGGTTTTCCCTCTCTGACTGTCAATCAACGAGAGGAAAGAAATGACATGTTTCCAATAACACAGCTGCAGAGTCTTTGCGGAACATCTGGATCTTCAATGAGGGTGTATATGACTTTTCCCTACTTTTGCTGCATTTAAAGTCTTAAAAAATAACAGTTTGAGCTCCCTCATTTGCACTAAGTTTATGTGTTTGGCATTTAGTTGTTCTTTTGCACTGTCTTCGTTTTTCTTTTATGATGGATGTGTTTTCTTTTATATATCTGGCTGCAACCAAATTTCCCCTGGTGGGTTAGTAAAGTTTGACTTGACTTAAGAACATTACGTCTATTCAGAGAAGTGAAATAGAAAACCTCTCTAACAGCAGACTGATAAACAGCATCTCCAACACATGTACTGGATCTCTGTGGATAACTGATACCTCAGAGGTTATTTTGAGCCAAGAGTTGTGCATTAAATGGGGTGAAAGAGTAGCGTATGAAACTGAATCTGTTTGCATCGACCCTGAAAAACACACACATTACAAACTGGGTTAAAAAAAACTGGGTGAAAGAGCCAGTTAGCTCTTTCATGGCACAATATGTTGTATAGGCGATCTGTAACCTCTGCAGCAATCTGCAGCTTAAAGATAAGAAATGTAGGTGACACGTGAGGTGAGTAACGCGTGGAGGTGTACGGTGAATGTATGGACGTAAACAGACGCACGGTGCAGCAGAGATGGGATGACATGACTTTGAGTCAGGAGGGCGCACAGCAGCAGAGACGCGCCCACACAAGCTGAAGGCTCTCTCACACACACACACACACAAAAAACAAAAAAACTCGGTATTTTACTGTCAGTGCACGGAGACACTTTGTATTACTTTCAAGCCATCATGCAACAGCCAGACCTCTCCAGACGTAGACTATGCTACACCAAAGGCGTCCATGCGTTCATTTTTCCTGGAGCAGCGGAGTTTATCAAAGGGAAACATGGTTTCTGGTCATAAGGAAAAAACAGACATTTGTACATCTGCTTGTGGACTTGTGCTGAACTAGTTTCATCGACCCTTGCCACCGGAGTATCTCTGGATATCTGTTAGACGAGGAAAAGATCTTTTGGTTGTTCAGCTGGACTGAGGATATCACATCTATATGGTGGTGAGCTGTTACATTACATGATCTAAGTAAGTCAAAATTAAAGAAGACTTTAAAAAAAAAACATATTTGAGAGGCTGCTTAAGTTTTTCATTTTAAATTGTTTTGCTTTTTTGTTTATTGTTGATGTGATGGATTGAATTAAATAACACGTATACGGTTTTTATATTGTGATCACAATTCAACTATTGTCTAATGTTCGTGGTTTCAGACACAAACATCTGTGCAAAAAAAAAAAACAAAAAAAAAATTATCATCTTATTGCAATTCTTTAACAATGGACAAGCTGTTCAGTAATAAAGTGTATAAAAGCACAGAAAATCAAATCAGCTGTTCAATTGTGCCTCGTTGATTTACATCTGACCAAGAAAATTTCACTTACATTATTACATTACATTACATTATTTATTTATTTATTTATTTTAATCAAAAGATACACTAGGTTGCTTATCACTACCATACTGTTCATATTGTGATTCTTCACAGTATCCTCTCCACAAATGTAGCACATATATATATATATATATAATATTTATTATGTATGAACAAAAATGGGTTTTGATTGCACACACACAAAAAAGTTTAAATATTCCCAATATTATTTGTTACTTTAGGAAAAGTCATACAATTTCAGGCTAAAATTGGCTGTTAAATTAGGTTTAAGGTATTTTTAATGCCCTCAAATGCAGAAAAACATGTCAGTATGCTGTCTAAGGGCTGCATTATTATTTAGGAGGTCTGTTGTATCCTAAAACAGTCAGTCAGTTGTCTCAGTATGTGTCTTCTTGTTGTCATTTTTTTGGGTTTTAGCAGATGATGATGATGAATTGTGGAACAAAAGTGCAGTCAGACCTTTAGTCATGCATGAAGAATTTGTTGGAGTATGTGTTCATTTATATCATTTAGAAACCCGCAAATCTTAATCTAAAAAGGTGCAAATGAAAGGAATAACCGACATACACTACCATGGCCACCACGAGCCAGTGCACCATTTCATAGTCTCTGAGCTCTACTGGAGGGATGAGCATCATTCTTCCAAAAGATATTTCCTCATTTGGTGGTTTGGTGATGAGGCAGAGAGCGCTGTCTAACACACTGCTACAAAATCTAATATAAGTGTGATCTGTTGAACGCTACACGTGACTCCTCGTGCTTTGTATGCAAGCTTCTGCATTAATTCATTTATTCAAGTTTTTTCTTTCTTTCTTTAATTTGTCACCTCTGTGCCATAAAAGCAATTTTCTCCACAAAGAAACTTTTACTAGTTTTTTAACAATTCCAACAAATCAGCAGTATTTTACTTATGGTGACCCACAGCTCACTGCAGGCTGCACATTTCATCTGCCTCTTCTCTCTCTTGCAGGTATGGACCCTGTGATCCTCAGATATCAGTGATGTTAGCTTTGAGTCACTACAACTCCTCAACCTCCCTGCTCCTCTCTCCTGTCTCTAATGACAGTGGAGAGAAGGTGGAGGCTGCGGTGGTTGTTGAAGGACTGTCGCCGCAGGGGAACTTCACCTCGGTGCAGCCCACCACCAGCGGCGTCATTGTAGTCATATTGTCCATGACTTTGGGCATCATCTCCAACACTGTGGCCTTCATCATCCTGGCTAATGCCTACTCCCTCCAACGCCGGCGCTCCAAAGCCACATTTCTCCTCTTTGCTACTTCACTGGTGATCACAGACTTCATGGGCCACGTGATCCTAGGTGCCCTGGTTCTCCGACTCTACCTTTCTGGAGGTGTGCACCCTGAGGACTTCAGCTCATCTGATGGCATGTGCCAGTTTCTGGGTGGCAGCATGGTATTCTTTGGCCTCTGCCCACTCTTCATGGGATGTGCCATGGCTGCTGAGCGCTGCCTGGGTGTTACAAAGCCGTTGCTGCATTCATCTCTGGTCACCACTACCCGCGCTAAAATATGCCTTTCAGTCATTTGGCTGGCAGCTCTGTGTGTGGCCATGCTGCCGTGCTTTCAGCTGGGCTCTTACACCTACCAGGACCCAGGGACCTGGTGTTTCATTAAAGTGCTCAGTGACACTAAGGAAGTGGATGTGGTGTTTGTGGTACTCTTCTCTGGACTTGGTCTGACTTCCCTAGCAGTGTCTCTGGTGTGTAACACCATCAGCGGACTGACACTAGTGCTCGCAAGGCTCAGGAGGAAGCCTGGCTCTCATCATTCAGCCAAGTCCCATGATATAGAGATGGTGGTGCAGCTGGTGGGGATCATGGTCACCTCGTGTATCTGCTGGAGCCCTCTGCTGGTGAGTATTAGGACATACAATAAGACGGAGGTATACAGTAAGATCATAAAGAGAGGGAGGACATCACCTAAACACAAGCACTCCTCTGTTGGTTTGAAATGCAATAAAAAGTTTATGATCATTATAGAGAAGTATATTGACTTCCCTGCAACCTCTACCTAGCTATAGTGGGCTAATCAGCAAGGAATGGACTTAAATCAATCAAAAATAAACAAGAATTCAAAACTTATAAAAGGCCATCCAATAGAAGTAAAGTAATAATGCTAATAAATACTAATTAATTATATAGATAAGGCATCAGATATCAGTCATCCCATAAAGCCTTGACTAAAGTCTAAACAGAATCACTTCTTTATCATATAATAATTGTGAGCACATGTTTCATGCCTGCAGATCTTTGGCCTGATGTCCGTGATCCGCTCCTACACAGGATCCATTGGCGAGGACCTGTCCAGCTATACAACCCTTATGGTGATGGGCGTGAGACTGGCCACTTGGAACCAGATCCTCGACCCTTGGGTCTATATTCTGCTGCGGCGCACCGTCCTCCGAAAAATCTACCTCATTGCTAAGTGCCAGGCGGGTCTCAGGGGTAATATTTTTGGTCGCTGGGAGCCCACGTCCTTTGCCAGCTCAGAGAAGAACGAAGTCAACCAAGTCTGAGCCGAGAGGGAGACTGATGTAGTACGCTGACCTGTGCTGTACTGTGTCACACATTAGACTAAGAGTGCCAGGGTTTTTCTTTTTTTAAAGTAGCGCTCTACACAGAAGCAGGTGGAAGGAAGAAACTTTGTGTGATCTGTGATGGCAGAGTTGATCAGATTAGACCTGCAGTTTGACATTTCTGGGCTGGTCCACTTTAGAAATGTTTAATGGATACAATCCAAATATCTATTTCATATTCCTTTTAATTAACCAGTGAGTTCATTTTTTGATCTTACTAATGGAAGCTAGCTAATTGCTGTGATTTTGCACAAGTATCCTAAATCTTCTACTGTTTACTAATAAGTGAGCTTTTCATATTGCATATATCTTATGCAGACTGCATCATCCATGTAAACCTCATAATGGCAAATTGGTAGAGATGTATATGTGACAATATGTGAACATATTCTGTCCCGAGAATAACAAGGTTTGTATGAGTGATACATTTAGTTGGTTTTATTTTGCAGTGTTAAAGGCAAAAGAAAAAACCCAGTGACTTGCATGTGGAAGAACTGAGATGTATCGTTAAAACCATCAGAGGGAGCTCCAGAATAAACCCATAAATATCTGAGTGTATACGTAATGTTAAGTATTCAGCTGAATGTATTTCATTAAGGAAGGAAGGTTCAGTTACTGTGGAGTTTATGGATGTATAAGTATGCTTAAATATGCTGTGTTTATACAGTGCTTTATGTTAAATAATGTAAGATTTTATAAGTTAATACTTGAATTGTACCCTCAATTTACTGAGGACATGTAAAGAATGTAAATAAAGCAATGCAATGTGACATATAGTCTTCACTTCGATGATTTTCCAAAAAAAAAGGTTAAATTGGATTGCTGAACCCAAAACACAGATTTATATTATTACAAATTACGCAATTTTCCAACTACACAACTGTATGCAGTGTATTATATCTATAAATATCATCCTTCTCAACACAAGCCCCTTGTGTTGAGAAGGATGATATTTATAGATATAATACACTGCATACAGTTGTGTAGTTGGAAAATTGCGTAATTTGTAATAATATAAATCTGTGTTTTGGGTTCAGCAATCCAATTTAACAGCCAATTTTGACTTTTCTTAAAGTAACACAGAATATACAAATTTTTCACTAAATTTGTTTTTGTACATAGAGTTTTCCAGGTTAAATTTGACACATATTTATTTAAAAAAAAAAAAAAAAAAAAAAAAGATAATTAACAAAATCACCTTTCAAATTTGTTGCTGCATTCTTCACATTCAATATAAATATATATATAAATAATTATGGCTGACATCTCCTGTTTTATGTAACATAGGAACATAATATAGAGTAACTGAATGTTTTGTAGGTGTATGATGCCATTTGGGTGGCTTAAGAGTGGCTGGAACAAGCCAAATCTAACAGAGCCCTAATATGTAGTGATTCAGCATCTGCTGTGTACAGCCTAAAGCTAGGTACATCCAGTAATCACCAAGACCCACATAAAACAAGGCACTGTGGTCACACTGATTTGGGTTCATGTGCACATGGGCATTGTGGCTAATGAGAGAGAAACAAGCTGTTAAATAAAAGAAAACAGACAGGAATCTGAGGGAAAGGGAGTTACATGGAAGAAAATCAATAAAGAGTGGCAGCAGCAGCAGTGGGAGACTAGAGGAAGATGACTACATGCAGACTGTGTGTTGAGAGAAACGGGGGAGGAAATAGAAAAGAGGTAATCGAGAAAAGTGATCAGGAGCCTCCGATGTCACATGCTGAACAGTTTATTGAAGCTTGATCAAGGAGGATGGAGAAGAAGCCAATACGTCAGTTAAGTGCATGATGCCATGTCTATTCTGAAGACTCACCTCGTGTGGTCAGACTTTAAACCCCCACAAGAGCTGCCAAAAAAAAAAGGCAGAATCAGTCCATTGGTTAGTTAGATGTAAATAAGGGAGTTCAGTCCGGTGCCACTGCTATCTGCTTACACAACCACATGCAGTCTAAAGACACATACAGTCGTCTCCCTCCAACCTCGGTTACCAGCAATGCTACCCAGCGTCTATCTGACCTCGTTCTGTTATCTCCGACCACCCCACACAGCTGCTCTGTGTCTGGGATAGAGGAGACAGTGTCTTGATATTTATTCTGACCCCAAAACATATGCTTGACTCTGTGAAACTAAAATACCAACCTTTAAAGGTCAGCAATAACAGACTAAGAATAAGACACAGCAACCTGAACATGACTCTATAGGGAAGTATCAAACTGGACTTTATGAACATTGTCAGGTACCATAAACAGTAGAACACGTACCTGTTAAAACCAAAAGATGGCAGTAATGCAACACCGAGGATACAAGCTGCCGTTAAACCCCCAAACAAGAAGACGAAGAAGAAGGCGACGTCATCTGAAAGCGACTCTTCATTGGTTGACAGCAGCGACAAATAAGGTAGCAACGTTAGCGCGAAAAGGTCGAAAGGCTACAGCTGTTTGTTCACTCGTTGACTAAGGTGAGCACTACATGCAAAAACGAGTCTGCAGCAAAGTGACTCAGAAGTCAGCGAAAATCTCTCAAAGACCCTTAACGTTAGCCTGCTGTCTTAATAGCAAGTGTGCAGCAATGCTACAAGCATTAGCTACCGAGCTAACGTGCTGTTTGTCGCAGTATCTTCATTACACAGTATTCAAATGAATTACTCGTTATTACAACCGATTACCACCCGACTAAATGAAGTGTTTTTCCCTGGTAAAACAGGAGGTAGCTTCAGCCCGGTGGTCGTGTCAGCATGGCGGCCGCAGCATCGCCAATGTGGGATGAGCACCAGGCGTATGAGGAGCTGCTGTACTGGGACAGCCTGATACAACAGGGCCACCGCCTCCTCCCGCATGACTTTGATAGGTACACATAGATGGTTGTAGTGATACTGTGATAAAGGCAACGTTGTTGTATTTATATGGGACATTACAAGTAAACTCAATGTGCAGTGCTTTACATGAACTTGCAGCACCAATCAAAAGTCTGGATACACCTGCTCATTCATAGCTTTATTTATTTATTTTTTTTACTATTATCTGCACAGTAGAACAATACGGAGGGCATCACAACTATAAAATAACACATACAGAATTATCTAGTAAAAAGTGTAAATTAATAAATAATATATAATAATAATAAATTATTCAAAGTGGCAGAGTTGTTGATCATTTTATCTGCAGGTGCATCACTAAGAGCAACCCCCACTGACTTGTCATCCGATACAAAACTATAACACCTAATAATGTAGTAAACAAAATATTTCAAGTTCCTCAAAGTAGCCATTGTTTGCACACTATATGCAGTTATGTTAAGTCAGTTAACAGGTTGTTAAAAGTTAATTGGCCTCCTTAATGTGTTTGAAACCATCACTTGTGATGTGTTTAGGTATTCTTGGTATACTCATATATTATTGGTATATACTACAGTAGTAATCCGTATTATGTAAACAACTGCTCAACTAAGTAAAGAGAAACAACAGTCCGTCATTACAAGACATGAAGGTCAGTTAATCTGGAAAATTTCAAGAACTTCATCAATGTAATCTCAACATAAACTGATCTGGATATTTGACCAAGAAGGAGAGTGATGGAGCTGCATCAGATGACCTGGTCTCCACAATTAACTGACCTAAACTCAAGTTGGCCCACAGAGTGAAGGAAAGGCAACCATCCTTCAAGATGCAAAAAGTGTCATCAAAGCAACAGAAGCTACATTGAGGAATCAAAAATATGAAAGATAATTTGGTTTGTTTAACACTTTTTTCTTTACATGATTTCATATCCGTTATTTAGTTTTGATATGTTCAGTATTGTTCTACAATGTAGAGAATAATAGAAAAAAAAAGGAAAGCAATTAAATGAGAAGAAAAATATGTCCAAACTTCTGACAAAAATAATCACATTCTCAGCAATAACTTTTTCATTTGGCTCTAAATGATGCATTGTGGCATTTGTGACAGTGTTGCTCTATATGGAGAGTGAGCATAGTAATCCAATAGCAGGTTTGAACAGAGACAGTAACACTTTGTGCTGAAATCACTTGTGTAGGATTACATGCTAAAGCACAGCATATCAAGCCTTATTGGATCTTAGTAACTTTTCAAAGTGTCAGTGAAGAATTGTCATCTAACTTGGCATTCACCAAATGACTTGGAGCTCTTAGGAAGCCGTCATCGTCATTTTGTCATTTCCTCCCTGCAGGTACGAGGAGCTGCGTTATTGGTATGACTGCCTGTGCTACGAGGAGGAGCTGAGACAGTACCATGACTACATCGCTGCGATTGAAGAGATTGAGGATAAACGGCATCATGAGGTTCCTCTTTCACCTGCTTGTCAAATTTAGTTTGAGTCATTTAAACCGCTTCCGCATTAAGAATAAACATGTAGTGTTTTCCATCACCATTTTATTTCCTTTTGTACTTTGAACAATGGCTTTTCCTCTTGGACGAAAATTGCATCTGGTGCATGTGTTTTTTTTCCCTTTTAAATCATGCACTTCTTAATGTTACAGCTAATGTTTTACCACTGAGGTATTTGATTACTTGCTTGTTGTAAATCACTTGAATACATCAAAGCAGTAAATAAGTCAATGTATAATGCTTTCAATGAATGCTAATAATTTATTTATCTTATAATGATTTTAAATTATTTGGTTGCGTGATTACATTATTGACAAAAGATACATTTGCTCTCGGCAGCACTATGTTGTTCTTTTCTCAAACATAAACAATCCTTTTTTTTCTGATTTTCAAATTAAGGAACCTGCAGCCTTCCAGGTACACTCACCATATGATCGCCATGTGATGGCCAAACACTCAGAAGTGTATCCTTCTCCAGAGGAGCTGGAGGCAGTGCAGACGATCGTCTCCCATGTGGAGAGTGCTCTAAAGACTGTGTCCGACCAGATGGATATCCCCAAAGATGGCAGTGAAAGTACAGAAACAAGAAAGTAAGCAAAGCGTCCAAATGGGCAATTGGGTTGTGATTTAAAGGAGACCAAATGGCTTTTAAAATCATTTTAAGACTTTGATATAAATGACTAAATAGTTCTTTTTTCCTTTTCTCCCCTGTCACCATACCAGTAGTGATTCACAAGAGCGTGTCCTGCGTGGTGTTATGAGGGTGGGCCTGGTGGCCAAAGGACTGTTGCTAAAGGGAGACAAGGACCTAGAACTGGTGCTGCTTTGCTCCAATAAGCCTACAATCACCCTGCTTAATCAAGTGGCTGAAAAACTAATTACCCAGTTAGAGGTACAACTGAGCCCGTAAAGTTGTGTTATTTTAATTTTCCATATTATTCATATTAATAGTCGTCTTTGCCCTGTTAACTTTTTGTGCCTCTCTGTTTTAGACTTTATCAGCTGGGACATACACAGTAAGCCAGCATCCGGTAGATGCAGCCATTATTGTAAAAGGCACCATGGAGTCGATCCTGACTCTCACTATCCACCTTACATCGCCTCTTGTCAGGACAGAGCAAGAGAGTAAAGCTGCAGAAGAAGAAGGAGGTGCGTATGTTGATCAAACCTCAAATATATGCTACGTCAGGCCTGATCAGTGTGTTCTTCAGTGTGCAGACCCTGTACTGCTCCACTGAACTGTAACTGGGTTCTGACAATTAAAACTCCACACAAGTTCATCTCATCAGAAAAAGTGGAGCTTGTACAGTGACTGTGTCAGACCGATGCCAGTGAACAACCAAGGAATGTTGGCTCTTCACTCGCTCGAGAGTCCTGTCGGCGTTTGTTGACAAACTGGCGTTTGCCAGCACTACACTTTATGTGTAGTCGTTGATCCATTCTGCACATGTTGTTGGTAAAAATGCCTCAATCATAAAAACAACTTTGTTTATTCTTGCTGAATTGTTTTCATGTTTTGAAATGAAGGCTTTTCAAGAATAACAAGTTAAAGCGCGCATTGCATGTCCTTGATGCTGAAGATGTACATTTAGCGCCAGCTGCAGCAAAACTGATCAACAATGAGGACACTTCTTTGACTTCTCTTGGGAGAATTTAAACCTCCCCCGGACAGATGAAATCAAATTAGAAATGATTGTTTGTATGTGAATGTGTTGGTTTGTGGACTGTCAATAGTGCATCTGTGTTACTGAGCATGAGCTGTGTTTACATGGGAGTCTAAAGTTACAGTGAAGGTCAGGGGGAGTTTTCTCAAGCCCCACATACAGAACCATACCACTCACAGTGCAGTATTAGACCATTTACTACACTGCACACTGGGGCTGCACAGTTAAAATCACATAATAATAGTGATAATATGATTCAGACTTGATACAGTCTTAACACTTTGTGTATCCATGGTCTGCTCTGCTGCATCAAATCAAGCGTTCCCTCTTCATGGGTAAAATGTCTGAACAGTCAGTTGTTTGTTATGAGCCGACAGATTTATGTGTCTCTGCTTCCCAAATATGAGAGCATGAGAGCGTTTTCACTAGAAAACTGTCGTTTAACTGCGTTTTAGATTAATATTCTTTCATTACATGCTGTGGTGGCTTTATTAGTATTATTGAATAAAGTTTTATTTGTTGGTACATATAGCTTTAAAAAAAATTTAAGACTCTGAAGTTTGATTTAATATAATTCAGTACAACATAAATGTGACGGCAAGCTTCTGTTGGTGTGAAATGTGCACTTTAACTTTTTTTTTTTTACAACAGTGGATGAATAGTGCTGATACCTATGTTTACACAATTCAAAATAATAGTAATTATAACATTAACCGTCATCATGCAGCCCTCCTCCAGTCATACTTACCGCTGAGTATCTGATTTTCAGTTCATATTCTGTCTTGTCCCTCATGTAGCTGTTTATTTTGGTAGTATAACAATCAACTTGCAGAGACTTAAAACTTGTCAGGGAATACGCTGGATAAATTGTACATGTAGTGTAGAAAATGAGCTAAAACCTGCATAAAGCTGGTATGGCCCGCTGTGTTACCAATAATACGTAAGGCCTCTTCTCAATTTGCGTCCTCATCAGTTTTGCTGCAGAGTGGAGCAGACGTGAAGGTTCTCTTAATGCTTGTGATTCACAACTGATTGCCTTCTAGTTTGTCAAGTTTTTTAGGAACGCTGGACCTTTGACCAACTGGACACACTGTCTCAGAAGGGAGGAAAAGCAGCAAACCCAAGCTGAGAGGCTGAGGGAAGGGGGTGACCAGGCACACAAATAAACAACATGCTATGTAATGTTGTAAATACTGATGTGCGGTTAATTATTGCCGTGTGAGTCTTTTAATATCTACTACTTTCACACACTGGGAAAGTTAGCTGGGATCCGTAACAGGTGACCATTACCGAACCAAATATTTACTCATGAGGTATTTTGGGACCCCCTTTCCCTGCTGCTGCTGGTTTGTGGAGAGCTGCTACTCCCTGAGCTGCAAGACAGAGCCCACCCCCTTGGTCAAACTGTACCTTTTCTTCTAACCCCACCTCGTCAATAGAAACGCGAACAGTCATCGATCCGCCGGACGTTCTGGACAGGCAGAAATGTCTAACTGCCTTGGCGTCTCTCCGCCACGCCAAGTGGTTCCAGGTTTGCATTCACGTCCTTATTTGTACAATAAGGTTGAACTGTTTCTTTGAATGATCTCTTTTTTTTTTTCTCTCCAATTAGAGAGAATAACAAATTTAAACTGTGCTCTCAGTTATTAGTTCCTAATCTTAAAAAAAAGTGACCTGCTGATCCATACCGATGACAGAATCAGATCGGTCATTGGTATCCACCAGCATATAAACGTTGCATTAGTGCTCTTGATGACATATGATTTCATTTTTCAAATTGTCATCTATCAGACTGAGCTGTCTCGATTTCAGCACCACTGCTGTCGTGAGTGAGTGTTTTGCTTTGATCACAACAGACAGTGCATATATTAGTCTTAATAGTTGTTGATTTGGAGATGACTCAGTCGTTCTGACCTTCCTGTGCTGTTCTGTTTTTCGGAGTCGTTTTGTGGAAACCCAGAAAGCACAGGGTGCAGGTGACGTCAGAGCCTGCAGCGCCTCCTAACTGAACTAGCTTTTGTTTGTGTCTCCAGGCCAAAGTCAACGACCTGAGCTCTGCCGTCGTCGTGATCCGGGTCATGAGGGACTTGTGTAACCGCGTTCCTACCTGGACGGCACTCTCAGGATGGGTGAGAAAACCGCTGTCACACTCTGATGTAGTTGTGTTTAAACCAGCCTGAAGTATAACTTCTCCTTCCTAGCTCGGTGCTCAAAACTAAGTGTTTTTTTTTCTCCTCCTTAATTAGTGTCTATACTCTGGTTCTGTACTCTTATCTGCACATAGCCTCTTGAGCTGCTGGTAGAGAAGGCCATTGGTACATCTGAGAGGCCAATGGGAGCAGGCGAGTCTCTCCGCAGGGTTTTAGAGTGTGTTGCCTCTGGAATCCTCTTGGAAGGTGAGCTTTGAACATTTAATTTAATTGTCAGTCAGCATGAGCATTCATACACTGGCATAACATTATTATCCTAATATTTAACTTTATCTGTGCTAAGACGGCCCCGGAATTAAAGATCCGTGTGAGAAAGAAGCTGTCGATGCCACAGCAGACCTAACCGTGCAGCAGCGGGAAGACATCACGCAGAGTGCTCAGGTAATAACAAGGCTGCTAATACATGCAAGCACACGCACACATTATTAAACCCTGAAAACAGTCACTAACATTTATGTTTTCCCTAGTTTGCCTTGAGGCTATGTGCATTCGGACAGATGCACAAAGTGTTGGGGAGAGACTTAAAGCCTATAAAACCACGGAAAGGACTGGGTGCCGGCGGAAGAGGCAGCATAGGTACCTGTTGATCCATGTCCTGTCCCTTTTTAATGTAGTTCAGGTATCATTTAACATTTCCATGAGAGAATCTGGTCTAAGGCTTTTTTTTTTCCTGTTATTCAATGTAGCCCAGATAGCACCTGCTGGACACTTCAACCTGCCAACTAAGAGGCCTTACGCAGAGGTGGAGAAAGGAGAGGAAGAGCCTCAACTCAACAGCAAACAGAGGAAGTTTCTCAAGTTCCAGAAGCGCTTTCAAAGGAAATCATGTTAGTAATAAATATGTCAGAGTCTTTTAAACTACTGTTAAACTGTTATTTAAAGGACAGCTACCTGTGTAATTTGAACCATGAACCTGAATGTCAACAAAGCAGAACAAAACATCACTGAGCTGCCTCCATGTTTCACGGTAGGCATTGTGTTAATTTCTTTAAAGGCTTCATTTTGTCTTGTGCAGATATTCTCCCAGGAGGCTCATCAACATGCATTTTGGCAGTCGTGCTCTTTTGTGTCTCTCTCTTAGAAATGGCATCTTCCTGGGTCTTCTACCATTGAGTCCATTTTCATTCAGATGGCAACAGATGGTGTAACTTGAAACTATTGTATCTTGAACTTGAAGATCAGTTTGGATCTGTATTGACGTTTTCCCTTGTTCTTTCTTGACCATTTGAGCAATTCTTATGTTCAGTCTCAGACCAATCCTCCTCTTGCGACCACGTCCAGAGATGTTGGCTCGAGTCCTACGGGCCTTAAACGTCTTAATAATATTGGCAACACTGGTCACAGGAACATCAAGCTCTTTGAAGATGGTTTTGTAACCTTTCCGTTGAGCATACTTTTATATTTACCTTTTTCCTAATCTGTTCAGACCGCTCTCTACTTTGATGATGCACACAGTGGCGTAAAACAGCAGAGTGAGTCATTTTAAAAGTGGCTACATGAGTGATTATAAGACTGAAAGCACCTGTGACTCTAATTAAACACAATAGTCTGCTTAATCACTACATATCAATTATTTCTTATAGCTTCTAAAGGGTAACAATAGTTTTGTCGAAACTATTTTACAATGTCTTTGTAGAATAAGCAAGCATTAATTTATTTATGCATTAATATTTCTCTCTGTGTTTCTCTGTTCCTTTTCTTGTAGTGACCGATGATTTCAGCATGAATGCTGTGATGCGTCTCAACCAGTACAGGCCGGGCCTGGACTACCGACTCACTTCTCAGACTGGACCAGTCCATGAGCCGGTCTTCACAATGGCTGTGGACTTAAATGGAAAGACGTATGAGGCCATGGGGCCCTCTAAACGAGCTGCCAAGCTTAATGTAGCCACTAAGGCAAGACTCTTGTTAATTTTTTTAATTTGTCTAATGGTAAACTCGTCTTAAACATCCACCCAACCAAGCCCACTTGGGCATGAGAATGAAGTAAGAGGTTTTTTGTTTTTTTGTTTTGTTTTTTTTCCTAATCACAGGTTCTGCAGGATCTTGGTCTTCCAACAGGGTCAGAATCCAAGCCAGAATCCGTTTGTGAAATTGAGGAAAACCAGGAAGCAGGAAAAGCTGCTACTCCGGCCTCTACTACATCAGAAGATGTGTGTACCTGAGCACCTCCCTTGAACAGTGTACTCAGAAGCCTCACAGTTTTGACCCTAGGAGGCTGAAATTGTATTTATCACATATATTTAACAGCTGCTGTTTATCCACTTGTTATGAACAGAGTGGGCAAGGTCCTATCTTGACCAAAAACGGGAAGAACCCTGTGATGGAGCTAAATGAGAAACGCCGTAGCCTGAAGTATGAGCTGTCTGCAGAAACGGGCGGCTCGCATGAAAAGTGCTTTGTCATGGAGGTGAGTCAGCAGTATCACACAAACATGTGATTTTGTTTTGTCTTTAAGGGAAACAAATCTGTGCCTGTCGTTTTGTGTTTTTGGTTTTTTTTCTCTTCTTTTGCTTTCCAAGTTTAAAGTGTACATTAGAACTAAGCTGTTGAACCCTGCAGATTGATGCGATTTCCTCTTTCCTGTCTTTGAGGTGGAAGTTGATGGGCAGAAGTTCAAAGGGAGGGGCTCTAACAAGAAGGAGGCAAAGGCCTACGCTGCGCTCGCTGCTCTGGAGAAGCTGTTCCCCGAGGACAGTGGCATGTCAAACACTATTAAAAACACTTCAAAGAAGAAGGTCACCTACACTGACATGGTAATCTATCGAGTTAAAAGTCCTCAAAATTGTACGACTGGAGTTGAACTGATTTTGAAGACACTAACATTTCAGGACACTGTTCATGAATCAGAAAAGAACAATGTTTTTGAAATAATAGTAACAGCACCGCTAAAGGAGGAAGAACTGAAATTACTACATATATGCTAATTTAATTTAATTTTAAAAAAAAACAAAAAAAACACACACTGCATGTGTATAATCTATTCAATCTCCTTCTGCTTCCACAGCACATCCCAGGGTTCGGTACTATACGTGGGATTCCTTCAGACTCTGGATCCCGTGGCTGGGGTCCCGGCAGGGGTCGAGGCAGGGGCCGAGGCAAACCGTTTCCCTCAGGACCCAGCTATAACAAGAGTGAGAAGTTTTCCACTGTTACCCGGTTGCTGGTCTACTCTTACAACAAGTGCATAGGATCGTTAAATACAGTTCATAACATAAAAGGAAATTAACTAAATAGTAATTTCTTTCCTTCATTTTAAAAGCTAACTACAGCTATGAGAGCAGCACTGGCACAGGCTATCGTAAGTACATACTGCTTGTCTCCGTGCAGCCTGACTTTAGATTGTTGTGGTGTTGTACACTTACTGTATGTCCCTTATAACAACTTGATTCATCTGTAGTCACTCTGCTAGAAAATAGCAAAAGTCAACATTTTATAGTGCATCTGTTGAATGTTATACTGGCTTCTCTTTATTGAAATGTGTTTGTTTTAGTTTGTACCAAACACGTTTTTTTTTTCTGTTCAGATAAACTGTACGGTACCAACACACCGAGCACCAAAAGCACCGGCTCCAGCAGCTCAGGCAGCAACGTTGGCTATGGCACCTTTTTCCCCGAGAGCAGCGCCACCTACTCCTCCCCGCCCGTCTCCTGCTCCGACTCCAGCACCACAAAGGGAGGAAGCTACCAGTCGATGCCTCCTCCTGCTGATCAGGAGAGTCCCTACAGCTATGGTTATGGAGATGAAAAGAAGAAGATGCTTACCCAAAATCAGAATGACAGTCAGGGAGGAGACTACTCTATGTACAGCACAGCTTACCCCAGCTCAGTGACGGGGGGCCAAGTTTATAATCATTATGGTGAGTAAAGCCGTAGCAAGTCTACTGATTTATTTATTAATTTCAAATAAAGCTGAACTGCTCTCCTTGTCTTGTTACAATAATGTATCATAAGAGGAAATTATATGCATAAAGGAAATCACTCCTCCTCTTTGATGTCCCTCCACAGGCTGGGGAAACCTGTCGCCCTGGGAGAATCAGCAAGGGTACGGCACATCATACCAGAGCTTCGGAGGACAGAACCAGGGCTCATACTCTGGTTACTAATTATTAGTCATCACACCATGTCTGTCTGGCCTCAGTATGACATCTTCTGACTCTTCTCAAATCTCTGATTGTTCACCTATGATGATGATCTCGGGATACCACTTCTGAAAATAGCTTATGTTGTCTCTAAAACTGGAATTTTGCTGTTTTCGTTTCATCACTCTTCACCTCACGTAGTTCTTCTACATCAGGTGAAGCAAATATAGGTCAAAAACAGTCCTTGTTTCTTTTAACTGCAACACCCCTTGTGTCCATTTTGACATGAATGTAAAAAAAAAACATACCTGGTTTAATAATTATGTCTTGTTTCTGAAGGTATTATTTAATTTGGTGTACTGGTTCTGTATAAGTTTATGGTTTGGATGTAAAGATGCTTGTAGTTTGGAACTGAGAGTTTATTATTTTGTCTCACATAAGCTCTAAACTTTATTGTAAAATAAATTACTAATTATTTTAGAGCAAAGTCTCAGACTATCAGTTTGCTAATTAACAGATAAGTACAAAGTTCTTAATTTGGGAAGATGTTAGAGCTTCTTAGTTGCTGTGATGGATGAAGGTCAACTTGAGCTTCCCTTAAAAATACTAAACATATTTGTCACATCAGTGTTTCCAGCAACATTTTGCAACACCCACAAATGCTGCCAGCGGTTTCTGCACTGCATGCAAACACTTCACAGTATCAGCCAGCTTTGCATGGATGGTCTATATGTCTGGCTATGTGGCTAGCAAAGATGAAATAAAGCCCCATTGACCTTTCGGGGGAAATGAGGTCACTGTAGCTACAAAAGCACTTTAGGCTATGTGGAGAGAAGTTGAGGAGAGCACACAAATAGAGTAAAACAACAAATGGAAAGTGAAAAACAAGTTATGATTTTAAAAAAAAAATGCTTCAGCAGAAACCTGTGTCCTCACTTGTCCCTAGTATACATCAAGCTCCAAAAACACTAGACCCCACACTTATAAATGCTATATGATAGCATCTTTCATTTTATCCTCTCCGCTCAATTAACAACCACATATTTTAAAACCCACACCCCAAGTAGGCTTTCTTTTGTAAATTTGCTCACAATGATCTAGAAACTGTCAGTGAGCTTGAAAGTGACCGAGGAACCAAAGTTTGATAAGACAAAAACGCAAAACTGTTCTGTATTCTGTGAAACTATAAATTCAACAACGATCAACCATTTATCATGCTTTATGGTCATCATTAAGCCATGCTAGGCTACATTTCTTATTCCAAAATTATCCAAAGAAGATAAACAGGAAAAAACAGTGAATAACACTGAAGTGGAAAAAATGGAGTCTGGACACCAGCTATAATAACCATCGCACATCACATGTGGCCCAGATGACCCTCCAGTTCCAAGACTGAGTCAGGGTGTGAGCAATAATCATGCCTCTGCGGCGTGGCCCGGGACTGGTCCTCCTCCTCCTCCTGTGGCTCCTTCTACTTCAGGCACAGCTGATAAAAGGCAGGCGGGCAGAAAGAGGACAAAGAGTGTCCCGTCAGATCATACTGAGCACACCTCGCTGATTATCAGCTGTGAGTGTTTTTATCTTTGAGCTCTGACATTACTATCTCTGCATACTGGCATCTACCTACCTACTCTTGACACATGCAAGTTGTTTTTGTTTTTTGTTTTTTTCCTGTCAGCAAGATTTGTTTTTTGTTGTTTTTTTTGATAGGAGAGGCGGTGGGTGGTGGTATGTTAGATACTGCTTTGCTTTTGTTTTCTGCTGAGACTGATGAAGGTCATTCGATATTTAAAAGAAACAGAGATGCACAGTCTTGTCTTCACATGCTGTGATATGCTTTGATAGATGTGAAATCGTGACCTCTGACCCTCACGGACTCAGGCCTCATGGCTGCTTTGATTAGCTTCTATTAGCTCCAGCTGGGATGTGTCAGCTTCAGGCTCTGGCCAATCACAAGTCACCCTTAGACATAAAATCAAGAGATCATGCGGTGCGGTAGGATGGGAAAGTAGTGGAAGCATAGGCGTGCAGGCAGGCATGCATGGTTAGGGCTCGCTTTGGTTTTCTTTGCTTCTGCATGTGTTGACTTTCAGTTTTGTTCATGGCTGACATGTCTCGCTTTCTGCTTGATATGTGTTTAGTTCTGCCTCTGACTGATCTTTTCTTGTTCTTTCTTTAAAGATGGCACTCACTCTGGTATCCATCTTGATCGCTGCCATCCCTGTGGCCTACTGCTATCCTACTGCCTTCCAAGACCTGGAGGAAGGTAGAAGTAAGTGTCACCTACCTGTAAAACAACTTATTTCAGTTTCTTTGGTCTTGATCTTAAGATGTTTTATCTTCTGTGTCCCTGACAGCAAACAGATCCTCCATTAAGTTCTTGGCTTTAGGAGATTGGGGCGGTGTGCCTTATCCCCCCTACAACACTGCTGTACAGAAGGCTACTGCTCAAGAAATGAGCAAAGTAGCGGAGCAGATGGGAGCTGACTTTGTTCTGGCCCTTGGCGACAACTTCTACTACAAAGGTGTTGACAGCATGGATTCTCCTAGATTTAAGGTCAGTGAAGTAAACTTGTGATTATATTGTGCACTGATTAATTTTTGAAAACCCGAGAATATTATTTTGGCGATAACCTTGACTTTTATCTGCTGAATCTTGCAATCAGGATACCTTTGAGTCTGTGTACACAGCGAAGTCTCTAAAGATCCCATGGTACGCACTCGCTGGCAATCATGACCATGCAGGGAACGTCAAAGCCCAGATTGACTACAGCAAGAAGTCTGATAGATGGTAATGGTGCTGTAATCAAGACCTTCTCCTCATCACTGAGATCCTTGTTGTCTGTAGTGTGACTATACGTGTCGCTTGCTCTGTTTATAATCTTAGGAACTTTCCTTCTTACTATTACGAGCTGAACTTCCGCATCCCCAACACTCACAAGACTCTGACCATCATCATGCTCGACACAATCATGCTGTGTGGTAACTCTAACGACTATGTGGATGAGAAGCCCAGAGGCCCCCTGCGTGCAGTGGATGCCAACCGTCAGCTGACCTGGCTGCAGGAGAGGATTGCTCGGTCCAAGGCTGACTTCCTTCTGGTGGCGGGACACTACCCTGTGTGGTCCGTGTCTGAGCACGGGCCCACTGAGTGCCTGCTGCAAAGGCTTCATCCTCTACTGATTAAATACAAGGCGACTGCCTACTTCTGCGGCCATGACCACAATCTGCAGGTTGGCTCATGTTAATGTTATATGTATAAATGTGTAAGGATTATTATTTTTTTTTTTATAAAAATGAAACATGTCTTTGATCCCTACAGTACCTTGAAGAGTCGGGTGTGGGCTACGTGGTGAGCGGTGCTGGAAACTTCTTGGATCCTGATGTCCGTCACTGGAACCATGTTCCCAAAGGCTCTATCAAGTTCTTCACTGGCCAAGCTTCAACACTGGGAGGCTTCGTCCATGTAGAAGTCACAAAAAGCAAGATGATCATGACCTTCTTCCAGGCTAGAGGCACTTCTCTCTATCGCACTGTCCTCTCCCAGAGGAACTTTGAGTAGACTACAAAACCACAGGACCAGTTGATGCTTGTATACAGTTGGTCTGCAGTGTAGATGGTGAACAATAGTGTCTCTTTTTTTAAACTTTGGTATTAACATTTAATGTTGCATGCATTTTTAAAAGAAATGGTTTTACATGTACATTGTATGAAAAGAATAAATTGTATTTGTAAATGTGGTGTCAGCTTGAGTTTGGCAGTCTTGCGAGTGTGGCACTAGACTACTCGGATGACTACATACAAAATAAGGATGCATTTAAAAGAGACACTTGTGTCACTCTTTTAAAAAGTGACAGATGCATCCGCATATGGTTTTTAGCTAACTTTCCCTTTACAACAAAATTGCTCCACTTCCAGAGAATGAATCCTACTGACTTTGCTCCCTTGACTTTTCCTCTAGCACCACAACATTGACATTGTGTTTTTAATGTCTCAACAACATGCCATTATATTTGATGCACACATTTCCCTTTCATGCCCTTCTCAGGACGAATAGTAATCACTTTGGTTATCTCCATTTTTCATCTATCGCCATCATCAGGTCAAAAGAGCAGTATTGTAGAATTCACTCAATCACTGTTATCTGCAATATTCAAATTTGTAAACAGGTTTGTTTGCAAAATTTAAATGCTGATGTGTTTGGCTGCTGAAGGACAGTAGAGGTAAAGACTTCCACAGTCACTGCTCTTTTGTCCATTACAGAGAACCACCTGGCCCGCCAACAGAGGATTAGGCAGGATGACAGCAGATTGGCAGCGACTGCGTCCAGGATAAACTCAGCCAACCAATGACAATTAACCTGGGAGGGAAGCAGAGACCCAGAACAGGCTGGTTTGGGTTTTCCCCCCCCCTTACTCTGTTCAAAAAAAATTTATATTTATCTAAATGACCCACAAATCCCCCAACAAGCCAGAACACTATGATTTCTTCTATGTAATGTAATACTGTAGATATATTTTTCATATCTTAAACAGATACACAGCATGGCAGCTATAGGGTTACTGATTGTTGGTGTGTGTTGTCCTGATCCAATCAGGGTAATTTACAGTCTGCTGATGTCATGCATCGTCAGACTGAGCTGGACTGACAGAACTGAGTCAATGCCACTAAGAAATCAGTTGAGGTTAAGCTGTCAACTGAGGATAAAGGACAAGTAAGGATCACTTAACACTGACTGACGTAATTCCACTGCAGAGCACCAGAGAGTCTCACCTGATGACCAGATACTTTGTAGAAAAGATGTATGCATGTATGTGGTAATCTGTTGCATTCAGATTCAGGTTGGGAGCAAATAGGGTATAGTTTAAGTACATTACTAAATCCTTAAAAAAGATGCTCGGCAATCTTGTGGAAATATTTTGCCAAAAAAGATACAGAGATAGATATGAAAGATATGAAGACAATGTGCAGCACGGTGTGACTGATGTTGACGCTGCTACTTATCATGCAACATAATGTGATCCATGTTTCTTGTAGTGTTTGCAGTGTTGATTCTGATACTTCAATTCAGATAATAATATAGTTCAGTATATCCTAAATAGAAATTAGTCTCTGCATTTATTCAATGCAATTTTACAGTTTGCACACATCATGTTAGTGCTTTGAGCATTTTTTTCTGCACCCTCAGTCGCAGGTGTAGATGCAATCGATTTTGCAGCCGCATGTTTTATGTTTTATCTCCTGTCACCAAATGTCCAAAAACTGCAGGCCAGTAATCCTGCACTCACATGTTCCACTTCAGCTAATCCTAAAAATGTCTCTGTTGAGCACAAACGAAAGGCTGGTTTCACAAGCAGAGTTTAGACTGCATGTTATGTTCATTTATACTCATGTTGCTCATTATGTCGTCACACCACGTGGAGTTATGTACTGTAGGATGTGTGTAAGTACAACCTGAGCTTTGCTTTGACCTCGCTCACGTCGAAACCAACTGTTCCCACCATAGATACAACACAGGAGTTTTTACATTACACACACACACACACACCTCAGGATAACCTTTTCTAAATCCTGCATCATTTTGGACAGTGAAATTTGAATAACTGTATTTAAAAAACCAGGAAAAAATTTTACATATAATTAAAAACCTGTTAAAAAACTATTAAGAGTTAAGAAAAGGATGATCGTATATTTAAATCACCAAAAAGCGTTTTTTACATTTTTGGTATTTGGTTTGACATTTAAAAATGCTCTACTTAGATTAATAATGTGTGTCTGATCTGGTCACAGAAATGTTCAATGAACTCGAGCTAAATTTCATATACTCCTTTATTGAAAAATTTATGGATATTAACAATAATATTTTTCATTTCAAAGGTTTAACTGCCGGACACCTGATATCTCTACTTTTTCGTAAAGGTATGTTTATATGCATCTGATGCAAATTATAGTTGCAGACTGGACTGTGATTAGCTTCAAAACTACTTTAATATAATGTCATAGAATCAGCTCGTACATACACCCTGTAAGAGTTTAGGTGAGCACAGGACTTCTAGTGTCAAACTCTGCACATTATATGAGTAAAAACTAAACTGTTCAAACTTGAAAATGTTGTTTTCCATGAGGTAGGACGTTGATTTCTTCATTTATTATTAAATCTTTGTAATTAAACGGTTAGTGAGCTTTTAGCTTGAGAAATAACCAGATCACGATCTCTTTATGAATCTTGAGACAGTTTTCTAATGGTGCAAATGAGTTCTCCTTTTCATATATCTGTCTGTCTGCAGTATAAAAGTCCTCCACTCTGCTCCACCTTTTTCTAGCTGAATGTCTTGCACAAATTTCTTGTGAAGGAATTAAAAAAGTTTGCGTCCTCATATCAATGCACTCAGCCACCCACTAACAAACTTGTACAACTGCAGTTACAAATGAATTCTCAACTCTACATCTGACGTGTTGTTGCATGTATCAGCTCATGCATATTAGAGACAATAAATTTGATGACACCCCATCAAGCTTTGTCAATCTCACCATGTAAAACTCCAGGACCAACATCATGCCGACCTCTGACCGGGCCGCCAAATAATCTAAACAGCCAGCTGTCGCACAAGACTCAGTGTTGGCCATCTCTGCACATCAGATCCTCAATCCAATCAATCCTCTCATACAACCAAAATAACAATGCAAGTTTTTTAAGGGTCCCTTCACTCAGATTGGCCTGCTGCTGTCCGATTATCTCATTCCACAGCTCAAAAGTAATAAAAGGACACCATTACAGGCTAAGCTGCTCATCTAAGCTTCTCTCCCTAATCTCCATCCCTTGCTGAATGCAGGCAGTCTGCTTTGCAGATGGAATGAGCAATGTGAACTCAATGAGAATTCCCCCAAATAAAAAATGACCATAATAAAGCCGTTAATTCTTATGTGATGTTTGTGTGGAGAAAGACATGAAGGGTGGGATAATATCCTTTTTAGCTTTGGGCGCGTGTTATATGACTGACTTTTAATATTTCACGATTCTGTGTCTCAGTCAGTCTCCTGCTTAAAATGGACCCTAAAATCTATGTTTTTAGTGTGTTTTTTGATGCCGACAAGCAACTATAGATAAAGCAGTTAAATCCTTAGCACATGCTATTACTATCACACTACAAAGGCCAAAATACCAATCCAAAATAAGATTTCATTTCCTGATTTATTGTGTTCATTTTTAAGTGACCAAAAAATATTAAAGTGGAGACATTCACTCTATATCTGCATCTTACTCTCTGCATACTCGACCTTTCCATGAAAGGTATCTCACAGTCACCCTAAAACGGTCACCTCCACTAATTGAATTAACTCTACCCTATTAGTTAGCAAGTTAGGCCAATCCTCCTAAGGACCAGAAATATACTTAGTATCTGATACCGAGACACAAGCGTTAGCAACGTTTTCACCTTTATTGAACACAAGAATTCAACACAAAGGTCCTTCATCAAATCTCTTCAGGTATTCGCAAACACTATATATTCATAAAATATACTGTATAATACACTTTAGAATCACTGAGTGAAACAGTAAAGCGTTAAGACTAAGACATAAAGAGTTTGACTACATCTGTCATTCACTGAAGTTAAAGACACACATGGCCAACCATAAACTAATACTGTATGTATATATATATATATATGTTATGTTGACTGCTGAGTCTGGCAGGAGGAGAACGGATAGGATGCTGACTTGGCACAAATCCACAGGGGAAAATAACGGTGTGAAGGCCATCCGCTGAACACTCCAGGCTCTGTCTGAGTAAATTTGAGTTTTGTTTCCGTCCTGATCCAGTAAAAAGATCAGTACCAGATATCTCATTGGTCCATAGCTGGCCATTTACTCCAACAAATGTCAATCCATATGTGTAGACTGGCCTCGATAACCACTTGTATGCTTCCTGTCAGATGTGGACAATCAAAAGTCTTAGAGCATCGTCTGTAAATCTCTGCAGGTCATACAGTGTTATTGCATTTGTTACAATTACTGTCTCAGTCACAGAAATATTGTTTAACTTGTTTTCAACAACGCTTTTTGACATTTAACACATGTGAAAAATGTGCTTCACAGATGCAAACACGGAGCTGCTGCTGGTACAGAATTACAAACAAAATGAGTCCACTAAAGAAGAAAAACCAAAGCAAGAGAAGGGAAAAGCAGAAATGTGTGATGTGTATAAACAGAGATCCACCAAAAACTGTCCTGGACTCTTTCCCTTTACGCATCACTCTCCTTCGGGATGGGGTGATTGTAGGAAGGGCTGTTGACGTTGATTGAGCTTGGAAAAAATGAAGGTATGTATGGGATGACCGACATCATAGGGCTGCTCAGTGGGCCCTCGTCGGTGGCCATCATGGGGATGATGACGTCGTCCTGGTCCCACACGTGGAAGGCATTAGGGTGGGAATGGCAGAGGGCAGGCGGCATGTGCAACGGGCTTTTTCTATGCATGTCGCCGTCTTTTTTAATGTCCTCATCGATCGGGCCCAGCAAACAGTCTGCGGATAGATGAATAAGAGGGTTGAGAAGTCTACTGTCTCATAGTCCCTACCACTTTTTGTTTTGGTAAAACACAACATAGGTTTGAGCTCAATTTTTTTTTTTTACAGTGTTCAGAAAAAAGTGCAAAATGCAAATCACCACTACAGTGACTAAAATGTCTATTGTGTTAACAATGTTAATTGATGAATATTTATTAGACATGTAATATATCTCATAATTTAAATATACATTATGGTGTCACATTTCTAACATGGCAAAATCAAAGTGGGCCTGACAATGTGCCTTACATTTACATTTTAATTTTAAAGACAAATAGAAATCACCAACCGACTAGTTTGAGCAGCATGAATAGTACAATATACCAACATTTTGATCACGACATGCAATTCATTTTGAGAGGTGAATCAATGTTTGCATCGCACAGTATCAAACCTATCGATGTGCAAAGCTTTGACAGCATAAAATAACTGTAACAGCTGAGATGAGTCGTCCGCTGCCTCTAACAGACTTGGTTACCTGTTATATCCAGCATGAGGTCTTTGATGAGGTGACCTACAATAGCGTAAGCCACGGCTACCACGACCAGGCCAGCCATCAGGAGGTAAATAACAGATTTAGGAAGCTGGATGAGGTCCCTAGGTGGAGGCTTGTACTCCTTGTACAGAGGCTCCACATTATGAACCAAAAACTGCAATGACTGCCCTCCTTCATCTGTGTAGTTAAAGCTGTCCATATTCATCAAGTGTGTAGTTATTCCACCACATTCACAGTTAATTTTTCCCCCAATTTGATTTATCCACTTGCTGGTGTGTCACTACCTAAAATGCAGAGAGGCACAGTCAAGGTTAATTCTACTGGTTTAGTTACTTTTTAATGTATAAGGAGCTACATTTCTGACCTTTAAATGATAAAAGAAAAATTAGGACAGTGAATACATTTACCCACCTGTCAGGTTTTGGACATTTGGACGTTTGCAGTTCACCAACATGTTTCTACGCAGCGGGTCATGACTTTCATTGGTATCCTGTTGTTATCATTAGTACATCCTCCAGCAAACAGACATCAGGACGTTTCAGGACAGCCTCTGTGTCTCTCTGCTGCGTGCCGTGTCTTCCCTGCTGAAATAATCCAGGCCGTGGGCGGTGACACAGAGAGACAGAGGGAGAGGAAGGGAGCGGATTACACTTCCAATCACAGCAGCGATCAATGAGTCTCTCATCCCATCCCACACAGATTACTTAATCCACAAAGAACAATCTGAGTGCTTTCTCTCCTATGATACTCACACGCATTATACTCCCCCAACACATACACTTACACAAAGAAAAAAAAAGAAATCACACTTTGCTATGAATATCTTAGTTGTTTTGAGTCATAAAAATATATCTTGAAATTACTTTCTGTGAAGGACTCAAATTAAATCCTGTCTGGATTTGTCACTTTGTATCTTTCATTATTATTCATTATTGCTGATCTATTTCCTGTAGTTGGTATTCACATCAATCTTTGTAAAATGGGCTTGTTTCTTCTATTTCTACAACTCAATCCATACAAACAGACACATTTTATGCAATTTCTTTCCACTGAATGCTGGATTCATAGTAGATCAGGTGTACATAATAATGAGGATGGATACTACTGTATGTCAACAAGCAGTGGTGCAAAATAATATGTACATTTACTGAAGTAGCCATACAGCTTTTAGGTGTTTTGTTATTTCCAAAAAGTTTGCACTTTTTACTACATTACATTTGACAGCTTTGTAGATTCAAATTTAAATCCAAAACATAAGAAATGAACGAAATGATGCTGATCTGATACTACCTGAATACTACATTCATACATCAGAAATAATCTAATATTACAAAATTATATTTAAAATAACATAAATTACCTGACCTTTGATATGTCAGTAAATGTGACACTTTTACACGACTTGAAATTGACTATTTCTACAGTGTGATGTTGCTACTTAATTCGTCCACCACTGCCAGCCAGTAAATATTATTATTTTAGCAAGACAAAACAGGCAAACTGATTATTTCCATTTATTCCCCGTTGTAGTAATCTAGCTAACATGATACAATAATCTTAGAAAGGCGATAAATTAATAACCACAAACATTAAAAAAGGAAACCACTTAGCTAAACGTTAGCTAAGGCAGTAGCTAGCAAGATACAGCACTCGGCTAGTAAGTATTAAGATAAATTCACTGATATTGTTGCTCTTAACCAGCAGTACTGTCTTAATAATGTATGTTCATGTGTGTATTTCTGTAACAAGTTGGGATACAATAAGCTATTTGTTTATTAACATACTAATTACATTCTGTGGTTTGCGAGGTCAAAGCTAAAGCTAACATTTTATAGCCAAAGAGGGTTAGCTGAAGCTAAAGACGTCTGTAGTTAGCTGTAAGATTAGTTTATCATCTGGCCAATTCCTCATGGTATTTTAGCTATACTTAGAAACAGTTACTTATGTTTGAAGACGCTTAAATATTTTGTTTTATTAACATTATTTGTATATTTCTGCAGTTCTCCAGTTGTGACTTCCCCCCCTCTGCAGAGTCAAACAGACCAGGATGGACTTTTTCTTTGACAGCCTACCGTCCACCTCTCAGTCCTCTCCTAGCAATGGACATGAAGACTCACAAATGGTAAAGTGTGCAGGCTTATAAAGTGTGTTCTTGAGATCATATTTATTTCAATTTAAGAAATTGAAAAGTCTCTGAATATGTGACAGGTATGTAATATACTGTTAGTAAACAGTATATTTCATTCCCACAAGGTCAGTGCTAGATAAAAAAAAACAATCTTAGTCATTGTTTACAATCTGCCATAGTGCAACTAATGGTGATGGAAAACTTTTTATTTGTCAGGTACAGAGAGAAGACTACGACTTGTCAGGAGAGGAGTCTTTAAGCATGAACATGACTGAGATTCAGGAGCAGGATGCCAGGTATATAATAACCTGTACAGTCCCGTCCACTTACTCATGTCATAGTTCATGTAGCAGCACTGCCTACTTGTCCCAGGATGAACATACCTACACCTGCTTGTATCCACAGCAGCTCAAGCATAGACAACGTCAGCAGAAAAGTGCGAGAACTGGTGGAAAGGATTAACCACAGACGCATCAGTGACCAGAAAGTGATGGACAGCCTTCAGGAGAAGTTAATGGAGAAGGTATTCTCATGTTTTATCTCCTTCTTGTGCATTTCGTGCATGTTGTGTTGTAAGTTGTAAGAAAAAGGTGGCTTTCTATGTCCTCCCCGAGGTGAAAGAGATATGCCAGCAGATGAAGGAGTACATGTACTCAGTCTATGAAGAGAACAGTAATGAGATGCAGGTGAAGCTGCAGGAGTTGTCGGAGGTGCTGAAGAGCTGCAGTAAGCTAAACGATGAGCTGATGGAAGCCTGTCAGGCGCTAGCAAGTCTCAGAGAGGGCCTGGCCATTACCCAGACATGATCATCCCTCACAAACTAGTCAGGTTTCGTTTCTGTTCCTTTATTCTGTGTTCAGAACAGTTAAATTTCCCACATGTTTTGAGTGGATAAGATGACTCTTTTTCTACTTCCACTTCTTCTTCCTGTGTTTCCAGTAATACGCAGTTGACTCTGTCTTTGTTTCTATAACAGTAGTCCAGGCTACAGCTCAAGTTTGCATTTAAAGAACGCAAAAACAAAAGTTGAATCCATGTTTTATTCAATGTTCTGTTGAAGTGTCTGTTGTTTCAGTAAATATGACTAAAATGAACACAATAAATTGAAGTAATTGTCTCTCTATATTTAATTATTATGCCTCATTGTATTTTTTGTACTTGTATTTCAACATAACTTAGGTGCGTCAGTACTTCTATGCAATTCCTCAGATCTACAGTAACTGACATAATGATAACAACGCAAAAGGACAACAGATGAGAATTTTATTTGGGTGCAATTCAGTAGTACAGGATCCGCACATACAACATCTCAGTTACACTCACTCACATCATCCCATTTAAAGCAATTTATTTAAATATTAAATTATCACAAACACACACATCATTTAGAATTTAACAACTTTTACGTGCATAATGTCTGAAGAATGTTTTTACTGTACAAATATCATCTCTCAGTTGGACCCAAAGTATCCTTAGGTTGACCTTAAATGTTTATCCGATAACAAACATCAGTGGTTTAAAAACCACATACAGTAGGTGTAATGAGGTATTTTAGATTTATTCCACCAGTCAGACAAAACACCTCATACAAAGATGATTAAGTGCAACACATACTAATCCGCAACAGGTCACGTGTCTCAGAGGGCAGATGGTAGCAAAGTACTATACGTTTCACCTCAAAACCGCTGAAAACCTTCACTTCCCAACAGTGAAAGCCTGCAGTCCAGTGATGGCTCTGCCCAGGATCAAGGCATGAATATCATGAGTTCCTATAAAAAAACATTTTAAAAAATGAACAATGAAAATTCAAATTTATGAGCATGTTAAGTTTTTTTTAGTAAAAATGTAACAGAAAAACTGGAATAGTTTATTCTTATCTACTATAACTATGCTTTCTTTGATTTAGACCATTAATGGACAGATTATGTTTTTAAAGATCTTAAAAGTCAAAGTAAATCATTGTGTCAACCTGTAATAATCTGTGCGCTGTTGCTCTCTGGTGGTGGACGTACATAACTGCAGTCAATGTTTGAAACTCTTCATGTCCAGTTAACATTAGCTGTTTCCACTGGCGTGTGCCTACCCTCGTATGTGTTGACGGCCTCCAGGTTCATGACGTGACGGATGATGTGGTACTCGTCTGCGATGCCGTTCCCTCCCAGCATGTCTCTGGCTTGTCTTGCGATGTCCAAAGCCTTTCCACAGCTATTCCTCTTCAGCATGGATATCATCTCTGGAGCCGCTCTTATTATGACGAGAACAGACACATTAAAAGAAAACTTTTCGGTTAGCAGAAGAGAGAACAAGTCAAAGTGAAATCTAAAGACATCGAAAATACAACTTACTTCTTCTCATCAATAAGTCTTCCCAGGGCCAGACATGACTGCAGCCCAATCGTGATCTCTGTCAACATGTCCGCCATCTTTTTCTGCATCAGCTGGTTCCTGGCCAGTGGCACCCCAAACTGGATTCTGATTGGAGGACAGAAACAGTTAAAACAGAAATATTACCACTATTTTTCACAAGAATTAGATTTTGTCTAGTATAATGTCACAGTAATAATTTAAATTTAAAAATGACATGACCTGGACCCAGATAAGATTCATAAAACTGATGCATGTACCTGTCCAGAGTGTACTGTCGGGCCGCGTGGAAACAGAATTCAGCAGCTCCCAGAGCTCCCCAGGCGATGCCATACCGGGCATTGTTAAGACAGCCGAAGGGACCCTGGTCACAAAGGTCGGCAACAAAAGAAATACAATAAATTATAATACAGTAACATAAGCGCGGTTTTACTGAAATGAAATGACTCAATTTGGCTTTGATGGAGGTGAAGTTGATCCGAGAGAGCAGCTTCTTACAGCCAGGCCAGAGACGTTGGGCAGCAGGTTCTCCTGGGGAACTTCCACTTCATCCATTAGGATCATGCCAGTGGCGGACGCCCTCAGAGAAAACTTGCCCTCTATCTTGGGGGTAGTGAAACCCTTCATCCCACGCTCCAAGATGAAACCCCGTACCCTGCTATCTTCACACTTAGCCCACACCACTGCAATGTCTGCCACGGGGGAATTTGTGATCCTAATAGAGGAGAGGAAAGAGTGAGTAACAAGAAAACATCACAAGGATGTGTTGAGGTGTTTCATGTAGATCTTGACACCAATTTCACAGGTTCTGTTTTTACTAACCTAATCGATCGTAACACAATCACCAATGAGTCAAATAGTTAGTTCGTTTTTGTACTTTATATACTTAGTGCAGAATATATATTTTTTTCTTTTAATGTTTTCCTGAGTCAAATCTTATAAGCACAAGTTCAATCAGGCTCGCCACCGAACAATCATCCAAAGCAGCATAGTCGAACAGTGCAAATCCTAGACTGCACTTTCACATCTGTATATGTGTTGCTTTGGAAAAACGCGGCATCTTGAAGCTCCGTGTGTGTGTGTCTGTCTACCTACCAGGTCTTGGCTCCACTGATAGAATAGGTAGCACTGGATGGGTTGTACTTGGCCTTGGTCTCCATACCACTGGGATCACTGCCGTGGTTTGGCTCTGTCAAACCAAAACAACCCAGGATTTCTCCGCGAGCTGCAAAGAAAATCATAAATAACACACCAGTTAGATTAGAATAAAGATACAGTAAAACATGCTCATCTCTTGCCCTTGAAATGTCATGTCAATCTGCAGAAAACATCACCCTCACCAAGCCTGGGCAGGTACTTCTCCTTCTGGGCGTCTGTGCCATAAGCATTGATAGGGTGCATGACCAGTGAAGACTGGACACTCATGACAGACCGATACCCGCTGTCCACTCTCTCAACCTCTCTGGCAATCAAACCGTATGCCACATAACTGGTGCCTGCGCAACCGTAACCTGCATGGTAAACAGAAAACAGTCTAAATATCTATAGTAATCCTAACCAGTAAGAAATCCTAGCATGACAAAAAAGCTTGTAGTATTTTAAGGAAGCTGGCAGAGAAAAAGAGATAAGAAGACATAGAAAACACATGTAAAGGCACAGCATTGCACGAATTAGGGTGGGACTATAACTTGAAAAAAAATCAAAATGTCGATATTTTTTTTTGTTTACCTTTGATAGTTGGGCCTAAAACGCCCAACTCTCCCATCTCTGAGACAATCTCACGATGGAAATCTGTAGCGCGGCGCATGGCAGAGAAAAAGAAACAGACAATCAAATATTTATCAGAGAATACACAGTTTTTGTATTGTTTTTAATAGTTTCAACTCATGGAGTGAGTAAAGAGGCAGAACCAGAAAATGAATAATTCTGTGCTATGGTGATTATCTTAATGTAAAGGAGATTTAATACACACCTAAAAAAACAGTGGACTATAGGACATCTAAATCACAAAGCAATATGTTTAGGTTGTTTTACTTACGTTCTGTTCTGTTGGCCATGAGGATGCGGGGCATGAGTTTTTCCTGGCAGTAGTCGCGGAAGGAGTCTCGGATCATGATCTCCTCCTCTGTCAGCTGACCCTCCAGATCCAGAGCATCCCGCCAGCTGAATGGCACTTTGGCTGAAGGTCAAAACATGTACAAACACACACACACACACGTACACACACATACAGTGGTTATGTCACTGTCACTGTTGTAACAGAGTGTGTGTTGAATCTGTGCAGAGCAAATTTTACTTACACGCTTTTGCAGGCTTTTTGACTTCTGCAGCATCTAAAGGAAGAAAAGTTTAAGCGTGTATTATTAGTATTTTTAAGTTCTTTCTGTGTTTCCTACATTCAAGGACTTATGTAATCTTTAGCCTTGTATTTCTTTTTATATATTTAAATGATGAATATAACGTTTAAATCCTACCTTTGTGGAGCGCTGCAGCTGTACACTGGGCTCTGGACGCAGTGACAGCTGCACATTTGTGGGTGTTGGAAAGTAGACGAGTGACACTTCTGAGAGCCATGTGTTTACTGAACATAGGAGGAAAAGAAGAGGAAATATATACATATTACAGTTCTAATATTGTTAATATCTATGACAACAGAGTGTGAGCATATTTCACAAAATATGATACACAGTACAATATCCTGGAAAAAAAAAAAAAAAATTCCCAGCAGGGTTGCAAACAACACAACATTTTGTTTATGAACATTTCTTACAACTGCATTATTATCAGTCATTGCAGGGTAAAGTGTAAAAGTGGGTTTAGATAATGATGTGGCACTGGGTTAGAATAATATGTCTAGTTTTCTCTGCAAGAAAAACTGTAACCTATTTGTAATATTTCCTAATATTTTAGAACAAATTGCCATGTGGTCCTGTTCAGAGCCATTTGACGCACTGCATGTTAATAACCAAACATAAAGTTGTTCATTCAATAATGTAAGAATTTAGAGACATTTTTCTTTTTTAATAAAAACTCGTCCTAAATGTCCAGTTGTACTGTACCTTTAACCCTCTCGGTGATTTTATCCGCTGATCCGATGAGTTTTCGCTTATGTGAGATAAAAGTTGCTTAAGTAATATCTCGCCTGGTGAGACGTCACAGCGAACGTAATGTCAGATATGGGATCCTTTATCCTCCATGACAGGTGAGGCAAAACACACTAAAAGCAATGTGCGGCTCAGAGTTGTGCAACGTGTGGATGTTATGCAACTAACTTTAAACTGCGTGTTTTAGAGGTAAATAAAAAAAGGTTACACATGGAAAGATTTGTCTGTTGGCAAATTCAAAACCGTGTGTCGCGGTTTTAGTTTATTGTCGGTGTTTGAAGCGAATTAGTAACACATTTCCACACTCAAGATGGCGCCTGCGTGTTGCCGTGTGGGGAGGGTGTCGACCGACGCCCTGCCAGGTCATTGGCTGCTAAAATAAGGAGTAAAGTACACACTGTAGCGGTTCAATCCCTGTATGCATCCTTTATAAGTGACACTGCAGGCTGTGGACAATGTGCCAACAACAGTAAGGCTATCATAATATGGCAGGGTTAGGGTTATTTACAATTAATGTGCTAATATTGTGAGGGAAATGGTATGTAGACAATAAAGAAAAGCAAGCAAGGAAACCTTAAGACATTTATACATATCACAACAATATCAAAACATGATAAATGGCCATACAACCTGAAAGAGACCAAATGTTTTAACATGTATTAGTCTCCATAATTTAGTCTAACCTGATGATCTTTAACAATGTAACTGGTCCTATTTTTTTTTATTTTTTTTTTTACCAGATAAATAACTAGTTCATATCAAATCAACAGGCATATTAAATCTCTTCCCATGAAACTCCTGAGAAATGTGTTTCTAGATTATAGTAACGAGTATGCTTATCTATGAGAGAGCCTGCTTCAGAGGTGTCTTTCATGTCATGACTTGTATAGAAAGAAAGAAATATCCTTTTCATCAGAGGTAAGGATACCCTGCTCCAGTGGTCATGTTGTACTAATTAAGTTAAAGTCGCAATACCACACAAACTACATTACAAGTAAAACTACTGCGTTGGAAATTGTGTAAGTTAAAGTACATAAGTATAATCAATCAATCAATCTAAATACACATTCCATTGAAGTAACGGCACAAATGTAGTTGTCACACTCGGGCGCCCTCTGATTGGCTGTAGCAGTTGTCAGTTGCTTGGTAGCGCTCTCTCATTGGTTGCCTCTCCTCGTCTTTAGCCAGGAGAAGCGCTGTGCTCCTGTTTGGTTTGGGATGGTCTCTCTCTCTCTCTCTCTCTCTGTGTGTGTGTGTGTCTGTCTGCTCTGTATAGCTGTAGCTGTAGCACTCGGCGGCTACTGATATTGATGTTTTTTCCCTCGACATTTCCATGGTAACTGTCCTGTCTAACGACTGATCAACAGCCAGGAGCCGAGCTGAGTGTAAAAATGGACCTGGAGGAAAAAAACCCAGACCCTAAATACGGTAAGAAGAGGTTCATGTCGTTTTCTTTGATTTATCTCAAAACGAAGCGAAGAAATGGAAACAATGACTGCAGTGGATGGAAGGGTGTGGACCTCACGGGTCTTATGCAGACCTGGAGACGTTATTCATCCTCTTCAGACAGCTTGTTTTTCCAGAGTTTTCATGTTTAATCCCACAAAATATACATTGGATTAGTCCTTAATGTTTCATTATATGGGGTAACGTGCTGTAAATGGATGGTTGTATTTAAGTAGTTTAACCTATTATAACAGCATGTTATTTGTTTATGGCTTAGTGAAATTTTAATAAGAGTAGGGTAAGTAGATTTCCATCCATTCAAACCATTACATTGGTTTCCTATTTAGGTTATTCTGTTTGTATTTTCTGTTTTGAAAACAGTCCACAAAGCAGGAGCACACAGATGCATGGGTGGTAAGGTTTTTTATTTATTTTTGTTTTTGTTTTTTTTATAACATATGGTTGTTTCATTCATTCATATGCATCAGCCACATAACTAAACATACACACGCATGCACTGCACATATACAAATTGGTTTTATTTAATTACTTTGAGCTGTTGTGTGCACACATAACGGAAAAGGCCATCCTCTATACCAGCCAAACTACATGACTCATTTCTGATTAATAATATATGTCACTGTCACACATGTGTTTTCTCCACCAGCCCGCAGCAGCCTTGCACAGTCTTGTCTGTCTGGGCTTGGTTGTTTGTTCATATGAACTGTTGAGTCATGAGGTTTTCCTACCCAGTGTTATTCCTGCATTAATACCCCTTGTCGGGGCTGGCGCGTGGTAGGATGGCGACAGACAAACCACAGCCATCACCATCTAAGTAACACTAATGCCGACTGCGTGAGTTATTTCCTTCTTTCACAATGTAAGATGCTCCCAACATCACACGACCACAACGTTGAGTGTACATCCACCCCAGTCTATCTGTGGAGCTCCTACTGTGGAGCATTTCCTTGTTGTTTTCCTGTTACCATGTAAACAGCTCTTTTTCCTCGGCTCCCCTCCCCCATGAAGACCAAGAGGTCAAAAACCTTTTCCCTTTTACACTGTAGATAAAGTTTTATACGAAACAGACACACAATACTCGTTCCAGCCCAGCGTATTCTTACACAGCTGATTTTATTAGGAATGCGTGACTTGCGAGCAGGCTCTGCATGGACTGTGTTCAGCTTTGCCTGCTCTTCCCACTCAGCAGACACCAGCCGAGTCAAGAGGCATCCAGTCAATATTAAGCTGGCAAACAGATGCATTACCACACACACACACACACACACTCATAAACACTAGTGCTAAATGTTTTACAAAATGTTTCATTTGGACTTGGGTTTGGGAAAATGAAACTAACTGTTTCTGTGTGATCCAAGCCGTTTCTATGAGGATTAGAGAGAGACGGTGATCTGAGCCAGTGTCTGTCAGTTTAAAATATTTAGGACTTCAAAATGAGACTTTTATGTGTTTCCTCCTCTCCTTTTGTATGTAGGCTAATGACTTCATTAGTGGCTGTCAAAGGGGAGTTTTTTGAAGACAGACAGACAGACAGACAGACAGATAGATAGATAGATAGAATAGTAGTACAGTATCTTCTGCAACTCTGTCAAGTCACATTTATTAATCATCTTTATCTACATGGTCCACGAGGTAGCCAGGGGAGGGTTCATCTGATAACCCCTCTGGGTCCATTAGTAAATCACATCAGTCATGACATCATCACTTCCTTTAAAACACACTCGCGCGCGCACACACACACACACACACACACACACACTCACACTCACACAAACATGACTTGAAAAACATGTCTGATCCTCTTTTTAGCATTTACATTTGTTTTCATTCCATTTTTACAACATTACATTTTTCCCAGTTTGGGATTAATAAAGTATATTTATCTATCTATCTATACCGTTAATGTCAGTGAGGTCTGTCAGATCTTTTTAACTCCATATGGACCTGAATGCAGACTGGGTGTCTGGTCGGCCCTTTGGGTTTTCATAATCGGTGTCTCTGGAGTGTGAATTAAATTTCCTTAAGAACCCAGGCTACCCACATGAGATAGGCTATCATCGTCTACACTTACATGTACGTTTTTTTTTTTTTTAAATCTCATGGACGAGTTGCTACATGTAGCAGATTGCCATCAGTAAACTACTGTCACATTCATTTAGCTAATTACATAAACAAACCAGGCTGTTTACGAGAATCTGGCGGCCTTTACGCAGCAAATCTGCATAATTAGACATTGTTTCATGTTAGAAAACAGTCAAAGAGCTGCCTGTTCCTACAGCCCTAATAAAGCTGTGTCTCTCACATTTGCAGATGGTTTTACCAATGAAAGGCTGATGGAAAATCACTTTCAGTGTTTATCTGCTGCATATTAGCACTTTGTTTTGACACAGGCAGATGTTGTTAGCTTTGGACAGAGCCAGGCTAGCGCTTTCCCACTGTTTCAAGTCTTGATGCTAAGCTAACAGGGTGTTGGTATCAAGCTTCTCATCTAACTTTCAGCAACAGAGCGAATAAATGTTTCTCAAAACTTTAACTTTATTCCTTTAACTCTCAAACATTGATATCACCCTCAAAAATCCAGTATTGGTCTAATACATGTTAAAGAAACTGGATTTCTTAAGAAGAACCAGGTTTTTAAAGTCTATGTAACAGACACGCGTGTGTATTTCTGTCACATGACAGCGGAGGTGGGCACCAGAGAACAAGTAGGACGGCCTTATCTCTCATACTGTTGATGTACAGCTGAGTGCACCGCCTCGTATGTCTCAGATTTGCCCAATTCATCATAACCAAGTCATTGTGCTAAAATGCAAGAAAAATGCCTCAAGAAGTCTTTGTCCATTGTTTAGGAAGTTTATCGTATAGAGTCAGAATTTGAAAGCTCTTTAAGGGGGATTTGGTTAAACAGCTGCAACAGGCAGGAACAGGAAACGCTGTCTCTATACGGTACTACTGTATAGTGATGTGACTGCTGTGAGGTGCGAGTGCAGTTGCACCACATGCATGTTGGAAACAAAAAAAAAAATGTAAAAACCTAACAAGACTGTTAGGATGCTGCAATGAGAAACTGTTTCGATTTAAGCCTGTTTAAGTAAGGGGTGTAAATCACACGTTTTTATCACAATACAATATTGTATTGATTCTTTGGACAACAATACGATATTTGCTGATATCACAAAATTTGCTAAAAATGGATACAGTTTCGGTTTGACTTAATTCAGGGGATTGTGATCAATATGACACGATATCATATGTGCATTTAACACAAACGGTTACATTTATATCAACTCACAAAAAAAAAGTGTTGTTACTGAGCTCTACCAGACATTTAAAGGATTTAAAAACAATCTATTCTTTTTTTTAAAATAATAAAAAAAAAAAAAATACACATCCTGTTGTTCACTATAAAGTTTCACATTTCAGACATGGGAATTATAAAATAAAGGTGTATCTTTAGGATGATGATATTTTCACTTTGCGTCGATATATACTGGGTCATTATATCTCTAGTGTGTGTGTGTGTGTGTGTGTGTGTGTGTGTGCGCATGTGTGCATGTGTTTGTGTGCGTGTGTGTGTTTGTGTTCACAGACAGTTTTGGCCACAGCAGTTTCACAGGCGCCACAAGTCTCGTGTTGCATCTGTGCTCCTCTTTCAATTCCCCCATCAATACTGTTTCTTGCTGCAATCCCCATGACAAGTTGTTAGCCATGAGAGACACCAGATGGAGAGAGAGAAACAGAGAGAGAAAACAGGAGATGAAGGCAGGGCTTTAAATGCAAGTACACTGAAAGAAGGAAGTGAAGAGTTAGACGTCCGGGAGCACAGACCTCACTCAGGAAGAAGGTATAAAGAAACCACAGAAATACGCAGCATACTGAGAGAAAATCTACAAAACCGTCCATAACCGAGAGGAAGATAACGACAAAATGACAAAATACAAAACACATGGTAGCGTAACTGTCTATTACAATGCATTTATGTTCAACTGCAACTTGATGTGTGGCTGGATGTTTTGTTGATGAGACCAACTCTAATGGCGTCGTGTATTGTAAGAGTTAATGAACTGCTTTACTTGCTTGTAGTCGCATATTTCGTCGAGTAGACATGGAGTAATTTAAAATTTCAAGTCCAGTGACACCTTTCTGGTTGTGTTTTATGGACGTGGGGGTCGGTGTGTGTTCAGATAGCCACAGGGGAAATGTACCGTGTGGTAAATCTATGATACATGGTACTAAAAGGCCATACCGCAGGATCATCTGCCATTTTTCTAACGTCTAAAAATAACTCATGAGTGTATGAAATATTGAGTTGCTATCTCATGATGATGTCACTGGCGGCAGACTGGGCTTGGTTGATGTTTCTCCTCTGCCGTGGCTGAGGTGTTTCCATGGCGGCTGGCGATGTCCGCGGGGAGCTTCTCGCCGCCGGGGAACCATTTTATGGGTTGCTATGACAATCAGGCAGCAGAATCCTGTTGTGCTGCAGAATGTCTTTGTCAATACATGGGCTTACTCCTATACATAGTGCATATGTACATTTATATATTTATTGATATATTATTCACCACTGTAGACTGTACACTACTATTATGAATATCAAATATAGTGTATAATTCTAAGAACATATTAGATTACAAGATCCAAGGACACTGATGCAATTTGGATCTAAAGCTTACCAACGCAAAGTTAAGAGCGTCGACCAGAAGTGGTTCCTCAATGTATATTAAAGGGACAGTTCACCTCAAAATCAAAATGACTAAATTATCCTCTTACCTGTAGTACTATTTATCCATCTACATTGTTTCGGTGTGAATTGGCAAGTTTTGGAAATAACGGCAATTACAATATGCAGCAATATTTTGATAATACAGCAGTCATTTGAGTAATTATTTAAGCAAAATCAAGAATACATTGACACACTTGTGGTTTCTTTTTATTCCCAGGAGAGTCCAGGAAGTTTGACCCAAACTTCAAAGGGCCCATTCACAACAGGTGAGATGTCTGTTTCTATCAGTGATCAAAATACGCTTTACTCAAGACTCCAATAACAATTTTCCTCTCCTCTCCTCTCCTCTCCTCTCCTCTCCTCTCCTCTCCTCTCCTCTCCTCTCCTCTCCTCTCCTCTCCTCTCCTCTCCTCTCCTCTCCTCTCCTCTCCTCTCCTCTCCTCTCCTCTCCTCAGGGGTTGCACAGATGTCCTCTGTTGTATTCTCTTCATCTTGGCCATGTTTGGGTACTTTGCTGTGGGTATCCTTGGTAAGACTGACATATTTTTGAGGAACAATGCTTTTTATAATTGTGTATAATATTGACTATTAGAAGATCCATTCATAAAGCGCTTTCAATGTACGTTATAGGGTACAAAATCCTCTGTTTGTGCAAAAATGTATTTAAAAGTTTCCGAGGCTCATATGAGGCTTCAGCTGTTCGAATTAGTCCAACCAAGTAAATATTTCAAAGTTACTGTGTTTTTAGTGCAAAACTCCCTCTTTTTATTACTCTCTTTCCACTGCAGCTGAACAGGAAAACACTGTCCTTTGGCACACAAGGAGGGGATTTTTTTTACTTATTATAAAAGACTTTAACTGCTGCATTTACTTTATTTCACTAACTCAGACCGCTGAAGCCTTATATTATCACAAGATAAACTTTTAAATAAATCTCAGCACAGTGAGTGTTGAAACCTTTTTCAATCTTAATTTGACTGTTGTTTAAAACAAGCTTGAAATACTGTGAAACTACCCTTTAATATCTGATGTGTAAGTCACAAGACTGATACAGTATTTTTGAAGACCAGGAACAACCTCAGCAGCTATCCTGATGAGAGAATTGTTTAGATTTAAGATTTAAGAGACAATATCCTAATGCAGACATATTTCCATATTTCTTTTAATCTAATATTCTCATTTGTTCTAAATGGATTTTAACAGCCTGGTCCCAGGGTGACCCCAGGAAAGTGATCTATCCCACAGACAGCAGGGGGCAGTTCTGCGGACAAGATGGAACAGCTCAGGAGTGAGTCACCCGGCAATATGAACACAATGCCTACAGTATATATCCCCTAAGAAGCCCTTCACATGCAGATTATCTTGTTTACATTTCAGATAATTATACATATTACTGTAATCTGAGACCCTATTATTTAGGACAAGCCAAATAATAGTTTTGTTTAACTGTTCCTACACAACAGGAAGAAGCCTCTTCTGTTCTACTTTAATATCTTGAAATGTACCAGTCCGCTGGTGCTGCTGGAGTTCCAGTGTCCCACAACACAGGTCTGAAACAAGAAAATGTATTTGCTTATGATTATTGCAAAATATTTCTGACAATTGAGCTTGTCAATTGTCATGATTGTTATTTGTTCCAGGTATGCGTGGAAAGCTGTCCTGACAGGTATCTCACATTTTCGAAAACCATGTTAGTAGGCAGCAAAGAAGACCGTGAATACTACAAACGATTCTGTAAGGAAGGAGTGGACTTCACCAAAATGGTAAAAAAAACTGAAATTCATTTGATCATTTAGATTCTATATGGGTTTAAATTTGTACATTGAAGGCTGTTTTATGTGATTCAGAGTGTTCCTGAGATCCTGAGGGACGGCTTGTGTCCTGGGATGCTCATGCCCAGTAAAGCCTGTAAGTGTAAGAAGCTTGTTCAAGGTCATGAAGCTGAAACAAATATCACCACATAAAATCTGATCATCTGCTCCTTGAACTCAGTCACGCGTCGCTGCCTTCCGGCCCTGAGTACAAAGAAAGGCGTTGTGGTGGTGGGCAATCAGACCATTCTGGATGACGGAGAGGGCGCCAAAGTCAACGCCACCAAGGTGCTGGAGGCATCAAAGTGAGTCCCCCGTAACGTTTTGCTAATATTTGTGCTGAAATAATTAATCATTTGATGGATTAGTTGATTGACAGAAAAAGTACAAATTATATAAACATTTGAAAATCAATCAATTGTAGACAGTTTTGACTAAATGAGCTTCAAGACTTCAGTTTGTACCTCGGCAACTAAATTTGGACACTTGCTTTCAGCTATAGAGAAAATGTTGTTTACACGAGTGAATGAATCAGTTCTTGCTGACAGCCCGTCACTCATCATCATGATGTGCTGTGTCAGCTGACAACACATCACATCATGAAGTCCTACTTAAAGGCCTTTATGGTCCCATTTGCTCTGTATGCTGATGTGTGTTCTGCCTCCTCCTGCTTTTGTTCTGATCTTTTACTAAGATGATGAGTATTACATGCTGTTATGTTGTATCTTTGAAGCAGCCTGTATCGCAGTGCTGTAGAGACACATCATCAATAATGAATATACACCTTTATATTCATTATTCATTATTTTGGCTGATAAAAAGAAAATATTGTTGCCTTTGTCAGGAGACTGTAACTTTCACTTTGAATATCGGTGGTTGTTTTTTAAATTCATTTCCTGTTGTTACAGGAAGTCAAACATGGCTGTTGAAGCTCGTCAGGTAGCCATGCGAATCTTTGAGGACTACACTCAGTCGTGGCATTGGATACTGCTGTAAGTCTGATCATTCTCTAGTGGCTACTGTGTTACAATAACTGTTGAAAACTCCAACATTGCATGCTAACTAATGTTGACATATGTTTGATGTGTCTCTCTAGTGGTCTGGTAATAGCCATGATCGTCAGCTTGATTTTCATCGTCCTGCTGCGATTCTTGGCAGGCATCATGATCTGGGTCATGATTGTCTTGGTGATTCTAGTCATTGGATACGGTAAGTCTTCAGGCTCTTGAAATAATAAAGTTGCCTTTTTGCTTTCATTGACGTTAAAAAAACCGACACTAAACGTTTGAACGACCGTTTTTAGGTATTTTCCACTGTTACATGGAGTTTGCGAGTCTGAAAGGAGAGCCTGGGGCTGACGTCACAATCCGTGACCTGGGCCTGCAGACGGACTTCTCTGTATACCTGCAGATCAGACAGACCTGGCTGGCTTTCAGTACGCACAAATATACTGACACTCTGTAATATAACTCTGTATGAATTGTTGATGAATCAATTTTTAATCTGCTGCATTCACTGTTTTGCAGTGATCATCCTGGCTATTGTGGAGGTCATTGTCATCCTGCTTCTCATCTTCCTCAGGAAGAGAATCCTGATCGCCATCGCCCTCATCAAAGAGGCCAGCAGGTCAGTCTGAGTTATCACATTGTGCTGTGTCATTCTCTTCTGCTTTCTCAGCCATGGCCGAAAAATGACCTGACATGTTCCCGTATTTTAAAGCTGCAACCGTCAATAATTTTCTATTAAATAATGGATCAAATGACTGTGTGATGTGAAAGGTGTGTTTCTCACAGAGAATTATCACCTGAGCATTTTAGCATATTTCAGCTCATTGTTGTTGAGTTTCATATCTGAACCTTTGTTTTCTTTTTTTTTTTAGAGCCGTTGGGCATGTGATGTCAGCACTTTTCTACCCACTGCTGACCTTTGCCCTCTTGGCTGTGGTGATTGCTTACTGGGCCATCACTGCTGTGTATCCTTTCACTTGTGATTAAGCAGTAAACGTGTATAATTTTTAACCCTGCAGCGGGAAAAAAGGTCTGTATGTAAAAAGTATGTTGAGCCTTCCTCGTCTTCTTGTGACAGTCTCCTTGACCAGCTTTGACCAGCTTCTTGTCCACTTCTAACGATCAGGTGTACAAAGTGTTCAATACCTCTGAGTGCGAGTACTCACGCGATACCTGCGACCCCAAGGTATGCCTCTAAATGTCACTGTTGCATTAAACTCACCAAAATCACATGAAGTTGACCGTATGTAAAACTACCCGCCGTTTCTACCCTTCTCCTTCTCCAGACATTCAACACCTCCAACGTTTCAGCTCAGTGCCCTGATGCAGAGTGCCTGTTTGCTTTCTACGGTGGTGAGACACTCTACCACAAATACCTCATCGTGTTCCAGTTATACAACGTCTTCCTTTTCTTCTGGTGTGCCAATTTTGTGACGGCCCTGGGCCAAGTCACTCTGGCCGGTGGCTTTGCGTCATATTACTGGGCCTTCAAGAAGCCTGAGGATATCCCTGCCTACCCTATCTTTTCCTCCCTGGGACGAGCCCTCAGGTTAGAAGTTGGAATTGTTGGGAGCGGTCTGTGCACTTACAGTGTTTTTCTGCATCAAATGTCTATTGTTGAATCTAAAAGGAATGGTGTTGGGTGTTAAAGCTTATTGTTGACCTGGTGCCAAATGCACTCCTGTTCAGATACCACACGGGCTCTCTGGCGTTTGGCTCTCTGATCCTGTCTCTGGTGCAGGTCATCAGGGTTATTCTGGAGTACTTGGATCACAAGTTGAAAGGTCAGTAATGAAATAACAGAAACCCTGGCTAAGAAGCCTGAACATATTCAGTGAGCTGCGGTGGCAAACTAGGATGTGGACAGCAGTTTACGTTTATTGTTTCAGAATCGATTTATCTCCCCACCTACATGCTGTCATGCTGTACATTTAACCCTTTCTTCTCTCCTACGACACCCTTCAGTCTGCAGGCAACACCTTTGGTTAATTCATAGCAGCAAACAGACCAGCATGTAACTTAACTTAATCCACATTAGACCGGGACAAGAGTGTATGAAATAAAAGTCGGTTATTCTGTTACTGTAAACACATCCCGTCATGACAAAGACCCTCCAATGTGTACATGTTGCTCTCCTCTTTCAGGTGCTCAAAACAAGTTTGCTAAATTCCTGCTAAGCTGCATGAAATGCTGCTTCTGGTGTCTGGAGAAATGCATCAAGTTCCTAAACAGAAATGCCTACATCATGGTGAGTTTTAATGACTGGATACATCTGAGATCTGTGATCTGAGAGATGTTGGGTCTGGTCAGGCTGGAAAGTTGTTAAATGTATTTAATCATTTTTGTCTCCAGATTGCCATCTATGGAAAAAGTTTCTGTACCTCAGCTCGAGAAGCCTTCTTCCTTCTCATGAGGAACATCGTCAGGTAAGATTTCATTACATTGATATTCACATTTATCATTCTCCAAGCATTCGGTTGCAGACATTTATTCAATATTTAAGCTATTCTTAGACCCCGTTTGATTTAATTACACTCTGTTTTGCGCTGTATCTGTTTCAACACAGGGTTGCTGTTTTAGACAAAGTGACTGACTTCCTGCTGTTTCTTGGAAAGCTCCTCATTGTTGGAATTGTTGGTAAGGGAGCTTTTTTTATTTATTTATTTTTTAGACCAGATGTATCTGTTTTCTAAACCAGTGGAAATTCACAAATGCACATCATTTGTTTCTGTGCAGGAATCTTCTCTTTCTTCTTCTTCTCTGGAAGAATCAAAGCTGTGGAGCAAGCAACCCCATCTCTGAACTACTATTGGGTGCCGATACTGGTGAGAGATAATTATGTCTGTACAGTGTGATCCACGGTTTACCTGTGGGCATTTCTTGACATATGGGATTTTGTTTACATAGACGGTGGTAGTGGGATCCTACCTCATCGCCCACGGCTTCTTCAGTGTGTACGCCATGTGTGTGGACACACTCTTCCTCTGCTTCTGTGAGTAATTTGCCAACATGTTGGCGGAGAGCCCCAGTGTTTTAATGTAGATCTTCTCTTCCTTCCTTTAAGCACTCATACAACTGTCTAAAACTGAGCTGCTGGTTTCTTCTTCTTCTGCCATGTTTCTGACTCTTCTTCTCTTTGTCTCATTTTTCCCATTCATTTCACTTTACTTTTAATTCCACAATTATTTCATGATTTCATTTTCCCCTAATTTTACTTTAACCCGAAACAAACGCATCACACACAAACGTTCAAAAGGTGAGGACTTGGAAAGGAACGACGGCTCGACTGAAAGGCCTTACTACATGTCCGTCGAGCTGCACGAGATCCTCTCCAAAGCGAAGAGGGAGGAGGAAGATGGAGATGGCGACGAGGAGCAGGCAGATTCTGCAAAGCAAGCGGATGAGGTGAAACTGGAGGAGGAAACCCCTCTTCAGCAGCCACAAGATGGAGAGATCCAACTGAAACAGCAGATTCAGCTCAAGCAGGACAATGATGAGGAGCGCCCCCTGCAGTCCAAGACAGACACGGAAGAACCAAAAGAGGAGAAGAGTGAGGAACCAAAAGACGGTAAAGCAGAGGAAGCTGAAAAGAAGGAAGAACCAGAGGTGAACGAAGAGGCGGTAGAGAAGCAGGAGGAAAAGATCATGAAGGCAGCATCACCTCCAGCTGTGGAAGCTGAGAAAGAAGAGACGGGCGAAAAGAAAGAGGACAAAGAAGAATCCAAGGAGGAAAATCCTCCCTCTGCACCACAGGAGTAGATGACAAGAGTATGTAAGGTCAAAAAAGTGAGGCTTGGTAAACATGATAAAGATTAAAATGCATACACGTGCAGAATGAAAGAACTGTACCCACAACGTTGTGATACGGACCTGTTAAATGTACTGCAAGCTAAATTTCAGATCGTCTCGCTATGTCAAATGCCGTGTGAAGTCCAGCTGGAGTCAGTTATCGTGTTTGAAGATTGAAGCAGGTTAAAAAAAGCCCAGTGCAACTCTGTAGCTTGAAAAAAAAGAAAAGAAAAAGAAAACGCTCTTGTGTTGGTTTTTAGAAACAGTGTTGGTTTTTTACGTTGTGAAGATCTGTAGAACATCGTGAGTGCTGAACCTGTGCCTGATTACTGTCACTAATATTTGTCTTAATCCTGTTAACGGGTGCACTACAGAACCACTACTTTCCATGTTTACAGTCAGACCAATGCATCTCGATCAATGGTGAATCTCACTGTTTACAATAATACCAGCTGATGCCAAAATGTTACAGACATATTTGATAAACTGTATGAATATTGGATTGTTTATTTTCCCCGATGGGACTCGTGTATGTATATACAGTGGTGTACGTCTGTTGTGTATTCTTTTGGCTTCAGTCTAGTAAAGAGATCCTCGCCAAGATGAGATCCCATGTATTGTATTGCCACCTACTTGCCTTGGTATTTCGGACTGGCGTAAGTGCTGTGATTGTGTTGCCATGACGCAGCCATCGTGACCTCTTGGACTCTTGTTTACTGACCCCACCTGCCTTGCTCTGTCCCTGTCCTCGGCCTGGTCTTTCTCTCTCTCTCTCTGCCTCTCTCTCTCTAAGTGCTGCATGGCGTTGACCTTCTGAATGCTCGCTGCAAACCTCTCAAGTCTCTGGATGCTTTTGTACTTTTTCTTTCCTTCCTTCTCACCTTGTGAAAGATGTAAGTTGTTTTTCCACCGATGACATTCCATATTTATCGGATGTAATAACTCAATTAAAGGTGATTGTATTTAATCACTGTAGTTCTGTTATGGGTAAACGAATGAGTTTCAAGGTGGTGTTTGGCATTTGGAAGCAGGTGAGTTTGCATGTATCAATAAAGTAAGCTTTTTTTTTCTTAAAGGGGCACTCCGACAATTCAGTATGCACAACGTAGATGACTGAAGTGCTGACACAATTAAACTTCTGCTGCATGTCCAAATAACAGAAAAGCAGCGTAAATTCAAAATAGCCTGGTCAGCGTTCACCCAAAATTAAAAAAAAAAAAATGAATATATGTAAATTGTTCCCCTTACACCCCAATTCATTATCATGGGAGATTTAGTTAGGTAGAAAATAGTTCCTTTATAAAACTGCTCACAACAAGGTCTGTGGATTATCTTGTGTAACTGGGTTGTGAGTTTTTCAAATGTATTTCTATGGTGCTATGAGTGCCATAAACCAAGTGCCGCTCAGCTCCATTGTATTAGAGTGACAGCAGATATCTCCAAAACTAGGCAAATCACACCGAAACAATCTGGATGGATAGATAGCGGCCATTTCTTATATGTATTATTATGGATGAACCACTTACTGTGTGAAAAACCTTCTAAAGTTTACTGGAGTGAAATCACTTGAGCTAATCCCAACTTGTGTTTAGGGACCAAACAGATTTGAGGTAAAGCCTGGGATCCAGAGTTTGGATGGTGTGACAGACAGAGAGAATCTAACTAATAGATGTTACTGAGCTGCAATAGTTGTAATTTAACCTATGTTCAGGAATAAAATCAGGATATCCTATATTGTCTTCAGCAATCTCCTCCACATGTCTCCTTATTTTATGGAAGTACAATACTAAATTGCTGGAGTACCCCTTTAATTCTTTGATCAGTGTTCAGTGTTAGGATGCTGCTTGGAAAATGTCTCTGAACTGATGTTGTCCATGTTACAGTGGAGGACCTGGAGCGCAACGATGGAACAACAGAGAGGCCGTACTTCATGTCCCAGAGTCTGCTCACCCTCCTGAAGAAGTCCAACGAAGAGCCCAAAATCGTAGATTAAATTTGTTTGTGTGTGTGTTTTCGAATGAAAAAGAGGAACAGAAAAAGTTAAGTGTAATGTCCTTTATTATAATGCCAACACAGTATTACAGTGTATATTACTGTCAAATGGGAGTCATTTATGTTGTCTGTATGATATTGTTGATCCTTTTGTATTTTGATACAAAGCCTTAAGCCTATTGTCTCCCTGTACTTGCCCAACAAGTGTACAGAAAGAATACAGGGAGTTACATATAATGCAGTGCATGTACTTAATTTAAATAACAGTTTGCCTTAAAAAAAATGTGTTTTGTTTTGTTTTTTCATTTTATATTTTTGTGTTGTTGGTCTATTATGTTCTGTCGCACATCTTCTTTCTGTGTGAAAGCACTGAAGAGTCCAATATCTTTTAATAAATGGCAGATGTAGTCTGTTGATACGCAACTAAAGTTGTGCCTAATCATCTTAACAACACATATGGCACCGGCATTAGCTCGCCAAAGCAAAATTGCAACTCGCAGATGATTAAAGCTTAGTATTTTTTACACTTATCATATTGCCTTAAGAGATTACAAATGCCTCAAGTGGTTTAACTTGGACTTACAGTTTTTACTGTTTTAATAGCTTTTGTTCTTCCATTTTCATGTGTTCAACATATCCAGGATTAATGTACAGACGTTTGTAAAAGTTTCGCATTGTATTTTTTATTGTTGTAAACCAATAAAACTTTGTCTCAAACGTTCATTTTTATTTCATATTTCAGATAATAAATCTATTGTGTAAAAGTGGTTGTTAATGTTTATAAAATTGTACATGAAAGTTGTATACCGCCTTCATTTTTCCATATAGGAGCATTTATATTTGACATTTTATGGACTGTAGTGAAATGAAATACGAGTCATATAGTGATGGGAACAGGTACAGGCTAGACTTACTGACCGAGGTCTCTGTTGCAACCAGAGAACATATATAAAGAAAACAAAAACAAAAATCTCCGAATGAGACTAAATCTATATTTCAGTCTATATATCTCAGCAGCTCAGCACCGACAGGGTTAATCTGAAACCCTGAGCCTCGCTTTGGCGTAAAGTGTACATGTTGCTAGGCAACACTGGGTGGCAGTCACTGACGGTGGATCAGGCTAACTGAATGTGGGCATACTTTTCTTAGCTAAATGTTTACAATATTAGTAGACTACTAAAATGCCGTTTAACGCCGACACTATTAAACCTCCGCTGCATGACCAAATAACGGAAATGCAGCGTAAAATTCAACTATTGGGTAAGTTTGTTTCAAATTAGCCTGTTTGTCGATTTAAGTTCATGCTTTCCAACAACTGTTTAGGCTAATTTATCAGATAATTGACGTTAACTAAGTTAGTGTGAATGCATAACTAGTTAGTAGTTAAGTTAACGCAATATTTAACTTTATTATTAGGGGAGTTAGAGACTTCTTGTCCGTGTATTGGTGTAACAATGAAATATGTCCACCAGAGGGCGACAGAACTGCATATTATGAGAGCTCTCAATCCACCATCAAGAAGAACAGAGAGTCAATCCATCAGCTGAGGCAGGAGAACAAGAGGCTGTACAGAAAAGTAGCAGAGGCTAATGCTGTAAGTTAACTGCATAACTTTATAACATTATCTGAAGGAAACATAAACTGATCACACCTGACTCTCACTAGCAGTTACAATCCTGTACACTTTGCCTCCTAGGGTGATGAACATATCATCAAAACGGCCTTTCACAACAGAGGCTTGGAGAAGGATGCCTACCGCAACATGTCAGGGAAGGTGAGACGAATCAGCATGAATATAAAAGACATAGGAGCATTATGTTGACATTTTGGTTTATAAAATCTGGATACTGCTTATATCCTCATGACGAGAGTCCTCAGCCTAGTTTCATGTCATTGGCATTTTCTCAGGCAGCCATCACAACACTGGACCAGAGGGTGCTATCCAAGATGAAGCGTCTCAATGCCGTAAAACACACCACCCAGACCTATCAGCGCCGCCTGGATGAGCTGAGGATGGAGTACCAGAGAAACAAGTCAGAAGGCAGCGGTGGAGCCCGATCTGCTGACAAGCGTGCTTGGAAAAGAGAGGAAGATGCCATGGTAGTTACATCAGGCTCACGTAAAGATTGGCAAAACATGTTCACTTGATGCATACAGAGATAGATAACTTTGTACATCTGTGTTTTCAGAACTTGCGAGCACTAGAGAACAATCTGGAGAAGACCCAGTTTAAATGCAAGGAGGCTGAGAACATCATGACAAACTATCTGAAACTCAAAAGTCACCTGCAGGTTAGCCCAAAATTCACATTTGCATTTTACCCTCAAGATAATTAAATCCTATTCAACTGCATGTTACATTGCACCCATATGAGAGCGAGAGCACTCAGCCTGCCAGCCATTTTCAATTTAGGTGTTTCATGCAGAAACAGTGGATGCAGGGTGATTGCCTGTGATATGACACTTTAATAAGGGACTGTTTGTAACGGGTGTGTGAGGACCCAACTGCAGTAACCCAAACCACAGGGTGGTTTAATATAGAGTCTTTATTCTTACTTCAGGTGGAAATCAGGATAGTAGTAGCAGAACGCAACACCAGCAGACAAACTCCAGTAAGGGCAAGACACAGATCGTGGTCAAAGACAAAAGGCCGAGTAGTTTACCAGGAAAACAATGAACAGGTTAGTACAAGGCAGGCAGGGTCAATAACAGGAGTCCAAGTGAAAACACTGGAAGGTCTATCAAGGCTGAGAACAATCTAGCAGTGAACCAGAGAGGCTAAAATACAGGCTGCAACTGAAGAGTGCACAGGTGAACGGACTTGGCTGATGAGGTGGGTGTGGCCGGCAGGTAGAGTGGAGCAGAGGGAGGAGAGTGGAAAATAACTGGCAGCAGAGGAGTGGATGTGACACTTCCAAAGTGGTACTGTACTTTCTGTACCAGGGCTCATTTTACCTTTGTTTGAATTTTACTTGACCTCCATTTTGGCATTTCATTTTAAATTTTAAATTTTTCTTTTTAATTTTGGTCACTTCACAAACCACATTTTTTCTTCTTATCTCCCACTTCCAATCCCATTCCCTGACAGGAGGAGAGTCTGACTTTCCAGGGCCAGTTGGACAGTCTGGAAGCAGAAATCCTGAAGCACAGAGACGAACTTCACAACCTGCAGCTCATGAACAGTGAAGCCCAGCTTTCTAAAGAAGCTGCTAAGGTGACCTACATCCTCCTCTGCCGTGGGTTTACAACATACAGTACATGTCACAAGTTTAGACTTCACCATCACTTTCTTCACTACTGGTATTAGTTAAATGCATCTATCATAAAGACACTACTACGACTATTTCAGTGTTTATTTTATGTGTCCTTTAAATTTGGATTCCTAAACCAGCATAAGCAAGAGACTTTTAGTGAAAAATGTCTGTTTTCCCATATTTTCTTTGTTCTGACACTGACGTTCTCAAATAGCCTCAAATAGAGATGTGTTATTGCCAAGTGGAAGTAGTACTCTTTAAAAAAGCTACTGTGTTTGACTACGAAGCCTTCTTGGCCAACAAATATGTTAAACATCTATACCGACTTTAAATTCTCTGGATTCTTCACTCATTTCTCTCTTTCTCTTTTTCTTCTTCCTTCCTTCCAGGCCGACTTACAGCAGCAGGAGGAACTACTTTACAAGGAGCGCAAAGACAGAGAGCGTATTATAGCAAGCTACAGGAAAAAGGTTGAGGAGCGTAAGGCCCAGGCTGAGAAAGTTGACAGAAGGGTGAGATAAACAACTTACGATTAAACATTCAAATGTCTGAATGACATCAAGAAACATGACCACAGAAGGGCCTTCAAAAACAATTCACCACTTTTACTATCTTATATTTGGTCCAAATAAAATCTGATTCAAAAGAGTATAATTAATTTATGGTTGGTTGCTACCTGGCAGGCTCAGAGAGCAACCATGCAGCCGGATGAGTTGAGCAGTGAGGCCCAGCGCAGCGCCACCAGGATGGCAGGTGAAGAGGAGAAAACCATCTCCACTTTCGAGGAGGCCTTCCGACGTATCAAGGAGGCGACTGGAGTCACAAAGATACAGGTATGACTGTGAAGAAAAGAAGGATTTTGTCGTATTCACTGCATCATGTGCCCATACTTTACATGGATATTTTATGTGGTAACTACCAGCGTTTATATATCCACACGTTTCTTGGTCTGTTATGTGTGTAGGAGATAGAGGAGTGTTTTATCTCACAGAAGGAGACACACCAACATCTGGAGAAGCTGAAAGAAGAGAATAAAAAGGTTTTGCTGCAGCTGAAGGAGCAAAAGGAGCTCTTGAACCAACAGTTCCAGGACATGAAATACTCTGGGGAGGCTAAACTCTCCAGGTGAGACATCAAACAACAAACAAAAAGCCTCACGCTCTACTGTACCACCATTATTCTGTTTACAAAAAGGCTTACATGTATATTTTTATAATGACCACCTGCTCTACAACTCAGCCACCACACTCATGGTCTATGAGGCCAACGACGAGCTTCCCTTTTGATACAATCTTTTGATACTGTCTTTTCCTCTGTGGTGTAAATAGTGACCATCAGATGCTGGAGGAGTGTGAGCAGCGACTGCAGGCTGAACAGCAGCGGTGCGATGCAGCCAAAGAGCACATGGATTGGCTTGTTAAAACCCTCAATACTGTCCGAGCAGGAGAGGAGCACCTTGCAGACAAACTTCAGCACATTACACTGGTAAAAAAAAAAAGGTAAACAGTTAGTTTCAACTATGGCTTATTTTTCTTTATTTCTAAACATTCTTCTGTTTTCCCTTCAGAGTGAGGACACAGTGCCTGAGATGTCTCCAGACACAGATGAGTATGCGGTGGAGCTGATGACCCAGTGTGAGCTGAAGCTGCAGTTACTGCAAGAGGAGCTTCAGGGAAAGGATCAGGCTGCGATTAAGAAGGAGATGGAAGAAGAAGAGGTGAGATGAATCTACATAACACGTTAACAGGGGTTTGGTAATACAGGTTCTTGTTTTGTCTATGCCATCAAAAAGTGCTGTAGTGTGTGGGAAGGGCACGGGCCGATCATTAGATGAGTCACATTATATAGGTTGAACTCATTAACGGGGAATGTTGGTATGTGAGTGGTATTATGCATGTAAATACCTGACCAACATATTCAGACACTAATAAATACATGTGTAACTGATGAAAGGTAATTAATTTTGGAACATTATTTAATAAAGCTAGTGTGTTTGAAACGGCTGATTTAGAGAATCAGTGAGCGGTTTCTTCTGTTATAGCTGTGTGTCAGCTTTCAATGATAAAAGCAGTTTGGCATCAGGTGGCAATGGGTGCTGTCAAGGAACATAACAAAGCATGTTTTTAAGCCACTGTAATATTGCACAGAAGCATGGCTGAGCATGCTGCTGTGCTTGTGTAGCTTATCTGAATGGAAAAGCAGCCATTAGAGTCACCTTAAGTGTTTGCTCTTGATTAGTAATGCTCGATAGCACCTTCTCTGTTTGATAACAGAATATCAGAGTGTACCAGAGGAAACAGTCAATGTGCCATTTACTAATGACATTGACTGTTTTACCTTTAAGATAGATTTTTAGAAGGTACAATCTTTCTAACTGACGTAAGTTTGAGCTGATAATTTCAAAATCAGTCTTGTCTTGTTTGCCTGACTGGCACAGTTGGAATATGGTCGGCTGTCAAATGACCTGCACGTCTATCATAAAGTATGACAATACTGGGAAAGACCGGTCTGTTGCTGGTCTGAATGAATTAAAAAAAAGTTCCAGTGTCTCCTACAACTTCAAATTGGCTTATTTACAGTATTTATTTTTTTCTAAAGTGGCCTAAAACTTTCATTTCCTTGTGAAAAAGAAATGAATTGGACTGTTGTCAAAAAACTAACTGACCAATAAACTAATTCTGGCCAAAAAAATAATCGCATAACATTTGCAGAAATAGAAAATACTTTCTATTGGGAGTCTGTTTTCAACATGTCTGTGTGCTGCTTTGAGCAGTTCTTTGTCCGGATTGAGGGGAAACTGCCAGCCTACAACACGCGTGTCAAGCTGCCTGAGGACCAAAGACCAGACCTCTTTGACAACGGTGAGTTGGCAGCCACACACACACACACACACACACACACACACACACTCAATCTACATTTTTCTTTGTTTCAAACTTTTCACTCCTTGTGTCTCAGAGGACGAGAGTGAAGAGGACGAGGCTGACATCATCTCACGGGAGGCACTGAAGCGTCAGTCTCAGCTGATCATCGACTCCAAATCCAAGAAAAAGCCCTGGAAGAAGAAGAAGGGAAAGTTCTGATCCAACACATCGATCGGTGAAGAGAAAACTCAGGTTTATGACAATAAGGCCCATAAAGGAAATGGAGCCCCTAAATATGTGTAACTATGTGTATTTTATCCATTGAATCCTGATGTGATCATGATGTGCATTAGCATAAGCTACAAATAATACTAGATTTGAACTAGATCATTAGCGACAACAACCACTGTAGTTCTTAGATGATATTCATTATTAATATGTTTGTGTCTTTGAAACTGGGGTACTTGTTGTAAAGGTGAGTTTGTGACGACATGTGTTACTGTTGCACCAACACTTGGAGCTATAGGAGGAACAATAATTCTTTATACCAAAAAGTATAATCAGTGATATTTGCTCTCTTTAATTGTCTGTATTAATCTAACCAGACAGACAACTTTTGGCTGCAGACAAAAGCTCTTTGAACGACCCATTGAATCACAAGAATAATGTGCTACTGTGTATGTGCATGTGTGTGTGCAGTGGTTGTAACCTAATCTGCTTTAGTATTCATGTCACATTTACATTTACTTGACAGTTCATGTCTGATATCTGCTCGACTGTCTAAACCCACATTCAGTCATTCAACAGTCACCACAATAAATTGCTTGTAAAAACTTACAGTAGCCAGCATGATTTGACTAATATAATTTTTTGACGGCCAACATATTTAGATTAGTCACTAGTTCTCATATATGCCTCAATCTTAACAGTGAGACCCCAATGAACTGATTCCCTAAAATAATACAAAAGATAGAAAGTAAGAAAATTAAGTTTAAAAGGAAGACGATTGATTTGATTCTGTCACAAACAAGTTGCACATAACACAATTGTCTAAATATTCACATAAGAAAAGGAATAAAACAAGAAACAGAATCAAACCAAGACGGGACAAACAAAAATATAAAATGTATTGAAATATTAAATACAACAGACTGGACAGAGTTGTATTGAATCTTTATTTAATCACGTAGTCTTATTGAAATCGAGAGGAACGAGTAACAAGTGATCTGATCGACCAATCAGTAAGAAGAAGCGACTCTGCGCTTCCTGGTGCAGAGTTTGAGTCGCTGCCAACAGGCCTTCAATTAAACATGCATCTGCAGTTTGTGCAGCTTTTAAATCGTGTTATTGTCACGTTTTTATACGCTCACCTATGAACAGTGTACTGTGACCCACCTGCAGGTAAGAAACGTGAACACATGACAGCTTGTCAGCAAAACTTTCAGCATAGTAACCGGTAGAGTATTGATTAGATGCAGTTTGTACACTGAAAATGCGGATGATTCTGCATTTCTGCGCACTTTCTTTCTTTACTGTTTGTGTAAGGTGACAATGAGTGCAGATAGTTAGCGGTTTATTGTACTGAAGTGGGATGACGGGATGTGAAACGCAGTCAAAATGGGACATAATTATATTTTAGCACACACACACACACACACACACACACACACACATGCGCGCAGAGCATCATCCACCCACAAACACAGAGAACAATCAGTCCTCAGATTCACACTGTCTCTACATGTGCTGCTGGATGCTCTGCCTGCAGCTCTGAACATGGTCTTCATCAGGATTCATCAGACACAGATTCAAGACCAGCGTGTTTACAGTGAGTAACTATATCATTTCTTTGGATTATATACAGTGAGTTATAAAGATTTTTCTCTGGGATGCTGTAGAATAAATATATATATAGTTCTCAAGCTATGAATGTTTGTAAAATTACTAACTGTAAACAATACTATCATACTGACTGTTTAGTTGCCAGATATAAAATTGATTTGATACAAGAGAAGATTCCTCCTCCTTTTTTTAATGTCAGCTGTAGTTATTCTCTGCAGTTTTACAGGTTCATGGAAGGAATTTATTGATTAAATAAATCAATTGCTGAAAACTTTAATCTTTTTTTTCTGTTCTAGCACTGTAAATTTAACCAGGTCATACTCAAATTCAACTACACTGACCCAGTTTCCTTTTAAACTGATCTTTGTTTATTGACTTTCAAATGGCTGCACAACAGCAGGCTTTAAAACTTGACATAGATGCTTTTTTATATATGAAAGCGATTCAGTGAGGTGATATGGCTGATCATTTTCACTTTTTCGTCTCTTAACACAGATGAGGCAGCTGGTGCGGGAAAAATCTGACGAGGCGTGTGTTTGCGTGGGCCCGTAGCGTGACACAAAGTGGGAGATGAGGACTATTCTTCCTGTGTGTGGAGGTGGTGATGGAGGGGAGTCCCGCGGCCTTCGTTCCAAGGTGGGCAGGATGAAGAAGCTGCTGTGGCAGAGGTCCAATCACTGCACGCACGTCCACATGGACACGGAGCCCGGTGTGTGTCTGAGAAGCTTCCAGTTGTTGGACACTGACAGGCAATGTGAGGTAAGCTGGGTATGTGGCAACATTATGAAATACTACAGTTTATCTCATGAGCTGCTATACATAGGGGTTATTTTAAATAAGGATTTATATCTTCAATGTCCATTTGTTCCTAAAGGCAGTATAAGAGTTAACTGATTCAAACACCTGAGCCATCACAATTTTTCAGAGCCTCATTTTATGATATGAAACGGAGAGAAACGCAGTAGATCTGAAATGACTTCAAAGGTTAATTTAATGTCAGTTAAACAACTGATCCATTGTGAAATCTATATTGATATTTAATTTTTAACACGATAATTCAGGTCAATATTAACAGAACAGCCTCCACTGTGTCTTCATGCGCTGCGGCGATCAGCAGTAATGCTGAATATTAATTATATAAGATCTCCAGTTTCAGCGTATCTTAAACAAAACAGAAGATTAAAGGTCTGAAACTGAACTACTGGCACAAAGGACACTACGGGCAAGTCCTAGATTACTCAACATTGCTTAAATAGATGATTTCGTTTTTTTTCAAATTATTATTTTGCAAACAAAGCTGTGATGTGTGTAGGTGTATGTTTTAATGAACTGTTCCCCCCAGATTAGATTTAGATTTCATTTTAGATTTTAGGGTCACTTTTCTCTTTGAATTTTTTGCCGTTGTTCCTATTCTGCACAACATCCTTTTTTTTTACTCAGGATGTCATCAAAACCACCAGCTGTTTACTGACACTGAGAAGGAACTGCAGTCGACTCTTCAGGAAGTGTGTTATATTCCTGCGGGTATAATGTGTATTGTCAGATAAAGGAAGTTTTGAGGAAAAAACATCAACCAGTGTGTTTTTTCGGCTTCATCTTGCTTGTATGCTGCCACTTGTTGCTCTCCTGTCACTTCTTCTCACGTGTCTAATCAGCACTAATTGAGGTCTTTCCTGGCACTGCAAAGAGGCTCTTTTGTTCAAGAAAAAAAAACAGGTTGCATGCAGGGGAAACGTGGATTTTCAGTTCACAGGCAACAACTCATTAGAGAAACAAAAAGCTCATTCTTCCCTTTGAGCCTAAAGAGCAGTGGACAGCCTGATTAAAGGCATCTCATCTGCTCTGCTTGTTCATGTGATCGTGTGGCTGCTAGTCAGTAGTCTCTAAATGTAATGAAATATAATATTTTCAGTAGTCACCAAAAGGCTCATAATTTATAACTTTCACTCTTTAACATTTTGCTTCCTTTTTAAGTCACAGAGTTAAAGATATTTCGGTGCATCTGAACAGACCTGTTTGATATGTTACGTCCCCGCACTGATACCACAGGCAGGAACTTTAAGCTTGAGGCTGCCGGGTAAAAACGTGTCCCGACTGCATTCTTTAAAGGCAGCGGCTCTGAGTTGCACCTGTTTCTCTTGTTGATGTTTCATCTGAAATCAGCTTCTCGCATCTAGCTGGCTTTTTTTTTTGATGGAGGATGTGGAGTTGGATGAAGATTACCAGACTCGTTTTTTGATCCAGACAGAGAATGTCAGAAAAATTGAGTTCATTGAAGTGTTGTCTCTGCTGCTTATGTCTATTGGGAGAAAAACATTTTAAATACAAATAAAAAAGGCTGAACACTCTCACACATCACTTTTTATGAAATGCTTCAAAGAAAGTGAAGCATAAATGAGAGAACCTTGTAACCTTTCTGTAGGCAAACGTCTCATTAGACCTTTAATTACTATAATCATTATTGTTAATTACTATAATCATTATTGTTAATTAGTATGACTCTTGTTAGAAGACATTAAGATGTAATATGGAGATTTACAGCAGCTGTTAGGTGAGAATTTCCATATTGTAGGTCTTCAACTTTACTGCTTTATTTCACTTTTATTCTTTATTTCAGACAAAGACATTGTATTTTAACACTACGACCTTTCTCCAGTTATTTGACAATTACAATTTTACTGAACAGGCTTAACAAAAATGTCTTTATGTAATTTAAACATTAATTACTCCTATGCATCAAATACATACTGTATATAACATCTATGCTGGATTTCGCTAGACAGCACTCCTGTGTACTACTACCATTAATGTAACTGCTTATTGTGCTGTACAGCTGCTGCTACTACTACAGTAGTACTGCTAATCATGACAGCCCACTAATTGCAGTAACAATGACAGTATGTCAATGATACGTTTTCGTTGTCATAGACTCATGTTTAAAATTAGCATAATACCTGATACTAGTTAACCCACCGTCCTCATTGGTCAGCAACAATAACCACGCCTATACCTGTTAAAATTAGCCCCCGCCCATTGAAATACCGCCAACCGCCTCCCAGTCTTCCTCCGCTCACTCTGAAACTAGTCCGCCCATCGTCACACGTCTCGTCTGAGGTCTGGACTCAGTTTAATTTCATGGTATCTTTTGGCACTCGTTTTGAAAAATGGACGCCTCATATTTAATTCAGACTGAAGTGAGCTGTGGGAGGACGGAGTTAAATCCTTAATTACAGCCGGTGCTGCGGTCCTGTCACTGTCCGCCAACAGACTGTCCGTCTCTTCTTTTGCGAGCGACAGACAAACATGGGAAAATGGCATTTATCGATGGTAGGTTATAAAATTAACCTCATCATATACTTAATGATGTCTGTGTCTTTGTGGAGGATGAAAAGTGAGACGGTGACGTTATAACCGTCACATGAAATTGTCATTTTGGTTGACTTTTTTTTATCTGCTTTTCTATTTCGTCTCTGGTTACCAGGACGACCTTATAAATATAATGGTTTGATTCAGTGCTGTGTGTGTGTCTCATCATGTCTGGCAGCACACTGGTTTTTGTCTGAATTTCTGTCATATGTTATCTTTTTTTTTTTTTTTTTTGGAAAAGTATTAATTTATAAAGTTCATCATTTTAGTATCATTATTACTACAAGTAGATAAACATACATGTATAGGTCGGTATATTGTATTTCTACACCCCTGAATGAAACGCATGGCTGAGGGACTTAGACCTAACTTGTCACTGACAAAGTGGCTCATTGCAGGAAAGATTTTACTTTCTGTGGTTGCTGAAATTTTAAATTTCACATTTGCACTAGCAATGGATACATTTGTATTGACGTGATGGCACATGACCTGTCTGAGCAGATCAATTAAAATTCATGAACAAGGCATGAAGTATATAGAGATTGAGATTGAGGGACATTGTTATAAAAATGTTGATACTGTTGCAAGACAAACTTTTATTCATCTCAAAACTCTTGAATGGGAAGTTGTACATAAATACACTACAGATTTGAATCCTGATTTGTAAACACTATAGTTTAGATATCTAGAAATACTATTGAGGCTGTTTCCCCTTCTGCCATCAGCCATTTGATGTTGGTGTAAAAATCAACCCAGTGCTTCGTGTTTACATTCTTAATGATATAATGTAGCAAAAACGGATCCAAATCTGTCACAGTCGGTCATTTTTAATATAGTACATGTTTTTAAAAATAGATTTTTGTTTAGAAAAAAAAATAACATACAGATTTTAAATCAAGCTGAACATTTTGAATACGTATAACATCATCAGTGGAGATAATTATTACTGATATTAATTTTGTCTACATCACCCACCACAAGTCAGCTAAACATACTTTAGTTAAACCTCCAATCTGTCTCGAGCACTTTTATTGTTTGTGCTACAGTTTTCTAACATGTTATGTAATAATAATGAGTAACATATTGCTGCTGTTATGCTAAAGTAGCAAAAAGGCGTATGTGTGTGTGTCTGTTAGAGGAAAGCAAAATTCAGGTCAAACTGTGTCATGGTTCAATAAATTGTCCCTTTGTTTCAGTGCCAGTGAATGTTGCTCAGTGTAATCGTCCAGTCACCAGGTGTCTGTCTGCATCAGAGTTCAGTGCCGGGTCGCAAGCAGAATCCCAAGACGATGAGTTTGACTCTTTCAATGAAATGAAAAGTCACGAGTTATGTGTTGCAGATATGCAAGATTGTCACATTAATACAAGCTTAGCTGTATAGACGGAGATCATGACGGGGTTTTCTTTAGGAAGCTGTAATATTTTATCTGTGTTCATCAGGTGGAATGAAGTGTTGAAACATGCCGATGATGCTTCTTTTGTTTGCACAGATTGAGAAAAACATTCAATTGTTGAAAAGGTTTCTTGTTGTGCGATGGTTTGACACATTAACCTGTTTTAAAAACTACATTATAGTCTGATGTATTTATCAGTATTACAGAAAAACAAGTGTTACTTGCCAGATCTTGATGACCTTGTGTTCTTGCAGGACCCGGTGCAGGAGTGGGGGGAGGAGGAGGAGGACGGGGCTGTGTTTGGCATCACGTTGCGCAGGGAGCCCGTCCTGCAGAGTTCAGACACGGCAGAGCTCCCCACAGCCTTAAGCTTTATCCAATACCACACAGTCAAGGTGCGCAGGATGAAGGCTGCCACCCTGGAGCGTCTGATCACCCACCTGCTAGACTCCGAACACCAGGAGGCCGACTACATCCGTGTGTTCCTCTCCACCTACAGGGCCTTCACCTCCACCAGCACCCTCATCGAGCTGCTGTTTCAGAGGTCAGTAACTGTCCACAGCAGGGGCTTTGCAGACATTTGTTGTACTGAGACACACGTTAACAAAAAGCATGTGGGCTCAGTCAGCTGGTCTGCAAGCCAACATATTACGTCATGCGGTGCGTTTAGCACTGAGAGTTTATCACTTATTTGTTGAAACTCAATACCATTCTCACATCTGTCACATCTCACATAAATATGAAGCTACAGCCAGCAGCCAGTTAGCTTAGCTTTTGCCGCAAGAAAGTGAATAATCATAATTCTCAAAATGTCACTCATTGTCAAAGTTTAAAACTATATTTTGTACTAAATCAAAACCACAAATCTTCTAATTTAACCACTTTAAGAAGTAAAGTAAGTTAACAGTGTCCCAGTCACACCTCTACTTATCAGAAGGTTTGAGGGCTTTAGTGTTTACTTCTTAACTTGTTGACATTGATTTGTTAATGCAGTGGGTGCTACTTTTAGAGAGGTCGTCACTGTGTGCAAATAGAAGTGGGTCATATGCGTAACTAGTTATTATGCCAGATGCACACGTCAAATTTCAAAGAAGACGTCTTTACATCACTTCAGCTATTCACAACTTCTATTGACACAGTTTCTATGACGGGTATTGTTGTCACAAGCTAAACAAAGCAGTCAATACAATTTTGTTATTATTGAGTGCTCATGGCTACACCCTTCATTACTAAACTAAAGCTAGGAGTGCTAAGATTTAACTTCACTTAGGAATTACCTGCTGGGTAATAAACTCAAGGGTTAGTTTAGACGGCATCTTTGGTTGTTAGTGCTTCCAAATAGGCTATTTGTAGATATTTAGTAGATTTCCCAAATTAAAGTATAAAAATAGAGCCTTGAACCTGTAAGACGTGCCTAGTCCTTTGTCCTACCAGTTCATTCTAGCTCACCTTTGCTGAATGCATTACAAATGACTTTCAGTGCGAAACAGTGGCTGTAGATTTGATATATTATTTGTCAAACAGTCGCCCTCATATGCTGTGGTGCTGGTGGCAACAGGATTTCTGTGAGCTTCATGTGAGGTCACTTTAAGGACAGGCTGGGAAGTATGTTTTCCCTCCTTTGGCTCGCATGATTTTGTACAGGATGCAATATGAAAACCAACTGTTCTGTATCGTGATGAGTTAAAGACAAATTATGATCTATTTGTCTTTAAAAAAAAAAGAGACCCATTTCTTGTGTTTGTGCACAAAATCCTGAAATGTCGGTCTCGTTTGTAGTATATTAAGGACCCTGTTATAAAACTCTTATAACTTATAAAAATGAGAGGGCATGGTAGTATGCTTCAGTTACACAGAATATATATTCATATGATAACATTATTAATCCCAGAGGGAGATATGTCAGTTTACTCTCCACACTCAAGGCTACAGTGATTCAGAGTGTTGAAGGACATTTCCACAGTCACAGAGGATCCACCCTGTGATCCTTTTCTTGTTTACATGGTATTTTCTGTCACCACCTGGTTACCATGTTATCGCCCTATGTGGCGATATCCTTTTATATTCAGCTGATGGGTAATTGTGTTTGCCTTTTCCACAGAGATGACTCAGTCGCCAACCTGGATAACACTGTGTGCCTACGCAGGTGAGTGCAGTAACACCATGTTTGTTTGTCCTTTCTCATCTCTCCAGGCCTCACTTTATTGCATCTCAGCAGCACAAAGCAGGATAAGTTAAGGATCAACACTGTAAGTAACTCTTTTCCTGATCACCTCCTCAGTACCTTGCCCCCAGTGATCCGGCTGTGGTTGGAGGAGTACAGTGAAGACTTCAATGAGTCCCCTCAGTACCAGGCCCTCCGGCTGTTGTGTGTCCATTTGCAGCATCGCATCTGCTTCAGACGTTTGGCTCAGACTGCAGAGAACCTATTTAAGAGGCTCCAGGAACAAGGTACAGGATAATACAGGACAATAACACCACACTATATTTTATATATATCATTTTAATCCATGGGATCCATACCTCCAGATGAGCAGCCTGTTTATGTCTAATTTATGATTCGCTGTGTTTGACAGATTGCAGCCGGTCTGCGTCAGAACACAACAGTGAATCATTGCAGCAGGACTACAGAGATCAGGAGGAAGGAGCAGAGATTTCCTCTAAAGAAGACAAACACAACTTTATGGACTTCCCGGAGAGAGAAGTGGCGGAGCAGCTGACCAGATTGGATGCTGTAGGTTTCATCATCTAATCTTTAATTCCTGTGTCACTTTAGGTGTCTGTAACTTTTCTTTTCAGCGTTTTCTTCTCGTTCATCTTTGCTGTCTCCCCCTCTCTCCGACAGGAACTGTTTGTCAGAGTGGTGCCTTTCCACTGCCTGGGCTGCGTCTGGTCGCAGCGTGACAAGAAGGAAAACCGAAACCTGGCACCCACAGTCCGCGCCACCATCTCCCAGTTCAATGCTGTCACCAACCGTGTCATCACGTCACTCCTCTGCCCGTCCTCTCCCAGCCCTTCCACTTCCTCTCCCATTTCATCACCCAGCACTTCCTCTGCCTTCCCGTACCCCTCCACTGCCCCGAGCTCACCTCGGTCCTCGCACACAAGCCCCACCCACAGAGCACGCATCATCGAGAGGTGGATCGCTATTGCACAGGTCAGAATTAAACATTTTTCCAAAAAAAAGTGACCTAAATGAACATATTTTTGTCAAAACAACATAACAAAATACCTGTTTTAATGTTTTCTCTGCAGGAGTGCAGACAGCTGAAGAACTTCTCCTCCTTGTGGGCCATCCTCTCAGCCCTGCAGTCCAATGCGGTGTATCGCCTCAAGAAGACCTGGGCTGCTGTCAGCAGGTCAGCAAAAATACTAAATGGTTGTTTTTGGATATAAAATAAAAAATAGCAGTTGAAATTTGTCAATCTGTTTATATTTTACTTTTTTTTTTTTTGAGCTTGACTCTACAAAACAATGACATCTCACCAAATTGTATATGTTTTGTTTCAGGGAAAACATAACCACCTTTGATCAACTGTGTGAGACTTTTCCTGACGAGAACTGCGTGCTAACCAGCAGAGAGATCCTTGTGGAGGTAACTATCTGTGTCTTTCTGACTTCAAACACATAAATGAGGGGAAGTGGACCGATGACACTTCCTTTTGACGAGTGAAAGATTTTCATAGAAAAGATGCACAGGATTTGAACTGGGTGCAATATGGCCACCTTTTCACCTCACTAAAGAAAATATTGAATGAAATAAGAGTAATACCAGGTTACGTCCTTGTATGCAGTGCAGGAGTCTTGTTACAGTGTGTAGTTTCCCTTAACTGTAAAAAGGGTTATACTAATAGTTAATTAGTTGTTCTCTTAATGGTGTTATGGTCTTGGTCTAATCTTTATTTTACTTGAATCAAGTAAAGCTTTGGCTCCAGTTTACCTGCCACTCTGTCTCCTTTGTCTCCCCTGTTCTGTGAGCTGATCCCTGTGGAAAATAATCAATATGATTGTGTATTTGATAATACTGTTTTTATCAGCAGCCCAGCAGCCAACAGAAACAGAGCTACAAATAAAAGTGACTAGCTGGGTACTAAAGCTTATCAGCGGTTACTAATTTTATTGAGTACATATTATTTAATACTCTCCTAGTACACACACTGCAGATGTGAAAGAATTAATAGGAATTAATAACATAATAAGCTTTAATTACGGTATGTGAATGTAGCTACCTTTGAAAACCCTCCCACATCTAACGGCACCCTGTCAGCAGGTGCTCAACCCTGAAAAGAACAATTATATAACCTGCACGCTCACATTAACACCCTGAGTTCCAGTTATGTTGTTTAATCAACACTGACAGAATTGTTGTCTACTTTGCTGCAGGACGAGAATCAGACAGACAGCATTGCCACCCCGACCTGTAAGTCACCCCGTCTCTGCTCCGTGTCCAAACAGATGGTAAGACCCGCATCGAAATAATGAATCTTTTGGAAATTACCATTTTGGTTCCTCATCACGTAAATAAAAATGAATGTCAACAAGAAAAAAATAAAGGCAGTGGTCTATTTTGCCACAATCATCAATTCTGCTTCCCAAAAGTTTCAAGAGTATCAGTTCCCTCTATTTTTTCACTCTTGCCATTTAAAGGAAAAGGTTTAGACACTAACAACTCACATGACATGTTATCAGTCCCCCTTACGCAGTGAGGGATGTAAAACCTGACGTGTGTGCAGTGTTTCCCACGGTTTGGCAGTTTATTGAGGCTGGGTGGGGCCGTGTGTAAAAGTTTTATATTCCCGCATTCACTGTATTTAATCAGTGATGGGCATGTTATTGTGTTTGTGTACATTTCTGCATCAGCCATATTATTTTCAATGACATTACATCGAGTGTGCTCAGTGGCTGAGCATAAATGTGTTCCATCTTATTTGCAGCTTTTTGAAAATTATTTTTAGTTTTTTTTTTTTTTTTTTTTATCAAAGCAATGTTCCAGTTATAAACCTGTTGGCTTAATTTCTTGTCCTCAGAGCCTTGACAGTGGTGTTGTACCTTACCTGGGCACTTACCTTACTGTCCTCACCATGCTAGATACAGCTCTCACTGACACTGTGAATGTGAGTACAAAACATGCCCACAAACCCACCTGTTGTTTTTTTGTTTTTTTTGGCAGGGGTTGTTTTTATGGCTTTTAATAGATTTTGATGCCACATATAACATTGGTTGTTCTTTCCCTTTTCTAAAGGGCGGACTCATCAACTTTGAAAAGCGCAGGCGGGTAGGTGTCACCTCCTAGTGGTGGATTACTATAATTGTTCTTAATTTTAATATCCAGTGATGACTTATGTTTTATCATTTTCTGTTCCAGGACTTAATCTATACTGTTTTTAATAATTTTTTGTTTCAGGAGTTTGAAATTCTGTCTCAGATTCGGCAGCTTCAGGCTTCCTGTTGTCACTACCGCTTCCCAGTCAAACCTCAAATCACCTCCTGGCTGCAGGCACACACACTTCTCACAGATCAGGAGAGGTGAAACATACACCGACACCACTGCAATAAAACATAAATACAATCAAGTGTGTTGGAAGACTTGGGCATTACACACATAGGCATCATTTCTTGGTCACCTAACTCCGCATCTTTTTTTTTCTGTTCTGAAGCTACGAGCTATCTCGTGACCTGGAGCCTCCAGTTGACCCTTGTCCCAGCTCTCCGAACCCATGGAGCAGTTATATCCTCACCAAAAAGCTTGCCTCGTAAGTCTGGAAAACTGCCTGTAGCTTGTAACATATAACCATGGGTGAATCCTTGTGGCAAAGGAGTGTTTAATTTGCCTGTGAATGTAGATCTGCACCAAAATACATGTAGTTTAACATGTAGTTTAACATGTAGTTAAAATCATTGGAAGTTTGGGCCTGGTTTCATCATGCAGTTAACAAATGTTTTGAGAAACTTCTGGAAAAAAGATTTAACTTTACATCAAAGTTAATTGAAATATTAGATTTCTGGATTTTTAAAAGTGGATTTTGTGTTTGATTCTGTGTGTGTGTGTGTGTGTGTGTGCGTGCGCAGGTTGCGAACAGCCAGTGACAGCTCCCTTAGGAAGACCCATGCTGACCAGATCAGTGTGTCGTCTTCTGGCTCCAGCAGTTCAGATATGGAGGATCTCTCCGTCCCTCAGCCCTCACCGCTCAGGCTCAAATTCAAGGTGCAAGCTTTTATTAGGCATAGCCTTCTTTTTTGTGACTTTATAATTTGATTTTTGTGTTTGTTAAATAAACTAATACTTAAAATTGGAACTTAATATTTACATTTTCCCTCTCTGCCTCTCCCTCAGTCTCTCTCGGGCTCTCTCCACAATGTAGCGGAAGACTTCTCCAGCGCCATATCCTCCTCCTCCTCTCAGAGTCTTTCCAGCTCCTCCTGCAGCTCCTCTCATCCAGATCTCAGCTCCTCCTCACTGGCGCTGAGCCCCGAGTTATCATCCTCCAGCTGCTCTCCACAGGCCGTGCTGCCTGTCTACAACAAACAGGTCGCTGACTCATGTATCATCAGGGTCAGTGTGGAGTGCGTCAGCAATGGAAATGTCTATAAAAGCATACTGGTAAGGAAAATCATTTCATAATCTGCTTTACATGCACAATCATAGGTCAGCCAGACTGTTGTCAGACTTAATTTGAAATGTTCTAAAGAAGGAAAGCGGAAGGAAAAAACAATTTGCTATTGCTTAATGTTTTATGTGAGAAAAAAACTTATGTTTGTCTGATGTGTTTCAAGTTGTCAGTCTAAATGAATTCATCCTAAAAATGCTAATTTCATTAGGACACAGGACGAAGCTGTAATCAGCAAATATTTATAATTCCTGCTTGATAAATGATTAAAACAATTATTGATTATTACAATTATTGTCTTAACTGTGTATTATCTAAATGTTTCCTTCAGTAACAACAAATCACTTAAAATCTAACAGGAGTTACAGTATTGGCTTTGGTTGTATTGTGACATCTGGCTGTGTGTTTGCTCTTCAGCTGACCAGCCAGGATCACACGCCTCAGGTGATTCAGAGAGCTCTTGAAAAACACAACATGGAGGATGTCAGCTGCAATAACTTCAACCTCTGTCAGATGCTCAACAGTGGAAAAGGTGAATATCTCCTCTAAATGTTAGAATATCCATTGTAAAGAAATAAATAAAACAAAACGGCCTCTAATAAACCGTAATGCAACACAGAATGTTCAGAAGAGGTATAATTCACAATTTCTCAGCTGGAAAACGATTCCTGTTCTTACTGTTTTCATTGCTAATCCTTCCGTCTACTAAGATCTAATCACAAACATTAACTAGCCAACTTGTCACTATGAGACGTGTAGAAAATCAATCACTTTGTGAAACAGAAGTAGACAATATATGGATGAGGGAAGGTGGATAAATAACATTATCACTTTATATTCCTTCATTCTTTCTGCCTCAGAGCTTCAGATCCCCGACAAAGCCAACGTATTTTACGCCATGTGCACCACGGCCAACTACGACTTTGTGCTGCGCCAGCGCTGGAAGAGCCACAGCCAACATCTCAGCTCCTCCAGTCCTGGAGCTCAACCCAAGAGCCGCAACACCAAGTGAGAAACATCTCTCCCTGCTGAAATATTACAAGTACGTCTAGAAGACAGACAACAAAAACCACCAGCTGTGGCTGTTTGTATCTACTGAACACTGTCAGATTGGCACTGTGTGGCTTCGACTGAAACATAGAAGTAATCTTCACTGGGAGCAACACTGAAATGTGTTTATGCCAAGAATTATTCTGGACTGTGTGAAGAGTGATAGAGGAAGAAAGAAATATCCAGGTATATAAAAAAAGAGAGACACGATGAAGAAGCAGAAAAACAATAAATAAACAGTAATAGAATTTTGTTATTCTCACATTTCTCAATCATCCTAATCGTCAACATCTTTGGATAAATGAACCACGTTTTACCCAGGACCTCTTTTCCTTAGATGTACACACTTGTATTACTGAACACACATGCACATTACAAGTGTGGATTTTGGAACTGCTGTTAAACAGAAACATAAAGAGCAGCGGGACAACTGGGAAACCTGTCGTCTCACATCTCTACAGTAGAACCTGATAAATCTGCAGAGTCAGATGTGAGGCTGAATGAGGAAAAAGGAGCGGCTGACTTTCTCAACCACACAGAACAAAATGAAGAAAAATGACTAAAACTGGGATAAGCACTCCTAAATCAATGTGGTTCAAATGCGAAATCTGTCTGATTCCAGTTGTGCCGATTGTTGTTTGGACCCAGGCCTCAGTGAGATTTTATTTGAGACTCTGTAATAAGAATTTAGCCATCTTCTAGTTGAGGATTTAATTGTTTTTAATGTAACTTTTAAAGTAATTTTATAAATTCAAATTATTTAATTCATTTCAGTATTTAACTTTTAGTGCAAACATATCATAAAAACTTGTTCGTTTCTGTTTGTTTGTTTTTATGTTTTGGTTCATTTTGGATCACCTACCCTCCCTTCGGTCTTAAATGTGATGCTTTTTTTTTTACATGTAAATGTCTTTGACTTGCTTTAAGATTTCATAAACCAACTGAAGTTTGTTTCATTTAAAATGAAGAAATGTTTCCGGTCTGCTGCTGTCAAATGAAGGAGCTGCTGTGCGTGAGCATAATGTTAAATATGTTTATGTTCAGCGGTCTTGCCAGGGTTTAAAGTAGAGCTGATATGTTGTTTGTCAAAGGCTGTGATTCAGGTGAGGTTTCTGTCATCTGGAGCAGTTTAACTCAGATTGAAGGTAAAAACAGATGTTGTGAATGAGATAAGTGTGAAGAATGGTTCATGTATGTGAAAATCAAGTGTCCCAGGATGTGAATTAAATTTGACATATTACAACATATCAGTGATGTGAAAACCTCCCCAAAACTACCAGCAGATTTATGCAACTATCAGTAGTAAGTATTGGTGTGGGGATATACACATGTGCACACACACACACACAGTGGTGACATCACTGTTAAAAACACACACACACTGGTGAAAACCCTGCTGAGTTTTGTGCAGGATTTTGCATCACTGAGTCCAGCATTAATGCTGCTGTGGTTTGTAATGGTTGGTAACAAGTGTAGAGCGCTACTTGCTGCATCTGTCAACTTCATTATTAGAAGGCTTTGTGTTCATTCTCTCCTTTTATTGTGTTTAACGTGTAAGTGATGTCTACGTTACTGTATGCACATTGTAATTTAAACCTATATGTGTTCTAATATTTGATTTCAATAGATTTTATTTTTAAAGTTTAATCTAAGCACTTTGCTGTTTTATAATTAGTATTAAACGTCCACTAATAAAGCTAATTTACTATTTATCAGAGTGTTACAATTTGTTTTTATTCTGCTGTATTGATTATGATTAGGAACTTTCTTGAGTGGCAGGTCATTTAAAAGTAAAGAACAGTAACAAGGTTTGTGCTCTTGTCCAAGCTTTTTATAAGCTGGTGTCGGGTACTTCCAGCCTGACACCATCAAACATGAAGAAGCTCCCAGAATGCAAAAGAATCAATTTATTTAATGTACAAAAAGTGATAGTTTTGATCAAAGGACAACGATGAACATGATCAACTCTATGCCGCTGTCCATTGAAAACAATGTATCTCCAAATTTGGTGAAATTTGTCATTATAAGCGTTAATTGAACTTTTAAGATAAATAAGCAATTTTAAAAAAAAACAACATTGGATGACCTGTGTATGTTGTCACAAAGCTGTTTCTATCCAGATAGTTGCGACTATCTAAATGAATATAATTTTGCAGACAACCACAAGGTGGAGCCAGACACAAATACTTTGAGTGTTTTGACCTGCTTCGCTTCTACTGGTCCCGCTGAAAGAAAGACGAACAACTGGTTTATCCTTCAAACATCAAGTCTTTTAGCAGTGACCTACATTTTGGCCAATGGTAGAGCAAGTTCAACTGCATTTGGTTAAACGACAGCTGAAGAAATGCAGCGCAACAAACAAACGTGCAGCATACGTGCAGATGTGAATCTTTGTGGGTAAATAATGCAGAAATAACACCAAAACAACACAGTGAGGAGAGAAGAGACATGTCCTGTCTCTGTACCCTGACGAAGCATTAAATCATGTGGGAGGTCAGAGGTCACAGTGACAGATGTGTGTGGTAGTGGGAGGTTGTGACCTGTCTGAGCTCTAATTTCCATATTTTGAACACATTTCTCTCCACTCATACTCTTCTTAGCAGGAGTGGGCAACATGTTGCAGCGATACTTCTCGTCACATGTTCCCCCTCACTCTGAACTGACTTTGTGTGTGGCATTTGTGTGTGTCAGTCTGTGAGCTCAAATGCTAAAAGAAAAAAAAAAAAAAAACAACAACGAACATAAACAAGCTGTGTTTTCTCCCTGAGGGCTGTGTGTCATTTTCCTTACTCGTGATTGTGGTTTCCTCATTGTATTCCTCTGCACCATGGCCTCATGGTTAATTGTGTCTTAATGACTTCTAGTGTGCACGGGGGCCAGATCAGCCTGCTTCTCTGAGATGAACTCACTTTACACAATCATACAACTGACAGGCTGCACAAAGACGACTGGTATCATGTGAGTGAGAGCTGCGTACAAATTATTCTCCATTCACCCAAGGATGACACACACACAAGATTCACTATGAGCTGCTGAAATTAGATGTACATGAGTTGTATTTCATGACAGAAATGAGGCCTGCAGCAAAAATGTCATTATGTAAGGACAGATGTATGGGAAGTATTAAGGTTAAGGTTTCACATACTTTAAATTCATTTAATCTGTTGTTTTGTTTTATGAATATAGTTTTGTTATATCAATCACAAGATAAACTAATGAAGAATATCCACACTCTTGTCTGAGGCCTTCTGTAGATGTTTTGGACTTTCTTTTGGACTTTTCTTACATTTATGCCTTTTGACTTGCACTATCAACAGTCACACACACACACACACAGTGACACAATTCATACTATAGCCTACTTTTAGTCTAAATCCCTCCATACACACAGCTGTGTCTAAAGCCACGTGCCACAAACTCTCTGCCTCGTTGTGGCACTACTGTATACGAGTTGCATGTCTGCTGTTCACTCAACTGGGAATAATAACCAACAACTAATCACAGATTAGTGTGTATGTGCATGTTTTTTTTTGTATGTGAGGCAAAGACCATTGTCTATGATAATGTCAATGTCAACATGTGATGTGAGCAGTGTGTGTGTGGCGTGTCTGTCACGTACTGATATACAGTAGGTCAGTCAGTGGAAGAAGATTTATTCATATGCTCATGTAAACACATTTCTGATGTCATGTGTGGGTTATACAGTAGCAGCTCTGTGGCGCAACAGTAGACAGATGGAAGAAATGGCTGAGACTAATCTAAAGGGGTTAATCCACTTAATAACTACCATGAAGGACTGCAGGTTATCTCACTCACCACAGCTTCAACATGTTGTTTGTCTGTCACGCGGCCGCTGGAGCTCCGAAAACTTTGGCTTATATGGAAAAATGCAGACATGTGCATTATTCCTGATGAAACAGCACAGACTGTATCTGCAGGAAAACATCAACTTGAGATCAATTTGCAGGTTCAGATACTCAGCTGAAGTTGAAGCTAATATGAAACTTCAGCCATGAAGTGTGAGTCTTCCAAATTTACACAAAACTCCCTCTTTGTGGAGGGATAATAACACAAAGAATGACTGTATGTTTAGAAGATATCCATTTGATTAGAAAAACCCAGACTGCTGAAACGTCATATTAGCTTAACTACAATGAGGATTGCAGATTTTGTTTATTAACAGATAGACTTGAAAAAAATCTAATTTTTAAGACGTATCTAAATATGAATATACTGTAATAATTAACAGTAGTAGCTTGACATTTTTGATGGCAAATTTCAAACTGAAATACATATGAACATATAAAGGAGATTATTCTTGCTGTAATCATCCATCCTGCTGTTCATACTGACCAAATTCAACAAAAGTAGGAATTTTGGTATTAAAAAATCGTGAACTTATCCTTTAATTGTAAACTTGATGGTTTGAGTATAAAGTTTCATTAGTAAAGTGTGATAGGTACATAAAAGGTGATTAAAGATATAAGAGCAAAAATAAAAAGGCTGTACACCATCCAAAAGTTATCAACAATCCACTGAAAAACTAAACTATCAACCTGATGGTGGCGCTAGAGAGAAAGTCAAGTCATTACCAAAATCAAAAGACTTAACAAACAGTACTGGTCTTTACAGGTATTTATTCCTCCTTTTAGGGAAACACTAATGACCCTTTAACACATTAGCTTAGTAACATTTTATAGTAAACAAAGTAAGTAAGTAAAAGTATTAAAGCATTTGATAAGGGAATGTAAACCTTTAAAATGCTAAATAAAGATAGCCTTGCAGCTGCCAGGGTGTGTTTACATGAAGGATGCCTTTGGTTAGATTGCAGGTCAACATTTCCATTTCATGAATTTCATGATTTATGAGCAAATACCTGCAAAACTAACAATAATAATTCAGCCTTAACCGTACTTTGTGTTTAGTGCTAATTAGCAAAAGTTAGCATGCTAGTACTCCACAGTAAGATGGGGACTATGGTAAACATGCACAACATCATCACAGTAGCATGTTAGCGTGCTGACATTAGCATTTAGCTTTTAGACATACTGTATTGTGTACTATTTATAAAGCAAAAACACTACTTAATACTCGAATCCCCATATTTTATCTGTTAACATTTACTGTCGGATAATTTGCCTAGAATAAATATTAACTGACTGAGATGATTTCTGACAGCTTCCTTTGTGGGATCATGTGACAGTAATTACAAAAAAAACCCCAACAAATCTTAAGAAAACTTTTCAAAAAGCTGTTATGAAGGACTGCCAAAGGGGGAATCGTTATCCACACCTTTCATTTGGATAAACACACACACACACACACACACACACACACATGCGCGTGCCATCCGGCTACTTCCTGTAGCACAAGGGCACAAGATATGGTAATGGGACCCTAGGGTGGTTTAGTGTTGCATAACAGAGAGCTGATTCATCTCTCTCTCTCTCTCTCTCTCTCTCTCTCTCTCTCTCTCTCTCTCTCTCTCTCTCTCTCACACACACGCACACACGTTATCCTGGTGGCCTACTTTCATTTACAAAGTGCACAACTTTCTTGTGGCCCATTTTTACGTTGTGCTCTGAATGCAGCGGTATTGTATACGATGTGTATATATATGTGTGTGTTGTCTTTAAATCCTTGTTACACATCTGTAGCAGTGCGTGCGCACACACACACACACACACACACACATACATGTTGACCTATTTTACAGTGTTGTGTAGGACAGCGGCAGCAGGGATTGAATAGGCCATGGCAGGCAGCATAACTCTCTCCTGAACAGCGGCCAACCAAGCATGTTCAACAGAGGAGTCATTTTTCTCTTTCTCTGTTTTCTCTCGCAGGCTTCCTGCTGCTGTTTTCTTGTGCTGGAAATGAAATATGTAGTTATTATTTGTACTGATGTCACACTGACCAGCAGTATTGTCTGGTTTATTTAAAAGTAAAATACAAAAAAAAAAAAGATATATAAAAACATCAAAACTCGATGACCAGACCATGTATTCATTTAAATCAATCAATTTTTATAATCTACAAAGAATTAAACCCTAAAAATACATTAAACTCAGAAGAGGCCACCTAAAGTTTATTAATAGCTCTTATATAACTCCCCGAGGGAACTTGAGATTCAATCAGCAGCCATGCCATGCTGGAAAAGTGTTTAATAATTGATTAGCTGCATTCCACAGCTATTTATTCTTCAACTGGATAACTTCTCAGTGTCCATTATTTATGTGTCTAAAAAAAGACTTATATTATGACGATATCAGGTGTTACACTGAAAAAACTAATTTTCATGATGATTAACACAATAAACACAGCACAGTACGTCCTCAAATCTAGACCTTTATGTTGGTCATAATATATAAATAACAATAATGTTTTCAGATTGCTGATGATGATCAGCAAAATGTTTCCTTTCCACTCCATTTCACAAGACCATGCCGTTCTAAGTTTCAAAGTTTATGAGGATCAAGTTGCGAAAAAACAAACAGCAACTCCATATGCGCCAAGTTAATGTTTAAAGGTGAGTCACTTTGACTCCTGCGCCCGGTGGGTTCAAACTTGTTATGATTCGTCAGTATGTGAATGAAAGGCTCTTTCGACAGAGATTTCTACAGCAGGCGATGGTATTTGACATCTGCTCGGCATGATAAAAGCTACACAACCAGCTACAATGACTCAAGGCTCAAATATAAACATGTGAACGCACACGCACACACACACACACACACACACACACTCCTAGGCTTCATCCTCCTTACCCCTTTGCTGCCTCTCCCTGTGCTGCTGACCTACATACTGCAGCATCCCAGTTACATAACCAGCTGGGGCTGTTTATCACCACAGGCAGCCCCCCCCACACAGCCCTCGTTTTCTCTCACACACACACACACACATACACGCACACGTAGTCGCTATGACCTACCAGGTTTATATACCTTCACTGCTGCTGCACACCTACCTGAGGGACAGGTGGGTTAGTATTACACAGGTGTGTCTGGAAATAATTGAGATCAAAATTTCAAATGAGGTCAAACCAAAAATTTCCACACTTTGTTATCTAAGAGAAGCTGTCAGCTGTTACATAACATACATAATTCACTGTCAGCTCACATAACTCTATACCTGGGATCATATGACTGACATTAATTGAAACATTATTATTTATTTACAGTTATTCTCAAAGCGACACATTTCAGCACACCATCCACGTTCCAGTAAGTTAGAACGAAGAAAAAAAAAAGAGCTTCGTTCTTTGCCGAGAGTTCGCTAAAACTCTACAGGAAGCCTTCTAACTATTAATAATGATCATCTATAATCTTATGAAAATGTCATGGAGCTTTCCAAGTGTAATTTGTTTTTGAATAAATGTCAGCTACATGCAAAAGCAGGCTAATACATGGGTGTAACCCTAATGTGTGTGTGTGTGTGTGTGTGTGTGTGCTACTGACAGGCAGCAACAAGAGAGAGCTTCTTTCTAAGTAGTTTGCTCAAGTTTACACTGTAGAGGCATATGATGTAACCCTCCCTCCCTCCCTCCTCCTTTCTCTCGCTCTCTCGCTCCTCACCCCCTCCTCTATCTCCATCTTCTCCTATCCTTCCTCTCTGACCTACTTTTACTCTCCTGGACCGTTTTCAGAAGCCCCCACATAATACAAAGCAGCTCTTACAGCTCTTACAGATGGTTTAGGGGGGGTGAGGGGGAGGGGGAGGGGGGGTGAAAGAGAAAACAAGAGAAAAGCAGACACCGAGAGAGGGAGGAGGGACTGACACCTTGTTGTTGGGTGGCATGGAGGGCAGAAGTGAAGATATTTTAGGGTTTTATATTACTGCGGAAAAGCAGCAGGTCTATTTTGAGGTCAGTTGCAGACGTCCTCCCTTCAGCCACTGACTACTGTATGCGAGGGAGGGGACGTGTTTCATCTTCATCGCAAAATTTATAAAAAGCACCTTGTTAATAAACTTGTCTTTGTTGACACTTCCAAACTACGGCTGCTGTCCTGAGATTGTAGAAAATCTTGGGCGTTTCCCTGAAATTGCAACACCTCTGTATCTGTACTGTAATGGCTCTTATGTAACTGGTGTCAAGCAGCACGCTCAGCGCATGCCAACTTTTTGTTCCAATCAGCTATTGTTTCATTAATGGCAGGGTTAGATCGAGCCAGCCGGACTCAGCCTGACGGAGTTTTGTTCCAAGAACTTGTTTTTGCTTGTTTCAGTCTGATACATTTAGTGATTTTACTTTGTTTCTTCATCTAAAACACATCAGTTTTGAGTATTGGTTCATGGCATTGAGCAATTTTGTACAAAACAAGCAAATACTTGTCTTTTCTTGGTATTGGGCTTATGTGGAAATACTTTTTTTTCTTCTTCTTCCAGTTGAGTCACTGTACAAGCAGTCAGTTTGCTCTTGCTTTTATTAGAGTTGCTTGTATTAACTTCCTGATTATCTGAAAACACTCACAACCTTATCAGTCCCCTTTCTTTCCCCTTTCTGTCTTGTTGTTTGTGGTATTTCTTATGCACTGGTCTACCTCCAGTTGTGTTTGCTGTTGTTAATCAAAGATATTATTAACTGTGTGTTAAATGTGACGTGTACTTTGGATTTGAAAACTGCATGTGTACTTTATGACTGTTAAATATAAATATGTGACGTGAATATTCAGGCTGAGGTCTGTTCTAGTGCTGCCATACCACAAAGCCTACGTGTTGTTCTGATGTTTCAAGTCCATAAAATCTCTGCCGGGAGGAAATGTGATGTGATGACGTGATGAAACGGTGAAGTTGTTATGGCTATGTTGGCTCACACTGAGCTGTACTGGCAGACTGGGATGTTGCTGTCTGAGTGGTGTGAGCTGTGAATCAGCTAGTTGGTCTTTTGTTAGAGCCAGACTGCATGGATCAGTGTGTGTGTGTGTGTGTGTGTGTGTGTGTGTGTGTAAAATACATGAAAAGAACTCAAAAGTTTAAAAGAGACATAAATTCAAGAACCTTTTTATTTTTTCCCACTTTGAATCTTTCACAATCAAAAATGAGTCTTTTTTTTTAATAACCATTTTGCATATCCACGTGAAGTATAGCAATACAGATTCACTTCTGGACAAACCTTAATCAGTTTTTTTTTTTCTTCCATTTTTTGTAAAGCCTTTCGGCAAACAACAAGGGTTATACAGGAACACATAGTACAAATGGTAACTGGGGCATAGGGTAGCATGGGTAAATACACAGCACAACCAGGAAGAGCATAGAGCAAAATGACACAACAGGATGACAGAAAAATACATATAATAATAAACAAAATAATAATTGAATACAATAGAAAATAACAATATTAATAAAATAATAATAAAATAATGACAGCAGTATACAAGAGAGACAACTTTACATTTATACATATTGGCCAGAGGCAGGCACCGGGAAGTGAAACAGTTAAAACTTGTACAGACTGTATGATCTACTGCAGCTACTATAGCTAAAACAACTCAGTGCGGAGGTGAAGACGTTGGCCTATGTTGGGACGAGGGACAACACAATAAAGAGGCACCTTATGATGAGAGAGCAGCTTTGCTGGTTGTGACCGGTTCATTTTTTTTAGACATTTTTTTTTCTGGAAAATAAAGATGCATTGATTTCGTCTAACGGCTGGCAAACGAGGCTCACCTTGTGCTTGTCAGGTTTTACCAACAGCAATGTGTGACTGCATAGCCTTAACTGATATGCTCAGAACTGGCCTGGACTGTTTTAAACAGTTTTCAGTGATGAAGAGCTCGGATCAATTGAACAAGGAGCTGATCCATACATCTGAAAAAAAGTGTACCTTTGTTTTGTCTGTTTGTTTTATGTATTTTATTTTTTTTATAAGTTGTGGCTCAAACTTCAATTGAAAGAAAATCTTTGAGGCATTTTCTAGACAAAGAGGGACTGTACAAGGTGTCAACGGGAACAAACTGATCACTTTTAAATCTACAACTTCCTCATCCCACTGCATTATTTTTTGTCATTTTTGCCACATTTTTCTTCTTAAAATATATACTCCATATATGCAAATTTATATGTCACAGTAATATACAATCTAAGTGCTTCAGAAATGAAAAGGACTTGTGTGCAGATGGTAAAGAGAGTAGAGGATTAAATCACACATATTGTATGTGTTCAGAAGGAGGAAGAATGTAACTGCCAAAAAAGGAGATGCTAAGGAAGGATGTGTATTCTTTGGTCAAAGAAATGTTCCCATAATGCCACGATAAGCGTGTATACGCTGGCCATCCACCAAGGCAGTTTACAATAATGAAAAATTGAATAATGTTTGAATTTTCCACAAGGGAAATATCCCAAAATCCAGCTCTGGAAAAGTTTCCTTCTGTCCCCTCCCTCGTTAAGTGATGTATCATTTTAATTGGAGGGATGGGTGGGAGGTAGGAGAGAATAAAGGGAAAGGGGAAAAGGTGACACAGTGAAACTTCATCTCACACAGACCGCTTCTTTACAGTAAGGTGGCGATGTGACTGTAGTTGTAGTTGCCTTTCTTCTGTAGACATCACAGAGGTGGTGTCATAATTTGTCTTTAATCTCGCCTCTTATTGCGTCCACCCCTCCCGCTGCTGGATCCCTTTTTCCCTCCCTCCTTTTTCACATCTGCCCTCTCATTCATTTGAGACTGGACCTCGTTGGCATATTCAGTCTCATTCTCTGCCTCTTTGATCTCCCCGCTGACCTGGCTGTTGTGAGGGTTGCTGGGGAGAGCCAAGTAAGGGTGCTGGGGCAGGGTAGGGGAGGGGGACATGGAGATACTGCCCATTCCCTCCACCTGTACTCTTGCTGCCCCATTGGACAAAGCTCTGTACTTTAGGCGGAGCTTGTGGGGCAGGGCGGTGCCTTTGACCTCGGCTTGGCACTCGCCGTGCATACCGACAGCCTCTGCCGCCTTCTGGTGGTAGCTGCTGATGTCTGAGGAGGATGAGGAGGGGGACTCGTCGTCTGTGGAGCCCTCCTTGTCTGAGCTACGGGGATCGCCATCGCTGGATGAGGTGTCTTTAGTAGAGGAAGTCTCCTGGTAGAAACCGTCAGCCTGGGGCCCTCCCTCGTAGGTGAGCACCGGGGGCTCTTCGTCCAGTGTGTTGAGGTAGCCGTTGTGCTGTTGGAAGGAGGACTTGCCCTCCTCAGTGCTGTGGATCAGATCAGGGGCGAAGGGGTTCCTGTGGCTTTCAGGGTGATTATGACTGCTCTCCTGACTCTGGTAGCTGTAATGCCCGTTCTCGTGCTGCTGTTGGGCATTAGGATTGTACCTTTGTTGCAGCTCCTCTACTGTCTCAACGTGACCATTGGTGTATTCATACTGTGGCGAGTCCAATGTATTTGTTCTCTCTAGCTTCTCAGCGACCTCGCTGATAGTCACTGAGCAATCAGAGAACTTGGAGGTCAAAGCGTGCTGTCCATGCTGTTGCGGTTTGCTTTGCTGGGACTGCTGGTCCTCCGGCCTCTGGCTCTCCATGGGGTAACAGCCGCTGCTGGAGCGGTACAAGATGACGCTCCTCTGTGCAGAAGTGGCCTGAGGAGGCAGGCTAGAGGCCTCCATGCGGCAGTGCTGTTGGTGCTGGTAGTCCATGGCACTGTCAGCCAATGAAGAGCTCTGTTGGTGAGGAGAAACCAGAGCAGTGTGGTTGCCTTGGTAAACTCCATTGGGCATCCCATGAGCGATGCTTTCCAGTCTGGCCATCTCCATACTGGAGGGCTCCTTCTTTATGCTGTAGCCCATAGGTTCAGGGCTGTCTCTGGAGGAGGCGTCAGACATGTCAGAGATGGATCCCCTTGGGGAGTATTTGTGGAGCGCACTGTGGCGCTCACCGCGGATCGACTGCTCAGTTTCGGAGGAGTCAGAATTCTGCATCACCTGGGATGCACTGGAGTAGCCGCTTGAGAGGTAGGTATTACTGTTGGGGGTGCCGTTGGTGCTGCTCACATTGCCAGTAGTGTTAGCAGCTGCAGCACTGCTGGAGATCTGCTGACTTTTCTCCATGTAGGAGGCTGTGCTGATGAGGCCAAAGCGCAACTTGAGCTGAAGGAGCTCCGTCTTTAGACGAACATTCTCCTCATTCAGCGCCATGACCCGGTTCTCTAGAACCATGTCATTGAGGCGACGCTTTTCCCTTGAACGCTTGGCCGCTTCATTGTTCTTTCGCCGTTTTTCCCAGTATGAATCATCTTTTTTCTCATCAGAGATGAACTCCCGCTTGCGACGGGATGCCACAGAGGTCTTGGAACCTTTAGACGAGCGGCTGACCCGCGCTCCACCTTCAGGAGGGGATGGGATGCTCCCGCTGTAGGGAGAAAAACTGTCCACTTCCATGGCATTTTTGTTGCTGGTGGATGGGAGGTGTATACTCAGACTTTCCATTTTTTCCCAACTGGTGGCCAGAGTGTTACTCTAGCAAAGGGCAAAGGGGGAAGGGAAAAGATGTGTAACAATATAAGCCAACTGCTTTATTTCTACGGAGTTTGACCTATGTTGCCGGATCAGCAAAAACTTCTGGATGAGGTATTTGTGCTCCTCTGAGGGAGAGCCTCATTGATTTCTGTTACTTATTTTTTCAAAATCAAAATGTTCAAGTGTCCAAATTAGCCAAGAAGATTAAAAAGAGATGGAACTCCACAAAAAATTCAGACATTGAACTCGTCTTCTGAACAGGGAGATAAAAAAAAGAAACAAGTTTGTAGTTCGAGAAAAGAGTCTTTCAGCTTTAAACAAATAGATCAAAGTAGTCTCTGCAGTCTCACTGGAGGTGATTTTGAATTTATTGGCGTCGTCCTCAATCTTCAGGAGAGCTGTGACGTCTGTCAGGCTGCTGCTTTGCTTCTCTGTGTTTTACAGAAGATGTAGGTCAGTCTGTCTACTCCCTGAGGATCCAGCTTCAGTGCTGCTGTTTGCTGTCCACTAACTGGGTTATTGAGAGAGAGAGAGGGAGAGGAAGAGAGAGAGTTAGATTAGCTGTAAAAAATACACTGCAGTTCACTATGTCATATATTCACATTTTAGTCAAAACTCAAATGTGGAGCCCACTTAGGGCTTGAGATCAATGTGCTGTCAGTTCATCCCAACCCAACTTGTGCCAAAATCTATGGCATAATCCCCAAAGTTACACAATGTTTGTGTTTCGTGTCTTTGTTTCTTTGACTTTACGGGAAGGAGGAGGGGTGGAAATCACCACAGAGGTGAACAGACAGATCTGTGGCTGTGTAGTGCTACTGCAGAGCTGTTGTGTAATACAGAGTGCCGTCATAGTCACGTAAGGTGGAATGAGGCAGGCTGACCTGGTGCCAACTCTGCAGAGACTGACACATAAATGGCTGAGAGAAGCAGGGAGGCTACAAAGAGGCTGCTGTGCAGAGCGCTTTATACTATTTGTGGTTGACAGGTATGACGTGTCATCACACATACTCTGTGGTACACTGTAGTATGGTGAAACAAATTGTGTGTAATTATAATTTTCTGATCTGATCATGTTTTTAGTCATCATGGAGGTCTAAAATTACAGTGGAAAATCAAGAAAATGGATCATTGTCAGAAATGGGCCTGTGGGAGTCACCAAAGTTACTAATACATCTGACAGATGATCACATCTGTGCAAGGCTTTGTGTGTATGTGTGTCTGTTGTGAAGGAAGAGGTCTCCGTCACAGTGGTAAAGTCTCGGTTTCTCTGGTAACCCTCACACTGACTGAAATTACACAACGCTACAAGTTGAACTTCCTTATGCGGTGTCAACATTGTAGCTCAACAGGAAGCCCTGCCCACCCAACATGTCTTTCTCCATAAAGTTAACAATACTGAATGCAGTGTGGATGTTGACGGCAGTCCAGCGTTATGTAACAACCTTATCTGCTTTCGTTTTTAGTCAGATGTTGATGATGTAGAAGATCCTCTCACTGCACAGCATTATACAGTTGATATCCAGTAATTAATAACACATCATTACACTGTGCCCTTGAGTCCATTACAAACATGAAAACGTCTCACACACACACACAAACACACGCAACATAATAATCTAGGTCACTCTAAGTGGGATTTTTATTGCTCCAATTTCTACTATTTGGAATCAGTGAAGTGTAATTACAATTTAAGGGACACAAAATTGTTTAAAAGAAATTTAATTTGAATCTCAGTTTCTCTGTCAACCAATTTTTGAATCTTGAAAAAAAATTAGATGCAAAATAGAAGCATACAATACAGCCTTGTATAAGAGTAACGTTAGGAATTTGTGTTATGCAAAATTGTAATACCGGAACGATTTCTGTTTGTTTTTGACTTACATAAAATGTATATGTTTTACTTAAGGTGTCTTTTTCTTTAAAAAAGGTGAAGACAGGCAAGGTAAAAAAAAGCGAAGGAATTTGAATGTGCTGCTGATGAAACAACAAGAGGCTCCTGACGTTTCTATAGTGAAGGTGAATATGAGACCAGACGCGGCAGACCTGAACAAAGACGCTCTACTGACTGTTCCTGGTGTTTCAACTGTGATGGCAAAAGGGCAAAAAAGTGCTCCGGTTCAATGAAACTGAGTCACAGTGACTTTCTTTCACTGCGTTGCATTTTCTTGTCAACCACTAAATTTGCACCACCGAGTCAATGCCACATGAGTGAGCCTAGTCTCCTCCAGACTGGTTACCGCATTCGTCTGCTTCCAGTGGAGTCAAAGGCCCTGTTATATAATCTCAAATATAAAAAAAAACAAAGTGACCTTAAAACATTGTGTCTAATCCTTTAAATAATTAACCATTTATTTACTTGGTATGTTCTGTTGTAAGTCAGGGACTAAGTCTGGGTATGCTGCAGGCTGGCTTTCAAATTGAATTTTCCGTTCACATGTAACACTAGATTTTTTTGCTGTCACTTGTTTGTCCCCTCTTTTTCAAAGAACTGGAGTAAAGCTACGCTGATCAGAAGAGATTAGGACACAACTACCAACAGATGTGGAAAAATGTAAGGTCAGACACTGCTCCCTCCCTCCCTCCCGCCCTCCCTCCCTCCATCCCTGAATAATTTTCATAAAGATTTGCAGAGAAGAAGGGGGGGGGGGGGTTGTGATACAAAGGCGGGTGTGAAGGAAGCATTCATACGTCTGCGCTGTCCCACTGACCTAGAAACGACGCTAAGCAGTAAACATCCTCCTGTCTTTGACGGTGTGCCATAAAATAGGTCAGTGGGACTGCAAGGGAGGGTGGGCAGGAGAGGGAAAGAGAGTATTAGAGAGCACTCTAAAAATAGAGCGAGAGAAAGAGGCGAGGGAGGGAGGAAGCAGAAGAGGTATGGGGTGACAGGAGGAATTCAGTTGGTGGAAATGAGATTTCTCCTGCAGTGGGAGGAATAAAGGCGACAAACGTGGACATGTCATCAGCCTAAATATCAGATTATGAAAGCCCCCCCCCACCCCTGTGATTTTCATACAACATTAATTCCTGTATGCTCTAGAAACCCCTATGACGCTTATGCTGCGTATATAACAATAGGCATGTAGCAGATCAAAAAAACGGTAGTGAAAGATCAGGGAGATGGCACTGACGTCAGAGCACACACCCATATCTGCAGCCAAATTCACACATAGCAGCCTCGCTCTCAGGGCTGCATGGGGAGGGGCCGCTGTTGCTCGTAACGTACGTGCTCTGAATTTCTCTTGTTGTGGTGCAAAGCTTGTGTAACACATGCATATTACATAGCAGCAGAAGCTACAGGTTGCTTCCCTGCAATCTTACCTTTCACTACCCCCTATGTGTATGCTGTGCTCTGAATAAAAGCCAAGACTAAAAGGCTACAAAACAGTTAAACCCCAAAAAAACGAATGGCACATTGTGTAATAGGATTACTTCCCATTAAAAAGAACGATCCACCGCAGCTACTGTAAGCTGTTTGCTCTCTGTGTTTTAGTCTGAGGGGAAATGTAGTTGCGAAGCAGTTCCCAGGCACTTGCTGTCTGGGTAGGAATGCTTCACCTCTGACCCCCTCTGAGACAAGTGTGAGTAAAACACACAGCACACCCCCTCCATCTTTTAAGTGATCCAACACCACACACGTGGATGGGCCCCAGCTAGGAGCCTCCATTTTGCCCTGCGGCTTTGTGTCAGGAAAACAAAACTAGGAGTCAGGAATCCAGACATTCCAGGTCAGTTAGAGAGTCCTTTACCAGCGTGTCCCATTTAACACTTCCTCTGTGTAATGTGTGACTCAAAACACTCTGACCTGTACTTATGATTCGTGGCAGAATACTAAAACTTTCAGAGTCAAGTCATGAGGGACAAATCTAGTACAGAAAGTCATCAAATATACTAAACTACAGATCTTGTGTAATGTATACATTAGTAATATCCTGTTTATAAGTTTTAAGATCTCTGCAAATGTTTTTGTAATTACTCATGTAGCATATGACACACGTCTTTTCTACATGAATCTGATTTCTTGTAACGTCTCCAATTAATATTCATTATATGTATGCACCACGTAGACAGATAGACATCTTTACTTACGAGGGTTTCAGCTACTTACAATCAGTATATAATTGATGTGCAGATTCATAAAGGAACATCGGCAAAAGTTAAGAAAAAAAGAAAGAAAGTTAATCAAGTCTGTGGTCTTGCATTCCTCTGAGCAACAGACAGAGTGGTCAAAGTAGTCCACGGCTTGCCCCCTTATATACCTCATGTGTCGCTTCACCCAGATACAGGTCTGACCTATATTCAGAAAGCTGGCTGGGACAGAGAAATGCAGACGGCTTTGAAACCAGACCAGCTGGCAGCAGACACACTAAGAGCTCACCAGAACTCTGCCTAACTTGCCAGACAGGGGTTTCCATGCATTGCATCACATCCTGGATGTTCACTTGTTGAACTGTTTCTAATTTCACAACAAAGTCAAGCCAAAACCTTGTTGGGAGCTCAGGAGACGAGTTTTGTTTGTACCTAACGAGAAAGTTTGCTATACTGTTTTCGCCTTGATCGCTCCTCGTTTTTCTGTTCCATCTTCAGACTGAACAAGTTAAAACCGGCTCACAGACAGCGAGCAGCTGTTTTACATCATTTATGAAAGCATTTCTGAATTGCAACTTCCATCCGTTTTTATTTGGTAGGCATGTTCGCGCAGATTTCTTGCATAACGTCTCCCTGCTTTAGAAATTAGGATTGACTATTTGTTAATCTGCGTCTTAATGACAAGAAGAAAGAGCAGGGTGTGAACGGGAATCAATTACAGGCCTCTGTGTCCCAGGAGAGAGCTGCTGTTTATTGCTTCTCCCTGCTGTGTGCTGGTTATGTCATACCTTCCGACTCCCTCAAAGCAAAGCTCTGTGCTTTACTTAACACACCTTAGAAGTGAAAAAAAAAGAGAGACGAACTCAACCAGTGACTCATTTTGAATGGAAATCAGACATTTTAAGTTTTGTTTTTTTCCTTTTGAACTTGACCTGAAAGCAGAGACAACTAAATGCTGTGCACATCTGGAGAAAGGGCAGTTAAATTATATTTAAAAAATATTATATTTAGAAATATTCAGTATATAGTAGATTATTTTAACATACACTTAACATCCCTCTAAAGTTTTAACTTAAAACATGTATAAAATATTATTACAGGGTATACACATATATTGCACATCATTTCTATTTTCCTATAGTTCCCTATAACCTTCACTCTGACATGGATTTCAGACATATGTGCCATAATTAACACCCTATAAATGAATCGGTATCCTAAACGAAGCCATGCTTTAATGCAGTCTAATAACAGCATCCACCGAGCGGCTTACAATATATGAATCAATAGTATTTCAGTGACTAAAGTGATGTGATGGTGACCTACATGTAAAAACAGGTTACTATACAAACAGCAGCCCGCCACGTGCAGGAGCTCATAGTGCACCGTGTGTGTCTGCGTTAAGCAGACAGCAGCTGCCCTCATTCCCTGGAAAACACCACCATGAGGGAAATTACGTCGCCTTGACATTGAACACATAATGTGGGACACGGCCAACCACGTTTTTTTTTTCCATTTCCCCCGAGGCGTTTGCTATCAATAACCGGGCGAAAAACCGCAACAAAGCTAGCATTAAATTCGCATATTAGCGTCGCTTTGTGTGACAAAAACAGCAGCAAAACGTCTCAAAGTCACGGACGGACGCGCGCGTGGGTCTGCCGGCGGAGCTCGAGAGTCGCCATGTGAACAATAAACCGGCCATAAGCATCAATGTCCTCATCTCAACACGCACTCACACACAGACGAAAATACACTAAAAACACACCGAGTGGGGTTTCTTTACTTAAGCAGGCATGTGGGCAACAGAACAATGGTGGGAAAGCAGCAGTCAAAACATACCTTTATATGTCCTGGTGGAGGCGGAGGGGAAGAAAAGATTCAGGCTTCCCCGACACAAAAGCTGTCTCGCTCCCGTTTCCTCCTTTCCTTGTCCCTTTAGAAGAAACCTCCCAAAAAAAAAACGAGAGAAAAAAGTTCTTGTCCTCTCCCTGTCGGTGCTCGGGTCAGTTGTGGTTTGAGTCAGTGGGTCGACTTGATGCTGTTTCTGTCTCTTGGCTCAGGCTGCCTGTGTGTTGCGCGCTGCCGGACACTTTGCTCTAGTTTCTCCGGCTCCCTTTCTAGAAATATGTGTTAGTAGGTCAGCGGTTGCATAACAGCTCTTAGGCTGCCTAGTCACGTTTTTGTCCTCTATCTCTCCGCGCGAGAGTAGCCTATGTGTGGGTTACATTAACTGCGTCTGCTTTTTCCACCCGTCCATCCTTCCTCCACCATGTAATACCATGTGTGTTTTTTTACACGGGAGTGGTTAAGTTTGTAGCTGCGTTCACACACAACCTTCATGTTACCGAGAGCTTCGTTAATATAACGTTACAGCAAGTGTGTGAGTGTAGGGTGACTGTTACATATCCTCTCATTCCTTATTAGTCTATGTATTTTATCTCCTGGCGATACTTTGTCATTATTGAAGGAAATTAAAGCAAATTAAGATTAAAATCATTCTCATATTACCTGGAAATGATCTTCAGCATGCCCCTACCTGACTGATTATTATTACACAACATATTACATATTAATAATATTACATATTACATTTATCTTATTTCCATTTTATAAGGTCAGCTGTTACTGGATCAAAACACAGTTTGTGAAACACTCCATAGATAAGTAGATTAAGGCTGCAACTAACTATTTTCATAATTGTTTACTCAAAGTCTATTAAATGTTTAAAAAAAATATTAAAAACATTGGATTCACTGTTTCTTACAGGGCTCATTGATCTTTTGGCAGCTTTTCTCAGTTTCATTTTCTTTTGGTACATTTCTTGAATCAACCTTAACATTTAGAAAACATTAAGTACATTTCTCAAAGCAATTCATACAAACAGCGACACACAATGAGTGACCCGCAAAGGCTCATAACTTGATCGTGTTTTTTTATGAGCAGGATTGTCAAAATGCTTAGCTCTGTTGTCAATATAAGAGTGTACTCTCTCTCTCTCTCTTAAGTATTTTCTAAAGTAAACTATGGCTGCACTTTTTCTGTATGGTTGCACATTACTGTGTGTGGGAGACGGATTGCAAGAGATTGGACAGGATTCACTTTTACACTTTTACCATTTGTACTGTAATTTGTTGGCAGAGCATGTCATTATGATACAGAAAAGAAGAAGAAGAGTGTTTTACAGCACTGCATAGCACAAAGGAAAAACATGCCTGTGCCCTTCCTCTACCTCTTCCTCTGTTTTGCCTCCCTACTCTTCTTCTTCTTCTTGCCAGCTGTTGACCTTGTTCATTTCTCTGCTGTTCTTCCACTGTAAGACATTGTAACACTGTGTTGTGCTCCGTCTATATATATGTTAGCCAGTTGAAGGTTCATGAGATGCAACCTCTGAGCTAGTTTAGAGATCAACTGGTTGATCAAACATTTCAACACATTGCTTTTCATCAATCAGAGCAATTCATCAATTCAGGACACATTTATTAAAAATAGAAATGTATAGGAAATATGCTTGACAGATTATGATAGCTGCTTCAACCATTTTGGCTGATGTTGTCCAGTATGGCAGGATTCAGATCTTGGGAAGACCTTTCTGCAGGTGCGGGTGTGTAGTGTAACTTATGATCTGGGTGTATGTAGCAGAACAGTTTGTTGGACATAAATGTTTTCACCAAAACATTGAATACAGTCCTTTACATACTTCATAAAACATACCAGATATAATGACTGTTAGATTCTGGTTTAAGTCTTTCCCCTTCTCACACACAGCAGGCTTATGAATGCCTCCTGATAAGCTTTGTACTAGTGGTTTCAGTATAACACGAGTGTATCTGTAAGATCAGAGCACGTCACCAGAGTTGTGTTTGCAGTGGCTGATAACAGTGTTTAAGCAGAGTTTAACCCTTTGTTTGCACATTAACTTAAGTGAGTCTAAAAATACAGTGATTTTTGTTTTTTTTTTGTTTTTTTTAATTTCTTCTACAGAATACACATTTCACATTCGTCCATGTATTATGCTCTTTGTGAACATTAAAAATAATATATAAAATATTAAATACTATATCATATCTATCTCATCTTGCTGCAGTATTTTGATACATCTTTTTTGTTTAGCTGCGTAGGAAAAAAAAACTGAATTATCTGCTTAAGAGATTTTCTGTTTTCCCACAAAGCCTGTTGTCCTCATCGTCACCATATTTCATGTTCACTTACGTCAGCCCTGCTTCATATCAGACTCACATCCACTTTCTTACTCACATCCCTTCCCCCTGCTTTGTCTCTACCCACACATGTGCACCTATAGACACACACACACACACACACACGCACACCCCATCATCACCACCATTAGACCATGCGGCCTTGAACTTGTCTAGCTCCTCCCCCCACCAGTCTTCTGCTAAATCCACCAACCCCCAACACACTCCTCCATCTCTCCAGCTGCCTCTGCATGCAGGCATTCCCTTGGCAACTGTGGTGTGGTGGTGCCTGCCTAGCAACCACAAGTCTCTCACTCCTTCCTATATGGGGGTTGCAGACCAGGCTGGATGAAGATTGATCACAAGCTAAATACCTCATGTATATTTGTTGTTCTTCTCCAAAGAGACAGATAGAGAGAAAGAGAGAAACTGAGGGCGTGAAACAGATCTGATTTTATTTGTCTGAGATCGATCTAAGATGTATTTTTATTATTTTGCTTTAATTTTTTTTTTAGTCCATGCCTCATGCGTGCACTGCAATTAAATAAATGAATAAATGAAAACAGATCATTTGAAGGTGAGTGCTGCATTTCCAGCACAAAATGACTACACACCCCTTGCTTATTCTCTATTTGCAGCATGTGCTACTACAGTAAACACAAAGAGGAAGAAAGGACCTCTGTAGTAACACTGTTGTGATCCATGTTGTGATCAGTCATCCACGGTGAGGAAGGAACTTGGCGCCACCTGGTGGCGATAAAAAAGCCTGAATCTTGAGAAAGGAAACATTTAAAAATGTGTTACTGTAATGAAGACTAGTGACATCTTGTCAAGTGAATCATGACAAATATCAGAAATTCACCACATGTATTTGCAGCTTTCTGTATTGTCCGTAACTATCAGAACATATTTAACAGCCGCTCCCCGACGTCCCTCAGCAGATTTTTACAGGTATTAATGTAATCTGAACCCGTATCCTTCACTTCCATGTGGGCCAATCAGTCTCCACCACAGCTGCCTTAATGCTATAAATAGCTTTCCTACTGCTGACGTGATAGATGACTCATGCATGACTCCCTGCATCTGTCCCTGGTACTGTCCCATCGCCCCCCCCCCCTTCCTTGGTTTCAGTAACTGCAGTTTAGTATAGGTGATGATGATAGTATAGTGATGTCAGGCAGGCTGTAAATAAACACAAATGACACCGGTTTAGCTGCAAAAAAAACTTGTGACATATTCATATTCTTGCGCAGTTGCATCTCTCCAGTCCAGTGCCACACCTACCATAGCCACCTTCCACAAGCCACACTGAGTCTGTCATCTAAGATATGACAAGACAAGACAAGACAAGACAAGACAAGACAAGACAAGACAAGACAAGACAAGACAAGACAAGACAAGATAAGATAAGATAAGATAAGATGTTGTGTTCTGCGATGATAAACATCTGTATAAGGGTCTAAGGACAGAGGGTGTCACTCCCTGTACAGATTGTAAAGCCCTCTGAGACAAATGTATTTTGTGATTTTGGGCTATATAAATAAAATTTGATTTGATTTGATTTGATATAAGCACAGTTGAGAAAATCTTAATTAGACATCAAAGATTCATCAGTCTTTCATATAAAATAGATGTTTATTTTTAAGTACAGTTCACTTCAATTATGATCCTGAGCTGTAATGAAATATTCACTTCTACATGCCTTGTTGATAATGTACAGATGCAGTAAACAGCACGCAATAGATGACTTTGTACTTTTTACCACAAGATAATATTACTGATTTTACAGTATTTGTAAATGTCAAATGTTCAAAAGACGACTCAAATGTGTTGAAATGTTACATCCACACATCTGAGTCAAGGGAACACGGTGAGATGGAGGTGTATATAACCGCTTCGTGTTATATTTGACATGTTCTTCCAGTGTTTCTGACTGACCTGCTCAGCATTCAGTCAGATGTGACAAATCAGTGAAAATCAACATGATTCAAGGACAATGATGATCACACATAAAATCACTTTTAGTTTTACAGTCATTAACACTCATGATGTTGATCAAAGTTAGTGTAGATGTTTTGTCTGAGGTGTGGCGTTGATCATCACAGAGACAAACAGGTCACTAAACTAAACCTCTCCAGTGAAACAGTTGTTATGAAGGAACAAAGGCATCAGGTTTGTCATTTTCAAAGGTGCCATGCTGCACTGTGGCAGTCTGCAGTCTGTGGGAGCGATGGTTTGGAGAAAACTGTGATGTGAAATCTGTCTATTAGCTTTAAATCTGGATGTTTCTGCTCAGGTTTTAAGTGATCTTGGAGAACAGCTGCTGAAAGAAGAGCTTCTTGAGCTGAGCTACTTCCTGAGACAGACAGTTGATCTGAGAGCTGAGATTGACGTCTTCTGTCAGATGTTTGGCGTCCCTGGAGGACTGCAGAGAAGAGGAGTTATAACAGGACGGACTCTGATACTTTTGCCCAAATTCACCGCAGGCCTCCTCCCTGGACCAAACAGCCTCACTCTCCACACGACTGTCCCACCCCGCCTGATTTTGGTTCCTCACATGGATGTTTGGCCCCACCGTGGCTACAGGTGGTCCACTGTGTCTGCTATCAGTGGACAGAGACATCTCCCCTCCATCGCTGCTTCCATTGGGGGCTTTGAAGCGGAGCTTGTGTGGGAGGCTCCTCAGACCCTCAGGCGAGTCTTGTCTATTCACATACTGACTCTCGTTGACCTCCAGCTGACAGAGGTGGGAATCATAACCCTGCTGCTCCTCCACCGCCAGCTCTCCCGGAGACGGTCCACCACGATCACTCACTGTCTCGTCAACAAACCCGGGACTGCCAAGATTTGAGCTACATGAAGTGGAGACGCCAGACTCCTCGGACACACTGTGGCTTGACAGAGGCCCTGCTCCCCTCGGCCCATAGATGGTAGCCTGTTGTGGAGGGTGGATGTGGTGGGTGCCGGAGCTTTGCTGCGTACTGAGGTATGAGGGTCCGTCGGTGTGAGGCTGGTAGTATTGTGTTGCGTTGGGTGTTGGATGAGAACAGATGGGTGCAGACAGCGGCAGCACAGACACATCAGATGGGTCCTTGACCAGGCCGAAGCGAAACTTGAGGGCGAGCAGCTCTGCTCTCAGGCGGGCGTTCTCCTCCAGCAGACCCAGGACGCGCTTCTCCAGCACCATGTCATTGGCTCGACGCTTCTCTCTGGATCTCTTGGCTGCCTCGTTGTTTTTTTTCCGCTTGTCCCAATAGCCTTCATCTTTCTTCTCGTTTGGGATGAACTCCCGTTTGCGGCGCGCGTTATTGCTATTGTCTTCATCGCAGCTGCTGCCAGCCTTGTTTTCAACGTTGGGGAGGTTTTCTTTGCGTTTGAGGGCAAAGGTGCGACCCAGGAGGGTTCGGGCTAGCTGGCCTGTGGAGGTCAGGATGGAAACAGCCTCATCAGTGAAGGACCCGACCCCACCCAGAGGCCTGGACTCCAGTCCTTCCGTAGCCAACAGCGGGGGCACTGACAGGTCCTGCATGATGCCTCCCACAGTCTGAGCCGTCATGTTCAAACTCTCCTGATGTGACAGCTCGGGGAGCTCCAGGGTCTGAGAGGAATTCACTGACAGTTGGTGGCTCAGGCTGATGTAATAGCACCACCTAGTGGCGAGAAAACAGAAGTACCTGGTGAGGGGAAGATTTGTTTCAAGGTTGCAACAGATTAAATCGACTTTATACTTCTGTAATGACAGCAGGATCACATATTAAGCTCTCGTATTAAGTCAATACTGTCACTAAATAATACATATTAGACTTAGACAACCACACAGGGGTTAGACTTATACCAGGCTAACTACTGGATTATTTACATTTCACCAGTTTATTTTGAATTATTATTTATTCATGCATATTAGGCTTAAACACTAATCAAATTACCATATACATTGTATTATTCAATTTAATTTTTGATCAGCTTCAGCATCAACAAGATTGATTAACATATATTATATTATATTATATTATATTATATTATATTATATTATATTATATTACAGGTATATAGTTGTTATCTGTAATAACAGCTAACAGCGTTTTCGTCAGCAAAATATTTTGATTAAACCCAGCAGATTGAAAAGCATTAAATGCTGTATTGTATCCAAATGAGCTCAAAATCGTATAAAGTTTCATAACATCTACCTACATGACAGGATGCATGGGGATAAAGCAGCAGCAGCAGCAATAAAGCAGATGTTTACTTACAGGTCGGTGAAATCTTTGATGAAATCTCAGTCCGACAGAGACAGAGGAGGCATGTGGAGCTCCATAGGTCGTCTAGATGTTTCTACTCTTCAAAAGCTCCGCATCTCTCTTTCGGCCCCCACCACCCTCCGCCCCTCCGTTCATCGGTTCAGCTGGGGTCGGATCCTCACCCCACCTGACCCTCCCCCCCGCTCTTCCTCCTCCCCCTCCTCCTCCTCCTAACGGGAAGCCAGCTGAGCCAAACAAGCAGAGACACGCAGAATAAATGGTGACAAAAAAGTGAGCTGCTTTCATAAACAAATCCTAACAGGTTGATTGAATAAATATTTGTACGACTTTGACACAGTTGGCAGTTATCTTAATATTCAACTGGAAACCAACACGTGTAAAGTCAACAATTAACTGAGAATCTTTTTAATTAGAAATGACAAAAATAAATAAATAACACGCACACACACACACACACACACACACACACACAGTCAGATAAAAGCCCATCTGCCACAGTCTTTCCCTACTGAAATTTAGACCAGTTGCAATACAATTCACTGTGCGCTGAATACTGTAAACAGATTATTGTATTATAGTATTATGACATAGTGTTTTCAGCTCTTCATCTTGCTGTGTTATCGTCACAAGTACGGCTCTTGTGCATTTGTGACAAAAAACTAAATTTGAACACACAAATACTATAATAGTTGCCAGTTTAAACCCACAGGACAACCCCATATAGACATCTTCATCTTATAGGCCTATGCATCCTTCAACAGCAAGGATTTGCATTAGTTGCACTCGGAAGTCGCGGTTTAAGTTTTTATTCCGGCTGAACGTGTTTGCCTCTGAAATGTAGTGGAGTGGAAGTATCAGGTAGAATAAAATGGAAATACTCAAGTAAAGTACAAGTGCCTTCACATTGTATTGTGTACTACAGTACTTGAGTAAATGTACAAAATGTCTTTCCACTGTTTCATGGTGATTTCAAACCTACATTTAGTCATGGGTCCAGAAGAAGAAATGCATCTCTTCAATAGTTTTGTAGTGTGACGATATTTGTTCATGTGTGTAATAAATTCTCCGCTAACATTTCTCCTTTAGTTTGACATCATAAAACCTGTACTTTTATATACACATCACAGTTAAATGTGATTATCCAGTCCACAAAAAAAACAAAAAAACCCCAAAAAACAGGTGAGCACGTGTAAAAAAAAAAAGAGGAGCGTCTGTAGCAAAGGACATAACATATGTATGACTGTTCTAGTTGATAGTTGACACTATTCAGAGACTTTTTGCCTGTGTGGGGACAAAATAAACTAATCTAATCTAATTACTGTGTTGCTGCACCTGTGATGTTAATCTATAATTTAGACAAACATGTATTGTAAATGAAGATTGTGAAGGCAGCTGCCCTGAGGGATATAAAGAGAGTAAATCGAATGAATGCCAAGTGACACACACACACACACACACACACAGAGAGAGAGAGAGAGAGAGAGAGAGAGCATGTGAGGACTCTGCTGTGCTGGAAGTTCAGTTGGGGTGAGGTTGCACAGAAAAAAAGAAACATTGTTCCATGAGTGATATGCTGGACCGTGATACTTCCTCCACACACATGAAAAATGCCACACACTGGACCTCTCTGTCTCTGAATCTCACCATTTCCTCCGAAAACAAGGCAGATACCAAGTAAACTTCTCATTCCTTAATTTAAATGTGCTCTCCGGATCACTTACTAACAACAATACTACTAACCACTATTGACCTGATACTATAACCTTGGACAGATCAGTTTGAACACGTTGGTGAGCAGTTGTTGTGACATGCTGCGGTGTACAGTACACTGACTCTGAGAGGAGGCTGCGGTGAGATTCTGCAAAAGAAAAACTGTAATGTTGTCCCGAGTGTCACAAGCGGCCAACAGTAATTTCCCAGAAGTGCCAGCAGCTTCCAGGGAGCATTTGGGGTTACACAGTGATGAAATGATTTGATTCAATGAGTCGTTATAGTCATTGCAAACAAAAAAGTAAAAAAAAAGGCTGAGATTGTTTCACGTGTTTACAGTTCAAATCAACTTGTTTCAAGGTTTTTATACATTAAAGTGTCTTTTGGATACAAGTGCAACGCATTGAATTATCCTGCTTTGAATTTTTATTTTTCTGAAATAATTTCTCCTTAATTTCATGAGGTTCATGAAGACGAACGGACAACTGGACACCATCGATGCTGATGCTTTAATACCAAATGCAAAAAAGCATGTTTTTCAAGGTTGATGCTGTAACAACTACATCACCACATCACTAGATATTCTTCACTAACAATGTGTCCAAACTGTACTTTGGATTATGTAACTGAAATATTGTGCAAAATATGAAGGCCATGGCCAGTGTGTGTTGAGTGGGTGGCTGTATATGGATGTGAACCTTGAAACCCCTGATGGAAAGCTGTTGTGCCACTGTGTACATATATTTTTATGTTATTACAATGGATGCAGGCACTACTGTAACATTAAAGCACCACATGAGTCATTTGATATGCTTTTTTAACCATATTACTTCCAAAGAATATACATTTTAAAATTTTGCTGGTTTCTGTTCATGCTTTAGGTAATTCTTTGAAGAGAACTTTTGTTTTTAGGAAATCGTTATTACAGATAATACTATATATTCAAGGTGTCTTCCTTGTTGATGTGTTGAATGCTTGTTGAAAACATAGACACCAGTGTTGCCAAAAGGAAAACTTATGAAATTAAAACTCCTAGAGTTGGCGGTTTGGAGCAATGTGCACCCACATAGGTGATGTAAGACATGCACCTGAGGGGGAAAATAGGCTTTGTTAAATCAGATAAAATTGCTCAAAGATGTTGCTTGAAATGTTTCAGCTGTAGTTTGAAGTTATACATGTTGAACTGTAAGTCTGTGTTGCAGAAACTTGGTCTGCTGAGTTACAAAGACGCGAGCAGGGAGACAAGTTGACATTTACAGGGTGTTTTTGCATTTTGACAATTCTTTTTCTTAATATGTCTCTTGTGAGTGCAATTATGTCAGTAAGGGTCTTCACAAGTATAGAAGTACAAATGCATACGTGTGTATGTGTGTGTGTGTGTGTCTGTCTGTGCGTGCATTCATGTGTACATGAAGCTTCATTAGGTCCTCAAATACGGAGGCAGAAAGTAACTGACTGCCCGCGCACAGAGTGGACAGTAGCCTTGTTTGACTTTGATTGTGTGTGTGTACGCTCAAGTTCAAATCAGGAGACTCAACCCGTCCCCCTCCCTCTCCCTTTCTCTCTCTCTCTGTCTCTCTCTCTTTACATCCCTCGATCCACTTGTTCCTCTCAACAGCTTCAGTACTGCAGCAGCTTTCACAGCTCTAATCCTCATCCTGCTTCTCGACATGGGGCCAGGATTACCATTATGTGACGTTTTTATTGCACAAACAATATGGTGCGATAATTCCACACATACATACTAATTTAGAGTTACATACATTAAATTAGTTCAGTCGAGAGTGACAATAGACCCTAACTTGTTTTTTATAAGTATTTAGAAATCCATACCTCTCTTATGACATGGTAGGCTGTCAGTTTAGCTGTTTGTGAATTTGTAGCAGCTGAAAAAGACAAATGCAACTAACTCCTTTAAAAAAGAAAGAAAGAAATTACAAGGTTTAATAATTCAGAGAAAATCCATTTATAGATGCTCTTTGGAGAGACAGAGCTAATTAAATATTAAAGCTACAACATACTGTATAGTCAGTGGTGTCTAAGTGTGTGTTTCTTTGTGACTGTGTGTGTGAGTGTGTGTGTGTGTGTGCAGAAGTTGGTTTGGTGAACTGAGGTGGCTCTGCTGCGTCAAAGATGGCCTCACTTCTTCTCAGAAACACCGCAGTTCTGCTGAGTTCACACAGAGTGACCGTTCACATAAATAAACTGCCTGCAAACAATTCCACGTTAGAAGGAAGTTAAAGCACAAGTGTTTGCATAGTATTGACTACAATGACTAAACTTCACCATAGCTGTATGTTATTGTTGAAATATCAAGTGATATAGCATATCAAGCAATTGAAAGTAGATTGAATTACATATATTACACAGACAAGCGTGTTATTTATGCCACAGATACTTCCTTTTCCATCTCTCTATCTCTTTCATTTGATTAAACGTGTGTCCTGAAATGTCCTCTGGATGATGGAAAAACTCAAACATAGAAACTGATTAATCTGTATTTCCCCACAGAGCAAAACAAGAAATAAAGAGGAAATTTAATTACACTTCTGTCCTCACTAAACCTTTCTTCTACTGCTCCACATTGATATACTTCCTCCTGTGTTTCAAGGAGCATATGTGTGTGTGTGTGTGTGTGTGTGTGTGTGGTTCTCCACGCTTGGTCTATGGGTCCTGGGGAGGAAATATGACGCTTTCTTTTTTTTTTATTTCTATGTGACAATGTCACTTAAACTATGAAGAAATAAGCCAAATACAAATAAAAAAATTAGCAATTGTTTATACCACATGGTATTCATATTCCAAGCCTTGACCTGGTCACAAGTATATTATACAAATTACACATATTTGACATGCTATGCTGCTGTCCCTTGTTTAGATAGAGAGGGAAGTGGAAAATATTTAATGTCCTAATATTTGGTCTCTCACTCGTGCGTCAGTGCTTTTTTTTTTTTTGCACAGTGTTAACACATGAATCATATCCTTAATGTGTAACGTCCATGTAATACCCTCTCTAGATATAATACATGATTTAAACAGCAGAGACAGAACTACATATTCACAACTACAGTGGAAGTAGAAAGGTGATCTGTTTAAGTGTTTGTTTGTTTTTTAAGCCTATGGGGTACTACAGTTCAGATATCTGCCTCTGTCCTCACATCACCTCTAAATCCTGAATCACTTACCCTCGAACGCAGCACAAAAATAACTCATACTGCAGACGGAGGCTCACAACCATCACTAACCTGGTCACAGGACCTGGGTCACAATCCGGTATGGACGCATAGCAATGAGGACAATCAGCAAACAGTTATCAACCTAGGTGTAGTCTTTCACACTGAAATAAAAAAAGAAAAAAAAATTGATGAAGTGCTGCAGGATATGATTCACCTTTTTAGCAGTTTAATCAGTTACTTTCTTTATGTGGGTGTGTATTATATATTCTGTGATCTGTCTGTAATGACCCTAAAAATGTAAATGTATCTATGGATCCTGCAAGATGTAACCAAACCATAAACAAAACCGCCTCCTGTTATTCTATCATTGTGCTTGTCTTTCCTAAGGGGATACATGTCTGTGCATGTGTGTGCGTGATAGACAGAGAGAAAGAGAGGGAGAGGGAGTCCATCATGTGATGATGACCTCCATCATGTGACATAATCAGGATGAATCAGTGAGTGCTGAGTTACATAAGAAGATTCTCATCCAACCCACCCAGATTAGAAACATTGGATACACAACTGCCAGCAGTCTGCTGATACCAGCCTGCGGGCATCATGGCTACTATAATAACAGAAGACTGCCCTCTACAGGCCAAACTACACTACACTCTAAGTGTTTTCTCACTTTTAGAAAGAGTGTTTCCATGCCGTAAAAAGAGGCATGTGGACTTGTGAGAATGACTCACGAAAGTGTTAATCGTGTTACAGATATATCCAGTGATAGATTTATGCGGTGGCCCTTAGAGATCAACACACACTGCAACTTAGGAAACACATGCCAATTGAGCATTGAGCTCTCTGGACCACCGTAGATTCAGCCCCACTTCAAATGCCTTGTTACATACAATGTTACAAATAATCATGTTACACTGAGAGGCAGTTTTACAGCATTAGAGGTCTTTATTGAAATATGATAAAGAAAACTTAATTAAATCACTTTAAAACACTCCTTTTCGGAATATAAAAAAAACATTGTAGAATTAATTATATAGTATCTTCTGTTGATATAAAAGATCATGTTAATAAATATGTCGCTCACTTTGAGATGATGATAAACAACTGAGAAATATGTTGCTTAATTACAGCCAAGAAACAAAAAGACATACATGTTTTTCTTAAATTAAAATTCCCCACAAAAAAATCCATAGCTGTAAATTTACTGTACATTCACATACTTAAAATTACAATCATTATTTCAAGGGAAACCAGACAAAGATATCATCTAACGGTAATGACTTTGTCGAGTGAGCCATGAGTTCCTTCAAGATACACTATCAAAACCTATGTTTAACACTTCTTCCAGTAGGTCTTTTGTTAGTGTTAAAGTCTACTGTACTCTACTGAAGGTCCTCAACGTTAAAAATGCGCGTGTGTGTGTGTGTGTGTGTGTGTGTGTCAGGGTTAAAGACACAGAGAGAGAAATCCAAACACTTAAAATGACCAAGGCTGTGTGTTCATGATGTCCAATTAATCAGAGTTCCTGCAATCCAAACTCAATCTAATTAAACAGAATATAATGTGTCATGTTAAATGTTATTGGTTAATAAGTCCCTATCCGTTGGTAAGTCTTAATGACTGTGTCAATTCTATCTGATGTGAGCATCAGGTGTGTCTCTTCATGTGCAGAGCCAGGTGGTCGGAGCGGGAAAAGGCCCTCTGACACAGCAGACACTCGTAGGGTTTTTGTCCCGTGTGCTTGCGGTAGTGACGCGTGAGCTCATCTGATCGGGCAAATTTCCAGCTGCAGCCCTCCCATGAACAACGGTAAGGCTTTTCCCCTGATGGGTAAACAATGATACAAATACGATAAACAAACAAATGAATAAAAATTGAATGTAACAGACCTCTTTGGTGTTTCTGTGGCAGAGTTGTGGTGTTTTACCTGTGTGGGTGCGAAGGTGAGCCTTGAGGTGTGAACTCTTGGTGTAGGTCTTGCTGCAGCCAGGGTATTCACAACTGTGGATGGCGGGCCTCTTTTTCCCTGTAGTCCTCCGACCACGCTTCCCCTCCACCCCACCAGGCGGCAGCTGGGGTCCGACTAGTAGGGGCTGCTGATGAACGGGCAAGTGACCAGTGGCCTGGCTATGGGTGTAGTCGCAGATAAGGTTGGTGTTGTGGTTAAAGTGGGGCATGTAGCTGTAGTGTCGAGGGTCAGGGGTCACAGCTTGAGGTGAGATGAACCTGCTGTTAGGGAAGGTCAACAAAGAAGGCTGATGTTGGGGATAGTAAGTGTTGAATTCCCATGGTGCAACCTTATTGTGGTTTCCTCTGCCGTGTCTCTCCACACTGCTCCCCTGGGGGAAGCCAAACTGATCTACATTATGCAGACTGGGAAATGGAGTCCGACCTGTTTGGTCGTCATTATAACCACGGTGGTACAGCTCTGGCTGGACTGATGCTGTTGTTTCAGCAGAGGACAGGAGCTCAGCCATGAGGCTGCCACTCTCCATCTCCAGACGCTCTTGTCCTGGTTGGTCCTTGAACATGCCCGCCTCTTGGTACGCTCTGTTTGGGTCGAGCTGCGGGAGCCGTTGATTGTTGTTGTCCAAGGCAGAGTTGAGGTCAGGTGATGTGCTGCTCCAGTCAGACAACAGGAACTCAATGTCCCAGGATGCCTGGCTGTCATCATCCAGGATATCATATGTTATTTGTTGAGAGACCTGCAGCTGCTCTGAGCAACTTGGCGACAGTCTGTTGTTTAGAGAGTCCAGAGGAAGAGAACCACCCTCAGACTTCCACACCTGTGGTGTTGGAGAGCATTGACAAGTGATGATAAACAAGGAAAACACAAAATTCATGCTTGTAGCAAGTCAGCATGGCCGGATTAACCTGGACAGGGGCCTGGGGCAGAAATATGCTGCTGGGCCCCAGTTAACTTCTTCTTAGGGAATGTGCAACAGAAAGCTTTATAGTATAAAGTCTTATACCTGGATGTTTGGAGGCCCCTTGAGTTCTTTGGCCAGTAACTGAGTATTATTTCAGAACAATTTCATTATAGTCCATTATAGCCAGATACATTTGTCTAATACATTTTAAGAAAAATACATTTGACATTATCTGTAATAATACAGATAATACACATAATATACAACAAAACGCTCAGATATGGAATTATATCATATTGCTTTAGTCCCAGTTTAGATAAAGTGATTGGACCACAGTTAAATTAAACCTACTTTTCTGATATTTTATAGGAATCTAACAAATAAAGTCGAAACAATACTTACTTTCATGTCACTGGAATGAGCGAGATTGGAGAAGGAGCTGAAGGAAGGGAGCACAGCCTGGGTAACAGCCATTAAGCGCTTTGATATGAAGCCAATTGACAGTGGTAGTGAGGTTTTTTTTGTATTTTCTGTCTTTAAAAAAAAAAAGTAAATAAATTACACGATCATCTCACCCTTAGCTAACAGAAAGTAAATCACAAGCTCATCCCAGTTACAGTCCAGTAAAAGGCTGCAGAAACAGTTTCTTAAAGCTCCATTCCTTCCCTGCTATCTCACCCTCCTCTCTCTTGTCTATCTCTGTCAGCTGCGAGTCTAACTTCAAATCTCTCCTTTTCATGTAGGTTTTGACCGTTAGGAGGTGGAGCGTATAATGTGTTACTTAGATGGCTCCTTTTCTTTATGTCTTACGATTGTTCATTTACAGTCACTAAGAAATTCTACTATCTCACAACAACTCACTGTCTTTCTTTTCTGTGGGATTCTGGTCAAAAAGTGAAAACAAGAGACGTTATTCTGTTAAGTGTATGCTTATATACAGCCTAATTACTAAGTATTAATGCAACGTTAATGCATTAATGCTGTGATCCAATCCCAAATAATATTTTTAGCACAATAGTCATTTAATTAATCAATTTAGCTGTTATCTTAGCACGTGGAACGTCATCTTTTAAGGAGAATAAGTTAAAACATTTGCTGAAACGTGTGTTGGGAAGCTGCTATCAAAGAATAAAGTATGCTTAATACTTACCCAAACCAAACATGTCTATAGAAAAACTGAAAAAAATTACAATTAAACAAATAATTATATTTATTTAAAACAGCTAAAAAATGATACATTTAAAGAAAAATGCAACATAACAGATAGTAGCACAGAAATACAAAAGAACAAATAAAACAAAAATAGAACTATGATCCAAATGTTTTTGTTTTTTTTATTAAACCAAGATATCTAAGCAAATGTTAGCAAAATGCAGTTAACCTGCTATAAATGCAGTAAACTTACACAGCAGTGCTCTCTATGTTATTTTTCATCCACAGGTAAACAGGTCATCATCAGTCATTATCTAATAAAACATGCTTTGGCACAGACAGCAGACTGTGTGGCTGCATGCACACATTTTATGTTAATATAGGATGCAAAGTGTTGACAAAAAAACAAAAACATTTTCATATTGTTCCAACACTGCTTTCACAAGCTTTCAGTATGAATTTACAAAAACGAAGTAAACACATAATATTGAACAGGTAAGCAGATAAACATATTTTAAGTATAGGTATGTAATAATGTATTGTAATAATACTTTTCATGATATGATTCAGGTTTCAGGTCTACAGAAAATCCCTTTTATTGAGCCATTACTGCTAATAAGCCAGTCTCTGTCTTCCATGTGAGGACATGTGGTTCTGACTTCTGAGAAGACCTATGTGTGAAAGGTGATTATATTCTGACTGGTGTTTATCTGTTGACATGGGGCAGAGGCAGGCTGCTGTCTTCCCACTGATAATGGACTCCTGACTGCTGCTGATCTCCGATGACGAGCCCACCACTGATAACGACTCTCTCTTTCCCTCTAAGTGACGACTATATACAAGACATCATCTACGTAAGCTAAAAGCTGCGGTGGCCCCTGCTCACAAAACAAAATTATTTTTTTTATGGCCTTTAAAATATTACATAGGCTCATCTACCGTTTGTGTGTTTGCCAAAAGAACTTCACTTCCCATTAAGTCCATTTTTGTGAATGTGTGTGTGTGTGTGTGTTATTATTGAAAATCCTTTGGAAATCTGGAGCTTTTTAGGCTAAACATGCACTTAGGACCTTGCAACTTCTAATTTAATGTACAAGACCTTTCAGTATAGGTATCTATTTCCTATTCTAGAGCCATCTTCTACAAAGAAATCTTTAATATTCCAATTGGATCTCATGATATGGTATGAATTTATTTCCCTCATGGGAATCGGAATAGCACACAGTAGGCTATAGTTGCAGGATATTGCTTATTTTTATTTATTTAATTGTGGATCATCGACCCGTCTTTAATGAAACATATGGTCCAGTTTGAATAACTAAACGTTTTATGGTATGTGTCACATGGACCTTAGTAACAGCTGTATCAACACAAACAGTCTGTTTATGTCTCCATCTAGTGGTCAGATGTCGTCAATGCACCTCTGGCTTTATAATAAAAACGAACACAAAAAAAGTAAAATAAATAAAATTACAGCCAAACATTCCGTTTATAAAATAGGTTTGTAATAAACTAAAAGTTGTTAAAAAAATATATCAATATCTGGAGTCAGGAACATAAAACAGGGAACAGTGCTTGTTGCTGCTCGGTTGCTATAGCAACAGACTGTTGACTGAAGGAGACGTTTCATCGTGACTGAAGAGTTTTCGGATGATTTATCTTTCTTTTTTTAACTGTTTAATTAAGTTCTCTCTGTTTTGTGTTTAGGTATGTTTCCTTGTCATGAATTTCTTTCGCGTCGAGTCATCTGACGCTTCGGGCATGAAGCTGGTGATTAACACTAACTAGCGCTAACTAGCTAACTGCTAGCCTCAAAGTTACAGCCGTACAGTTATCTCCGTTGAACACAGGGAGAGTTGATGATGTTCTCAGATGACACATTGTCATTAAGAAAGCTCAAGAAAACAATACTTCAGTATGACAGCAGACATTATAGTGTAATCAGATATACATTTATTGATGTAACTATTTATCACTCCAACAACACAAAAACAGTCTTCAAATGAGAAGTTATGTTTGTTAACAAATACTGTACATTAATACCTTTAAAGGTCCTTATAACTACATTATAGTGTTACAGACCATTTATTTTATAATGCTAAACAAGGGAGGGCTTGTTAATTGGAAATCTCCCTTTATCCATTTTAAATTAATATAGCTGCTGTCACAGTGTTGTTGGAGTTCATCATTGTTGCAATGAATTTGAACAAAGTGTCACCACAGTCTGTATCTCTGTTTTGTTCAAATTCACAAATAGTACCGTAGTATAGTAGTAGTTTTACAGTCAATTGAAGCCTGGTCTGTGATGCACAGGGCATGTGGTTATGTGTCTTTGTGTGTCTTTGGGGTAACAGATGGAGGCGTCTTCACAGAGTCGAGTCAGTGGGGGACTGTGGAACAACCCCAGAGCCATCCAGTACAGCAAGGAGACCCAGGATATGCTGAAATGTGAGATGATGCGCTTGTTGGTGATACTTAAGTATGAATGGGACCAAAATATATATCATATATATCATGTATATATAGCAATCATATATGTATGTGTGTGTGTGTGTGTGTTTGTATACTTTCCAAAGTCACTGTAGTGCTTTTATTTTATTTTTTAAAATAATTCTCTCTTCCTGTGTCCAGTAATGATGCAGGAATCAAAGCTCACAAACCTCCAGAAAAAGCAGATCAACAAATGCGTGAAGAGTGAGTTTTAGGCCAAGTGTCAATGCACTAATTAAAATACACAATTTCTCAATGAGCATTGAATTGACTTTGCTTTGAATTTACAGTGCTACTGTACATTTTATAATGTCATATTAAAAAAACATTTCCCCTGCAGATGGAGCCGCTTTGCCACTGGCTTTTGACCCCACACCGTCATCTTCTCCACCTCAGCCTAAAACCAGGAAATCTGTCCTGAAATGCCTGCCAGCCAAGCCTCAGAAGCGCAGCGCTGACTCTTGTCGTTCTGGGAACAGCTACATCAGAGAAAAATTCTGCCCCGGTCCCACACGTATGTCACTGAAGCAGACACCCTTAGTTGGTCTACATTTATGTGTTCTTCTAACAGGTCTACATTACATTTTCTACACTAAATGTAAGAAAATGAATAGTTTTTTTTATTCTTGTTATTCTCCTTGTTTAACTTTTTCATCTAGGAGACTTAGAAAAAGAGAAGACGAGGCTTCAATATATCCTGGCAACGGGACAAGAAGAACCCACAGCTGCATCTTCCAAAACTGATGCTGCATGTCGGAGTGTTAAAGTGATGGAAGAGAGAGATGAGTATCAAGAAGGTGAGGCTGCTGACTGCAGAGAAAAAGAAAGATTTTATGGAGGAGTTACAGTGACAGCTGTGAATTTCATCCTGCCTTAAATTCTGCCCCAATCAACTCTGCTTGACTTCATATTTTAAAAGTCTAATGCTAACATGTTTGTTTCGCAGTACTGAATGAGATAGAGGAAAGAAGACAATTTCTGGCAGACATGGCCTCTCTGGGACAAGAAAAGCAATACATCAACATCATCAACACTGAGATATCACAGGTAAACAACATTTTATACATTACTCAGCTCAAAAAAAAAACTTACAGCAGGCATTTTTTACCGCAGTGACTTATGCTGCACTGATGCTGTTAGAAAACCCAGCCTTCATCTTGTGTAAATATCATACTAACATTTACCTCCCATCCAGAAAATCAGAGAACTGGAGGTGCTGGATAAGACCCTCAGTGCTAAGGATGCTGAGACTTCTGGGAGGAGGGTGAAGAATGCAGAGCAGATAACGGAGACAGGAGCAGAGACCGACTGCTGCTGACCAGGCTATTTTTTTTTTGTCAGCTCCATTAAATTTGAAAATCAGGTGCAGGGAACACATTAAAGCAGGCATCTAACTAAAACTGGCAGTGACAGCGTTACATGTACAAGAAACAAACATTAACTACTTGAGTCAACTTATTTTATTTGTCTGTCTTCCAGTGTCAGCATTTTTTTTATTCATTTATTTATTTTTTAGAATCCTGTTGTTTAAGGACAATGAAGAGGGGACAGAAATGTGGCGCTACAAAAATCCCTTGGTTTTAGCTGGACAGGAAGAAGCAGATTTCAAATGGAGGACAAATAAACTTAAGACAATCTAAACGACAAAACAGGTACAGAATGAGTAAACACAGACATCTACATTAGCTCAGACAGATGGCATTAATCCACATGTATGCAACTAAATTAATGGCACTCTCAACATTAACAGGTTGTTCCCATCCATCCACTTTTAAGGCAAAACAGGGAAACATACAGAAAGGCAAAGTAAAATATAAATTAATGATTGCATATTCAGTTCTTTCCCAAAAGTTAAAACTCTTATAAACTGGTTTTGTTACAGTTATTAAAATATTATGTTTTTTTCATATTCACTATGTGTGAATTTTCATGTTAATAAAATCAGAAATCTGTTAACAGAAATCTGCAGTTTAATACTTTCTATAATGTTCTCCTCCATGCCTCATTTTCTAAGTCAACCCCCCCAAGCAGACTCATAAATACAGTATCATCCACGGTGTCTGATGATATGAATTTACATATATGATACCATCACACAACTATCACTGTATACACTTAAAAACAAGGAGACCACAAATGATCGTATTATAGCAGCTAGAAGAGCTTAGGTATCGGTTGTTTGACCATTTCATGGGTAGAGGTTGCAAAACTTAAAGCATATTTTACTTTCACTAGTACCACAGGCTCAAACCAGATATTATGTAAAAAAAACTTCTCAAATATCCATCTACTAACTTTTGGACACAAGGAGCATAGGAGCGTGTCGGGATGAGACCAATCGTCTTCATGGATATCAGAGATAAACTTGAATCCAGCCGGTGAATCTTTGTTGAAGGCAGGGATAGTGAAGCAACAACATACAACAAAATCAGTGCAGTCATTTAGAAACCTGTTCTTATGTTTCACTGGCTTGAACAGTCAGAGCTTTACATGTACAAACACATTCGCTCTTAAAGCACTTGAGTTGTTATACCGTCTCTTGTAAAAACACATAAAAAGGCAACTGGAAAAAAAAAACCAAAACGATGTGAGCAGAGATTAAATTCCGGATTGCATTTCAAGTCATAACAGTTAGAGGAGACTTCATGTTTTCTTCTTGACCTGATGTTATTTCTTCTCTCACATCCTTTTCGTATTTTCATTAGTCTTATTTAGTCTCTTGAAGGAGAATGCATTCAGCTTTTCTCTTTGCGGGGGCTGTGGCTCTTGCCAGGTTCTCCTTTATGGCTCAGACGCTTGAACACCTTAATGGGTTTGAACTTTGCACCTTTTTTTTTCTGCTGATCGCCATCCGGATCCTTATGGAAGTCTGATGTGGATAAAAATGGGAAAGAAAATTTAATGCATTTGGTATATAAATGTGAAAAAAATGTCACATCACAATTTCATTTTAGTCTACAGCATGTGTCAAACTCACGGCAAAGGGAGTAACTCAAACCTTATGAAAAGTTTTTACCTCAGTTTGTATGGTGTGGTGAGTTAGCTCAGGATTAAGATGTGGAAATGACAAATAAGATATTTGATACCTAGAAGAATGTTTTGTTCAATCTCAGGCTGTGACTTAAAGTTGTATGTCTTTGTATAGACACTGAGACAAAGTTTCAATCACCGAGGCATTTTGTTCTTGAAATTGCACTCATTTTTTTCAACTTATTTAAAGTGTTTTGTAAAAACCATAATTTGTGATGTGTTCATAATCTGCTTGCACTATTTTGGACTAAAGTAAAACAAAGGAAACAAATCTGAAGTTGTCGTTATTTTTAAGTTATTATGCCAGAATTTTTTGGTCCGGCCCACTTGGAAATAGATTTTCCTTCATGTGGCCCCTGAGCTAAAATGAGTTTGACACCCCTGCTCTACAGTGATGTCCCCACATTGCTTTTTTAAAATCCAACAAACAGTCCAAAACCCAGATATGCCTGACCATTACATAAGAATAGGAAAAACATTTTCCCCCCTTGATGAATTACCGACACAGTTAACAGATTACCAAAATATATAAAATATGGCATGGCATGTCATCCTACCTTTTTTCTTCAGCATGGCTTCCATAAGTTTGTCCTCCTCTTCTTCCCTGTGACAGAAGGGCGGTTAGACTGCTGGTAGTTGCAAAGTATCGTCTGTTAATATATTCTAGTTCACTGCAGAGACCCACAGTAGCTGCTAGTTATTGATTACCTCTGTCTGTCCTGATCCATGTTGTTGACAATTTGGTTGCGCTGTTCAATGATGGTAACCAGCTCAGCCATGAGCTCCTGCTCCCGGCTCTTGTCCTCATCAGTCCAGTCTTTCTCTGAGGAAGGCAGGGATAATGAATGATTTATTGTCAGGTTTCTCTCAATAACACAGTGATTAACAACTGCACCAGAGTTTAGTTCTTGTTAATATGACAACAACAAAGATGTTGTAGAATATAATAAGGCAATTGCTTCATGCTATTGAAGAGATAATAAGACTACTGGTTACTGTTTGATATAATCTGTGTGTAGATGTTACACACATTATATTACAAGAATAAAAAGGTCAAATGAAAAGTGGAAGGCGTTTTGTTGTTTTGTAACATGAGTCAAGTAAAACACACAAACATGAGGGCGTTGAATCTGACTAGAACACACCTGGTTTGTTTAGAAGACACCTCAGCTCGTACTCTACGTCAGCTTGCCTCTCCTCCAGGTTCTGCTGCTTCGCCCTGCAGTGAGCAGCACACAAGCGCACATGCTTACACGCACACACACAATGTTTTGATGCTTAAAGTGACCTCCAGTCAACTTTACTGTTTTAGGAACTGCTAAAAATGTGCAGTGTCATAGTGAAAAGACTGTGGGTGGAGTGTTACTTTGATTCTAATGTTTGCCTCTTGCTGCAGTCTGATACTTACGTGTAGACCAGCTCAGCTTCTCGCCGGACTAAAAGATGTTTCTCATGAATGAGAGTGAACCAGTCCACCAACAGGTGCTCCTCATCCTCATCTGAAAGCACAGCAGAGGATCACAGATATACACACTATATAGTACAATAGATGATGAGACACTTGCTTATGCACAGCATGGTTTCATATCTTTGAATTGTTACGTATTAAAATTAAAAATGACAACTAGTGGATTGAGGATGTGCTGTGATACCGTTCGGGTTGTCTCTCAGCTTCTTCTCCAGCTCGACCCCCCTGTGCTCCAGCTCATCCAGCTGTTTCTCCAGCTGACCCATCTCTCCGTGGATATCCTCCACCGGGATGTACTGATCTGACTGCACCTGGGTGAATGTTTGGACGGAATGAACCATTTCTGTCTTTGACACATTCTTTGTATTTGGAAACATATATTCTGTCTTGAGTTTTTGTACCTTGCGTTTGATAAGTGGGAAGCCGTGGCCAGGGGCCGGGGGTCTGGCAGGACGAGGGCCTTTTGGGGGTCTGGTTTTGGATTTAGCAGGAGAGGGAGAAGCTTTCCTGTTGAATGGATTCTCTTTGCAAATCCGCTAAAATGACAAAAGAGACAGCTGGAATATAATGTGTACAGTTCATTGCTTTATATTACTTATTAAGATCAAATCAAATCAAATTTTATTTGTATAGCCCAAAATCACAAAATACATTTGTCTCGGAGGGCTTTACAATCTGGACAGGGAGTGACACTCTCTGTCCTTAGACCCTCAATTTGGGTAAGGAAAAACTTGCCCACCAAAAACAGGGAAAAAAGGTGGAAGAAACCTCTGGAAGAGCCACAGAGGACGAATCCCTCTCCTAGGATGGACAGACGTGCAATGGATGGAATGGAAGAGGCGGTCTTATTACCTTGTTGTGCGAAAGGCCGGCCCCTGAGGCCAATGGGCTGGGGGTCGTTGCGGGTCGTGGTGGAGGGGCCCCGAGCCCTTTGGTCCCCGCGCTGCGACTGGTCTGTGGGGTTGCTGGAGCAGAGCTGGCATTTGACGGCATGGGGCAAGGGGAGGGGCTTAGGAAGGGATGAGGCAGACGCTCTGTGGAGGAGGAGGAGGAAGGGGAGGCCGTAGAGTCACACGGTGAACAGATGGAAGGCTCTGAGACGCTTTTGGTGAAGGAGTGTTCCTGGTCGCTGCTGGCACTGCCAGCCAAGCGGGGCTGAGGGGAGCTGTGGTCTGAGCCAGAGGACAGACTCTCTACACTGAGAGCTGGAGAGGGAGAGCAAGAGGAGGGCTGAGAGTGAGGGAGAACTGAGGAGGAAAGACGGGGCCATTCAGTGAAAACAAAAAGCAGATATGAAACCAGATTTAAAGTAGTTGGGGAAGATTGAAATGGAGAGAGGGTTGGAGGTGACAAAAGACAATGAACATTAATAATCAAGAGTGCAGTCATGAGTATTTTGATACAGACACAGTTTTGTTCTGTTAGTGCTGTACTCTGTACTCCAGCACAGTTGAAGCGAAGCAATATCTATGAGGTTTGAGGGTGTTGGAATCCACATAGAGATGTACTGTGTAGGAACTGAAGCCCTTCAGTTATATAAACTGTACAAAGACTTGTGATTATAGAAGAACAAATGTAATTTCATGACTGGGTACTAAAAGCCAGGCAGATATGTTTTGTTTCATAACTACTTCATGTCAACAGTCCACACTCAGTATCACAGAAGACTAAAGCAACCAGAAAATACTTGCAGTAAGTGACAAGGCCATAAATAAGACTACATCAGCATAACCTCAGAGGTTTACCTCAGGAAATAAACTTATGAAGAATAGAAAGTCCTGTTTGCAACTTGCAAAACAGTATCATGAGTGTATTATGAAACCAGTAGCTGCATTGCACTTGCTAAGTATTGTTTCCTGCTCAAACACAAGCAATCCTTAACATAGTGCCTATGTAATCAATGAGTTCTTATATTGAATGACATTATCTACTTTGTGCACATTCATTTCGCCATTTACAAAACATAAAGCTATAATTCTCTGCAGGTGACCTCTTTGTATTTCATCCCTATAGAGGAACAGAGGGCAAAATCAAAGTACTTTCTTAGCGTTTGTACAATGCAATGTTGTGGCTAGCTGACATTTTCTGACCTTGGTTACCAGCAGGTGGCTTCGGAGCACGGGGTGCCGGACGTTTCTTGCTCTTGGCGCTTCCTGGGCTGGCAGAGCGGGACGAGCTTCCTCCATGAGGGGGAGTGTCTGCACCTGTGGCATCAGCCGCCTGAGTGATGCGGTACCATGGGTGACTAGCCGCCACTGTGGGTGGGATCGCACTTCCCTCACTCCCCTCTTCTGCCTCTGCCTCGTTATTTTCGTCATCGTCGTCGTCCTCGAACGGGTTGGAGGGCAGAGAGGGCGTGCTGGGTCTGGAGCCCTCGCCTTTGAGAGAGGACAGAGAGCCTGTATTGGGAGGTGTTGCCAGTCCTGCAGGGGGAGGGGGTGGGGCTTTCTTCTTCTTGTGCTCTGATTGGACCAGGGCTAGCCAAGGTGGATCTTTGGGTTTATGGGTGCCACTGGACAGGCTGGACAGTGAGATACACAGATAGCGGTGGAGGGGTTACAAAGGGTAAGACAACACGATACATCCAAACAGAGGCGTGGAGGGACAAATGATTACATGCTGTATGTAACAAGATGTTTTTCAGAATCAAGACACAAAGCTGATTATGATGATGATGATTGAGGTAGATGAAATAAAAGAAATGGATAGGGAAAGAGGTTTTGCTAGAAGTTCGGCTACCTTCCAGGAGACTGGGATCTTTCTCGAGGTTTGGGAGGAGTCGGAGGCTTCTGATGTTCACCTGTGATTCAGGATAAAATGTGAAGATGAATATCAACAAATTTTCATCTCATTTACATTCTGCAATGAGCACGCACCAGTTATAAGGCTGTCTGTTGTGCGGGGTAGCTTGACCCGGGGGGATGGGCGAGGAGGAGGGGCGGGTTCAGACACCCGGCGGGGGGCCGGCACTGGCCGACTGGCACCTTCGTGATGACTGACAGGTGTAGAAGGGATGTCCCCGTTAGCTTCATGTTTATCTGGTGTTTGAGTGTCTTCCTCTTTTACGCCTTCATCCTCCTCATCGCTCTCATCGAAAGGGTTGGGAGGAGAAGAAGAACGTGGCTTCTCCTCTGTCTCTCTACTCTCCTCCATCTCTTTTGTGTTTTCCAAAGAGTCTGCTTTGTTTGTTGTAACAGGAGTGTCTGTGACAGAGCCGTTGGTAGGCATGTCAGTATCATTTGCTTCAGTCTTTGCCTGGACGCTCTCAGTGGTGTGAGGGGCGATGCTGCGATCAATCCTGGTAGACTCAACTACAGCAGGTCTATTACTAAGATCTGGCCGGCCGTTCTGGTTGGCTAAAGCATGCCTTGTGAGGTGATGTGTACAGACCAACGCCCCAGAGTTGCTTCCTAATTTGTAGGATCCCGGAAGCAAAGTGCTACGGCACTCAGTGCACCTGAGAGAACAATGACAGGACAGTAACAGATCATAGATATTGTTGAGATGAAAAGATACAAGATCAGTCACATGAAAATAAAACAATGCACACAGTAATCTGGTATTTCTTTATATGCACACAGTCCAACTGTTGATTAATTTCTTTCTGCTGTCAAAGTTAGAATCCTTAAGATTTTCATGACATTACACATTTATTTATTTTTTTGTTTATGGTTGAAAACAAGACATTCAAGCCACAGTGGGCAACAAGATAAATGACAGGCTGCAGCACATCTTCAAATGCTATTACTGTGTCTCATTGTTGTGTGGAAACATACTTGAACAATTTGCAGCTGTTGGAGTCGCTGATGGCATGCATGGGGTAAAAAAAAAAAAAAAGTATGGGAGTATTCCACCAATTTAGCACTGCACTACTAGAACACTGTCGGATTCACAATAGACAGTTTTTTGTTTTTGTTTAAAAAATAATGGAGAAAAAAACTCCTTCCAAGCATTCTTATTTTGTGTCAAAACCTGCCACAGCAAGTCAACTTGATTCCTTCGACTGTGCAGATTCAGGTTTGTTATGCTAGCAGCGGCTAATGAGCTGCAGAGTGAGTTTGCTGTCTAACTCCACACTTGCAGATTCCTTTAAACTTTCAAACTTGTAGTCTTCAATCCCAACCAACACGGACTCATGGAACTATAACATATGCTTTACTTATTTATAAACAGACTTTGATGTGTAAAATCTGTGGAGTAACTGTGGAGTATAACTCAAAAACAAACCCAAAAAACAAACAGTTTTCATTTAGTTAAATTCATCATGGCTAAAAACAGTGTGTGACACATAGAAGTCATTAGCTGTAGCTGCATTATTCACCTGAAGCAGTTGCGATGGTAGAGTTTGCCATCCACCAGAAACCTCTGCACCAGATGGACATGTTTATGACAGGCGGCGCAGGTGCTGCTGAGTGTGCTGCGCTTCACTGCAACAACACCTGCCTCGGCGGGCTGGCTCAGCGACCCGGGACGTTGTGTGAAGGAAGCAGACGGGGAGGAAGGGAGGGGGGTGGGGTGTCAGGGGAAGGGGGAGATGGAGAGTAATGGGGGAGGGAGGAGATCAAACATGGAGTCAGGATTTGAGGATGCCGATTCTTCATTTTGTTTAGCTCGCTACATCTACGTTTCATTGATCCATTACTGCGTTTCTTTTTCATTTCAAAACTTTAAATCTAATTGACATAAAAATACAGGTCATGGTAAAAATGTTTTTTATTAGTTAAAAAAAAAAATCCAGCTTGGGTTAGTAGCTTTGGGAAGCATATATTGTGGATATGATTAATATCTAGGATTGATATACTATGTCAGGCATTTGGGCTTTTATATTTGGGTTGAGTAAATAAAGGGGTTAAAAGCAGCATATTCAAAAACATGGCACACAGTGTTAGGATAGCACAACTGTTAGTCTTATATACAAAAGGTGGTTAAAAAAAGACTGACCTATCTGTTTTTGTTTTTACCTCCTAGCCCACCCACCACCCCACCCTACTGCCTAGGCTCAGGACCAGAGAGTGGAGGGGGGATCAGATGTGAGGAGGAAGAACAGGAAGAGGAGGGAGTGGAATGGTTTTCCATCTAAAGAGGGGGAGGGTTGAAGTTGAGGAGGAGGATGCCAGTACAGGGACGACGGAAAGAAGTTGAGGGCATGCGAAAGAAAAGAGAGACAGGATATAGAGGCTATCTTTATAGACTTACTCTACCTCAGCTGCTCTGTTTTTTTTTTCCCCCTGCAGTGCAACACAACGCCCACACAGGGAAGTAGTAATTATAAAATACATGTGCTTATTGTACACCGTCATACTGAAACGGCAGGACAGGATTTGTATTGTACAGATGTCATGACTCAATACCCCCAAAAAGCACATGCAGAATTATACTTGTATATTCCAAGGCTTCAACAAACAGGAGCTGTGTCTACTAAAGGGCTTCAGTAATAAAATAACATCTGAAAAATAAAACTTGTTAACATGCAGCTTCGGTGGATACTTCATGCAGAGCTTGTTGAGTTTAGTGCAGCCTTAAGATTACCAGGCCTCAGAAATTTAAGAAAGCTTTAATCGACACATGCATGAGGGTAATTCTTGTTGGTCTCCTGGTGCCAAGTCTTGCTCTTACCTCAGACTCAACCACTTTTTCTTCCAAAGAGGTTGGAAGCCTTTTCTGGGCAGGCTCATTATGACTGACAGAACTAAGCCTCTTCATACAAGGAGGGTTTGCTGCGGGAAAAGGAAGTCATACATTAATGATATAAAACTAGAGGCTTTGTGAATTCAGACTGCTGCGAGTGAAAAGCCTTGAATTTAGCGTACCAACCTTGAGACTTGTTGTTGAAAAAATTGTAGTACTGGGAGACGTAGGTGATGATGCTGAGCCGGTCAGGCACTTTCATGGAAACCATATCCTCTGGGTCCAACAGGGCTGGAATCCCCAGCTGTGTCTCGGCCACTTCGAACGCCTGCGGTGAAGCAAAGAGAGAACATTAGACGGCGCAGAGAGATAAAAGGAGAAAAGGAAGATGTTGTAGATAAGTATGGAGCAGAGACACAGTAAGCAGTGTGTTTACATGAGTGCCCATAATTCTTTAATAAATAAGTCTCTTGGGGACTCTTTAAGCAGGCTATCGAAATATCATGTAATCATAGCTAGCAAATAAATAATGCACACTACAGCTTCTCCACTTAGACATACTGAAAGTGAGCATAAAGTGATGCATGTGTGCAGGGACCCAGATGTTCATAATGTCATGTTTTGTACTTAACCATCAGTCTAATGAAAAATTCCACTGAGGAACTGAGAGAGTGGGTAAAGTTACATGACAACACAAATACAATTGTTTGCAGTCACACAACAGTGAAATCCAGCCTACAAATGCTGCACATGAGCAAAGTGCAACTAAATGAATCAAAATACATCGTACTGCACTGTGTGAATGGTTCAGTCTTCTTAGCTCTTTGCTGCAGTTTATTCAAAACTAAATGTTCTACACTGCTGCCTTTCAGACACGTGAAGATTCAACCGCATCAATGCAACTTACGGTACCTCATTACTAGCCCTAACTTACTCCCCCGTCCCCTTTGTCTTGAACGTATCTGGTCTGAAAGGCAGGAATAGATTAATACAAATGAATTGAAGTTGACCAAACAGTCAACAAATAGTCAAGTCATAGTAAATCTAGAAATCACTGCAACTTTTTCCGAGTTGGGTTTGTACATTATATTATTATAGTTGCTGATTCATTTTCTGCTTATCGGCTGAATGCTTAATCGTTGCAGCTCTACTTTAATGCGAGTAACATTTAAACATTTGACTACATTAAAAGAAAAAGAAAGAAAGACAGCAACCTCTATAATATATAATTCAGTTTAGCAGCAGTGTGCGTGGACTACAGCAGCAGGCTGGAGTCTCTGAATGCTGACAAGAGATTAACGTGTGACAGCACTCATATGAAAAGAGTCAAACATGGCCGGAGTGCTTGTTAAGTAGGCCCTGTGTATGCATCTCCGTAAAACTGATTTAGGAGCGTTTCTCGCTCTCTACATTTATCGTCATGTCTGATGAATACTGCGAATTTCTTTATTAAATAAACAAGACTGGGACTTTGTTTCTGGTGCTACCACCAACTGCTTCACTTTCCCTGAAAGCTGCAGAATATAAAGAATGTCAACAGCAGCAAAGACCTGCCAAAGCTCTACTTCATCCCTCAACGTCCTGTGGGCTTACAGACCATGTGGAAAACCCCAACCAGGGGAAATATGTTTTTAAAAGGTTTTGAGCTGGTTTCAACCCACTTAGAATGTAAAACTGCAAAATCAGCATTTGTGGACCTACAGTCATCTCCACAGGCGTATTCCTAGTCAGGATTCATCAGGATTAACTAATACAGTTCTCCACACGCACACAGTCAAATACATTGACGTCACACCCGCCATGACAGCATATAATAAGGGTGAATAATTTTAGGGCTGCTGAGTAAAGCGCACACATTAACAGATGTAACAGCTGAAGCCCGGTGAGAGAGGTGATAGTTATCCAACAAGTGATTTAACTCACCCTTCTTTCAGGAGCAGAGGGGAGAAACAGCATAATGTCACACAAAATGACATCAGCACCCAACACAAGATTAAACCCTCAAAACACAAATTGTTAGTTTGACTCACCAGTTGGTTGTTTTCGTAGACGTTCTCTTTAGACAGCGAGCCAAAATCTCTGCAGTGACAAGACAGGTAAAAAAAAATAATTAACATTTGCAATAAGGCTGCAGCTCGTCAGTATACAGTTAATATAGCCTGCAACAACTGCAAATCATGGTATATCCTTTTAGGGCAGCACCATAAAGAAATACATGTCCAAGCCATGCTGATACAGTAACAGGACAGTACTGTATTTAGCTCTCTGACCTATTTCCACTTATGTTATGAACCATCAAAACGCTATTAATGGCTTGACAGCATGACAGACAGAACTGGTGAAGAGTCACTGCTCCAGCTATAACAAACCACACATAAAATTATGTTGTGTGCGTGATGTGTTGTGAAAAAACCCGCCAGGACAAAAGGAAAGAAGCAGAAGCGTCAAACGGATATGATGGGCAGATAATTACAAGGCTGAGCTGTAAAAATGCTTGGAGCGAGGAGCTAAAGCCAGGCTCTTAAGGGTGAACATCCTGCAGTAAAACTGGAAAATGTCCGAGGTGTTTGCATGAGTAAAGGTATGTAGCCATTAGTATGTTGTAGTTTCAACAACAATATGGTGGAAAACAAACAGCACGATTGGAGCGAGAGCTTGCGGAGACCATGAGGAACTCTCAAGAAGGAAAAATCCTCTGAATGAGCTCCGTGTTGGAGCCGCACAAAGTGACCTCTGTTCTCTCTAATCTAGTTCCCATGGTCACAAACACACTGAGCAGCAGCTCTAATATCAAGATCATGTCAAAACAGGCCCAATATGGCAGCTCTACCAACATAGCCAGCTAAAACAGTGGCAAAAATAATAATAATGATATTAATAATAAAGCTGTTAACTGTTGATTGATTGTTGTTCAAATACTTTTGAGCCTCACAGAACAAACAACGCCCAATATTCACATAAACGACGAAGCGTCTGATCTGAATTGCGAACCTAACCAGTGTGACTCAGAGTCTCACTCCAAGGTTTATTTTGGGGAAAGAGGACTGCTGAGACACACAGACACACACACAGCAGATCAAAACCTGGATGGACAAGTATTTCTGCTATATCTGGTTCAGTCAGACATAAACAGTTGTGCTTACTTGTGATTATAGAATATTGGGATTTGATCACATCATGACAGCTACGTTTATAGATACACAAATGAATTCTGTAAATTTCATTAAGTGGGGAATCAGAAAAAAAAAGTTCACTGTTGCAAAATGATCCAACATGCCTGATATACAACATGCCTAGTATGAACAGCAGCTACATATTGGCTTTAAATGTGATTTTGATGGCACTGTCCCATGCACTTTGGTTAACTAGGCCACAGATGATGTCCTACAGTCATAATATCAAGTCCCTCTCCGGTAGGTTGAGTGACAGTTGGACTCGGCTGAGGAAATTCAGATGAGGCCATTTGTTGTGCTAACGTCTCACCGCTGCATCGCTGTAGTTTGATGAGAATACATTGGCTGCAGTGCAGCACTACAATGGCTGGGCCTGGCATTAGAGCTAAATCCAGTTTGACAGGCGGAGGTCTCAGCTGCAGATTAGCCTGACGGACTGTCTGTCTAGATCAGAGCGAGTTCGGCCGGGCCACAGAGGGCTGAACAGGGAGGCATGCTGGGACACAAATTGAAGAGGGAGAGCTGAAATAGCTGGGTGTATAGGATTTGTCCACTCTAGTACTCTCAGATGTACTGCTGTGCTGTGTGTGCAGATGAATTCCTCTCCACTGACTTGTCATTCAGTGAGTGGTCCAGTGAATGTTTGCTCCACTACCATCCAAGCGTAGTCCAATTTGCTCACAAAAAGTCTGGACCACCTGAGCGGTGAACAGCAGCATGAGCAAGACGCTTATTGTCTGAAATCATTCCATCGCACCACATTTTTTCTCCTCCGGGACAGAAAGCGGGACATAATATGCCATTTACTGGATGCTTTTACACAATCCACCTCCTACAACAAGGGTCATAGAGTTGTTTTCAGTAGGAATCAAACCACTAATCCTGATGGCTGTCAACATCATGCTCTACCCACTGAGCTACACAGAGCCACATTATGCTACACAGCAGGATCAGTGCTTTTCCACAGAGATGCAGGTCCAATGTGAGTCATGTGAAGGGCAGAGTTACGGTGTACATTTACAGTGTCACACTGCAAATAATGGAAACACTTCAAATCAAATAATTGACCTGTCTCGATCAGCACTGCAACAGATCTAATATATGAAGATTTACATGCTCTTATGTAAGAGGTGGGAGCTATTTTAATCCAACTGAAACTGTCGTTGAGTCTCATTGTAACTTCGGTGTGTGTGTGTGTAGGTGTAAAATGCCAATAGGAGGGGTGTGTTGTTACAGACAGTACATGGCTTGTCAGACAGTGTTAATTACAGCACACTGGTCTCTCACTCTGAAAACTTATATAAAAATGTGTGTTTAGGAAAAGTGATCTAACCATTGTTCATGTGCTATTGTAGTAGTTTTGAATTAAGCAGCTTTCCCAAAAAAATAAATAAAAATCTAATCTTTGCTGACAGGAGTCTTTTGCACATAATCCATCTATAATCTGAATACAAGTCCAAAGACAGCTGTTAGGTACAAAATCCTAACTGATATCCTAGGTCCAGTTTTAATGCAGCTCTCACCATCCCTATCAGTAGCCATTGTGTCACGTCTAAAATCCTAACTATCTATTGAATAACAGTGTTACACATTTAGACTTCGGGTTACTTACATCAGCTCTGGTCTGTAACGGTGTATTATGGCACAAAATGCCAAACCGTCCCGAAAGGACGCTGACATGTCCTTTATTTCCACCTCGTTGTAATTTTCACACTGTATCCGACACCACTCCTGGAGAGCCTTCAGAGATCCCATCATACTTTTGTCACAGAAATCCAAGTATTCCTGTCAAGTAAAATAATGTTGTTTTTTTTCTGTCCCAGAGACAATATAAAGTCTCTTCTCCGGTCATACACGAGTCATCAGCAGCGTTTCGGTGAAGGGGGTACAGCCAGACAACACCCGACGGGGGGATACGTCATATTCATTTCACAGCCAGTGAGTCACGTTAAAAACTAGTGTGGTTTTGCAAGCTAGCTAGATGTTAGCTCACTTTTGCAACTACAACGTGCATTATGCCCCTACTGTATATCCTGTGCGCAGGTATTTTGACAGCAATGACTGTATCTTAAAACTTGAACTCTGACCAGAATCCGCCAGGTTAAAAACACAGCTGATAAGTAGATAACGGGTATATCTTGCCAACAAAGTTCTTGCCGTAGCCAACTCAGCTAACTAGCTACGGTGGCCTTCTGCTAGCTTGTCTTTGCAGTTCGCAGGTTTGCTTCTGAAGAAGATTGTCTTTGTCTATTTAGAGAGATAATGCAGTTTCGGTCGAAGCAGAGGTGACTGTTTCCCCCCTTGTTTGAGGTGGACCGCAACACGGCTTGTTTGTTGGTGTAGTGCCAACGGCGGTTAAAACTGGATTTAAAAGTATGTTGCTCTTCGCTTTACTCGCGACGACACACAAAGTAAAAAAAAAAAAACAACAACAGGGAACATCAAAGTTAATCAATGCAGCCCAGAGCCAGTGTCAAGCCGTCCTCGTTGCAGTGATGTAATAGCTGCCAGCCTGCCGACCTCTCTGCCCCATTGACGCCCTCATGTTGGCGTTTCTCTTCGGGCCCAGCAGAGGCGCTGCTGTCCTGCACTCACGCGATATTTTACAAGAGTCACGCGATGGTTGGTCACCTGTTTGGAATTCCTGAAAAATGGCGGCGCCTCCAGATGAGGTTAGCCTTCAGTCTCGCATCAGTAAGTCATCATACATTATAATATCTCATTAAATCTTGAATGTCAAGCGACAGGCTTTACACTGTTAAGTAATATAGATACATTGTCAGTTTGAATTTTCCGCTGTCGATCACAGCACTCTTCCCGGCGAACATATATATATATATATATATATATATATTTTTTTACGAGTGTCATCAAATCAAAAAAGTGCAGTTGACGACGAGGGACAAAACTCATTGAGATAATGTGTCATGTTTGTTGTAATGCGCTCATATTTAACGCTCTCGTTATGTTGTCGCTGACAGGTTTAGTGATGAAACATAAACATGGTATTTTAATAAACAAAACATGTCCAGTTGAGTGCTAACCACACCGATTAGCTAATTTAGCTGCTGTCTGCTGACCTTAAGTCAAGCCAGTTAAACGAAAGCTTAACACAAACCAAACCAGAAACCGTGAAGTACTTTCTTTTTACAACCGCAGCACACCTTGTCTGCAAACATAAACAACAACAAGCCTTCCTCTGCTCAAAACTACTCATCTCATAGTTTACATGTTGTAAACAACCAGAGGCTACAGCTGCATATAGACACTCAGACGTTTAATAGGACTTGAGATTTAACAAAATATTTTCTTAAATCTTCTATTTTTTCTACAAGTGAAAACATTATAAATATATAAAGGTTACACCGACAAAAGTTATGTTTTTTTTCCCTCTGAATCTACATTTTTCTTTTCCACAGACAAAGCCACCAACCCTCTGAATAAGGAGACAGACTGGGACTGTATCAAGGGCTTTTGTGATCAGCTCAACAATGATCCAGAAGGGTGAGGCATTTAATGATGATGAAAAAAACATTTCAGAGGAGCTATTCTCATTATCAGTGCAGAGGAAATCATGATCAGCATGTCTGACCATTGCCATTTATTTATTTATTTTGAATGTCAAGGGTGTTTTGCCTCGTGTGTTGCTAAATCATTTGTATATATTTGTAAAAAGTGTTGTAAATATGTATCGCCCATTATTCTTAGCTTCTTTTTTCTGTCTGTCAGTAAAGTAAAGGTTAAAGTTTGTTTTTATTTGTCAGTCCCCAGCTTGCAACCAGACTTCTGGCCCACAAAATCCAGTCTCCTCAGGAGCCGGAGGCTATGCAGGCGCTTATGGTAAGAGACTGTCTTGCATGCAGTGCTGACAAGACCACTTTCCATTCAATCTTGTATATTATGTGGACAACAAGTGCAAATGCCTGCAAAAGGTCGCGTTACATGCCAAGTATCATAATTTTAATGGTTGATGCTTTTTTGTGGTAAAACCAACAATCTTTGAACCATTCTTCCAGGTTCTTGAGACATGCATGAAGAACTGTGGAAAGCGGTTTCACAGCGAAGTGGGAAAGTTCCGCTTTCTTAATGAGCTCATAAAAGTGGTCTCACCCAAGGTAATGATCCCTGTTTTTATGCTGTCACGCCAGTAATACTGTAGTTTCGTTTTTGTAGTGTTTTTCAACTCGTGGAAATAGCATTTTAGTGCCTGAAGAATCTTTATGAGGATAGTTGAAAGAAAGCAACAGCACAGGAGGGCAGCTGTCAGTGTATAATTCTGCCTGCTTAGCTCAGACTGTGGCAGCAAATGTTATCCAGTTTGTAGTAATACCCTGTGATCTTCAACACGCAACACAGTTATAACAAGCATTAAAAATGTACAATATGTTATATTTAAGCTTCCAGTTTGTTTTAACACAATCTCTGACGATAAGACATCAGTATAATTACCTTTTTATGTATGTATGTATTTGGCAATTAAATTACTTTCTTAGATGGCAATAATAATTACACTAATAATCAATCTCTACTTGACAAATGCCTGACATGATTTTTTTCTTCTACTCTCCTCTTCAGTACTTGGGTACTCGGGCTCCAGAGCCGGTGAAGAAGAAGGTTTTAGAAATGATGTTCAGCTGGACGGTGAGACTGCCAGAAGAGACCAAGGTAGCGGAAGCCTATCAGATGCTGAAAAAACAGGGTGAGCACTGCAGATGTGTTACGACATCGAGAGAAAGGACTTTCACGTTCAAGTTCTTTAGCTTAAAGGTTACTAACTATCCTCATACTTACTTGTGTGGTGTGTTGTTACATACAGTCCACTTATAATGTGTTTTTAGGGTCCCTGTATTTTCCTTGTTTTAACAAATGTGGTTTGTACAAGGACGTATCAGATCTTGTTTTTGTGGTGGTGATGAGCCACAAGCATGAGACTGAGTCCTTAGTCATGCTTAGTTGACTATAGTACGGTGTTAACAGAGTTTCCACAGTTACTTCAGTAGAGTCGATACTCTGTATGGTTGTGTACTGTATGAGCAGTGTCCATTTGTGCCATATTGATTATTTCTTCCTTGCTGTAATCACTACATTTAAAAGTTTATCTGAAGTCATATCAAGTAGACATCTGCCATGTTTACAGTTCTCTTTGTGTTTTCCTGTTGAGCTGCAGTCGAAGTACAGTAACAAAACGAGGGACTTGGCACTAAAAAGACTAACGTTGAAAGATATTAGCTTCATATTAGATACAGATAAACTTTGAAATGCCTTTTTTGTACAGGAGGAGATTCTGTAAGTGAGATATATACATATATATAACATAACACAGGGGTTGTGCTGTTGGCAGACTGTGTATTTATCTATTTTTGTCCTCATACCCTTCCAGGCATTGTCAAGCAGGATCCTGTGCTTCCTGATGACAAGCCCCTCCCGCCACCTCCGCCCAGAACCACAAGTGCCATCTTTGAGGATGAGGAGAAATCCAAAGTATGTAGTATGAGGGATAAAGAAGCACTAACCAAAGACGTGTATATTGCGTCGTGTCAGAATCATAAATGTATCTTTATTCATCTAATCGTCTTCAAGTGAACCCTAATCATGGGGAAATCATTAAAACAGTTTACAGAATATTATTCCTCCTCTCGTTCCCCTTCCCTCTCGTGTCCTATCCTGTTTTTGTAGACGCTGTCTCGCTTATTGAACAGCACTCAACCTGAAGATTTGAGAGCAGCCAACAAGCTCATTAAGGAAATGGTCCAGGAGGTGAGTCATTGGCTTTGTTTACCACACGTGTTGTACAGTATGTGGTCACACATGCAAATTAATTTGTGCAAAAAACAAAAACAAAAAACACCCTACTTTCATCGATTTGAGATATTCGTTGTCTTTCACTGTGAAATGGGATTTATTACCATTATTTTGCCATCTCACTTTTGTCATAATCACATTGATGAAGAAATTCAGTTAGGAAATACTGCGAAAATGCTGCAAGTTTTGAGATTCCTAAATGTTTTAATTGTTTTCCCGGGCGCTATGAGATCCTATTGTTCTTTTTTTTTTTCCAAGGATCAAAAGCGAGTGGAGAAAGTATCGAAACGTGTGAACGCCATCCAGGAGGTGAAGGAGAGCGTGAGCCTGCTGAGCCAGCTGCTGGAGGGCTACAGCAGAGAGAACAGCTCCCAGAGCAACCAGGAGCTTATTAAGGTTATCACAGCTCAGCACATTAAAACACACAGCTACACATTTACAGTAGAGGTGTTATTAAACATGTCTATTTACAGGATCTTTACCAGCGCTGTGAAAAGATGAGGCCTACGCTATTCCGATTAGCCAGTGATACAGAGGATAATGATGACGCCTTAGGTAAGATTAGAATAAAAGACAGAACATTAAGTCTTTCATTAAGTCACTCTTTTTAATGGTATCAGCCTGATTCTAATGCAGAAGACCGGAAAACTACTTTGGTGTTTTTAATACGTCTGTTTCCTGGTTACAGCGGATATCCTACAGGCCAATGACAGTTTGACACAGGTCATCAACCTGTACAGGCAGCTGGTAAAGGGGGAGGAAGTGAAAAGTGATGGCATAACCATGTCCTCACAGCCAGGTAAGTGTACGTGTTTTTGTGTTTTCAAGGTCATCTGTGCTTTATTGTGTTTTTATTATTTTAGCAATTTCTATAGACTAAGATGTTCTATAGACACAGATGGGTATTCTCTGTTTACATCAGGCAGCAGCAGTTCAGCACTTGTTGACTTGGCAGGGCTTAACACATCAGCCAAAACAGCACCGTCCAACCCAGAGCCCTCCAGCCTACAGACCCTGACTCAGAGCATAGGCATCAGCCTCTTGGATGATGAACTCATGTCACTGGGTAAGCACAAAAAAAAATGCTCATCTGGCTTATAAACATTGTTGTTTTTGAGAAGCCCAGATAAGTTTGAGTCAGCGATGTAAGCACAGACCCATGTGCATCCTCACAGACAGGCCACACCTGGCTACATCACAACAAAGCAAGACACAGGCACCACCTTTCTAGATTCACCTGTGACAAATTCACATCAAATAGTTTTTGATTTTGATATTAACTAGTAATATCCACCAATTAACCTTTTGTTGTTTCTCTTCGTTTAGGATTGAATGTAACTGAAAACTGTGAGCTTCAGAACACTTTTCAGGTAGGATTTGTAGATAGATAATAGTGTACATGCTCACTTTAAAGTCACTATGTGTGTTTTTTTCTGACTTTGCAACACTTTCCGAAACATTTAAAAAAAAAATGCTATCATCACATACATATTTGGCGCAGTGGATTTAATATTGACAGTGAGATTGTTTTCAGTCATACCTTCTGTTTGTTCTCTCAGTCCTCTGATGGTACAGAATCATACACTCCATCAGTCCCAGCCGCAGTGTTGCTGCCCGCTGTGGCCCAAACTCCACAGGCCCCATCAGCAGGGGGCATCACAGCTGCTCCCAAAGCCATGGATGAGCTGGACTTGTTGGGGAAGACATTGTTACAGCAGTCCCTACCTCCAGAGAGCCAGCAGGTCAAATGGTAAACTCATTCAAAGTTGGTTGTTTTATGGATGAAAGTCTGTTTCCTATCATGTAATGCTAATGAAGATCAGCACTTTTCCTGTTCTTTAATGCTTGTGATCACTTTCCCGTTGATACTCTCACATGCAGGGATAAGCTCCAACCTCAGTCAAGAGTCACCTTACGCGATCTCCAGACCATGTCCAGCACCAACTCTAGACCTGCTCCTACTGCAACCACAACCTCATCTGGTCCGACATCAGAACAGCCTGACGCTCTTCTCTCCAAACCCGGTCTCACAGCTGCTGAGAAACACTTGTTCCCTGCTGCTGACCCTCACGACATCATCTCCTTAGCTGACGTTACAGTGCCTCTAGAATTAATCAAACCGAGTAAGCATAAGCAGTCACACCAGCGACTCGGGATGTGTTAAGAGGTGCAACAAAATGTCATTTTTAAAGTGAAAAATGTCACTTGATCATAGTCTGTTGTTTTGTTTTTGTCTGCATATATATTTCAGGCAGCTTGTTACCAGTGACTGTATTTGATAAACACAGCCTCCGGGTTTTATTCACGTTTGCCCGTGACTGTCCACCATCACGGCCTGACGTGCTGGTGGTGATCATCTCCATGTTGTCCTCAGCCCCCAACCCTGTCACCAACATCCGTTTTCAGGCAGCTGTACCCAAGGTAGGTTGGTGATGACAGACGCACTTAACAAATATTAGTATTAGTGTCATGTAAGAGTCCAGACATTAAATCAGATGGAAACCATATCTGTTGATTAATTATGGATATCACTTGTTCATGTGGTTTTCATGTGTGTGGTTGTCTACGTTGCCTAGGTGATGAAAGTGAAGCTGCAGCCACCCTCTAGTACTGAACTCCCAGCCTTCAACCCCATCCTGCCTCCAGCCACCATCACACAGATTCTGCTGCTGGCTAATCCTCACAAGGTACACTTGTCCATGTTGCATATAGCTGCACCGTAATTTGGAAATATTGAAGATGCATTGTGCATCATTTTAAACACATTTCCCCAAAATTCAGACAAACATGTTTGCTATGTTTGTAAACTTTTGGACCATGTAATATAAAATCTGTTGCACAGCATGAGTTTGTAAAGACTCATTACAGTTTTCTTTTTTATTCAGTGAAGCAACTGCATCTAAATGAAATGTACCGTATACATTTGGCAGCAACTCACCCACCACTTGTGATGTAACGTTGAAGTGATATTTGTGTCTGGCGTTTCAGGAAAAAGTGCGTTTGCGGTACAAGATCACATTCAACCTTGGGGACAACTCTCACGATGAATCTGGTGATGTGGACCAGTTCCCGCCTCCAAACACCTGGGGGAACCTTTAGTGAGAAGGAACCACCCTCCTGTCATCCGATCTGCTGCTTCCTTTTTAGATTTAGGTTAAAGTCGTCCCTTATCACTGGCTTACAGCTTCAGTGGTTTGGTAATACAACTTGACATGAGACCAGTTGTGGGGAAACAGCTTCTTACCTTGTGCCTTCCTGTCTTTATCCAATCATCTCCATGTTACTGTGTTTTGTAGCTACCTTTTCTTCTTCCAACAGTCATTCCAACACGGTGATATAAAGTAAACTGGCAAAAAACATCGATTTAATACAGTGACTTTTGGGGAAACAAGAAAAAAAAAAGTGAATGTGTGAATTTGGCTGATTTCCATACTGTTTCACAATCCTTAGATGTCTTATGTCATGTGAATTACATTTAGAAGATGCTGTCTGACATAACTTCTGTTTTACAAACACTTAAACATAAGCAAGTGACATTTTGTTGTTTGAGTGTTCAGTGTGTGGACATCAGTCCATCAATAATGTTATTCAGTCGATCATTTAGATGATTAAATGCTTCAAGTGATGTCGTCAAGGCCCTGCACACAAACACAGTTGTTTTCACTTACTCTGATAGACGTCAGTGAATCAGCGTCTGTACACACCCACACAGTCCTGAGACGAGATCTAATCAGGAAGAAGTGAAAACACCTGTGTAGGTGTCCCATGTATGGATTTTAAAAGTGCTACAGCCATAAGTATGTTTAATTTATTATATGAAATAGTCAGTATTTTACTAGATTAATCTGTATTGAACTCAGAGCTACAGTTCAAGAAAAAGGTGCAACAGTGACTTTAACAGTCAGATAGCATCACACTCAAGTTACTAGCAAACCAGTTTGACTCTACCCCAGAGGAAAACTGTCACACATAGATCAGTGATAGTTCAGATTATGAGGAGCTAATCTGATACGCGGAAATATTTGGACCACGAGAATAAGATTGGTGGGAGCTGACATACTGATGATTTACGGTTTTTTAAATTCTTGGTTTTATTAGTTGTGTTTTGTGTGTGTCAAAGCTGTGACTGTAGGGCTTTTTCACAGCAGATGTTTTGATATGTCACAGGCGGGAAAACAGGTGTCACTAGTAACATTAATGAATGCTCTGTTGACATTGTGAGAGTTTACTCCAGGACCCTGAAACTGAATTTTGTCATTGACAGACTTGTGCTTTTCCTACTATGACATGTTAAAATGTTTTCAGTGAAAAAGGCATATATGAAGGAAGGGCACTAAATCTCTGCCCTTTTTACAAATACTGAAACTTTTCAGTTTGAAGTTTTTCTTATTATTTGCTGCACTTTTCTTTGTTTTTTAAAAGATTTTCTACATTATGTTTCACTCAGGATTATAATGTGGACATTTATTTTACACACAACCTGTCATGCACTCATTTATTTTTGTTTAAATTTTGCACATGAAACATTCCCTTTCACAGTACATTTTGTTTTTTGTCGCCTTTCTGCTGTCGATCGACCCCAAAGATGGGACATGTGAAGTCCTGAGTTGACATCGCTGACATCTGATTTGATTCTGCCACACGTGCCTGAGATGAAACTCTTAATTTGCTTTTGCTTTGTACATATATGTATACAAATGACCTAATCTTTTCTTTTTCTGTTTTAATATGTTCATGTCCTTATCAAAAAAGACTTGAAACAAATGATGCATCAAATGATGGTATAATTGAAACAAATCCATGTTCATTGAGTTAATCTGGGGCACGGGTCTATAATTACTTGTTAAATTATACAGATTAAAAATAAAAGAATTGGAGACAGACTTGTTCCAGGTGAGCAGTGTCATTGTGTAACTACAATGGGGATAAAGCTGGGTTGAAAAAGCATAAGATAACACTGACGGTAATATTTAGTTATGCATCTACTTTAAAGCAAGTGTTAAATATATAAACCCTCATCAATAAACAGTCATCAGACAGTGGCATTAACCATTTTGATAGATTTGTTGTTTTGTACGCACTATAAATCGTCTATTTCACTTCCAAACGTGTCACACAGACAGAGGCGGGTTCACATCTAGATTAATTTTCATTGAGGTGCATTTATGGGTATAAATAGTCTGTTAGATTCCCCTTAAAGAAAGCAGTTACAAACTATATATCCTTTAGAGATTTGTGAGAAAAAGTCTCTTCTTTATTTGTGCTCTGACTGTAAATAAAAGCTTCATGCCATTTGTACATTATCCAAAAGTAGCAAAGTGCAAGTACATGCTGCTGGGTATAAAATGAGAGTGTATTACAAATGTGTCTTTAATGCAAATAACCTTTATTTGTATGATGAATTCATCAGGTGAATCAATAGAGAATAAAGCTTTACTTTAGATGTTCTTTATTGAGAAATCGAGCGCTGTAAAAGGAACACAAAAGTAAACCACGATAAACAAGCATTGAATTGCAATTAAGTGGGAGATCTGCACTGAAGGCTCAACATGCTCATCGTTTTCACATATTTTGCCAAATAACATATCCTGGAGGCTGTGTTTGTTACCTTTGTTGCACCTGTGTGGGCTAACATAATAACCCTCTTTATTATTCTGGTTCAACTTCAACCTGGGTAGTGGTCAAATTAGCCTGAATAAATGAAAACAAGTACCGTACAAGTACAAGTAAAGAGAAACAAATGCTTTTATTTGCTACAAAACAGGAAAAAGTAAAAACATGCATTATATTTCCATTATATCAAAACTTAGTACAACAGTCTATAGTAGTTGAATGGTATCAAAACTATCGGAGATGATTCACAAACCAAGATGCACTGCTTCAGTGTTTAAGATAAAACACAAACCAGTACCAGAACTAATAATATATAATAGAATATGGTAATAATATGGTCCCTGATAGAAATCACCCTATTAAAACCACTGATGTAGGTGTAAGCTAGTTTTCATTATAACCAAATCCTACAACAGCTGTAACACAAACTTTATTGAAATGTTTGACTGAAATGAAAACACAAGACACTCATTCCTCAATGCTACATATCTGAGAGCAACTTGGAACACAAACAAAAAAGCTTGAAAAATCAATGGTTGGTTGTTCTGGGTTTCCTTTTCTATTTCTAGAGGATATGTTAAATTTCACACATGTAGGGTGTATTTAAAAATGTAAAACAAATAGAAAATGTAAGCCCTTACCTCCTCAGATAATTCCCTTTTATACTCCAGCCTCTTTGAGCTGAGTTGGAGATCAAAAATAAAGTTACATGCTGAGTAATACAAGTTAACTCAGGGCTTTTTTACTTTCGGGGAGGTGGTGGGCCAGGAGGAGGAGGAGGAGGGGGTGGAGAGGTGAATGAGTATGGCGGTTGCCCTATGAAGCCCATTAATGGGGGCTGTGGTGGAGCAAACTGCTGACCCATCAGAAGCAGTGGCCCCCCTGCTGGTGGAGGTGGTGGAGGCTGGGTAAACTGGCCCTGCGGCTGGCTAGACTGATCCTGACCTCCACGGCCACCGGACTGTGCTCCGCTGCGGGAGTTGTAGCCCCTGCTGCTACTGTAGCCCTGGTAGTGATCTGAGCCGGAGTTGTAACTGCTCCTGTGATCGCGGCTTCTGTCCCTGTAGGAGGAAGAGGAGCGATCTCCATCACTGTTGTGGCTGTAGCCACTGTGGCTGTCTTTGCTGCTGCCCCCCCCAGAGTGCATGCGGCGATCACACTCATCCTGGTACATTAGGTTAGGGTTGTTGGAGTTGCTACCACGGTAACGCATCCTGCCACCTGTAAGCAACAAAAAGTGGAAAATCTGAATAATTTTTAACCTGTTGATTATAAATTCTCCCCCTCAGATCTACAGACATATCTCAGAAATTCAAATCCATTCTGTAGGATGTTTGACCGTGATGTGGAAATCCTTCTTACCGCCGCCTCCTCCACCGCGGCTTGAATCCACGAACTGAAGTAGTTTAGGATTGATGGCCTGCCGGGCCTCCTGCAATACTCGGACAAGGTCCCGAGCCTGCCGCAAGTTTCCTGGGGTGAAGAAGGTGTAGGCAGTACCCTTGTTGGTACTGCGGGCCGTACGTCCAATACGATGGACGTAATCCTCAGAGGAGCTGGGATAGTCATAGTTGATGACGAACTTGACATCTTCCACATCTTTCATATTAAAGAGCAATTGATTTTACAGCAAGGAAAGGAAAAACATGATCAGCTGAAGACAGGCTAAAGCTAAAGCACTAAAGAATCGATTGATTAAGACCTGATAGTTTCTAATTAAATAAATACATGTTTGCAATTACATTAAATATTTAGTTGTTAATAAAGTTAGAAATCATGAATCTACTCAAATATTGTTACTTACCTGGAGACACTGTGCAAAAAAATCACAGGTTCATTTTGGATAAACACCATGATAACTCTTTTTAATCCGAAACAACTGTATCCGAGTGTGATGCAAAGGTTTCATGCTCACTTGATGTACACAGAGCATGACATAGAGGTAAATAAACCATGTTTAGGCATCGTAATCTTCACACCATTGTGATTTTTTGTTTTAACAAAGAGTCTGTTTCTCATTACAGAAGACGTGGGGCTCTGACAGCACTGCTGAGTCTGATCAATAAGTATTAAAATATGAGCACGATGGAAGTACCTGCGTGTATAGTGAGCTCATGGAGAAGTTAAAAGAAAGGGGTGGTGAGGTACTTACCCCCTTCATGTTGTTTTTACAAAGGTAGTCAGTCCCCCCTGATCAGTCCTGGTTCATAGGGAGGGGCTGAGGGGGAGGGAGGCAGGATTCATCCCTCACCTGCTGCACATCCCAGCAACGCCAGACGGGAGCAGAACCGTTTAACCTCAAGAGACACACGCAATGGCTGGTTCTGTTGCTCTCGCCGCATTGCAGGACCCTCCTCAGACCCTGGCCAGGACTGGATCCAGACGAGCCCGTCTAACTTTCTTTCTCTCCCCTGTCTGTCTGTCTGTCTTTTTTTTTTTTTTTTGGACAGACCGAAGGGCAGACATACAGGCACCTCAGGCTGCTCCCAAGGAAGGCTCGTTGGATTTACAAACTCTGACAATACTGGGCAGGGGGGATCTTAGTTACCCAAGAGGAATAAGAGGGGCTTTATTCCCTCTGTAACTAGCCGAGCTTCTACTTTACGTGACTGAGGGGGGCAGTGACAGCAGCACAGACTGTTACAGCTGCCGTGTGCTGCCAAACCCTGAGAGGAGAAGAGGGGAAAAAAGAACAAGGATACAGTCATAGGAATTTTGGCAAGTCAAAGACACTTCACTTATCCCCCCTTCTCAGATTTATCCTGCCAACAAATTAAAAGTCATATCCTACCCTTCCTGCTGTCTCTGTGGACACACAGAAAATAACAACGCTGTCATTCTCCTACACTCCAAGCACAACTGCAAAATGTCACAGTATATATATAATTTTGCAGAACGATATCAATAGAACAACTACACAATTGTTTTATATGTGCAGAATCGAGTAATATGAGCAACATCTGCATTTAATCTGTACAGACACCATAAAAAAGGACAGAAGGAAAGGTGCACAGGAGCATCTGCCCCACACACCTCGCCTTTCAGGCAGCGTGCCAAGAGAGCCCCGGTTGAAGGAAGCGTTTTAACTGCAGTAACAAGAAACAGACTATAAACCCAGTGGACCAGAAGGCTACCAGCCTCCATACTGGACACTAGAGTTCATTAAACTCTCAGGTTATAATATTGAAGGTGTGTTTATATATATGCATGTATAATGTGCTGATTTAATTCCATTGTTCACCACTAAATTCAAACTGATTATACTTTTGTGGTATTTTCCGACTTTCAGATAACAGCAATGCTACATATTTTAAGTGTTATGTTATGTTATGTTTTGGACAATTCATAATGTAATATATAAAAAGGAACACACTCATAATATAAATCTGAAAATAGTTAACTCTATCTTTAATGCTGAGAAAGAAATTCATAAGCTTTTTTTTCAATTTCATAAGCTGGATTGCTATGCAGCAATAAATGGTTATTTTTAGTATACTTACCTACTGGCAGTGGTGGAAAGTAACAACGTACATTTCAGATTCTTAATCAACAGATTAAGATTTGTAACAAGGTTTTAAAATACAACACAAATGTTGGGCTTTTGATGTCTGCGTGTAGTCAGGGTCACATTTCAGATGTCTGTGAGTTGTTAACAGCTCCAGATTAGAGAAAACCAATTTGTGTATCAGAACTTTGTTTTTCCTCTTACATTAATCGTCTCATGAGCCCTTAGTTTTCTCCGGTAACCCTTTGTAGGGGCCCGACCTCTAGGTTGTGAACCACTGGACTAAACTAGATAACTGTATATAAAGTAGCTACAACAGTAACACTGATGCGTCAGTATTAATAATCTAATGATGTCATGTATATAATACTTTTTTAAAATACTTTTAATACTTATGTACTTTTAATTAAGTAGGCTTTTTCATGTGTTATTTTATCATGTATAATAAAACAGACAAAATTGTATTCACAAAATTCAGAGAGAGATGAAATGAGACAATATTTAGAGAGATTATGGAGCATTATCTGTAAGTGTGAGGAGACATACCCAGACCACGAGAGGCAACGTCAGTGGCAATCAGGATGGGAGCTTTTCCACTTCTGAATTCTGTGGGATTATAAACAAAAATATTACAAAATACATAAACAATGAAACTGAACTGTTCATGTTCTATTCTGTCACTTCAGCTATGACAGAAGATGACTAACTAAGGTAGACTAGAAGACATGATAAGCAATAACAAACAGCTATATTTATCTTACCTGTGAGTACCCAGTCTCTTTCTGGCTGGCTCTTGTCTCCATGGATACACATGGCTGGCCACCTAGCAAGGAAAACCACAGTGATGTGGCAAGACACGTGAGGAGTCTGAATGCCTCCTGTCTATGAAATATTTGCGTAGTTCATTGTATGACCGATGTCATCACAGCTTGCGTAAATATCTGTCGATGTCTCACCCATCTCTCCTCATCTTCCTCGTTAGATCATCACAACGTTTCTTGGTCTCCACAAAGATGATGGTTTTATTCTCCTTTTCAGCCATAATCTCCTCCATCAGCTGCAGGAGTCTGTAGACAGGGGGAGGCAGAAAGAGCAGCACTCTTGAGCTGAGTTTCAACTGCGTCAACAGATGAGTTTGTGTTGTGACAATATTAAAATAGCTGAAGAGAAGATCACAACAAAATGTCACGTTGCTGCTATAGGAAATATACTGTCACACTGGCTTTCCTTACTTTTGGTCCTTTTCATTCTCCATGCAGACATCAACAATCTGCAGGATGTTGTGGTTGGCACTGAGCTCCAGGGCGCCAACATTGATCTGGACGTAGTCCCGCAGGAAGTCTTCGGCAAGCTGCCGAACCTCCTTCGGCCAGGTTGCACTCCACATCAGGGTCTGTCTGTCAGGCTGAGGAAGAGAAAGCATACAACTCAAACGCACTTCCACATTAATGAGTCCAGATAACGATATCAAATTTAGTCATGTAACTGAGCTTTTCTCCTACCCTGATTTGTTCAACTATCTTGCGAATCTGCGGCTCAAAGCCCATGTCCAGCATGCGATCAGCCTCATCCAGCACCAGGTAGGTGCAGCGCCGCAGGTTAGTCTTCCCTGCCTCCAAGAAGTCAATGAGGCGACCAGGTGTGGCAATGCAGATCTCAACACCTAAAAAGTTACAAAATCATCATAAGACCATGTACAATCAAACACGCATATTATCAGGTGATCAGGCAGTTTCAATAGTGCTCTGTGTTCGCTGGTCTGTCCAGACATTCTGCAATGGGCCGTCTCACTTCTACAACCACACTCACCCCTCTCAAGGTCACGAATCTGCGGCCCTTTGGGTGCTCCACCATAGACACAGGTGCTTTTGATTCGGGAAGACTTGCCATAGTCATATGCCACCTGCTGAACCTGCTGGGCCAGCTCCCTGGTTGGGGCAAGCACCAGACACTGTGGAGAGAGAAGGAAGGGTTTTTACAGAAAAACAAAACAAAAAAAGTTTCACGTATACTTTCAGAACATTAACATTTTTAGATCAAACACTTAACAGAGTGACACATATAACATAGGTACTTACAATTGGACCATCTCCTCTCTCTAGATAAGGCTGATGATTGATGTGCACAATAGCAGGAAGAAGATACTGCAGAGAACATAAGACATATTAATAAGGACAAAGAAATAGTTCAATCTCAGGAACCACAAGCAAACCAATTAATTCTTTTTTTAAATCCCTGCAAAACAAACTAAACATTTTGACTCACCTCACCTAAATTATTTAAATTCTGTCCCGCTGTCGTAATATCTTCTGACTATTTATTTTGTGGTTTACTTAGATTTTATGTTTAACTTTCTGTATTTTGTGTTATGTAAATAAAATAAATATGAACTTTCATAATGAAAGGTGATCATCATGCAGGATAATAGCCAGGCTTCCTTACAGCCAGTGTCTTTCCAGAGCCGGTCTGTGCAATCCCCACCATGTCCCTGCCACTCAGGGCCACAGGGAAACCCTGAGACTGGATAGCTGTGGGTTCCTTGAAGTTCTGCTGCATCAGCACATCAATCACATATTCTAGAAGGGACACAATCATCGATCAATACCTCTTGGTCTCTTAATCTAATACAGAGATTAATTGTTTAAACATTAACATTGGTGTAATGTACGGTTTACTAACGTGGAAACTGCGCCTGGTGAAAAGCAGTGAGCGCCTTTGGGCAACCAGAGCCTCTGATGGTGATCTCCTTCTTTCTGCAAAACTCTTCCATTTCATACTGGATATGGCAGCAGGAAAGAAGAAAGAAATCAAAACATACAAGGTTGGCCATTGGTGGTGTGTAAATCATCAATATTTTTATTTGTAACACCCTCTGCTGAAATAACTCTGACCTAGTAAAGGAATATGTTTAATGACGAGGCATTACATCAGGTATGATGTATGATTTATGATTTACCCGAGTTTGTTGAGTGAATATGTGATGGAGACACAGAGTATTAGTAATGATTTACCTGACTTATGCGTTGGATCTCAGGATGTTCAGTATAGAAGTTTTTTTCAAATTTTGGCAGCTCGTCCAGGTTCCACCTCTTCTTGCGGAGGCGGTCCCCTGGATTCCCAAACTTCATGGGCGGGGGGCCGCTACGACCACTCACACCCCCAAACCGGGGCCTAAGGGACACAAGTCAAGAGACAAGGAGCATTTAAGAATCAGCAAAGAGGGTCCAGTCTTACCAAAATGATGTACTGGATGTTTTTACAGGACTGGCCTTTGATTCAGTACATACATCTGAACCCAAATGCCCAGACTATCCTGAATATTTTTTTTATTTCTCATGAAGAGTAAAAATTCAGTATTTCACTAAGTCCACAAGGGGGCTCAAACAGTCTCAACGCAGACAGGAAATATCAGACCTCTACTGATGTAGGTTATGCACAGTTTAACTAGTAGGGCTATTTAACTTAATTTAAATAGCCCTATATATATATATGTATATGAGTATTGTGCTGAGATTTGATCATGTGCTATAATATGCAAGACAGACTGGAAAAAGTTTTCTGAGAGCTGTCACACTTCTGAAGAGAAAACAAACTTTGTTGTTTGTTGACAACATGACCTTTATGCAGGCGCCACCTCGGGCTCAATTTAACTTTAACTTTCACTTATAAATTAAATATGTCATCTATAACTGGGTACAGTGTTTACAGTACGTTGGTACCTTTAGCCTTGTTACGTGTATCTATCTATTCAGGTCTAAACCCTGACATGGCCTTCGGTCAAACTTCCTGCGATGTCTTCACATTATGCAATACTTTAATAATTAATCCTGAGGTAAATATGTCTCCTGTGTGTGTGTGTGTGTGTGTGTGTGTGTGTGTTGTTTCCATAAATTAACTAAAAAAAAGTTACCTGTCCCGTCCACGGTCCCTGTCTCTGTCCCCATAGTAGGAACTCCCTCTCATGTTGGCGAAAACTAACTCCGCTGTATTTCGTTAGCTAGCTAGTTAGTAACGTTTGACACCAGTTTGTTTACGTTGGGCGCTCGCTTAAAAAAACGTAATTTCCGCTTGCAAAAAGTGGAGAGACTTAGTTAACATATGTCTATATGTATATTAGACGACAATTACGATTAAATGGGGATGATAATTACAATTAATACAATTGTTGTATGCGTCACGTCAGCTAAACTGCCGTTTGTGCCTCGCTCCTCTTCCCCCGCCCTCTTTAGCGACGTAACTTGAACTAGTAATTCTGCGTCGCCGTGATACAACGAAACGGACGCTACGTACAAGAAATAATGGTGAATTTGGTTTCAACGTTTGTGCGTTTTTTTGACAGTTGGTGGCAGTGTATCGCAAAACTGCAAACTCGTTGAAAGAGAGTAGAGGAAGAGATAGCCTTTCAGGAAGCTGCAAGCTGTAACACAAGACTGCGGTAGATGTAGCCTAGAATAGATACCAAGCTATTAAAAGTTACTGGTCTTTATGTTAGTATGGTAAACCGTTGATTTTGTTGACGTGTAGACAGCGCAAAGAAATGCCTTTGTTTATTCAAAAAAGAGGAGTTGACCGCTTAAGCTCGACAGCGGAACTGTTCGACAGATACCCACATTTACAGGTTTGTTTTGCAGGGACTGTGGCTAAAGTTAGCATCGTGAGAAGTAGCAATCACCAGTTAACAGCACTTCTTTTATTTAAGCAATGGCTGCATGCATTAAATGTACAGTTAATATGATCTGTAATGAGACCAATTGGTTTACTTTACTTATGGAAAGTTGACAGAAGATAAAATAACCTGAGTCTGCACTAAGGATTATCCTTTATTTGTGTTTAGTGATACATTTTTCTTTCGTGAAATAGGAAAATGCACAAGCATTTCGTTCCAAGCCACACGTTGACGTCGACCCAAAGTGCCTCCTGTACGTCCAACAAAGAGAGTTTGCTGCAACGACGCCAGCAGACAGTAAGTAAAGATAAATGCTTTGAAAGTTTATTGTGTATTATCCAGTAGTTCTTATTAAGAAAACAATCTAGCCTAAAAAAAAAAAAAAAGTATGCTTTACTCAACAGTCTGACAATGTGAAATCTGTCATGGAAGAAGCAGAGACAACAATGTCATAACCACATAAACAATTGTGGATCATAATAATACATGCTTGTCTTATCTTCTTTTACAGATTGTGTTTCAGTCATTGGCTCTGGTGATGCAACCACCTGCCATTTGGTCATGCTGCGACACACCGGTGACGTTCCTCTTACTTGGTTTATGCTTTGTGTCTCATACTGCCTGCATACTGTATGAAGTTAAATCATATTTACCGTGATTTCATTTTTATCATGTCTCAGGAAGTGGAGCCGTTTGCCTTGCTCACTGTGATGGCTCCAGCACCTGGTCTGAAGTCCCGCTCCTTGTGAAAACTGTTACATCGTTAAGTAACGTCAGTAAGGAGGGCAGGTATGAAACATGTAAACTAAACACGCATAGTAAAAATGCTATCTATATAATCTAAATTTAATCCTATTTACGTATTCTTCTTTTTTTTTTTTTTGCTTTTCACTATGCAGACTTGAGCTCCATCTTGTCGGGGGATTTAACGATGAGTCAAAGACATCCCATAAACTCAGCCTTAACATATTGGGTATAGTCATTTAAGTTACCGTATGTCTTACAGCGATATTATGTTCTTCTAACTTCATAAAACTTAAAATGATTTGTTTGATTTTACAGCAGCGTTCCAGAAACAGAAAGAGGATATTCATCTGGAAACATGTTGCATCACAGGTAACTTTGATACGACTCATTTCATATTGTTTAGAAATATCTCACGAGCCCTGCCCTCATCTTATAAACTCACATGTTCTCGGTTGTTGTAGAAATGAATGACATTGTTGTCGATGGAACTCATAGACCCGTAATATATGGAGTAGGTAAGTGGTAAATACGCTACACAGTAAAAGAGATGCTATGCTTTCATGGCATGCAACCTCTAATATATTGCATCTTTTTGTGTCTTATTATGTTTCTGCAAGGTATAAATGTTAAAACAGGAGAAGTGTTCCCTGCCTCATTCACTCATAAAGGACCTGCAGAGGAGCTGCGATCAGCTCGGACCTTCACTGGGGGGCAGGTAATGTTATTTTCTGTCTGAATAAGATGCGTGTGACATGATTTATTGTTCAGTCTATTAAATATAAGAAAATAGTGAAAAATGTTCATCACACTTTCCCAAAACCCATGCGGGACGTCTTAAAAATGTTCGCAAATTACAAAGATATCAACAAAAAGCAACTTATCCTTTTATTTTAGAAATTTGATTATCAGAATTGCCTTAAATACTTAAAATAAATTTTAATATTTTTTATATGCACAAGAGAACATAATGAAAACAAACAAATTTCAATGCAAATATTATTATATGCAATAAATGTGTTTCTCTTGCAGATGGCAGAGATATACGACTCAAGCCGGGGACTTGTTAAAATTGGCCCTTGCAAGTGGTCTCCCAATCTGGATATTGCCTTCTGGATGGCACAAGACGATGACACAATTTTAAAGGTAAAAAAAAAACGAATATAGAATATTTTGCTGTCATTCTTTATTTCTCATGTTTCATTCAATAGCTGCTTGTATTTCTCTGTCCTGCTCAGTACCTGTCCACCTCTCCAATGGCTGAGCCGCCACATTTTGTCCAGCACATGAAGTCCACGATACAGTTCCTTTTAGAGCACCCCAACTCTGAGAGTCTGTTCCCCGGGGGTCAGCCACAGCTCTACCACAGGACTGAGCGGGGGGACTGGGACAGGGCTGTCCAGTCATAGGAACTCAGTCCCTCGGACCCACCTTACAGTAACTTAACTAAGCTTTAACATGGAACCTGACGTTTTTTGCCTCTCAGATTAATGGATACACTGTGACCCTCTCACCCACTATTTGTTTTTTGTTCATCATGTCTTAACATGGGGTTAATCCCTGACTGGACCTTAAATGTGATGAATGGCTCTCCTGACTCATCTGGCTGGCCCAGTAGAGGATGTACAAATCATTCTGTTCATGCCTGTAACAGTTAATTTTCCCCACTCTCAACATAAAGCCTGGACCTTACACCACTTATTTTGTTGCAGCAAGTCAAGGTTGATGTTCTATTATGCTTTATGTCCACTGGACACTGTCCAGTTAAAAGACCATACATATTACATTCTTCCATTATTTTGGCCCATAAACAACAACTGCTGACATTTTCCTAGAGTTTTTATATTGGCTTCCTACTTTATATCTTGCCATTGTTCTCTTTATACCCGCACATATTGAAAATCAACATGTAAAATTCAAACTTTATTTAGTTCCTTTTATATTTTTTTCCGCCACAGACTGTTGTCTGTCGCTGTTTTGCCAGAAAATCAAACCATGCCTATCTCAAGCAGGTTTCAACCTCTAAATGATCTCATCATAGATGTGGGGTACTTACTACAGCCTAACTCTTAACCATGAGGAATAAATGTATTTTAACACTGTTTAACACAGTGAGGAGAATACAAACTATTCAACTCCTGTTCTGTTGAGAAGTTTAGCAAACAAATGCATGCATGCATGTATAAATGTGTACAGCGCTCTTCTGCAAGGAATGATGGGTTCTTGACAAATAATGTATTATTTTGCTAGTCTTTTTTTTTGTTTTCAAACCTTTAAAATATTAGATTTATGAAATATCATCTAATATTGTATAAACCCTTTCAATTGGTTATGTTATTCAGAAGCTTGCAAGGTGCTTGAAGCAGTTGCTTGTTGCAACCTATGAACATACTGTACCTGATGTGAAATAAATGTAAATATGATCAAATCTACTTTGAGAATCGTGTGTTTCAGTTTTGCTCCTCCCTGTCAGCTGCGCGGTGGTGTGTTACGTAACAAGGGGCGTAACGTTGTGATTTTACGCAGTGAGCTGACCGGGCCGGTGAAAGCAGACTCAGTGCCGGTGTCTGGTGTCGGGTGGTGCACTACAAGCAAGTATCCTGTCTAAAGATTATATGACTTTATAACTTCCAATATATGAGAGATATAATATACACTCTATAGATGATACGAGTTATGGGGATTTTACATCGACATGTACAGTATTTGTGATGCTGGGAAGAAAGGCGACTAACAGACGACGCTTTTCCAACGATTAGTTACTTTTAAACGGCAGCTATAAGCTCACATTACTTCATATTTAATTTTTATTAAGCGACAATAACAGTAAAACAATGCGTCAGGCGTTTTTGAGACACGTCCGTCGGTTTCCGTGGGTCACAAACGTTACGCTGTACGGCTGCCTGTTCGCTGGGGGAGATTTCGTCCATCAGTGGTTTTCCCACCGGGACAAAATGGACTGGAGTCACACGCGGAACGTCGCCGTGGTCGCGTTTAGTTTCCATGGCAACTTCAATTTCTTCTGGATGCGGTTCCTGGAGCGGACATTTCCCGGGAAGTCCGCCGGGATGGTGATGAAGAAGCTGTTACTGGACCAGACCACGGCGGCGCCCTTGGCCACCAGTGTCTTCTACACAGGTCAGTTAATGGTTAAGCTGTCAGTTTGTAACTTGACCTGCTCTGTGTGCTGCTGTCATGTAGTGTAAAGATCAGCATAACTAACAGAGGTCACGTGAAAGACATATCGTTACCAGCGCAGACGTGATACAGTTCAAATATGCCTTTATATGTGTTGAGAAGAGTTATAAACACCTGCATAGTAAGATGCCATTATTTGATTGGGCCATTATTATTATTATTATTATGGTCCATATTATTAATCATGAGGATTTCTTTAACAGAGGCTGAAGTTGTGAAGATGGAGGGATGAATGAATTATTGATGCTCAAGGTTCGATCTGCTTTTCTAAAAGGAAACGCTTGAACGAGTGTGGGAAATAATAATTCCCACTATGTGGAGTGGAGTAGGAATCTAGGAGTATAGACATCCTATAACATTACAGGCCTGCACATGTGTCATTATTACAATATTAAACAAATCATTGTTGTGATATGAGACTTAGATATTGTCTTGGGTTTACAAATACTATGTAAAATTTATTGCAAACGTTATACCAGCAAAACGCACTGATGACATAGGACAAGAAAATAATGACATATTCCCTCCTCCTATAAGACATACTGTGAGTCAGTCAGCGAGAGGATGAAGTGTCATTTGTCTTCTGTGTCAACCAGGCGTCAGCTTCTTGGAGGGTAAAGAGGACATCACGCAAGACTGGAGGGAAAAATTCCTGAATACATACAAGGTGAGAGTGAAATGAAAACAGAGACAGGCTGTCACAACATGTTCCTTCTGCCAGCATCACCTTCGAGTGCTCACGCTCACACACACAAAAAAAAAATGCTGTTGATTTTAATTGTGAAATGATATGACAGTTAGCTCGATGAAATGTGCATTCATATCCAAAAATGATGCCTATGGTGTATCTTTTAAGTTTATTAACTGTATATCCATAATTCTGTGTATGCATGACAGTCGCTGGATTTATTTTGTATTATTTTTTTATTTATTTGGTTTTTCGGGGGAACTCTACTGATGAAGTTATGTAACTCTTCTTACCAAGTCACATGCTTATCACTCACAAAAGATGAAAGTAAAATAGATTTTAGGTTTTTTTTTTCTATGAGTCTAATAATATGTTTGCTTTCTGTTTCACTCTCTTTTCAGACTGGGCTAATGTTCTGGCCATTCATGCAGGTAAATATTAAAATCTTTGATGTATGGATGTTAATTCCACATCTCACAGCCTTATGGTGAACCTAACATTGGTTATTAATTGGATCTTTGAGCTTTGATTAAAATCTTCAATGTCCTGACATTCAGTTTCTTTAATTCCTTTAATTTCAGTGGCTGGTATGATATTGAAAATTGGCCCAATCTCAGTGATAAAAAGATCAAATTCAAAATTCAATTAGAGAAAATTTGAAAGACAAAACTGTCTATATAAATCCTGAATTATTCATACCAGTGTTATAAGAACCACAGTGTAACCTCCGTCTGTCTCCCTCAGTTTCTGAACTTTTCCTTGGTGCCTCTGTACATGCGGACCAGCTTCACCGGCTGCTGTGCCTTCGTCTGGGCCACGTTCCTGTGCTTCTCCCGCCAGAGCGGTGACGGCACGGCCGCTGCTGCTCTTGCTTGGTTGTTCTCCCCCAAACAGGATGTAACAGAAGATGAGGCAGATACTCCCAAAGAGGGAACAGTAGTATCTAAACCTACACAGAACTAAAATATGCAGAACCAGGCGGCATAATGGAGGGAGACACACAGGAACGCCCCTTGTGGTATTTGTGCTTAGCTCAGTGGATAATGTTGCAGCACTGCCAGAGGTCAGAGGTCATAGTCTCACTAGGGTCAAACCTAAAATGTGTGTCCTCATGATGCTTTAAGGTACTTTGAGAAACAGCAGCCAGCAAACGGAATGTATATAGATAAATATATATTACATTTACAATTACAACTTATACTATTGGACAGTGAAGGAACCATTTTTTTTTAGATTTCTATCTCTGGGATGAATGAAGTGTTTCCTCTGCTTTTACATCGAAATGAAAAGTTATTTCCACTATGTGGAGTGGCAGCTTAACTTTCTAGTGTAGATGTTTAGCTTTGTTAAATGATCAAATTTAAAAACATTTAAATATCACGGTCTCTTCCTCAGCAAGAGTGGTGAAGACTCCAACAGAGTGCCTGAACTGTAAGACGACTATCTGCTTTGGTTTCAGTTTACACTCTGGTACAAGTGCCAAATACAGACACAGACAGGTACCAATTATCTATTACATTATCAGGTACTTTTTGTCTACGTACTTTATACCAACAGATTGCAACAAACAAGGACCACGACTCACTGAGCTACACAAACACAAAGCACCCAAAAAACATGAAACCATATCTGAAAATACACTTTCTCTTAGATGAACTATTTTCTTTTCACACTAATAATAATTATAACAATAAGAAGGTACCACTGAAGATTACTTTGAGTCTGTTTAATAATGAATAATGAAGGTTTTCTCAAGAATATCCATTTACTTGAACACTCTGCCTCCTTGTCTTTGTGCTTTATGTTAATGTGATACTGTGAGTGCTCACTCTTTCCTCTCTTTGCACCATTCCCTTATTTTTCAATACAGTGTACTAATTTTTCAAACCATTAAAACCAATGTTACCTCTTAATGAAAATGTTATTTTATAGGCATCTTTGCCTACAGTGATTCTTGAAATTTGAACGCCAGATGCCTCCACTGCACAGCTGTCTTGCAGAGGTCCTTTTTATACATAGAGCATAGAGAGTTGAATATGAATCCTAAATATAGCATTTAAAGGTTTAGGGGAAACGTCTCTCTTGTGTCTCAGGCAGATAAAAACATTCTTGCATTCAGTACTGTCGTCACAGCAAGATGTGTCAAGTTGATCTAATGTAGTTGAGTCTAAAGTGCAAGTAGTGTGTTTATTGTATTTGATTTGCCTCACAGAATGTGAATTAATGTTATGTGTTATTAAATATATTATGTTATAATATATTTAATAGAAATGTGTTTTAATTGGGGTATAGAAAAGACAATGTAATCACTACAGCTGTTTAATCCCTTTTATCGTATGTTTTGAATTGCATACAATAATATTAATGTACTATTAGAGTGTTTAAGTTGTACGTTTCTGCCGAATGAATTCCTGTTTATTTGTATGCTGATGTACCACACTGAAACCGAAAGGTCAGATCTATGGATATTCCCTTCTGTTCATATCAGCAATGTGCAGTGTTTGAACTGAATACTGGAAAATGAAACTACTCTATTTAATTCTCCATTAAGTACAAACTGAAATTCTTTTATTTTCCGACTGGTTTGGAGATCACACAGAACAAAAATGATTTATTTTAACTTTGGTAGAGATATATTTATTGTTGAATAAATTGAAAACATCCCATTGATATATGTGTATGAGTGTTTATACTATAGTAATCTGTTGTTACTGAACTGTGGTCACACACTTGTACCTAGAATTGTATCACGTACAATACAAATGATAAGGATCCACTATTATGTGGTGTCCAATCTCTAGTTTTCACTATTTTCCGACATTTTATAGACAAAACGATTAACTAATGAATCAAGGCAACATGTGATGAGTCACAGGCTGAAAAGCTTGGAAACTACTGCTCTACATGGATCCAAAAGCATCATAGACTACAGTCAGCCAGGCTTTCCTATTGCTGTTATGTGTGGTGGTGGTGGTGACTAGAGATGCCTCTGATATCACATCAATACTTAGTACTTTAATGGTGTATGCAAAGAGGTCATTAAGAGAGTGATTAATGGAAATGATTGGGGGGTTTTTTTCTATTAGAGATCCATGTTTTCTGTTTAAATGTACTCTTGGGTGTGTTTTGGCTTGTGTTCAGACAAAAATATTACTCACTAGTCACTTGCGATGTATTACTCATCGTTTAGATGCAACTGCTGCTCTGTCTGCATCTCTTGTGGGAATATTGAGCACAACGTGTACTTTGGAAGGCCTGTGTGTCTTACTTCTGCAGCCTGCTTGTGCCTTAAATTCACAGTTTTTTACCCTCTGTGGCATCTCTTGTACTCACTCAGACCACCTTTATCTGCCTCCAAACAAAATGTTTCTAAATTAGAAAAAGGCTACTCTCAAAGAGCTATCTCCAGTCTAACTTTTTTAATAACAAATAAATTAAATTTGTACAAGAAGATCTTTGATATATTTAGATGAACTTAAAAGCGAACTCTGACGCCACTGTTGGCTCGTTGTTTTATTTTAACGTCATCTCAGCGCCTCCCTGTAAGCACTGCGCATGCTCCCTGCATCCTCGTCTCCATCCACACGTCGAGGGACTTGAAAGACCGAATAAAGATGCTCTGCGTCCCAGGTCGCTGGAGACTTGTCACCGGGTGAAACGGGAGTTTATCTGGAAAGGACGCACACACAGGACGCGTGTAGATTTAGCAGGCGGGTCGTTTGTTTCTCTCCACGCACATCATGGAGATGAAGAAATCTATCTCGGACACCGAGCGCGCGCTCAGGAGCTACGGCGCCGTGTCGGAAACGGCGTGGACAACGGACAAAGGTGAGCGTCATGCAGGGAAATATGATGTTGATTCACTGCATGTCCTGGAGTCTTTTTCTTTCTCACATATTTCATATATATTTCGAAACGGTTCATGTGTGACTGGTAAAGGGTGCAATAGGAGCGCTGCTTTAAGGCCTGTTAATTCCCATACATGCACACTATGGGCACTGAATGAACCGCGCAATAAGTATAAACAGCTGCTGATGCAGAATCATGAAGCATGAATGTTGAATCAAGACCCTGATCAGCTCTGCTCCAATCAATAGCATATATATATATATACTCACTTTTAGAAAAAGAATTGAGTAAAGATCAGCGTGGTGAGTGTGGTACTAAACTAAACACTACAGATGCAGGGAGGTGTTTCTATTATTCTGTTTAACATGTTTGCTTTTGTCCAACTATCAACCCAAACTCAGAGATATTCTGTTTAAACTTAAATACATTTAAACTTACATAAAATAGAACAAAAGCATCGAATCTTACATTTGGAGAAGATGGAACTTGAGGTTGTTTGTCATTTTTGCTTTAAAAAAAATAAATGATAATTGCAGATTAATGTTCATCTAATCTAATCGTCTCCGCAGCCTCAAAAAAAGACAAGCATAAATCTAAACAAACTGAAAAAAAAAAAAGATTATATGCAGCAGAGCCATTGTTTTAGACGTTTCTATCATTTTGTCCTGTTACCAGTGAGAAAAGCTGATGAATGACGCATTGTGTTGACAGAAGCAACAAAGTGGTGACGTCCCTTCAAACGTGTTCTTGACGGTTCCACTGACGATAAACTTGTCACATGGGAGCAGTATGTGAAGAAACTTCCAGATTAAGTCAGAGAATGGGGCAGGGGTGGGGGTTGGGTGGGGGGGTGGAGTGGATATTTTTAGAAACAGAATCAGTCATTGCTCTTTCTCTCTGTCTACAAACACACACACACACACACACACAGAGGTAAAAACAGAGCAAACTCTCCCACAGGCTCATCTCTTATTTCTAAAACAAAGACTTTTGTTCATCATCTGTTTGGATGGAGGGAGGTGGGATGTGTTGTGGTCGAGAGGCGGTGTGTGTGTGTGTGTGTGTGTGTGTGTGTGTGTGTGTATACAGTGTGGCTGTAGCATGTGTCAGGGGCATCTGCATTGGATGTCATACACATACTGACATATCTCTGCTGCTGAGCCCCGTGTGGCCACATGATCCAGACTCTCCAGGCTGTTTATTTGATCATTATCATCATAATCCTGGCGTACACCAATGAGGCAGTTTGTTTTAATGAAAACTGTTTTAATGAACAAGTCCATTAATTAGGTGGAGACTGGTTTAGATTTGCTGGCGATGCTTGTGTTGGCATGAAACTTTGGTGTTCACCTCACCGATCCCTGGTGAACGAGCAGCTTTTAATTAGGACTCGTTCATTCCTTGTAATGTTTTTTTTTTTTTTTTAATGCCGAGTATGTGTGTGAGCGGCTTGCTGCTCAGATGAGGTGTTAAGATGTTATTGAGCTGATACTTTGCCACTTTTAACGGTCCGGTCGGGACATAATGCAGCATGTGGTGATGAGGGTGGGAGACGAGTATGGCTGCAACTAACGATTATCTCCATTATCGATTCATCTGTTGATTATTTTCTCGATTGATCAATTAGTTATTTGGTTCCCAAAGCCCAAGATGACGTCTTCAAGTGCCTTTTTTTTGTCCCAACCAAACAGAGCTAGAATCAGACATTTTTGTCTCGACTCCAAATGATGAATCTATTATGAAAATAGTTTGCAATTCATTTTCTGTCGATCAACTAATCGATGCAGCTCTAGAGAGGAGCGCTGTGTACAAAGAAAAAAACAAGAGAAAAAGATTGAACAAAATGAAAGGAATAAAAACACATTTCTTAAACTTCACACTTGTGTCATGCTACAGTTCACTTTTGTGAAGAAACTTTGTTGTTATTGTCAGCAGACGCGTTTTTGGTGATGATTCAATATATCAGTGAGGCACAAACAGCCCGGGCCCTCCTGTGCAGGCTTCTGTCTGCTACGGTGAGTCAGCTCCGTTGCCAGCGAGCATCCACGGAAAGCAGCACAAACATTTTGTGTTTACAGAAAGGACGAGGTGCAGATCCAGTCCTCTAATGTTAACAAGACACACTGTGGTAAATATGTGTCACATTTGACAGCTCAGGGTTCAAGACTCATGCATGTGGGTAGATTTTTACTACTGGGTGCATGAAATCAGCTTCTCCTTTCATGCATTCCTATATTGATTTCTATTTTTTTTTACAGGACACTGACAGCAAGTGTGAGTTGTGTGTGTTTGCTTCACATTTCTGTATCTGTCTCTGCACAAACGTGGAAGATACCAGTTCAGGCCTTGCTGGGAATATTAGATGACAGGAAAAAAAGGGCCCTGAAAAGAAGGAAACCAGGACACCTTTTATTGACACAATTAACTTCCATTGATCCACACGTACAAAACGCAAAATATATGTGTGTCTGCAAGATGCTATTGAGGTCAAAGGGTGGCAGGTGGTGAAGCATTTGCAGCGGTTTGTGCATTGATGAGTGTTTGGTCAGTGTAGTAAGTGTTTAGCGGCTGTAGTGTCTCTGCCCGCTATTGGCAGATGGGCTGTGGTCCATATGGGAGAGGAAATGACCCAATCAGCATAAAGCCACAGCTGATCATTGATCAATATCAAGGTATTTTCTCTCTTCAGACACTTGGAACAATCTACTCGTGCACATAGATTCACCTCGCCAGTGACTGTTAGTAATGTAGCAAACAACAACAACAACAAAAGAGTTTACAGCTGTCACTCGTGCATGAAGCATCCTTTAAACTTCAAATCACATCTCTGAATCAAAATAAAAATGATATCTTCATGTTTAAAATCAACTCATGAGAATGAATGTATCCGTCACATGAAATCAAAAGAATTGTTGTGCCACTGTATTCTGTAGCAGACAGGCCTCGAACGGAGCACTGGATTGCATAAAAGACAAGTCTAAAGCAGAGCTGTCCTTGTGCAGGAAAAACAACTTCACTAGGATGTTTTTAGGGACTCCTATCTTTCTTTTTGTTTCCTGCTTATTCGTTTTTACCTCCATCTGTCTCTCAGGGCACTCAGACGTGTCCATGGCAGAGAGCACCATGTCTCCAGAGGAGATCGAGGTAGAGATGGCTCGTATCCAACGCCTGCGAGAAGTCCTGGTGCGCCGGGAGTCAGAGCTGCGCTTCATGTGAGTTTTCTGAACTGTCAGTGCCTGTGTTTTTTTTCTTGTGTAAAAGCACACCTGATTGAGTATGACAGATGCAATACAATATCATTACAATTCCTGCTGCTGGCCTTGACTGGATAACAGAGGCTTTACTCTGTTGCCATGGCGCTTTTGCCAATCTCAGGACACATTGCAAAGGTTATTGTTATTTCCTTGTGATATAAGCAAGCTGCACATTTGTCCATTGATTATTCAGATAGCAGTTGAATGAACTAATATGATAAACTCCTTGGCTCCTTATTAACATTAACTTCAAGGATTATGGTTATAGATTAGTGCTTGGGATGTTTTCTGTATTTATTTCCTCAGTATTAAACCCTTGCTGCCTTTTTTTTAGAGGTCTTGTGAATGTTATGTTCGGCCTTTTTGTGATGGTGTCACAACCTGGATGTTGCTAAATGAATAATTAAAAAAAAAGACTGCGTGCTGTAGCAGAACATTTTGCAAAGTAATAATCTGTCGTATCATTGTACTGTTCAATAATTAATATACTGTGAGGAATTTATCAACCATCTGAGATTCTGCCATGCCGTTTAATAATAATGATAAAATTCTATTATATAAATGAATTTATATAATGCAACACAAAGAATAAGAAGTCATTATAAGACTAGAATAAATAACAATTAGTGGAAAACACTTTAGGAGAAAGCAATGGTGAACAGATGTGTATGAATCTTAATCTGAATCCCTGCCTGGTTATTTGATCCATAAACAGTTTCTCAATTGAATTTCCAAAAAAATTCACAGCATCAGGATACATGTAGATATCATGATATAAACGTACATACACTGTGATGGAGGATTTTATACATATTTCACACTCATAATGTATCAAACTGTGTCATGTATGCTTGCCTTTGTCGCCATACTGGGTTGATTGTGTTATAATGTAAAGCACATAGAGTATGTAGTTTGGCTCAGGCAATGTGTGTCCAATATTAAACACTTACGTTATCTGACACAGTATAAACTCCACTGTAACATTTGTGTGTTTTGTGTGCGATTACACTCCTAAGGTCTGCAGTGTGATGGTTGAGGGTGTTGGGTGAAGCTCACTCAGTTAATAATGTTAGTTCACACGTCCACTCGAAGGGTTTCATTAGGCTGCCACACTGCTTGTTGCTTATGTCTCTGTTTTCAGAACATAAACACACATGCACGCACAAACTGGCAGATGGAGTGTCAGAGTGCAGAAAGCTGCTGGAATCCGCAGATAGCATTGAAAAGAGCCGAACACAAGGCAGAGAGAGAGGGGGGGGTCAAGGGGGGTGACGGAGGAGGAGGGAGGTGTGAAACAGAGCAGTGTGGATACATGCAGAGAGGAGGAGGAGGAGGAGGAGGAAGGAGGAGGAAGGAGGCTGCAGATGAGTCATCGGGCTGATGTATCACAGGGAAAATTAAATCTGCGGGAGCTGCCACTACTGGCAGAGGCGGGGATTTAGGAAAGAAGAGGGAAAAAATGTCAATGCTCCGAGGTTAACATATCAGGGCTGCTGGCTCAAAGAGCAGCGTGGATTGATCTATGTTGTATGTTTGCCACCTGCACACATATGTACACAGCCTCCTGTAGTGATAAGGGGATGGTCTTGTCTTAATGACAAGTACAAGAGTGGATTTCTCCTCAATAGCATGTGAGGGTAAATATGTTGGGATTGCTGTGACTGCTCTTCCTCCTTGATATAACTGATAATAACAACTCTGTTTAACATCACTGCAATTGGATAAAGATTTACAAAGTAGAAGCAGCTAATAATATCTGTTCTTTAATCTGATGGAAACCAGTGACTTAATTTTATTACTTTTTTTTTCTAGGATGGATGACATTCAGCTCTGCAAAGACATCATGAGTTTAAAGCAGGAACTGAGACAGATTGTCACAGTACCAGGTACAGTTCAAACACACACACACACACACACACATAGCCTTAAAGGCTGTAAGTCTTTCAGGAAATAAACTTCTCAGAATTGATCTTCCATGTGCAAAAACTGTTGACTCTCCCAATTTGGACTTGACCAAAAATAGAGTTTTTGGCAGAAAGTGTTTGCAGCTCGCCAGAATCCCATAACCTCAGCAGACATCATAGTGATTTATAGGAAGTGTCGGTACGCTAAACTACGCAGGATTGATCGTAAGGCTCAGGGATGTGGTTGAGTTATAAGGGAGAGACAATCATCCACACACAGACATGCATCATCACTGTGAAGGCCATATCAGCTGAGGGAAGCTTTCCCAAGCAAATGTGTCCAAATGAATTCCTGTAAACATAAGCGCAGCAACAACATGCTGAGATGGTTCCCTGATGTCTGCTGGGTCTCACACACACATATATAACATGTATGCATACAGAGGAGCTGTACACAGAGGACGTCTCCTCCCCGAGTATTTGCATCGCGTGTGTGTGTGTGTGTGTGTGTGTGTGTGTTGGGGGGGTATCATGTTCAAGGACACATAAAAAGCAGTGGGACACGTGAACATTCATCAGCTGTTTTAGGAAGACCGGCCAGTGACCTGTCAATCACAGAGTGGGGTTTTTATTTAACCACATGACAACAAATTAACAGAAGCGCCTGATACAACAGCACTTAACTGAATATTATTGTTATGAAGCTCATGCAGCTTCATGCAGACCACCTGACCTCTATGTCCACGCTGCAAACTGTCCCACAGAAACTGCTACTCACTGACATTCCCATGAGCCACTGGGGCCTCATGTGTGCAGTTGTCTGGGGTTTCAAGCGGCGCATGACTTCACTCCAGTCCGGCACAATGAGGAGAGTCACGTGACATACGAATAACCGCCGCCTCTCCCGCTCCTCTGACATTGTTATTTATGCGCCTCAGACTGTCCTGCCCTCAGGGGGGAATACACAATGTAGTTGCACTGCTCCATTTTATTTCCGGATGAGAGAAAAAGCTGATGTTTGCAGTCATTTTTCAAACCCTACATACCAGCAGCGTCAGACACAACCTACCTCTGGAGCTGTGCATGTGTGTGTGTGTGTGTACTTTGTTGGTCTGTTTATGTATGTGTGTGTCTTCTTCTGTACTTTGGAGTTTTGGAAAGTAAACTTTAAGTAAAGTGAATCTCTGACTGTGAATGAATGCAAATCCTTCCATCAAATGAAACAAAACACAGAGCTCTCTTACTATTTGCATAATTGAGTCAGAGCCTTATTTACTATGAATTATACATGAGGGGAGTATTAAGGGTCTGATTGCTGTGTGAGTCAGTGTTTAGGAGCCAGCGGACTTTGCTGGGAGGTCAGTTTGTTTAGGTCAGGTACGGGTAATTGTATGCATGATATCTGTTTGATATTTTTCTTCTTCCAGCTTATGTCTGCTCTATTTATTTGATTAGAACTTTGCCATCCTCTCATTTGCTTTCTCATTTTCCCCCCAGAGAAAGAAAAAAACAAGAAGCACAAGCTGCGGGAGGAGGAACTGATCCTGAAGATTCATAAACTGGTGCAGAAGAGGGATTTCCTGGTGGACGATGCCGAGGTGGAAAGATTAAGGTAGAGCTCACTTCTATGCAACATCTCTGGGAGCTTCGCTGTCCTGTCCACTGTACATACTTTATGTAAGCTGATTAATTATGGGCTTGGGGAACTTGGGATGGACGTTTTGCTGACACTTTACAGACGAAATGAATTTCTTTTTAGAGTTTTATACAAGCTTTAAAATAATAATATAGGTCTAAAGGTTATCAAAAGCGGACTGTTTTAAACTTAAAATATATTTCCAGAAATGTTAACACTGTATACCACAAAAAAAAAACCTACCTGATTTGATTGCACTGTACTCAAATGGCTGGTGTGTGACTGTATTGTAACTCAGGGAGCAAGAGGAGGACAAAGAGATGGCCGAGTTCCTCCGGCTGAAGCTGATACCTCTGGAGAAGAAGCTCAAAGTCACACAAAGTGAGTGACCATGTTCAGAAAAGGAAAAATCACAAACAGTTAGGTGCAGTAATATTGGACACATCCACTTACATGTTTTAAACGTTTCTTTTCACGACCAGATCCTCCGAAGTCTAAGAGACAAGTCCCGGAGCCGCCTCCCAACAAACCATCCATCACTAAGTCAGGAGTGGCCATCATTAAGGACTGCTGCGGAGCCACCCAGTGTGCTGTCATGTAACTGACAGAGACGTGTCCACACACTCACATCGCATTACATCACACGCTCTCCGTCCCTTCCTGTGAATCAGAGAACCCCCGTTTACCCCTCAAAAAAACTGTCCAGGAGTCAGGTTTGTAATTTAACTGCTTACTTTTAACAAGATTTCCGCTACAGATGCCTGGAAACTGATTTCAAATCAGTACTGGAGGAGCTTTTGGTAAGTTGGAACGGCTTGCCTTCACAGAGAAACATGGGCATTAAATGAAATGAAATTCAGAAACGGATATTGTAACGTTCCTTTTCAAGGTGGCAACGTGGGCTATGATCCAAAGTAAAGCACAACATCCACAAAGTAAACTACGTAAATCCTGGGGTTCTCTGTTCAACAGGAACATCTGTTATCATGTCATGTTTGACAACGGGTATTTATTCTTCCATTTCAGCCCTTTAGCAGCGACCAGTGCACTTCTTTCACTTTCAGGAGACCTGCAACTCTGCAGTTTTATTGTTGCTCCTAGAGGGGATGAACGCGAGCGGTTCAAACTACAAATATGGCTGCCCATTAACGTGAACAATAAAAACTGGCCCCAGACTGGTGTAAACGAGGGAAGAAAATAAAGAGTTCCAGCCTCTAGATGCTTTTGACTCTGTGCTTTGGCTCGAGCAGCAGTGCAATTCTCTTATCTTTGATTCTACAATATATCTGCTGTTCTAGATATTCTGGTCAAAGTCTACAAAGCGGACACACAAACACTTGACTAAAACACCACTGCAAACACAGATTAAAAGTTGGGTCATATTAATTTGGCAATGAACAGAGCTTGAAAGAGGTGCACCTGTATCATAAATAAATTAATAACCGCTACTTTCTGTTCCTTAAAACGCACAAACTGCATAGACAAAAGAAGAACTATGCCAAGACTCAGACGATGCCAAGTCATTCACACTTTACAGCATGCTTAAACTCCAACTCTTAATTATAAAGGAGATAATTGCACTGTATGGATCATGCTGACCGACTTACATGACTCACATTTGTAGCAGTGTTTCCACTAGTGATTTTGTTTCCTCAATACCCTTTTCATTATGTATATTAACCCCTGTATATGCCAACAAGTTATTCATTATGGGGTGTTTTTTTTTTCCTTCTTTTGTAAAAAACAAAACAAAAACAAGGTCCACTCTGCTTGCTCATTCCCCAAGAGTCCGCACATCACCGGCCATACTAACGTCATCTCAAACATCAGCTACCAGGGATTATCAACTGTGATAGTGTAACGTCATTTATAGATATTCTGATATTGCTCACAAACGACTTGCATCCTCTGATTTTAGTCTTGCGTTTTTATGAGTAACACCAGGAAAATAATGCAACTCTCTTGTAAATGCCTACAATAGATGATGTATGTTTGTGTATTTAGGACTTTAGTGACTCCTGTCAAGCAAAACGTTGCCGTTTGTCACTTTTACCTTCCTTCTAATAACTTAGCGTTCTGTAGTCGTAGTGAATTTATGAAGGTCATAATGTTGACTATTGAACAAATATGCAGAAAATAAGATGAAACTACCTGTACATATATGTTTAAATAAAGAGCGTCTTTCAGGAACAGGCTGTCTTAATTTTGTCTGATATGGCCAATTAACCCCCCCCCCAAAAAGAAACACTGAGACTTGGCAGAAATGATGCTTGTGAAATTTATTAACAGAAATCTTTTTTTGGTCCCTTCAACAATGTTAGAGTGTTACAGCGACTTCTGGTAAGGTGAGGCTTTAAAAAACTGTGTGACTGAAAGGGGGAAGTGAATGTTAAGAGGACACATCAGTGAGACAGTTGTTGTGCAGTTCAACAAAAACTGATCACAAGACATGAGGACAAGACATATTCTAAAGACACCGTAGTCCTGACTAAAAGATTGAAAGTATGTTTCCAACAGTAGAAAGACAACTTGTGCAAAAAAAAGGGTTAAGGAAGACAAAAGTGAGGTACAGTACAAAGAAACACGGGCCAAGAAACAACAGTTTCTCAATCTGCGCCTCTGGCTTGCTAACTAATTTCACATTATGCATTTCATGAACCAAAACTATGCAGAAGTGCATATTTCAACTGGTACAATAGCTTCTCACTGATGTAACCAAAACAAAGAGAAAGCTAAATGGGGAAGTTAAATTTATTTATCTGAGATAGATGTCACTGCGATACTCAAAGAGGGAGAGCTGGGGATTCCTCGAATAGACAAAAAGTATTCCCAAGTAAGTTAAATCTAGACATTTTCTGTGAGCATTTTCAGCCACTTCTATCATTACCAATACTAAATCATGACCTATCCTGACCTGCTTATTTCTTGATCAAATAGGTTTCCAGACCGTCAGTATAACACGATGAGGAGGAAGAGACGTGAGCTGCAACAGCCATTATTAAAAACATTTTGATGGCATTTTTGGTGAGTCGGCAGGTGGAATCTCTCAGCTTTAAAAAAAAAAAAAAAAAAGTTTTTTTTGCACCAAGTCAAAAATCAAGTCCGACAAAGAAAACTCCACTAACACTGACTAAACAGGTAAACACTGAAACTGCACAGAAACTGAAGGAAATGGGCTCTTACCCATTCTTTGAACCTTTTCTCTGAACACAAACAGCAGCAACCCTTCGACTTCGGTGGTGCTAAACTTGACGGGCAGCCGACGTCATTTGGTGGCAACTCAGCAGCCAGCAGTCTTGTAGACACTTTTGAGGAAAATGGACAAAAACCAACACACATCAGCAAGTAAAAACGCTTAACATGAGATGTGAGGGGAGGGAGGTACGATAACGATTCCCATTGGCACCGTGGCAAATACAAGCCATTGTAAAAGCCAGGCAGATTCCAGAGAGCCGCAGAGGGTCCTCTGTGTGGACATCAGTCTGTTCAGGAGGCTTCCCAGAGCCCCCGTGCTGCTCAGCAAAAACAGCCTCCCGCCCCCTCTCATTTCCCTAAAAACTCACAACTGTTCACCTCGTCATTAAAAATCAAAAACTCAGGAGCGCTTACTGCTCCCCTCAACCCATCAACTCAGGCAGTGTGGCCGCCGCCGCAGACGGAGCCTACCAGTAACAAGGTTAACTCAAAAAACCTTGAGAACTTTTTGCGGCAACTGCGACGCCACCTCTAAGATCCCTAAAACATGGTGGAAATAAAAAGTCTGATCTTAAAGAATGCATTGCCATCGTCTGATCCTGTCTGCTCGTCCCAGGCTTACACCATGCATAAAACTCATTTATGCACTCCATGCATATTTCACGCCACCTACTCCAGTGTAAACCACACGCAGACAAAATACAGCTAAAAAGAACACAAACGCACTGGCTGCTGGCTAAAGACGTACAATGAAGGTATATCTTCTGATCCTGCTGTCTAATCACACGCCTGCACCGAGTATTAAAGAGCCACCCTTCCCTTTCAGGCTCTCATTAGTGGCTACGGAGATACGAGCCAAAAATCTGCTATAAATTAAGACAAAATACAACAAGAATAAAAAAATTCCTGAAAGCAGTGCTAGTCGCAACGTCAATCATAACCGTTCGATCCGCGCTTTAACTGTTCAAAGACTGTTAGCTTTCCATAAAGAAAGACTATATGAACGGTTAACACTGGTTTTTCCATCTTCTGTCCAGTAGTTGAATTGCCACCAAATACACCACACATTTAGGCCAAAATCCTCCACAGACTACTAAATACTCTGCATTATATACACAAGTAACTGAAAAGCTGTCCTAAGGCTACTTTACAACAGAGACAAGATGAGAATATACCTCAAAGAGAAGCTTGAGAAATCGATAGATTTAGTCTTAGGACTGAAAGAATGAAACAGCAGGTTGGTTGACATATCTGGGGGCTTCCTACAAAGCAAAATCTTATATTTGAAATGAGTTTTGAAAAAAAAAAATTGCCGTAAATTAAATTATCTGTCTTTGGGGATACAAGAAGTATATGAAGGTTTCTCAATATGACTAACAAAACATAGCTAAATTACCTGGATTTAATGCAAATAAAACTTGGTTACTCATCCCAGCATTTCTCCTAGTGTTAGCGAACGTACACAGCGACAACTAACTCATTTTTTAATCTCTGCATTCATTGTTGTCTGGGAACCGGAAAGTGTTCTTTAAACACAATGCGGCTGAAGATTGCAATTTCATGGAAATATAATTTAACTTCCCTTCGAGATGAAATCAAATACAGGTCATAGTGGATGAATTTGGCACATAAGAGAATTGCAGCAAATCTGCAAGAAGTAAATCACAGCTTTGTGAATGTCATCGGAGCAACACACTGATTGTGAACGAAAACGAAACAAAGAGAATAAAGATGGCCGATGATTGATAAAGAGAGCAGAAGAAGAAGAAGAAAGCCAACAGCCTGTTGGGGTGTAAAGGGGACGAACGCTCAGTGCTCTTCTGGGGATCATTTCCTTGTAGTGAGCTTAGTGTAGCTGATCAACTCTTCCATTTAGAGTTACACTGAACTAGTATGGTTTTGTGTGCATGTGTGTTGAGAGGATCAGAGGCCTGCTGTGAATGAGAAGTTGGCAGCTAGCTTGATTCTGCTGCGCGTGGCTCTTCTGCTGGGACTGTCCGCGGACAAGGGGGTCTTCATGTCGGGGGGCGGGGGAGGCTTGGAGACCGCTGCCACCTCAGATTCATCACTCTCTGAAAAACATACAAGTACAGATTGAGCTCACGCCTCCTGAAAGACAGGAAAACTAAAGTTGTGATGTGCTCATATCTTCCAACTTCAAATGCAATACCTGCTAAAAGCCTTTAAAATTGCAGAAGGATGATAACTGACCTGTTGGTGGTTGTGGTGGTGGAGTTTTCTCCTCAAAGTGAATCAGGTCTGCCTGCTGGAGGAGGACAGGGTCCGGGTACAGCTGAGGTGACGGTAGGCAGGATGGTACAGGACCACACAGCAGGTCCATCGGGGACGTCAGACATAGCAGCTCCGACTCTGCTGCTACATCGCCACCTGGTAGGCGGAAGAGAGAATAGGAGCTTTTGTTTTTGTCCTTTTAGTCAAACGTGAGAAGTAGAACAGATAAACGCATGTGTCAGATCTCTGTGATGATCTTTACCATGAGTTTCCCCCCCTACCTATTTTTTTTTTTAATATAGATCTGGATCTTTTTTCTCGTTTTACTTTCCAGTATTTTTATACACATTAAAAATAAATCTGTCACATGTTACCTGGACTCTGGGCTCCAGAATTTGCACTGCTTATCAAGCTTTCTCTCGGACTCTCTGCGTTTTCTCCTGGCTGGGGGCTGTTAGAGACTGATGAGCTTGCCCTTGCTAAAAAAAAAAAATAAAAAAAATAAAAAAACCATCCCTGGGTCATAACCTCCAGTCTGTGTAGAATATGACTTAGTAACTAAATTCAGCTTTACCTTTCATATCGTTCTTCAAAACGATAATCCTCTTGTGACCATGCCCCTTGATCCAGACCACCTGATTACAGACAACAAAATAATATATATTAAAAAAAGTGTTGGAAAAAAAAAAAAAGATCTATATTGATTGATCTATACATTACATCTAAATCTAACACTCCAGGTTCTAGAGGCATTACTGTAAAAATATACTCAAATAAATCTCCACCTGTGGAATGGCACTGAGCAGCTCATCAGTGCTGGTGCATCCAAAGGAACGCGGTTCAATGGTGAAGCCTGTGAATTTGTTATAAGCTCCCTGGAACTCTGTCAGGAATATCTGGTTGTAATGGTAGGTTTGGAGCAGCGCACGCACATTACGCGCAAACTGGTAAAGCCTGGTCAGCCTCACCCAGTCCTCACCACGACCGCCAGCAGTGTCGCCGGATGTAGTGTTTTCATCACGTTCTTCATGGTACAACTGTGAAAGTGGACATTAAGTGTGAATGCGACTGTACTGCTGGAAAAATGTAGAAGGCTCGTCGAAGATGATAAACGTTTCCACTCACCTCCACGAGGTACGGCAGACTCTTGAGTAACTCGCTGAGGGAGAGGAACCCATATTCACATGGGTTGAGCGAGGCTCCATGGACAGCCAGGTAATGCTGGCTCAGCTCCTCCACCGTAAGACCCCTAGTGACCTGCTCCTCCTGGGACATGAGCAGCGCAAGTAGCTGTGAGGTCAGTGAACGCAGAGACTTCCTGTTGATCAACTGCACTTCCCGGCCTTCTGAGCCGTCCACCACCTTGAAATGGAAAGAAAGTGGCGGCTTGTTTGTAGGTATTTAGCTAGTCTGACTTGCTAAAGGAGACAAAACACTAGTGCATGTAAACATTTACTTGCAGTCATTTCCAATAGCGTAAAGCTCTACAAATGCTATTCAAAAACAGTAAAAGGGCAATCTAAACACTGCTCTTTACCTTAACAACATGGCAGAGTTTGGCCAGCAGAGCAGGCAGGGAGCTGGCATCATAGTCCTGCAGACGGAGGCCATAACCAAAGGTCTTGCTGTACTCTGTGAGCAGCTGGTTGACAGGAAGGCTGGAGTTTTTCTGAGCTCGCAACAGCTTGACCAGCTGAGCTGCCAGAGCCTTGATACGCTCTACCTCTGTCAGAGTCAGCACTTTTTCCTCCCCACACTCCAACACCTGATAAAGGCAGGGGAACATGAAATATGTCAAATTCAGGGAAGAGGCGTCTATACATTTCTTTGGACAGAGAAGCAGACGTCAAAATCTTTACATAAAAATATTAAAGTTGGAGGAAAAGTGTGTCCTGCTCACCATTAGCACTTCAGGGATTGCCTCGAAGAGCTCCATGAGCTTGGTGAAGCCGTAGTAGCTGAGCTTGCACTGACGACCGAAGTGGTGGTGGTAGGTGGGGATGAACTTACTAAAGGGCATTCGGCAGTGAGGCTGGTGACGGAGTAGGTCCACCACCTCTTTCCCAAACTGCTTGGTGCGCTCCATTTCCTCCACAGTGCGCTCTGTGGGTAAATAAGAGGGAATTTACTGTAATCTGACAGATGAAACATTAAAACCGCTTCACATCACTTCCAAATGATCTTTTTTAATTAAATGGTAAACTGACCTCTTTTGGGAACAGAGATGACAGTGTCTGTGTCCTGGTGTGTGATGGTGATGGTAGTGTCAGGGATCTCAGTCAGCAGGTCCATCAGCTCACATATGCCATAGTCTATTACCCTCCAGTCCCTGGAGAAGCACCTAATGCACAAAATTGTTAAATACATTATTTTCAACACAACAGATACAAACTAAATTTTCATGTCTTCCAAATATTAATACGGGTCATTGTTGGATGACAACAAAATAATTTGCATAATTTGCATCTCAATGCAATGTTGACTTACCAATGGTATGCCTGCATAAAGTCCTTGATAGCCACTTGTTTGCTGGCTTGAAATTTGAGTAGTTTAAGCAGGTCTTGAGTGAAGCGCTTCACTTGAGCACGGTGGGTCAGGGTTAGTAAGCGCTTGGTACCCATGCCCAAGATCTGTAGATAAAGAAAACTAAAATTAAAAAAAACAAAACAAAAACACACAATATGCATGCACAAAAGTTTAATTTGGATTGGTAAAGAGGTGAAAAAATATTTTAAACTTTAGCACATGTGCAATCCTCATTACGAGTACCTGCAGGACATGTGGCACAGCCTCCAGCAGCTCCAGCAGCTTCGAGTAGCCGTAGTCAGAGACACGGCACTGCTTGGCAAAGTGATGGTGGTACGAAGGTATGAACTTGCTGATGGGCATGGTGCAAGATGGCTGACTCCTTAACAGGTCAATAATCTCCCGGCTGAACTGAATGAGCTGAGGGTTGCCCACCGGACTCTTGCATCGCTGAATCCACGGCTCTGCAGGTGTTCAGTGGTAAATATCAGCACTGTGTTACGGTGGGTACGATATTGTGAGGAACTGTCATAAAAATTAGGGTTACACAGCTAGTTGGATGTTTTAACTTATACGATGTTTGTTCTTACATTATATGTTCTTAGGGCACTTCCCTTTATTGATGTTTTACTCAGACTGGCAGGGTAACGTAAAGTTCAGGTTAACGTATAAATAGAGGAATTTGAGAACAGAATGGGTCAGGGACATGACATCAAGATTGGGGACATACTGGCTACTTATTAGGTGATAAGCTGTTTAAAGGCATTATATGACTGTTAACAATTCACAGGGGTTAAGACAGCCCATCTTCAGGAAAAGGTATAAGAACCAACTGTTAACGCTCCTCTGGGAGCCTTTTTCTCTGTAACCCCTTTAGTGTGTTGCATTGTGAGACGCTCCTCTTGTACAAGATACAATAAATTCAACTTAAACTTTGATGCTTTGAATTCGATCCTCCTTATTTAAGGGTTTTTCTTTAAAATTTCTGTAACAGGAACAGATTTAAGATTAAAAATGGTCAACAAATAACATCTAAACCTCAAACGATTTGTAAACGTTCCCACCTGAGTTTGGTGCTGGTGGTTTGTTGTAGATCCACTTAATTACTTTGAAGCCATTCTGAGCTGTGACTATTGTGATACTGGGGACACAGGTAATGAGGTGTTCCAGAGGAACGCCACCCTCCAGCGTCTCATTGCCCAGCTTCAGCGGGCTGAATTTGGCTTCATAACAGTCTGGAAAACTAAAAAAAAAACAAAAAAATTTGTATTGACTTAATAACATGAGGAGAACATGCTCTGTTTGATCCAAGATGTTACATATGAATTAAGGAATCGTTGAGCGTGCGCTGCTCCAAACCATTACAACCAGATGAATTAAAGAATCACCTGAGAAGTGGAAGAGTTCCCTCATGCGACTGCAGCAGACTGTGGACCTCCGAGGCTAAGGTGTTCAGAGACATCACAACAAATGGGATTTTATACGAGTCAGGGTCAAAGTCAGCCTCACTGTAAACAGAAGGGGTAAACAACATGGTCAGTCATGGACACAGGGGTTGACGGTTATCTGAAATTGTACAATCTAGAGAAAAGTTGATCTTTTTTCTGGAAAGAAAAATACTAACAAAAGCCTGAACAAGTGGAAGTGAGCTAATAGGCAGATCATTCTCACATGCTGGGAGGAGCTGTCAAGTGGCCAACAATACAAGTTGTCTATTAAACTCAGTCTACTGCTGGAGTTTGACAAGAAGGAACAAGCAACTCTGTCACTGTCAATTAAATAAGCATTTTATCAGAGTATCATGTATGTGTGCATTTTGTGGAAGATTCTAATTACCTAAAGTCCTGCTGTGCGTAGTGTTGTCTGCAGACAGGTTCATGATACTCCAGCTCCTCAAACACCACAGGGCTGCCGTTCGCTGAGGAGGAGCCCTCTTGGGATTGGGAAGATCCCAGGGGACTCTGACGGATTTGGCTGCTGGGCAGAAGGCACACAAGCCTGGAGCCTCCCTGTTCCCGAATTGCCACTACGTCTGGTAGCCTGTACAGGTCGCCTACTACAGGCTTCCGGGAATATCTGCAGAGGGGAGAAAAACAAAACAAACCAAAAAAAAGCATATAGTTTGAAACTACTTTGCAATGCATGCCTTATATATAGCGTATGGAAATGTTATACTTAAAGTACAAAATATGAGTAAAGTTGCTCAAGTTTGAATGCCAGGTGTTGATGTTGAGACAAAGTTGCTTACTTTTTCTCATAGATCTCAGTGAACTTGAATAGAGGAAGGCAATTGGCAGGTGCCTCCTGAAGAATGCTGATGATCTCTGAGCTGTATAACGACAAAGGTTAAATTCACTCCCTCATCCAAAAAAGAAAAGTTAAAGAAATATATGTATTCATATTTGCATAGACTCAGTGAAAACAAGCTATGACCAAGCAAGCTTTGCCAAGCCTTGCAACTAAACTAAGTACAAGTGTACCTGAGCATGGCAAGGGATTTGCTGCTGCCGCCAGTAACCAGAGACACCTGAATGCGCTTGCCTCCAATCTTGTAACGGTGCAGCCCACTGACAGCACTGATGGCCTGCTGTAGGGACAACATTTGGATTGTGGCCTTCAGCTGATAGTCAGTGTGGGGGCTGAGCTCCACAGCTTTCACCTAGACAAAACAAGTCATAGCACATTGTAGATGGTTCGAAAACACGGTAAACCTACTGCAAGCAGAACATTTCACTATTAGAAACGTTGTTCTTTTGGACTCACACACCAATCCAAGACAACAACAAGAGTATACAGGGTTATTTTATCTATATATTTATCAGTGCTTTAATGCTACTGGTAGGTCTTACCCGCCCGTATCGGGAGAAAGTGTCATGCAGTGTCTGCTGCAGATCCTTGCGGGACATTCTGTAGTCCAGGTTGGCCACCTGGACTTCTGTCCCCTCTGAGAATGGCTCAGGAGCACCTTCAGGACAAGGGCTACGAGGAGCAGTGAGCAGGGGTGAGGAGCGGCTGGACAGGCAGGGGGATGCACTCCTTTTGTTGGAGAAAGGGAAGACAAATTTTAAAATAACAACCAACATTACATAAAATTTGATATTATATGTTGCATTAAAAATGAATGCTCTCAGCCAACTCAGTCAATCGTGTAAATAAAACCAAACGTGTCACCTGGAGGACCAGGAGCCCTGGGACAGGACAAGGGGACTGAAGCTCCTGTGCAGGTTCAACTTGCTAAAGGCCGAGGGCGTGCTGATCTGAAACTCGCTTGAATTCCTGTCTCCTTGTTTTGCAGGGGATTCAGTTGTGCTGCGAGGACTGGAGCCCTCTCTTCTACCAGGTAAGGTGGGAAAAGGGGGAAAAAAAAAAGAAAAAGAGAAAAAGAGAGAAGAACACAGGTGTAAGGGCAACATCCTTCAGTGTGCAGGTATTCTAATTCAATTATTTCCTTTACTGTAATATTGTTGGTCAGTACGGTCATGCTGCTTGTTCATTTAATCCCTTGATATATTCACTTAACCATTTAAGGGTATGTTGGCTTTTGCGGGAATGTTTTGTTTTAGAATAAGGATATTATAAAAATATGTTGGTCATTTTTTTAAATCCCAAACTATATGCACTTGCACACAGAAAACAGATAAACGCATATTACCAGTTACTAGAGTTTTGATGTCATCGAATCAAATTTTTCTCCTCTGACTGTGTTTACCTCCTTCTGTACATGGATTCTCCAGTGAGGGCAGGCTTAGGCAGCTGCTCCAGGGATCCTGTCTCACCATTACTGTGGGATGAAGAGGAAGCTGGACGCCCTTTATCCAGGTACTGCAAGCCCATCTTGGGCCTGCCCTCGACACTACCCAGCTCCTGGACCAGACAGAGGCAGCAGATGTTAATAGATATTAAGAGGGATACTGTTAGTGTGCATGTAGGTATTGCATGTGTATAGTGCAAAGGTGTAAAGACTTGTTTTTTGTTAGTGCATATAAAGCTCAATGGAAAAAGTCACAAGCACATACAATGATGTTGTGAGGTTTAACTAGAGATGTACATTTAAAAATTTAATAAAAAATTTAATGTTGAATGTCTATGTTGATAATGGATTTATTTTGTCCATCTCGGTGGAAGATACCGACTTGTGAACGTACTAAATTTGTTGACCTTGAACGTACTGCGTTATACACAATATGAGCTGCTGAGACGTTCAAGGCCAGATTCACACAGCCAACAGGACTGTGACAGTTACACAGAGAGCTTTACAACTCAGAAGTTGCGATAGTCATTTGTCATTGTGTTATAATAAACAAATGCTATAGCACACAGCTAATTATATAGTAATTAGAGAACATAATGTTTTTGATAATGAACCAGGCCTGGATGAAACATTACTACAGTATAACTATAGTGCCGTTTCATTTGTTACTTTAATATTTTAGAATGTTTTAATTGAAAATCTTCTTTACTATGTGATTATAGAGAAAAGCTTAAAATGCCCATCCCTAGTTTGAGTCTATTGATACAGAAATCTATTCATGGGACATTCTTCAGTTGTCCACAAATTGTTTGGTTACAATCAAGTAAGAAAAACAGCCAAGCAAGCCAAAGCATCCCTTCCAGCCACCAGAGGTCAGGTTTTCTCATAGTGAAGAATTGCATGGACCAAGTTCAGCCAGCAAATAAAAACAAACAGGCATGGAGCAGATATGAACAAAGCAGAGCCACTCACATAAAGATGTATATCAGCACTGATATACTGGACAAAACAGTTAGGAAAAAAATAGCACAAAAGCTATTCATGCATTAATATAATGAATGGCCAGTCAACATGCAGAACAATAGAGGATACACAAAGCACAAACTACTGATACAGGCTACATGCTAACACAGGCAAACAAATGACGCTTAGCAAGCAGCTACAAGCTGTTAGTCAAGGCGGCAATTAGAAGGACACGGGGGGGAAAAAGCAGCCCAGACAAAGATAGAGGGCAATGGAGGTTAAGGGGAAGCAGGCACAGGCGAGTCTGCTGACCTGATGGGGCTTTGCTGGAGCACCACCGGGAGGCCCACTGCACCCCCTCTTGGGGCTGTAGGGCCTTTCAGGCATTGGGCCAGGGGTGTAGCATAGGCGGGTTGCTCGCCGTGGCCTCCTGGGTGACCTGGGCTTCTCCAGGGGTAGAAAAGAGAAGGAGGATATGGATAGGGGTGGGGCGAACACTGAATCCTGGATTTCAAAGGGCTGGGGCAGAGTCTGAGGGTGAGGCGCAGGCAAGCGATGCGGCTGAGACTGAAGCTCAGGCTCAGGACTTGCATCGTCTCTGGGCCGCGGGGAGAAGGAAAGGCTGATTCGGCGGCCAAATACATCCTCATTTTCCATTCGCTTGCGGGCACGCGCGGCTGCCTCTGAGCTGCCAAAACGGAGGACTGCTGTGCCCTGGGTCATGCCTAGCACCTTGCCACCACAGTTGTCTGACAGACGGCGGAGCCTGAGTTTCACAGCGTTCCGCAGGCTCTTGTCACAGTTGACAGGGAGGTTGTGCACATAGAGGAGGTTGAAACTGGGCTGAGGGATGGGAGGAAGAAACAGCGCGCCTGTCTGGGTTTGTATAATTTACATTAAAAAAAAAAAAAAAAATGAATGCAGTAGCCCTCCAATCAATTTGGAGGATGACTGTAGAGTGGTTTAGATGAGGAAAAAAATGTAATGATCTCTAAAAGAAAATTGGGTAAATAAATAATTCTGAAGATGCTCAGATTCACATTTCAACTGTCCTCTTGGTAAGTCCTCACTTAAATGAGATACTTTTCCGTTATCTATGCCAGCATCTACTTACCTTATTTAAAACAAAGTGGATCAACAAATTACCAGGGAAACAATTATGAAGCCTACCTGCGCTTTGACAAGCATGCGTGGCAGATCAGCCGTGATCTCCTGAAAAGCCACGTGGCGGTGGGCGTGCTGCAGCAGGGCTTGAGATGTATGGTTGCCATGAACCAGGATTACCTGGAAACCATGGCGATGACGCAGGTCGCTCAACTCACTTGCAAAGTTCACATCAGCTGTCAATAATAAAAAAAAAAAACAAACAGATTAAGAGCCGTTATCACTGAATTATTTATGGTAACAAGGCTGTAACTGAAGCTGAACTCACATGATACTAGAACCACAGTTGCAGGTGCAGTGTGGGTCTCTGCAAATCGCCGTAAGCTCTGGCGAAGCTTGTCATCCGCAGCATTCTTGGCTGTGGCGTTGATATGTGCAACAGTAACCTGGTCGGGCAGAAGTGGGCTTACATGTTGCCAGACATCCTTATGTTTTCCTTTTACAATCTATGTACTATGAAAGAGTACTGTATGAAATAAACAAAGTACATAGTAAAAGCATACTGTACTATGAATAACTGTTCATCCCACACTACATGAAAAAGACTTTCAAGTTGTACATGCGTGTTACACTTAATGTACTAATTGCTATCGGTCGTACCTGGCAGTTGTTGAGCTCTTGGATAACAGCTTTACTCTCCTTGCTGATATCACAGACGCAAATGAACTCTGCCTCACGGTGGCCCTGGAAAAAGCGGCTGCGAATACGCTGGACCACATGTCCAGCAGAGCGTCCGCTGGGCACGCTGCAGTTCTCAATGTCCCAAAAGACGCCCACCGGTGGGATGTTCTCTGGACCACCGCTTTCTGGAGAACCTGACACAGTTACCAACAATTAAATAAATGCATGCGTTTTTTAAAAAAAACAAACAAACTAGGAACTGAACAATCGTTCTGAACACACAATCAGTTTTCAAACATTTAATTAGATTTAAATTAATTCAATTGTTTCATTGTTTACCAACTTAATGTTGTAATGTCTGAAAACGCAGATTTCTTGAGATCCTGGGCGAATTTGGATGGAAGAACATATAGCAACTTCACTCAAATAATGAAAAATTTAATAAAATAATAAAACATAAATATCCACATTCAGTATTCTGCATGAATTCAAAAGTCCACTAACCATACTTCTGACCAGTCTTGCCGAGGCTGGTCATTGGCATGAGCACCATGCTATCAGAGGAGGTCCCACAGCCATTACAAATGGGGATGGGGATAGGAGCAGTCTGGGGCATAGGAACGTTGGGCCAAACGTTGTCCGACTCTGACACAAGACCATTCACGGGCTGCAAACATGTACAAGTACATACAACTGTCAGAAAAACAACAGATAAAAACTGACAACAGCAATACAAAACCAGTCCCAGTTTAAATGATTCTAGTCATACAGAATACAGTTACCTAAAGTGATGTTCATGGCACATAAACACAGTGAATGAGCAGAACTCTACCAACCTTTAACAAGTACTCCTGGCAGTAGTGTGCCCCCTTCACACAAACCGTGCGTTCTACATTTAGGTGCATAGGATTAGAGCAGAAGTGCGCTGAGGTGGTTGTGGTGGTGATGGTGGTAGTGGTGGGGTGATCACCGAGGGCTGTGCTTTTCTGGGATCTTCTGGCTGAAGGACTGCAGTCCACACCACAGGTGTAGTAGCCAGAAGAGGCCAAGCAGGAGCCATGCAAGGGAGCAGGGAGAGAGGAAATAGAGGGGAGAGAGGAAGCCAAAGGGGCTGTGGAGGGAAACAGGCTGGGTTGACTGCATGGAAGAGGTACAGCTGTGTGGAGAAGCCCTGAGCAGCAGGGGAGGTAGGGGTGTGATGCAACGGGCTGGGAGGTAGCAACAGAGGAGGGCAGCTGAGGTTTATAACCAAGACCGAGCAAAGGATCAAGAGCTTCACCTCCACTGCCACAGCTCAAGATATGTTTGTACTGATGAACAGAAGAGGCTACAGGGCAAGGCCCTGACCTGCTAATGCTGCTGCTACTGCTGCTGCTGCTGATGGGTGCATCCACAGACCCTGGGGCCATATAGAGTGAGACAACACCAGAAATGCTGCTATTGCCACCAACAATACCTCCACCGCCTAATAGCCCATAGCCTTCTGTGCTGCAGTAGTCACAGCGAGTGCAAATGCTTACTTTGGGGCTAGCCCCCTCTTGTTGCTGCTGTGGTGGTGGCTGCTGTTGTTGTTGTTCTTGGTGGTGGGAGTCTTGTTGAAGCTGGGGAGGAAGCAAGCAGGAAGGAGGCAAAGGGAGAGGGGCCAGAGAGAAGGGCTGGGATGATCGGGAGGAGGAAGTATGATGCGGAGGAGGAGGGGGGACATCTTTCAATTCCAGCACGGCCTTTCTGCTTTCCATGTAATTGTTCTGGAACATAGAAGACAGGCAGATTCATTTAAATTATGTAAAAAAGTGGTACATTATATTATTATTAGGACAACTTGTTTGTTTACTCATTATGTGCTTTAACCCCCCTCTGTGTGTGCGTGCGCACCTGTGGAGATCTCACTGGCAAACCTACTGTGGTAGCTCCATGAGTAACGGGCTGCAGGTGAGACGCTCTGATTGGCTGTGTGAGTGATTGTGTGATTCGCGTGTGTGTGTGTAGTTCCAGCCTAAAAGGCCAAGCTTTAAAGGCTGGCTTCCCCCAGCTTCTGCAGTCTCTCCTGACACACTGTGAACTGCACCTTTATAAGAGGTTGTAAATAACATCTTGCAAGAGTATCAACAATACAATAAACATGACCTGTATGGATTTGGTAGCATTTCTTAGTTTTCCAAGTTATGCGTTTTAGTAAAAAAAACAACTTGTTGTTTTAAGTGGGGAAATTTAATTTGGTTTAGTTTTGCCATTAGTCCACCTCAAAGTGAATAATGTCTCTAATCATTTTTAATGCTTGCTGCTGGTGGTTCTTCTTGGGAGCTGGGAAGAGAGAAATGTATTGCCCATGTGTACAGATATCTGCACTGCAAACAGATAGGTAAATACCTACTTCTTTATCTGTGTGGAGAGGGGCGACTGCCTCATTGGTGGAGAAGCAGTCTTTGAGTTTCCATAGTAGGGTCGAGGCCTCTGTTTTGGGGTGACTGAGCCAAGGAAAAGGTCTAGAGCTGCATATGGATCTCTCCTTTCCCAGTCCTTCCATCATACAACCCAGAAAGGTATTTCACCATACTTTCATCTCTCTTCTCTCTCACGCTCTCCTTGCTAGTGGAAACGAAAGTTAAAAGGTTACAACGCTCAGTTTCGATTCCGTCGTCTATCAACCTGCTGTTCAAATATTCCACTAACGTAAGACAGAAACCTGACTCATCTATAATAGCACAGGTGTATGAGTCAACACCGCTCATAACGACTCTTTAAAATCAACAAAGGTTGTCTGTATACATTACAAACTTTGCATGTTTGTTATTCTTTTCTGAAGCTAACAAACTGTTAACACCACAACTATATTTTATCGAAGTGAACCATGTAACTCAACCGACTATAAGTAAGCTACACGCTAACTAGCGTTAATGCCGTTTCGCTGAGTGCATTATCCATTGTTTTTAGCGGGACTGGCTCGTTAACTAGCCAGGCTACTACCTGAACTCAGCTGATTTAATCTCAACTGTTTGCCTGGAGCTAGCGTTACATTTAAGCTAACAACAAACAGCGTTAGTTAGCTTGATTGCCATAACGTTACACATAGCTTCTCGCGTGCTGCCCTTCATTGTCTTTACGGTTCAGTCAATATCATTTGATCATGGCAAATAATTTCTAAATCAGATAGTTATTTAGCTACCTGAGAAGTCACGTCTCTCACATCTTCCTCAAAGGACTGTTCCCTTCTACCCGTCTCCCAGGAAACCCGCACCTTTTTGTAACCTACTTCTGCCGGAAAGCACTCACAGCTGTCGCAAATGACTACAGATGTTATTGTTAATCCGACGGGGTGATGAACAATGCAATATTGGCTGATATTTGATATACAAAATGTAGTCATGAACGTAATATACTAACTAAAATTACTTCTTACTTTAGGTTTTATTTTTTAATGATTCCCTTTCAGAATTGTAGCTCTTTGTGTATACAATACAGAAAATGTGCAATACACACTCACTGTAATGCAAGAGTGCTGGGATAAATATCAAATATTCAATATTTAACCCAGAAATCTTGCATTCTTCAGCTCTTTGCACAGTTTGTATCCTGTTTTATAGTCATTCCTTGTGTATGTTTCTGATGATTGTTGTGTTATTCTGTGTAAATACAGTGAGAGCCACTAAACTGTCGTCAAATCTGTTAACATATTTGGCCAGTGAAGATGATCTCATATACATGGATTTGCATATACTTGCATGTTAAAGATAGCTAGAAAAAAATCCGTTTAAAAGGAAATTACCACATCATTATTAAGACAATTCATGTATTTCTCTATACATTACTGATTTGTTTTCCACTTGCTGCCTTACTGCCAGGCTTTCTCTTAATAATATTCAGCTGTAGTATGAAATAAATACAGTTTTTTTCTCTATTAACCAAATGAGTTTTCTCCTAATCTCCTAACAATTACTACAATTACTAAGGGAAAACAACAACAACGTAATGTAAAAGTAAACTACTAGACCTACCTAAATGGTGACTATTCATTTTAAATGAAAGGCTATTATATTATTGACTACAATAGCGCACAGCTGCTCAGCGGCGCCCTCTAGCGGCTGGCAGGCGGCCGGCTGCCCCCTGTTGCCTGCGATGTCTGGGGTACAGTAACGGGACAGACAGCAGGTTCAACCATCAGTCCCAGCTGAGAATGGAGATGGGTGAACAATAACAGCCCCGCCATTTAGACATTATTCACACTTCTCCACTGAAGGCCAGGAGGTCTCTAATCCATTTAAAACAACAGACGCAGTTCGCCTCAATTGAAAAGAGACTCTTCTATCAATTTAGACAACACCGGCTTTTTTGCTCCAGTCCGTCATGGCGATTGCTCACGTAGCCACCGAATACGTTTTTTCCGACTTTTTGTTGAAGGACCCCACGGAGGCGAAGTACAAAGGCGTACGTCTGGAGCTGGCGGTGGACAAAATAGTCACGTTTCTGGCGGTGGGGTTGCCTTTGTTTCTCATCTCGCTCGCTTTTGCCCAAGAGGTGTCAGTTGGTGAGTTGGTGAGAATTCACCCTCTGAAGAGTAAAGCCTTCATCATCTGAGAGTCTATATGAACTCTTCTATTGTCATTTTTGACACCGTAACCATGACAGCAGTTATGTTCAATTAAAACAATATACCATGGCTATGCATTTAAGATATGTGACATGCGTATAGTCATGCATGTAGGGGATTTACATTCAGTAAATGGCAGAAATCGAGATGTGAATAGTGAAGGTGTGGTTTATGTTTCCACCCTTCTCCTTATCTCAGACAGAGATGCTTACATGCACTGCTGCTGCTGCTGCTGCTGCTGCTGCTGCTGGACACATTGAGCACATGGACCAAAGTCTACTACATGTACAGTAATCCCTTATAGATAAGCTGGTGCCATATGGACTTCACTGTAGAGCTCACATAGATGAACAGAGGGTGATCTACAAATAGTTGTTTCATCCCCATGATAAACACATCCATCAGCTAATTCTGCATAATCATGTCCACAGTCTGTCTGTTGTTGAGTTGTTTGATCGTGCTGCAAGACAAAGACAAAATGAAAGTTACTAGGGACAAGTATGTTTATCATAAAATACTAATAAGGTGATTGACGAGTGGCTCTGTTCTATTTAAGTGTGCACAAAATTGAAAAAAAGAATTTGGATTTCAGTGAATATTCAACTAGGGTTTGTGTGTAATAGGAGTAATTGTAGCTGTAATCAAATATTTGAGCATTTTTCATGTTGGATATTTTCACAAGAGGGCAGTTGACAGAATTGACTATCCTACTATTATGTAAAAGCCCACTGACACATGCTCCAATCACAAAGAAAAGTTTTGTTATTTTATGTAACTGGCACTACTATCACAGATACTATAACTGATATTTGCTGGACTATATATATATATGCAAATCACAGAAAATGAGATTTCTGCTGTGAGGATTGTCTCAGTGAGTTTGTTTAAAGTACCAGTTTGTAATAATATGACGGCCCCTGTGCTGCCAAAATCTGCTACTATCTGTTGACCAACTGGGTCATCTGTGAATTGCACACGCCTGACTGAACTTCCTATTGTACCCCCACCATAAAAAACAGATGCCATAATTACTGACGCTGAAGTATGCTGAAATCAGCTTGATTAGGAAAAGCATGTAGGGCTGTCATAGAAGATGTAGAGCTGAGTTTCTTTTGTTTTTCTTTACTGAATCATTAAAATGCTGCTTCATTTCCCTCATCCAGGTACTCAGATCAGCTGTTTCGCTCCCACTAATTTCTCCTGGAGACAGGCAGCATATGTGGACTCCTTTTGTTGGGCAGCAGTGCAACAACAAACTGATAGTTCACCACTATGGCTACACAAGGTACAGGTTATTTTCTGTGGCCCCTAATGAGACGTATTACTAGTAGTATTACATACATATTTTGTCTCTTTTTTTAATGCTGGTTTTCTGTTGTTCTGCTCTCTGTGATTCCTTCAGTTCTTCCCGTACATCCTGCTCTTACTCGCCATCCTCATGTACATCCCCGCCCTGTTCTGGCGTTTCACTGCCGCCCCACATCTCTCCTCTGACCTCAGCTTCATCATGGAGGAGCTCGACCGCTTTTACAACCGCGCCATCAGACTGGCAAAGAATCTGGCAGCCTTAGACGGCAAGGATGCACCAGAGGACACCCAGAGGTAAACACAATGTAATAACCTGCCACCAATTCTACTCATTCTTAGACAAAAAAAAAATATTGGAGAAAAAAAAAGGCAGGATATAGTTTAAATCTCAAAAATAGAACTGGGTCTCTCCTCCGAACTTTCACAGGGATTGTCTAATTTTTCTACAAACCTCAAGCCATCAGAATCAACTAAAAGTTGCTGTAATTTAGTAAAAATTCTACACAAAGGGGGCTAAAACTTGGATTACAATTAGAAAAGTCTCATAGGAATTTCATGAAATATGCATATCTGTTTTGTTAATAATATCAGACTTGTCGTGAATAGTCTTGGATGGGATGTTTTCAAGTGTTTACCATGTGTGACATAGCTAAAGGCTGATTTTAATGGAGTGAAACAAGCTTGAAGAGAAATATTGTGTTCAAGAGTAAGTAAGAAAACTTGAACAATAAATAAAACTAAGCATATCTAGCAGCTAGTAGTGTTTCCTTCAGATAGTCCTGTTGTTTTCACTTCCTGCTGAGTGTCCATGTGTGTTTTTTTTTTTTTTTTGCTTCAGTGCTCTGGACCTGACCGAGGGCTGCTTCAAATACCCATTAGTGGAGCAGTATCTGAAGACCAAGCGCTTCTCTCACTGTCTCGTGGTGAAGTACCTGGTATGCCGTGGCCTGACTCTGCTCATCCTCCTGCTGGCCTGCCTCTACCTGGGCTACTACATCCGACTGGCCTCGCTCACCGACGAGTTTCCCTGTGACATGCGCACAGGAGTGCTGAAGAACAACAGCATGGTGCCGTCTGCTGTTCAGTGTAAGCTCGTGGCAGTGGGTGTCTTCAGGCTGCTCAGCTACATCAACTTGGGGGTGTATGTTCTTCTTGCTCCGCTGGTGGTGTACGCCGCTCTTGGACCGGCGCGCCAAAGCTCCAGCTTCCTCCGGCCGTATGAGATGCTGCCGGGCTTCGGTGCTTTGGGTGTGATCACACCTTTCTACAACGACCTCAGTATCTATCTGCTGTTCCTGCAGGAGAACCTGAGCGAACTCAAATCATTTAAGTGTCTTCAGGTGGGTCCCGGTGTAGATGCTTTAGCTGCAATGTGGCGGTAAGAATGTGTTGATTACAAAGAGATGGCTCTTGGCTCCGAAGCAAAGAAGTAACATGTCTTATTAACAGGTGCTGGAGTTGTTGCAAGAGGCTGGTGATGAGGGGTTTGACACCATGTGCCTACTGCGAAGTCTGGGACAGGTGAAGACGGACGTGTTGGACAGCAAGAAGACGTGCTCACGCAAGAACAACAGAGAAACTAATAAGGCGGAAGTATAACCATAACAGGTAAGGGACATTATTTGTTATAATAGAGGCAGTTTAATTTCACTGATATCAATTGATTTATGTGATGGATTTAACCTTGAACTGGTTTTATTTTCTCCTAGATCTTGCTGCCTTTTTTTTTTTTTTTTTTTTTTTTTTTTTTACTGTATGATTATCCTCATGAGGATACAACCTGCTGAGATGGAAAAGAAGAACTGAAAGCGAAACATGTGCACTTACTTTTATCTTTGAACTGGTGCTGCTGGTGGAGCATAGTCCGTATCAAAAATAGAGGAGGTCTACACTCATTCACACAGTCTGTAGTTTGGCCAATAAACGTTTCACCTCTCAGATGTCATTTGTTAGTAAAAGTGCTTTATAACTTCAAGTACAACCTTGTATTTTATTTCTAAAAGGAAATTACTACGTTTCTATTTTTTCTATGGTACATGCTACTTTTCTCAGGATCTTAAATGCCTTCCCATTTTTATTTGTAACGTAAGCCATGTTCCTGGTACTGAAAGCTGCATAAATAATTTTCCAGGTGCGACAGCCTATTTCCTGCCCTTAACTTTCTGAAGAATGACGTTAGATGTATTTAGTTGAGTAGAAAAAAGGTGTTGTGATTGATGAATGTTTGTCCATTCAACGTAAGCATAATATAAATATGACTTGTTAGGTATTATAAGAACCTAAGAATCTAAAGCATGTGATTCTTTATGTATGTGCATGTTGAAAGTAACACAAGACCTAAATTATCCAAACCAATGGACTGATGACTGATGTATTTTACATGAAATATGAATGAATATTGTTTGGGGGAAATAAAATACTTCGGTCAATTACTTTCAGGAGTAAGGCATCTTAGGCCATCATGGGTACAATTAAAGAATGTTATTCTCTATTATCACATTGTGGGGTCCTTCATTACCAATCTTTGAATATCAATAGAAATATGATAATACTTCACATCCTCATAATAACTATATAGTGAATGTTTTTATCCATAAACCTTACATGGGAATGATGAGCTGTAAAAACTTCAGTGGCAAAAGAAACTGAAGTACAGGTGTTTTACTAATAAAAGCATTCATATATAGTAAAATCATTGAATCGCAATAATGCAATACAAGGAATAGCACTGCAATAAATACAATCTGTAAAAAGTGTAGTGTAAGCTTAGGCTTTCTTTAGTTATATATGCATCTATGGTGCACTGGGGCTTTTCTTTGTGGTGGTCCTGTGTTGAATTGGATTGAACTGGAGTTTCCAATATGTGCTTGAAAGACATTACAAAATTTGATTGAATTTAATTAGCATCTGTTTGATACATTGTCAGAAACAAAGCTTTAGTTTTAACTTCCTCAAGTATGGGTAAAAACCTCACACATCTGCTTGTTTGTTAAGAACAAAAAAGATGGGACTACTTTGCTTTGCGTTGTAACACGGCTCCGCCCTCCGCCGCTACGAGTTCGTTAAATGATATGATTGGGTAATACTTCTCTGACGTGTTCTGTGTTGACCAATGGCGTCCGTGAATCGAAGATTGGTTTGTATTTGGTTGCAGAGTCTAGACGCGAAGTAACGTAATGAGAGATTAGTTTGTGCAAGTCACATTCGTGTGTTGTACAAACCCGGAACTTTTAACCTGACGTCGAAATATATCCCCCAAATATGTTTTAATTATTCCCTTTCTTGCAGGTGAGTCTGTTTGTTTTGTCGTTTTGGTCGGGTTAGGATAACTATACAGTGTAGCTAACTCGCTTAGCTAGCTGGCTTTATTAGCTTAACTTAGCTTAAAATCATAGCTCACAGTAGATGCACTTTCCATCGCTTTTAGCTTCAAAAAGTATCAAATGTTTTCACTTCCGGTTTCGACTAAACGTAAATGCAATACATGAATCTGTAGTTATCAGATGTCTTAGCCGGATATGCAGTAACAAAATAAACGCCATTAGTTATTAACATGAGCTTGTTAGCATTCGCTAACGGTAACCGTTTTGTGGCTTTGAATGGTTAGGAAGTCGGTGCTCGTATGGTTGACAAGGACAACGTAAGAAGCTCGACTGTTTTAACTAATAGTTTGGTTCCACTTCCCCTTTATCCTGACTCAGAGCTACAGACATGGTAGAGCCATCAACACACACGTTTACGTCCCTAGAAGAGGAGCTGGGTTTCTGGAAGGAGCAGGCAGAGAGACACCAGCAAAGGTAACATTATTAGACATATTAACCTTAAGACTAACACTGCTCCTAACAGATTCTTCAGTAGCTATTATGATGCACTATAGCTGTACATATGTCATACAGCATGGTGAGTGAGTGGTTTTTGTTTGTGTTATCATCAGGGCTGATGAGGCACAGGAGGAGCTGCAGGAGTTTCAGCAGATGAGTCGAGACTATGAGGCAGAACTGGAAACTGAGCTGAAACAGTGCGAAGGCCGGAACAAAGAGCTGCTTTTAGACAACAACCGACTCCGTGTGGAACTGGAAAGCATAAAGGTAGAGCACCTAGATTTTTTAAATAGTCCCTTCAGCCCCTACAGAGCTGGACCACACCCCGGTGTTCCAGTTAGTGACATGAAGAATATTTTACCTTCTCTCTGGCAAAGAGACACACGCACAGTTGTTATGCAACCCAAAGTCATAATATCTTTTCCACTGCCACTAAGAAAATTGCTACCAAGCAGCTGACTGCTATTTTTACTCAGTAGTCCATTGGGAAGGGAACATTAATGGAGGACGTGAATGCAGGATTGTGCTAAAAATCCTTGATTGCTTTGAGGTTGTTGGGGACAAGGAGGATTCAAAAAGATCTTTGTCTTACTGAATGTCCACAAAACCCACATAGATGCTGTTATTAAAGTATACATGCAGCTGCATAGACTGATCTGTAATGATACATTAAAGCTGGCATTGCTGATATCAGTTCATTTGATGTCTGCTCGCAGGAGAAATTCGAGTCCCAGCATTCTGACGCTATGAGGCACATCTCGACCATGGAGGAAGATCTAGCAGAGACTACAGCAGTCAGAGATCACCTGCAGAAATACATCAGAGAGCTTGAACAGTCCAATGATGATCTGGAGAGGACAAAAAGGTCAGTGACATAAGTGGTCTTAGGCCATTATCCCACAGAGGGCTTCCATCACCAATTTGAGTGGTTTGTATGTGGCTAACCCTGACCTCGACGCACATCCCACAAACAGAGAAAAGCTTTTACACGCTAAGCCATTTTCCATAACGTGATGTTAACTTTTACTGCTCCATCTGCCTGTTTCAGGGCTACCATCATGTCTCTGGAGGACTTTGAGCAGCGAATGAACCACGTCATTGAGAGGAATGCCTTTCTTGAAAGTGAGCTGGATGAGAAGGAGAACCTGCTCGAGTCTGTTCAGAGACTCAAGGATGAAGCCAGAGGTATACGCACGCACACACACGTACACACAATGTGGCTATCAAATTTATAAGACCTGCTGATTTCTCTACAAAATGGAACTTATGGCTGACTCTGTGAATTTTGATAGCTGGTTTGATTCAACAAATCCTGTGTTTATCTTATGTCCTGTAAATCCTTCCTGTCTATCCTGGTAGCTGATATACTCATATATATTTATACTGTTTTATCGCATTAGAAAGATGTTTGTGTATATATGCTGCTCATTTGCTGCTCATCAACTATACTTAACATTTTGAGTTGTGTTGTTTCCTTCTTCCAGGCATCCACTGTTTTACATGAATGTTGTTGTGGTATAAAAATCAACTTGCAGAAACCTGAAATTTGCTGTGTGTGTGGTAATCCATCATAGTGACAAACTGTGATGGATTGTTGGCTTTTGAGTTTGCGGTGTGTTCAAGCGTATCTTAAGGCTATGCATCAGTTGAATCTCTGTTGACCTCTCATTATGGTTTGGGGCCTGTATGTATTATTGTTCTGTAGAAATGCAGATTGGATTTGAAAATATCCTCTGAACATTGTCAAAAAGCAGATATGACATCACAGTATTTTTACGTCTCTGCTAGTCTCTTTATTTTCATACTATATTTCATATAGTATGAAAATGCAGTGGAATCTTAAGTAATTCACGTTATGTTTCTCCTGTTTGTGGCAGACCTTCGCCAGGAGCTGGCTGTGCGCCAGAAGGAAAGACGGCCCTCCAGCAGTCTGGGCAAAGACACGGATCGATCGGATCTGTTGTCCTCCTCAGCCAGTAACCCGACCGTCCCCGTCACACCCTCTAAACCTATTAGCTCATTTGTCACGCCTCCTGCCTCCAGCATCCGACGAGGTAAACGGAAAGACTTTGTTGATCACAGTAATAATTACAGTGACGTGTGAATATACAAAGTTAACGTGCTTGTACGTTTTGTTTTAGGTGATGGTCTAACAGGGACTCCTCTCACTACGTCTGCGAGAATATCTGCACTCAACATTGTAGGCGAGCTACTGAGAAAAGTTGGAGTAAGAGATTTAATTATACGACTGCAGCTTTCAATACATGTATATGCATGACAGAAGTGTGTTAGTATCACTATGAGTTTATGATTATTTTTATATATATATCTTTCTGTCAGAATCTGGAGTCCAAGTTGGCATCATGTCGAGACTTTGTGTATGACACAAATGTCAGCAGACCGGCACTTCCAGCTGGCCCTGCTAGTCCTTCTGGTTTAGAAGGAGCCCCTTACGTCCAAAACACCAGCATGAGCCCCCCTCCTCAGTACGACAGGTGAGAGAAAACTACAACAGCACAGTGTGAAGTGGAATCACTGGAAAATTGCTTATAATAAAACACAGTTCTGGTACTTTTCCAACCTGGATCATCTATGAAAAATGCAATTATCATTTTGTTTTATTTTTCAAATTTATTTGCTACATCTTGTCTTGCAGTTTAGTGAAGCGGTTAGAGTTTGGACCAGCTCCTCCGAGAGGACTCTCCCAGGGCACCCAGTCTCCTCAGGGAGGAGTCAAGATCCTGCTATGAGAGAAAAAAGGGCGAGCCCCCTCCCTCTCTCCATCTCTCCTTCCTTCCCTCCTTTCATAATCTGTCCCAGACTCCCTTTCCACCTCCCTCCTTAATAAACTACAGCAGTGGGATTTTTATTTTTGAACTGAGCTGTCTTCCCTTGTTGCCCTGCTGAACTAGTTGAACCAGAAAGCCATGCCTCACCTAACCATCACACGGACATCTGCTGCCTCAGGCTCTGTATCACACCTTGTCATAGGAAGCAGAACTGCAGCTTGTCTAAAATCAAGGAAAGCAGAACCTTTCTACTCACACTTAATCTTATATGTCTGACAGCGTGGTGAGTAGCATCCAAACAAGTCCTTGTGTGTCTACTGATTAGCTTTGCTGTGATGGATCGAACACAGCAGGGCTGTTAACATTTCCACTCCCATAAAACAAATCTTGCTGCACTTGTCCATTGACGGTGATGTGAAACCCAAATAAGAAACAGTTCAAACATACAAATATTGTGTTTATGACCAAGTTAAAACCAAAGCTTAGATAAATAACAGATCAATTTTGAAAGTAAAGAATTATGTTGTTTTCTTTGTGATTCTGATATGAAAAACATGTTAATAATTTCAAGAATAAGTCTTAATTGTTCTTAATTCATTGAATTATGGTCTTAAATAATGTAGGACCAATCAACAGTTATCAATTAATTTGTAAGCTACAAAAACTTAGATGTGGAGGAGTTTTAGTTGGTTAAAAAGATGAGACTTAGTATTCTCCCCTGCTCCAAATATTTCAAGTTGATAATGAATTAGTTGCTTCCATGAAGAAGAATTTTAGTATTTTAGCCATTGCTGCCTTCATCCATGTTATTACCTCTTCAGTTTGTAGGCCATGTTATTTAAAATACAGAAATGGATGGGAAATGTATTCCTTATGCTGACACGCGTTTTTTTTTTTTTTTAAGAAAAGGGGGATGATGCATGCATTCATGTGTTCCTTCAGTCTGGCTTAAGTAAATATGAATTGTTCTCTGGTAGATGAGGCTTATTAGTGTGAACAGGTTTTCTGCATCTGTGATTTTAATCTTGCTACCAATTTACAGTCACATGTTACAAAGATTTAATTTTCTTAGTGATTTTAGTTGACTATATTATGTAGAGCGGCACACGTGCACTACTGAATGTATAGTAATAACTAAATATGTGAGAGAGACATGAGTTATATGGTGGACGGGCAGTAAAAGTACCAAGCAATAATAGATTTTAACTGGTCAAAGATAAGCACAGTTCATAGTATATTTGAGTAGCTATATAGAGTGTATATTGAATACCCCTATTTCCTGCCTTTTTTTAGTAAGACATTGTGAACATTTAACATTTTTAATGTGATGTTTTTCCTGAGATGTTTCTGATTGGAGTCGTCACTACTGCCATCCAGCAGCTCATGAAGCAGACATTATAATGCACATCTAAATCTCATCTCAATGCAGCGGCCGTCGCTGTACGCAGTGCTGTACCCTCCACGTATGTGGTTCATACATAAGAGTTCCTGCTCCTCTATGCTGTTTCCTCTTCCTGGAGCTAAAATGAGCTGACTATAAATTGTAATCTATGACCACTGTGTACTCAGGCTGTTGTGAGCAGCATCTCTGCAACTGCTTCAGTATTTGGACTTCTAACTGTACGTGCCTGAGGTACAACTATACCAACTTTTATCCCGTTGGTTTGTGGTTGTTTTTCTATTGAATCGAACGGATGAGAATAATGTTCTGTTGTGATGATTCAGTTTGAATTAAGTTACTCACCAAGATGGAAACATTAAAAGGAGAAAATTACAACTTTTTATAAGTTTTTTTTTTTTTTAAAGGTATTTATTTCATGTGCAGGTGGTTCAACAGGTAATAGATACAAATGTGTCATGTAAACATCAGTTGATTACATATAACATCAAATGAGAATTGGTTTAGGGTGATCAGGGGCTTTTAAACATGTACATATAAAAATTAAGATGTAAGTGCCCAACACAGAAATCTGGCTCATAATTATAAAAATGTGATATTTTTTTTTATAAAACTCTAACCTCAAACTTCTGCCATAACTGGACTTTTAAAAGTAATCTAAATATATCTGGGCACAGGAAAGGTGCAAATAATATAAAACGGTGACTTTAGAAAATGTTTATTCGCTAAATATTTGTTCATTGGGATACAAACAAGCAGCACTGATTGGAGGCTGACTGGATATAGAATTATCTCTCCACATTTCTAGTCTGATAAACCACATCAGTGCTGCTCTGAGACATTAACAGCAGTCACAGGCAACAGGGTGACAGTCGCTGGTAATAGTTACAGGTCCGTAGGTTTACATCATGTCTCTGCTTTTAAGTCTTAAGATGACATATTGTGGAGACCTGTAGCTTTGCTGGCGGGACAGTGTGGTAATTAGAGGCACCTGTTTTTGTGTCATTCAGTGCAGTTCAAAACAGTGTAAATGGAAAAACAAAAAATAATAAAAGGAACAGCACATCACACATCAGTAGAGCCACCGAAACAACTCCCCTAGTTGATATCAAGTCCTTCTGATTGTTTTTGTGTCAAGAAAATGTGCTCTGAAAGAAGAAGATAAATCAGTACGCTACTGGAAATGATGTGATGTGGAAGAACTAGATAGCAAAACAGGCTTTGAAGTTTTAAGCGGCAGACCTGCTCTGGTAGGTAATTCTGATATCTTTTTATTTGACATCCTTTACTCTGCAGACTTGGTTCCATTGAAGTCGTTTTGGGAGTCTGTGTCCTCCTCCAAAGTGTCATCAACCACCCTTCGGCCTCCGCCCATACGTCGAGGTGCGCTGCTAAAGGAGGGCTCATTTCCACGCCTAAAATGCCACAGAGACACAAACACAGATACAAACAAACAAACACACACACAAAAGAAACACATTGCTGCGGTGAGAGGAGCAGTTATGTGACAGTTTCCAAGCTGGTTAAAGGTGCTTCACACTATGAGATGGAGTCAGGTTGTGCTTTGGTTACAGGTAATGCTCGCCAGTTATCTTTGTAACTCATTTGACTCCCGGCTCAGGAAAAATGAGTTCGGTTTATGGCAATTAAACCAAGCACTGAGAAAAATATGGCCACCATGGGAACTGAATAGCGCCACGTTATGTCACTTGCTGAAGAGTAGCTGATAGCTGATTAGCCATATTCCTCTCAGTTAGGCTCAATGAAGAAATGACAGAGTGTGCACGGGGAATGAGAAGTTATGGCATGTTAATAAGAAATGGTGATGGGTAACGTTTAGGCGCAGAGGTACCTGCTGCGTTACTCCTTGGGTTCGTGGTTGCCTCTGGAATTAGAGATGGACACGATTGTTTTGCTTGTGTACAGAATTATACCAAACTAATTGTTCTGCTTCAAATGTTTGCCCTCTGAAGAAGACTAGATGAGAAGTGAATACAATTTTGTTTTTGTTCTGTGTGACAAGATGCTCAAATGTAGTTGTTTATAAGAGAGACAGATTCTTTGGCTCTTTTTTCTACCTGAGTTTGCTCTTGAGAGAGTTGACCTCACGACTCATGGCATCGTTGGTCTCGGTGGCTTCATCCAGCTCCCGCTGCAGCTTCCTGCGAGCAGCTGTAGCCCGCTGAGACTCTTCCTCTGACTCTTCCAACTGCCGCTTCAGCTGCTTCATGCGGGTATTTGATTTTTCTGCCTGTTGGGTGATCAGGAGAAATATGCAACATAAGGACAAACCATCCCTGCTCGGCTCCAAACATGTTGTATAGACTCGTGTTTAAGTGATCGCACCTGGTCTTTGTACTGCTCTGCTTGTTTCCTTTCCTCCTCCACCTGCATTATCAGGTCCTTGAGCTTCTTGTCCTTCTGGCGCATGCTCTTGGCACTTGCCTGCTTCTCCCTGAGAAAAGACAGAAGAGTTGAGTAAGAATACTGGTGAAAACTGGAGACCAAAACAATAACAGAGCTGGAAAGATGTTTTTCCTCATTTTAACGTGGAATACGTGTTTAACATGTGTCAGTGAAATCACATAAAACCACTTTCCAACAACTTCACACAAATACTTTTATTTCGGCCCTGACCTGCTCTCTTGCTCCAGCTGCTCCTCCAGCTGTGCCACTTTAGCCTCCAAAGCGGTGATGGAGGACTTGAATTTGGACTTGACCTGGTTCTCCATCTCCTGGAGTTTGGACTTCAGTTCCTTGTTCTGGCGCTCCATCTGCTGCCGAGCGCTCTCGTTCTTGTGGGCGGTGCTGCGCTCTGCCTGCAGCTCGTTGTTCAGCTGATCCACCTGCGGAGGGAACGCACGCTGTTAACATGAAGATACTGGGGAGAAGAGAGGGGCGAGTGAGGTCTGGCTGCTACGGTCACGTCACCTGCTGTGTGCTCTTCCTCAGCCTGTCATTGAGGATCTCCATGTTGCTCTGCTCCTCCTCCAGCTCCTCCTCTAGCTGGGAGATCTTAGCTTCCAGGCGACGCTTCTCATCTGCCAAGGCCGACCTGTACACATGCAGCACAGCGGAAATAAAATGTTATTGTGTTCACGGCGGTTATTTTACAGACAAAAGTTAAGAGTGAAATCTACACCCACTTTCCGGAGGAGTTGCTCGCCAGCTCGTCAGACAGCTCATCTCTTTCAGCCTCCGCTTGCTTCCTTGCCCTCTCGGCTGCAGCCAGATCCTATAGTAGAAGCATATTAGACATGAATCTGTTACTTCAAGCTGCTCTCAAACAAGTTGCTGCCTTGTTAGGAATCAACTTCAATCAAGTTACCTCCTGCAGCTGCATGAGTTCAGCCTCCAGGCTCTTGGCCTTCTTCTCACTCTCCTTTGCAGTGGTCAGCACCTCCTCCCGGGCAGCGCGGGCATCTTCCAGCTCCCTCTGGTAGTCCTTCATCTGGGCCTGGTGGAGAAATAGAGACGTAGAGATGATAAAATTGGCATCAGAATGCTTCAGTCAGTTTCAAAAAGCAACACCATATAAATAAATGAGTTTTAGTACAGCTCAATATCATTTAGAGAGAACCTAAAAAAATGATCCATTTCATTTTATGTGTAAGGTATTTGCCATAAAATATGAATAGTTGAATAAAAAAAGCTACCAGTCTACCATTGGGTTGTTGTCAAAATGTAACAATGACCATTTGATCAGAATGTATTTTATTTACCAAATAGTTGTAGTTAAATATCAATATTCTTAATTTCAAGTCAGCAAAATATAGAGAAAGCAGCTGATGATAAAATAATTTAATAAACAGCAAAGATCTGATATTTATCTGATATTTCAAATCAGTCTGTACAGTATTTTGATATATAAAATCTACATTTATTCCATTCCTTCAGTCTCACCTGGAGCTTGCGCAGCTGCTTGATGGCCTCATCTCGTCCCTTATTGACTGTCTCGATCTGTCCCTCCAGATCCTTCATGTCTGTCTCCATCTTCTTCTTTGCTGCCAGTGCCAAGGCCCTCTGCTTACGCTCATCTTCCAACTCTGTCTCCAACTCACGAACCTGCGCGTGCATAAATTACTTAGATTACGGAGGCAGCTAGTGCAACAGTCTCGGATGGATTATCAGATCATTTTCTTCTGGTAGGAGAATATAAACATTTTCACATTAAACTTTTTTTTTTACCTGCTTGACGAGCTGTCTCTTCTTCTCCTCTCCCATCTCATCGCGTCCCTGGAGGTCCCTCTCGAACTGGGCCTTCAGAGCCTGCATGTTGACCTCCAGGCGCAGCTTGGCATCCTCAGCCGCCTGCAGCTCGTCCTCCAGCTCTTCCAGCTGGGTCTTCATCTCTTCCACCTGGGCCTCCAGGCCGCGCTTGGACTTCTCCAGCTCGTGGACCTGCCATCAATATATTGTCTAATAATTACATATTTTGCTCTATATAACATAAAGAAAATACATATTCAAGGGCATTTTGAATGAAACAAGAAGCTCTGACACTAACATTTTTTCCCACATCATCCTTGGAGCTAATGAGGTCCTCCATTTCCATCCTCAGGGCCTTGTTGGCTCTCTCCAGCTCCTCTCTGGAATCCTGGGCCTCCTCCAGAGCCCTCGCCAGGGACAGAGCCTTAGTCTCCTTCTCTCTAGCCTCAGCTTCAGCACGGTCTCTCTCGTCTGCATATTTACTAGAGATACTCTTCTCCTCAGCCAGCATCTGGAGGCCAGACAGGTCAAGAAATCACAGATAAATGGATTGTGATGGCCTTGGACAAACATTTTTGGGGTTAAATGCTAAAGTAATATAAGCGGTAATGCTTATAAATGAAGGAGTGAAAAAACTTGAGCTGACCTGGTCAAACTTTTTCTGCTTCTTCTCCAGGTTGGACACGTTTTGCCTCTGGTTGTCCAGGTCCATCAGCGTGTCCTCCAGCTCCTGCTGCAGACGGTTTTTGGTCTTCTCCAGCTTGTCATATGCTGAAGCCTTCTCCTCAAACTGAGTGTTGGCTGCCTCCAAATCTTTTTGCAGACGTTTCTTGCTTTCCTCCAGCAGCTCAATGTTCCCTGTCATTTCATCCATCTTTTTCTTTGAATCTGACAGCTGCAAACGGATAATGGATAAAGACGTTGACTATTAAACACTGACTATAAAAAAAATCTAATATTTGTTTCAAGATGCCTCTTGGCTTTTTACAATCTCACACTTGTGTATCACTTACAGACTACTTTTACTAACTTTTCTTGATAATCTCTTAATCGTTCCACCTCCAAAACATCAATTAACATGTATACTAGAGACCTGGATGTTGAGGGTGGACACGTGTCTCTCCACGTTCCTCTTGGCCTCCATCTCCTCTTCAAGCTGCTCCTGTAAGCTGTTCTTGTCATCCTCTGCTTGCCGAAGCTTCGTAGAGAACTGCAGCTTCTGACGCGTCTCCTCAGCCAATAACTCCTGTAGGAGCACATCAGGTCAAAGGTCAGAATATTTCATTGGCACAGGAAAGGTTACATGTTGACAGGTAACTAGGATTATAACATGCATTGTCCGGTTACCTGTGAGTCTTGGAGTTGGGAGGTGAGGCTGGAGACATCTTTGCTAAGTTTGATGTTCTTTCCCTCTGCTTCATTTAGTAGGTTTGTCACACTCTCCAGTTCGATCTATATGAAGATAAATAAGGTGTTTTTGAAAAAAAATAATTTTGAGCCACATAAAACTTCTCACTTTTTGCTTGCTGTGCACAGTATTGATGTAACTGTCATTTACTGTAATCTTGGAGCAGCGTTCTCCGAACTCAGCCTTCTGTTTCTCGCTGTCGGTGAAGCGAGACTGCAGATCTGCCACCTGACCCTCCAACTTCTTCCTTTTGTGCTCCCCATCTTGCTTGGCTTGGACCAATGAGCGCACCTCCATAGTTAATTCAGACGTCTCCTTCTCCAGAGCTTGTTTGGCCTTCTCCAGGTTTGACTTCACCTGGGCGGAAGAGAGACAATAAGAGATGAATGAGTTTGTTTTTCAGAAAACAGTCAACTTAAATAAAGAAGCCAAATGAGTATGACATATTATAGCCCTACTCGTTTGGACTGCTCCAACTGCTCTGTGAGCTCCTCCACAGCCTGGGTGTGTTTCTGTCTCATCTCCTGTATCTGGGACTCGTGGGTTCGATTCTCATCTTCAATGGCTCTCTTCAGTAAAGTCACCTCCTGCTCACGTTTGGCTCTGCAGAACAGATGGGTGGATTATCCAGATGTTTACTGGACAAACGTGGAAAGTCTTAGACCTTGATCTTACGTCAGCATTGCACTGATTATTTGGTTAGTTGCCTTTTTTTATATTTTCGTTCCTTGACGTGTTACTCAGAATAGCAGCACTTGCTAGGTGCTTGATATGAAATGAAATTATATATAAATAAAATTGTATGTTTCAGTGTAGTATGTCCAACCTTAGTTCTTGCTGGGTGGCGGTGGTGTCCAGGGTGTCCTCAAGCTCAGACTTGAGAGCCTCCAGCTCCTCCCCGAGGTCCCGTTTAATCTTCTCTGCCTTGTTCCTGGCTGCCCGCTCAGAGTCGAGGTCCTCTTGCAGGTCAGAGATGTGTCCCTCCAGCTCTCTGATCTTTTTCAGCGCGTTGTTCTTCTGAGCTGTCTCATCTTCTAACCTGATAGGTTGAAGAATACGTTCAGGATACTAATAAGCATGATACGCATGTAGATGGAGTTGTATATAGGAGGTGTGGCTCTTTGTGTGGACTTGAAATCAGACTTTACCTGGCCAAGGCATTCTGTAACTCCTCCTCCTTCTTTGCGAGCTGTGCTTTGAGGTCAGCGATCTGGGCCTGCAGGTCAGCTATCTGCTCTTGTAGGTCATTCGATTCTGCCTCCAACTTACGCTTAGCCTTGTCCAGCTCCTGTCGACCCTTTTCTTCTTTCTTCAAGCGGACTGTAATGACACCAGAAGGTTAGCATAGATCAAACTTTGAAACAAACATGAAAATGCATAAAAGATGATTACCCTCCAGTTCAGAGATCATGGACTCATGTTTATTTTTGAGCTTTGTAAGATTCTTCGACTTCTCTTCTTCCTCAGCCAGGTTTGTACTGAAGTCTGAAATCCTCTCCTCCATCAGCTTCCTCTCCTACAAAACACCACAAAATAGGTCATCTATGTGTTACTTTGTTCACCCCTCTTGCTAAGTTATTCACCAATAAAGCCTCTCTGATCAACGCTGTTTTTATCGTCACTTACCTTTAGCAGCTTGTTGTTCTGGTCCTCCATCACCAGGATGTCATCCTCAAGCTTTTTGATCTTTCCCTCACAGGTAACCTTCTCCAGCTGCAGCTTCTGACGGGCATCTTCCTCCTCTTCCAAATGCTCTTCCAATTCCTACATGAAAAACTGTGCCCTCAGTTTTTGCCATTTCTACATTACACTGTCAGATTGATGATAACTACTAAACAAAATAACAGCAACTATGAGCACAACAATTCTCGACCTGCATCTGCTGTTGCATCTTCTTTTTCTCCACTAGCAGCGACTGAGTTCGTTCTTCCTCATCATCCAGTCTTGCCTCCATCTCATGGAGGATCTCCTCCAGCTCCTGCTTCTTAGATGCCAGACGCACCCTCATCTCCTCAGCCTCTGCATATAGCTCTGTCTCTGCCTGGAGCTGCTCCTGCAGTGTGTTCCTCTCCTCCAAAATCTGGAGAAGACAAACAGATTAAATCTATAAGTATAACTATTGGCTGAACTGAAACAGGCAACGCTTTGAAATCAAGTGAAGGGAACAGAAAGTTTAGGAATGCATTTGTGTCCTTTACCGATGTGTGTTTCAAGGTGATCTCCTTCAACTCGGATTCATACTTTATGGCAATTTCTTTGGATCTCTGCAGCTCTTCGTCTTTCAGACTCATCTCCTCCTCCTGACGGGTCACTTGCAGTAGAGGCTTGACCTATTGGTCAGCAGAATAGCCAACATCACAAAAAATTGTGGTAAAGGGATGTTTGTAATTTCTAAAATGGTTTCTATGTGAAGAATTGATTCTAAGGCTATACTAAAAATATAATTCAAGATTGTATTGTGGTATTGATGCATTGATATGCAGACTGATTAGTTGACCTTTGTGAAGAGCCTCCACCACTGCCAGTTCCTAAGTTTGAGGTAGGCAGCACAGTTCCTCTGGATCACTTTCATGGCTGTGAGTTGCTGTTGCCTCTTGGCAAATGCCCTTTAGAAATACAGTTAAACCAATATATCATGTATAATATAATGTAATGTACAATGTACATGGCAAAATGTTTTTTGAAAGCCTCCCTACACAGTTAAATGATAAACATACTGTCTGTAAGACAGAGATATTTGAATTTGTGGGCACAAACTGCACAACTTATTAGACTGTGAGATCTTATGTTCGTACCTTCTGGCCAGGAAGCCTCTAGCCTGGGCCTGGAAAGCGATGATGATCACAGTGATCTTCATGTCTCTCTCCTCTTCCAGCTGCGCCAAAACTCCTGTGCGGAAAAAGATCTTGCTCTGTCCGATCCTGTACAGGTTTGGGTCCAAGTCCAGATGCTTGATCTGCACAGACAGACAGAGATCAGAAAAGGTGTGATTATAACCTTGGCCCTGATGCACTGAATGCCATGATTTACTGTGAGTTTACCATGAGGCAGCAGGCTTGTTTGCCATCCATGAAACCTTTGGGAATAGCGTTAGCAGCCAGGATCTCATAACTGTGAGGAGACAGAGAGAAGTCACACTTAACATGGCAAGAAATGTTTACAGAAATATTATAACCTGGATTTGAATACATGACACATCTAGTGGCACTGTAGAAGTCAGTGAGTCCCATCTGATCCCACTCACCGCTGGCGGAACTCCTGGAAGACGATTCGGTTCGGGAATCCTTGTCTGCAGATTCGGATTCCCTCCAACACACCGTTACACCTCAACTGCTCCAGGACCAGGTGGGCATCCAACTTCCCTGCCTGAGGAGAATTTTTGGGCGATTTTTATGCATTGACTATAGACAGTATACAGGAAATGAGGGGAATGACATGCAAAAAAGGTCTGGGGGTGGATTTAATTGTCGGCACATTAAACCTCCAGAATTTCGGGTTTATTACATAACAAGAAATGCAGAACTAGAAAGGTTGTAAATATTCATAAAGAACACAGCATTTCCTTTAAATCATACATCTGTTTTTCCTATTCAGGGTCAGAGCACAAGAAGTCAGTTACAACCTGGACCCAAAAGCATTATCACTACTCAGGTAAGTTATTTTTTCTGAGACTCTGCTTTTCTTTACCCTCTTTTCGTGGTTGGGGATGATGCATCTGACAAAGTTGGGCTGGGTGTTATGCAGTGTGGTCATGAGTTTAGCGAGAGACTCCTTGTAGAGCTGTCCCACCGTGCGGAACATTCCCTTCTTGGTCTTTGAGGCGCTCGGCATCGAGCTGTCTGTCATCTTGGCTATTGTGTCAAGACCGACCACTCTGTCGGCTGAAACAGACAACACATCAGCATATTAGTGGACAAAACACTGTGTTTAGTCATCTTGAAAGGTCCAAGTGTGTTTGAGCTATTGCAATCTCTAAAATGAGATGTACACTTTTCTAAAAACCATAGTGATACAATCACTGAAATATCATCATGGTAAAAATGTAGCCTCATGCACCAGTGAGATAACAAATGAGACTACGTGAGCAAGTGAGAAGAAATTATATTCAGAACTGTTGTAATCAATTATCGCTGATAGTTCCTTTATATACAAATATAACCGTGTGTATGTTGTGTAGCTGTGTAAGAGCTCACTGTCTTTCCAGAGGTCTTGTACAAACGAGCTGGAGGAGTTGGTGAGCAGTGATGTGACGTTGTCGTTTAGAGGGTCCATGTTCTTTGTCAACCAGGCTGTGGCATTGTAGTCCACCTACAAGCAAGGCAGTTTTTGATTTATTTGAGCACCCATGTAACATGCATTTTTAAAGACATTTTAAGCAAAGCAATGTTGTTTTAATCCTGAGAGTAGGAGGCGTTTACATTTTTTCAACAGTAGATATCATGCACTTCCTCACCTTTCCAGCATAGTGAAGAATAGAAAACTCTGTCTTGTCTTTGAGCTGTTTGGGTTTGGCAAATTTGATATGGTTCCCTTGTGTGTTCATAAGTTTCTCAACAAAGGAGACATCTGTGGCTTTTGGGAACCAGCACTCTTCATCCAGCAGGGCCAGGATGCCTGGAGGGTTGTTCTGCAAAAATATGTAATGATTACTATACGGTCATTACTATGTGAGACATCCATAATACATACATCACACTATATCACAGTATCTGTAATGAGACTATTTAAACTAAACGTTTAAATCTACTGTGTCTCACGGTCACTTACTGGCCTCTCAATGAGCTCAATGCAGGGCTGCAGGTCAAGTCCGAAGTCGATGAAGTTCCACTCGATGCCCTCCCTCTGGTACTCCTCCTGCTCCAGGATGAACATGGTGTGGTTGAAGAGCTGCTGCAGCTTCTCATTGGTGTAGTTGATGCACAGCTGCTCAAAGGAGTTGTCCTGCAATGACCAAAAAAAAACAGAGCTGAAGACACAGATCATGCATGAAAGTGTCTTCTGCTCACCTTGTAGTACTTGACAATTACATAAAGCATACCTCGAAAATCTCAAAGCCGGCAATGTCAAGGATTCCCAGAAAGGAGGCTCCCTGGCGTTTGGTCTTGTCCAGGGCCTTGTTGACTCGGCCCAGGATCCAGAGGAACAGTCGCTCAAACATAGCCTTAGCCAGGGCTTCAACAGCAAAGTCAGCCTAAGAAACACACAAACAGAAAACACCTGATGAGGAACCAGCGTGAGGAATGTTGATTTAAACTTAAATTACAGTTTTGAGAAGTTTTCGTTAAATGCAGTATTTCCTCTCCATTTCTTATGGTTTCACACAGTGCACTTCTTGCAGTACCTGCTCTTTGGTCTGAGCCTTCTGCACCACCTCTCTGCCCACTTTGATTCGAGGGGTGAGCATTGCACGGGTAAAATCTGTCACATTGATACCCTGCAGGTGACACACCTTCTGAGCAGCTAGAGGGAGAAAAAGATATATATATATATATATATGTTGGTACTTTTAACACTAGATATTATGTTCCTTCTTTTTCTTTCTTGTTTGTATGCATGTCTGTTTTGTTTCACCACAGATCAGCACTGTTCTGTGCAGTATTTCTACTGATAGTGTAGTGATGTGTCTAACCAGTGTTGTCTGGCATAGTGGCCTGCTCCTGGTTCCTCTCTTTCTTGAACTCAATGTTTCCCAGCTGCATGACCGTGGAGCACACCTTCAGGATGTCTGAAACACAGGAGTGTGACAGTAAGACCCACAGGGAAACAATAGTGGTAACACATGGGATAAATAATTCACTAATATTCACATTTACTCGTAACAACAGGTTCCCATATAAAAATATATTAGTCTTTAGCCTTTGAAGACAGACAAAAGTAGATGCAGCTAGAATAGATGACACCAAATGAGAGTAGACTAGACCCACTCAACAAGAACCACCGTATCCAATCCGACTTCATGCAGCCCACTCAAACCAAGATGAGATTAAATCAGAGTTATCACTGATACCGATTCTCTCCTCTTCGGTTAAGCCCATGATGCTCATTGCTTCCATGGTCTCTTCATACATCTCATCGTCTTGCTGGCCGGGTATCTGGACGTGTCCCGCAATCAGGAAGCGGTAACTAGTGAAGGGCTCCAGAAGAAGCTCCTCTGGAGAGATAACACACATAGTTAAATAGTTAGAGTTATTTTTGGTAAATGCATAGAGCCTTGGGTTCAAAATGATAGTTTACTTTTGAAATCCAACTAGATAAAAAGAAAAGAAAAATGTATGACAGTCAAACTGAAGCCATTGCTGACTTCAGGAGGACATTTTTGATTTGAGTGAGAAATCTGATGTGACATGATGCGCATGCAGCCCTTCGTTAATCAAGTCTCAGTAGGATGTTGTACATGCTTTATAGAATCGAGCAGAGATCTGATTTGAATTGAGATTTGTGAGTGTGAAGTTTACCTAGCTATAATTATCATCAACTTTTTGTAAACATATTGTATATGTATCTTACCACGCAGCTTGTCTTTGGCACCAGCAATCATATAGTAGAAGATGTGAAAGGCTCTTTCTACCTTTGCCTGTCTGATACAGCGAGACTTCTCCAGCAGGTCTGAGAGCGTTCAGCTGTTAAAGAATACAAACGGACTCTGTGCTCAGTGGATGGATTAGTATTTTCTACTCTGATTTCCACTGCGTCAATGTGATAAAAAGAAAGACATGAGTATAATAATCTACTAAATTAACAAAAAGTCATGTTTCTAAAGATCAGTCATAAGTTTTTTTTTAAATGAATAAAATTATATAATTTCATAGTAATGTAAAAAGACAAAAACAGTTGTGATGACACCCAGCCCTTTTATATTTAACCTGGTGTGCAGTTGAAACTTCTAACAGAAAAGTGGAAACAGTAAATTTTGCACAAACTTCATATTTTTTCCGATCAAGAAAACTGTTTTTTCCAGAGTCAGAAAATATGTTATTACCAAATAATTAAGGATACAAGTCTCAATATTGGCTCCAACAATGTAGCCAGTCACATCAAAGTTGATACGGATGAATTTACCCTGTGAGAGAAATGAGGATAGAAGATATTAAAGGAGGGACCGGTGTCATGTATAAAATGTAAATTATAAAACTTTTGTCTGGTACTCCTTGAATCTTGAAGAATTGTCTCACATCAGAAAACAAAAAACTTCTACAAATAGCAAACTTACAAATCGAGAGGAGTTATCATTTTTGATGGTCTTGGCATTTCCGAAGGCCTCCAGGATGGGATTGGCCTGCAGGAGCTGCTTCTCCAGCTCCCCCTAGTGACAAAAGTGATATACAAAAACATCACCGTTAATACACTGACTGGTCCTTTACTGAGGCGGTTGCAGTAGGTGAGGATTGTTGGTGATGGGTTGGGATAGGTTTACCAAAATATCATCATTGACGTGTGAAAAGAAAAAAACCCTCTAATGACAAGATGAAAGATTTATGGGCTGATCTAGGAAATCTTATCAACTCCTCAGTAATCAATGATTATCCTGATAAATACGTCTATAATTAGCTGTAACAGGACAATATAATTCCATAGTCATCTCCTTCTAGTTTTAATATGTAACACAGACCCATGACCTCTCCAAAGACGTCTCCATCAGTTTTGAGTTGATCAGGGGTAAATTGTTAAAATGAGATGGAAAGAGAGATGTGAGGTGGAAGAGCAGGGTTGTGTTGGCTCAAACAAGGTATCCGAATCATTTTAACAGCACAAAACCTTTGATGAATCCTCATTCACAAACAGCCCTCTGGAGATGTGATTTGCTTTCAGCGTGACTGCAGAGTCTGCAGCCTTGTGGGTGGAGCTGGGTAATAGTCGGTAAATGAGGCAGACACCCTGTCACTCTGCATCGAGCTAATCCACCTGATCAAAGGGGTCTGCGTCAGCCTAGCATCAAGGTCAGGTGCTGTGGACCTCTACCGTAAATACACTTCTGCTTAAAAACACTCCCCTCAGCTACCCAGTAAACGAGCTAAAGCTATGAAGAGGAGACTTGTGTTAATAGTCTGAATAAAATGCCAACAGTGAGATGACAATAATGATGGCGATAAATGTTATTTTACTTATTTGGACTCCATTAGAGTCCAAAAAGTCAAAGAGCTTTATAGAAATGTTTACGGAAAAACAGAAAAAGATACAGACCAGCTGTTGCAGTGCAGATCAGAGTTGGCGAAGCAGAGAGGAGGGTCCTGTTCATTTAAGTCACTGGGGGGAAGAAACAAAGAGAAAAGAAGAGAAATAGAGCACAGCAAAATGGCAAGAGAGTCAAAGAGACAGATGGGAAGGAGTGTTCTTTGGTACACAGTTGGAACAAAAGTTAAGATATGAAGCATGAGTCAAAATAGTGCCTGAGGGGGAAAGTGAGAACAGCGAAAAGAGATTGTCTCAATGCTATTTCTGCTCAGGCGAGGTCCGTGGGAGCCCCAAGGTCCTACAGAGGACAGCGGCAGCTTTTCCTCTGGGGGAAAAGACCATGATGGTCACCCAAAGTGACTCTGTGACCCAGAAATTTAACCTTTCGATACCTATACGAACAACAGACCAACACTGCAAACCATCAATATCTAGTTAGGAGCAGGGACGCAATCGTACTCAGGCGTGATATATACTGAAGTGCTGTTCAAATAGAGTTTTTAATTAAGGCTTGGAGTTGGTGACTGACCTCCTTTTATCCCAGTGAGGGTGTTGAAAAGTCAAAACAGTCTACAGGACAAGACAGCCTAAACCTCACGTCAGGGCAAATGGCAGGTAGGGAGTATGAGGAGGAGGGCAGGACTGAGGAGGAGGGGGGAGGTTGGTGTTTGATAGACAAAAACAGGAGATGGGCATGCTCACACTGGTGCTCGTTGATTTGTGAGAGACCCTTTCACTGCCGGGGAGGCTGTATAATCTCATCTCCACTGGCAGTGAAAGGGTGTTCATTGAAGATGGAAGACGTATAACTCAACATAATAAACCAGCAACACTAGACGTCCTTTTTTTTGTCACTGAGTTAACAAAAAAAATGTTTTTTTGGGTAACTCAGTGACACTATGTTCATGCACTTTTTTTAACCTAAGGATAAAAACACACACAAACACCACACACACAAAAAAACACTCCCTTTACTCACGTAGGCAAACTGTGATCCTGATTGTTGCTATTTGGAGGAAATGGCGATATACAGGATTAAACTGGGCAGTTTTCTACATGTTATACTGAGGGAACTGGCTGACAGATCCTTGCTTTTAATATAAAAATGAGCTCTTTACATGGATACTTACAGCATTGCTGTCCTTCTTGCCTTTGTGTGAGGAGGCCACAACAGCCAGATACTGGATGACCTTCTTGGTGTTCTCTGTCTTGCCAGCACCAGACTCCCCGCTAGAGACAGCAAAAAAGGAGAAAAGCAAAGGATTAAAAGATGCAGTAGAGAGAGTGAAAGAGGACAAGAAGATAAACACCACTGGCAGGTAGTCCGTTCACACTTTAGTAATCCAGTTTAAATCATGTGCAACAACTACAACTGATAATCGCTGGATACAAAGAGTAATGTTTGTGTTCAGTCTGTCTACTACACAGATCCCTGTATGCACAGATTTTTTTTACAATTAAAACTACCAATTTTGATTTCACTTTCATATTCATATTCTATACCCAATTATGGATAATTACTTCATATTAAAAGATAAGGCTAGCAATATTGTCCTCAGAGTAGTCCAAAACCTAAACGGTCTACTGTATTTCTAACAAAAGCAAGATCAGGTTATTTTTCTTCCAGAAAATGTGGCCCCTGGTTTTTGATACTTAGAAAGACAAAGTTGAACGATCCCAGAGCCAGCAGCGAGCAAACCCAGCTCACAGACACATCCAGGCATGGGTCCATAAAAGGTATGGGATGCTCTCTGTGTTACGGTTTGGCAGCTCTGACAGGAATCTTTGCTTAATTACTTTGTCCCATTCAGGGCTGGTAAGACATCCAGCCTCCTACTGCAGGCAGAACAGATTCTTAAGGGAGTTTTTCCTCCAGATGGTCTCTCAAACTGTCTCTTCCTGCACATCCTGCTTATCATCAGCACAGGTTTCAGAAACAATCAGTAGAAAATAGGAAAATTATAGCTTGAAGATTATCATGTTGTGTTATTATTTTGTGAAATATTGAATATATTAGGAAAATCATTCTTCTCTAAAAGGTCGGTATAGCTGCAAACGAGGAAGCTAATTTAAGGGGATTCCTCCTTTGATACTTTTGATTTGAGCCGTCAGCAATGTCAGAAAGGGCTTTAAATCTGGACTCTTCAGCAACATCCTGCAACTTAACAACCACTAACTTCATTCCATCAGTCCAGTCTTTCACACATGCAGTGAATATCAGACAAAGGAAACTGGTGACCCTATGATGTAAAATGTCAGCATCTCCAGAGTGAATTTAGTCGGCTCCCAGTTATTTCCCATGGCAAATTCCTGCTACTGTTTGGAGGAATCTGAGGAATATTATCATTGTTATAATCCCAGGATTCCAGTATCATAACTCTGTGATTACAAAAAAAGCTACATGTCTGCATGTTTATTGACATTATATTAGAGAGCTATCAGTTCAACTCAATAAATACTTCTACTAAACATCATTCTACAAAGATGTAAGGCCTGTGTGATAGATTGCTGTAAAAACAATACTGGCAAAGAACATAAAGTACAATTAAACACGTGTGTATACGCATACACACACACACACGGAAAGAAAAGGTCATACATGACATTCCATGTACTGCACCAGAAACATTTCTCCCATATATGGCTCCAGTAGCCTGTTGAGGTTGAGACCAAGTGTAGTTCAAACTGACTGCTTGGACATGACTAATACTCCACAGAGACAGAGTTTATATTTTAGCTCTACTGTGTCATATCACATCCAGTTTATAATGAGATATATATATATATATATATACATATATATATATATATATATATATATATACATATATATATATATATATATATATATATATATATATATATATATATATATATATATACACACACGTTTTAAACAGCTTGTACACCAGACTGTGAGCCACTAACCTCCCCACAAACAGCCAATACATTTTCAAAGAACACTGATAAAGAAAACATCATAGTTGAGGAAATGGTCTGATGTGATCAAAGAATTTGCTAGATCCTGGCATCAGTATATTTGGAGTAGAAAGAGCCTTGAGTGCATTCCTTTACTGGAATTAGTGGATGCTTAAAAAGGTGATGCTGTTAAGTCAAAGATAATAAAGCAAAGATTGTAAACTGCATATTAACTAGTACCAGCTGGATGAAGCGTATCCATCTAAAATGACTACAGATGACCCAGTATAGAGGTATTACTCAGGTTTTTATAGTTTTAAATACACCATATTTAAACTAAATCATGACCTGGGCATACATTCAACATTTCTACAAAATGCAATACCATTAAGCCACCTAAACACACAAAGGAAATGTAATTAACTGATCAATTAGCTTTGTTTTCTATCAATTAAAAGTCAAGTTCAGTATAAAGATCAGGCTATTACTGCCAGACAAAAGGTAGTTTGTCTGTGGATGCCTCATCCACCAGTCAAAGTTCTCAATAATTACTGTACTTACAAATAAACAAACAACATGGAGCCCAAACATTTGGAAAGCTAATCTGATTCTCACATCAGGATGCAGGCCACACTTCCTGACCAAAGTTTCCGAGGCCACAGCCCTCTGGGAGCGCTGCGGATGCATTAAAGCACATCCAGTTTGCCTCTATTTGAATACAACACAACTCCACAGCAACACTAAACACTAAAGGATCCATCCAGCAACATCCTCAAAAACATATCGCTGTTATATTATGAATGATTTGTTGCTGTCATATCTAGTGGAGGCTGGTTACTGAGAGAGCAGAGAGGTATCTCATTTGTTTAACTCTCTGTGTCTGCAAGCATTATGTAACTGTTCTACACACACACACACACACACAGACACAGACACAGACACAGAGACACACACAATACAGCCCTCCTTCTAGCATTTATGTGACGACTAGGAAAAGGAAAGTCAAGAGAGGTGACTTTAGAAGTGACAGATTTTCACTTACGTGCAGAGAATAGACTGGTCCTCACGATCTGTCGAGACAAAGAAAGTTTAGCGTTAGATGACTTTAACATTTTTTTAAAATCAGTACGCTAGTGTCAAAAAATTAGGTGGTGAAATTCAACTCTGAATGTACTGAACATAGAGCCATTATACTGTCTCCAAAAATACTTATGGGAGAATACACTCCAGTCCATGTAAGGCTATTTTGTAATTCTTTCCTTCAATACAAATCACTACTGTGGGAGTACGGGGCACCCTGCTAAAGGAGAAATGACCTTTATCAGTTTTTGAGTGTAAATAGATCAATTATCATGTAACGTAATCTCTTAAAGTGAATGACCCAATGTAGGGAAAAAGACCTAAAACAAGGCATTCACGCACAATTATTGTACATATAGTACATGTATCATATTGTGATTTATTATCTAGTTGTGCAGGACACACACACACACACACACACACGCACACACACACTAACACACATGCAGTTACAGTACACAGCCTGCCTTGATCTGTAAACTAGCACAGATGTTGTTTCTCCATTTAGGTTTGAATTTGGCTGCTGTTGCACTGGTCCCATTCCTTACATACACACACAAAATGCAGGTCTTCTCTGCACTTCCTAATTAAGTCAGATGTAGAGAGAGAGGGAGAGAGGGGGAGAGAGATGTAGAGAGAGGGAGAGAGAGGGAGAGCTGTGGGCTTTTGTAAAGCATCCAAAAACAACACTCCCTCTGGCGCCATTTTAGTCATTGCAAAAATGTTTGGAATATTTTTGTGAGACCGATTCAGTCATACAAAATAAAACCTAACATGTGATTGCCGGGTTTGTCATGATCTCTGCACCTGTCCATTGTGCACTATAAATACAACACATTAATCATAAACTGCAGGTAAACATTTCACGGGAAAAGCAAACTCCCTGTGGGAATTTCACATTTTTATCTCCTGGATATCAAAGACGGGGATAGAATTTACGAGAATTTGTATCTCAGCCAAGATTGCAGGAAGCATGTTTCAAAGCTTAGGACATTTAGCTGGATTTGCACCACTTCCACTCGTGTGAAGTGTTCTTACTATAGCTCTCAGTGTACAACGTTCTGCATCATTAGTCACTACACCATGGGAAATCCTGCTGATGCATCAACAATAATAACTCTCTGCCAGTTACTGTGTTTTTAAATAAAAAGGGCCTTACAGCCTTGAAGACTTTTTTTTTTTTAAATAAGCACTGCAAATTGCAAATTTGTTTTCTTGTGCACATAGTGTGCTGGGTGTTATTCACCCATCAACTTAAAAAGGTCCGAGAGTTGCAACTGACTTCTTCTGCAGAGATCAGCTGGAGAAGAAGATGCCTCCTGTGCAGAGTGTTATTCAAACAGCCACACAAACACCAATCAATCCTCCCGCTTCTTGTTTACTCATGACGCTGTATTTATACATCATAGCTGTGGTGGTAAATACAATGATTTCCTGTGTACAAACCCGGTGAAACTTAACATCTTCCACTGTACACATACCAGTGACAGACAGTTAATTCTTAGAGTAAGAGAAAGCATTGAGATACATTATCAGAGACCAAAACAGATTTAGGATATTTACAAAGAGAATGACACACAGTTACACTACAGATGTTAGCTCTCTGCACACACATGAGAATACAAATGACAAATGAGGTGGCAAGAAACAGGTGGCAGCAATGTATCAGCAAAGGCAGTGAAGAAGAAGACTGTTAGTGAGTAAACATAGATGTGCACAGTTCAAGTTTCAAACTTTTGAGAAAAGTTGGCTTTGCAAATGTTTTGTCATGCTTTCAACATGTTCACAACAGGCCTCGCTGACACACACACGATACGTATTAGTGAGTAATGGTTAATGTAAACATAACCTTTAAAAACACAAGGAAAATTAGTTTAAACATACCACCATATAAATGGAGTTTGAAGCTCAAAAGTTAGTCATAGCTGTTGTGTATAGCTTGTTGTGTGTGTGGTAGTTATACTGTGTAGGTTGAAGATGACCAGGAAGTGAAACCAGCAGAGTCGAAAGAGACCAGTGTAGAGTAAATAATATGTTTTCTTTAACCGGTATTCAAATGACTGTAAAGTGCTAGTCGGCATTGAGCTGACTATGTACAACATGTTTATGTTTTTCTTGGTCAAATAATGCAAATCATTCTGATTGAGTAACTTAAGTGAGTGAGCAGTTTTATCAACTTCAGTGGTGCACAGTTATCATTGATGGACTGATGATTAAGGTCGGAAAATTAACAAACAGGAAACTGACAGCAACTTGTGTGAGCTTGTTTGCTCAGAGGCGTTTTATCTGCTAACAGACTGAGAGCTAAGTAACATTTGTTTGTTATAACTCTGCTGCCTCAAACTGATGAGACACTAGATTTCTATGCTATCTGCACATTCTCCAAAATAAAAAAAAAGTCCAGTCCCGGTCTAAAAATGTAATTTTCCCACCTACTGTTAAGATCTTTAAACAGTTCCTTACTAACATTACTGTAAGTCCTGTCCAAACTATCTATTTTACTTGGAAACCCATTAAACCACAGGAGAAAAGTGTAATCTCAAACCTATTCAAAAGGATCTTTAAACACTACTTTTAGCTCCTAAGAGAAAAAAAACCCTTTTGTATTTACACTGACCAAAACAGAGAAAAATACATTTTGGAGGTTTGAATGAGAAAGGAGAGACAGGAAATGTTTTACTGCCCTCCACCCATCCCTCAATCCAGATGTCAACTCCTCAGAGAGAACATCCTCACGTCAACATTAAATCCAGTGGGCACGACCCCCTGGAAGCACAAGAAACTATGGGAAACCAGCCGCTGTGAAGTCGTACCACAGCAGGGTTTGCTAAGAGCCTTTTACTGAGCATGATTTTGCCAACGCCATTATCGTCATCGCCACGAGACACTGACTCTCAAATAGGCCATCAAATTCTATTGGCGACTTAGAGATTTTATTAGATGCCTTTTTTTCATTGTGCAACGTACCTTGTAATGAGCTTGCAGCAGACAGACGGAGCTCTGAGGTTGCTTTTGGACTGAACATAATAATAAACAGTTCTGCATTTGAAACTATCACCCTGACCACCAGTTTGTGGTTTTTATCAACTACTTTGTCAACATGATGGATCTGAAAGCCTGCCGTCTGTCATTAGCCAGACAAAAGCCATAGCTCACACTGATTAAGCTCTTAAAGCGACCAGCGGACACTTCAGTTTGACACAAATCAACTGCATACGCTATCAGTTTACTTTGTTATTTGTGAGAGCTTTCAATAAGTTATACCAGCTGTTGTCTTGCATTGTTTTACTTCAGTTCGATATCATTCATTTCATTTAATTGAATCATTTTCAACCTACACCAGCATGTACCAGCCAGGTCGTACCTTGCATCATGTTTCTGTAGGCGTTGTCAGTGATGGAATAGATATGAGGAGGCACTTCATGTCGTTTCTTCCCTTTGTACATGTCAATGATCTTCTCTGAGTAGATGGGCAGCATTTTATAGGGGTTCACCACCACGCAGAACAAGCCGGAGTACGTCTGGGAGCAGAGACCACGAGGAAGAGGAGAATATGTTAGGACTATTTGTACATCTTGTGTTCTTGCATTAAAGATACACAGTAAGGATGGTCAAAAGAAAAAAGACTGAAACAGTCCTTTAATCAGCTAATCTAGAGTCAGGCCTTGTGTGCACTCATGCATGTGTTTTGGTGTGAGGGAATCATCAAGTTTCTGCTGCATACTTACATAAATGAGCCCAGAGAAGTACCTCTCACGGATATTGTGCAGCACAGAGGCCTCGTTCAGACAGGTGAGCTCAGCCATGTCCTCCACCTTGCTGAATTTGGGCGGGTTCATCTTCTGGATGTCATCCTTGTTGACTGTCACCTTCTTGGCGTTGTCAGCCAGCTCCACCAGCACCTCGTCGCCGCGCTCCTCCTTGACGCTAGCCGCCTCGAAGCCATGCTTCTCCGATGGGATCCACACAAGCTTCTTGGCTGACCAGTCGGCCTGAGCCATAGGGCTGTTCAGGAGGTCTTTGTCAACAAAGAGGAACTTCTCGTCATCGCTTGGGGCCTTCTTGGACATCTTGGGTTAAGGTGGAGGGCCAACTGTTGGAGGGAACAAATGAATGGGACATCAGGGAAGGAAGAACAATTAAAAGAAGAAGAGACAGAACTAATGAAGGAAAGAACAGAGGAAAGAGTTAACAAAGCAAAACAGGAAGGCAGGAAGTAAATAAAGATGAGAGGGCAAGAAAAGAGGTTTCAACAGAACAGTAGGATCTTACAGAACATGAACTGCAGGAACAAAGATCAGCAATCACTGAAGTGTTTCTTTACAACTCAAGGTTTAAAATACACACATATCAAACAAATATAACCCCTGCTGCTACAATCGTCTTTTCTTTTTAAGGTATAAACATGACTGCGGTAAGTGATGAGCCTCTCAGGACAGCAGACATACTACTGAAGTTGTCTCCTGCTTGTGGTCGTAACTCAAAGAGTTAACGTGCTTCATCAATCGGGGAGTTCCACAGCGCAGTCATTCTCACAGACCTCCACCCCCTGTTCGTGTGTCTCCCACGAGGGAGACGCACAAACAATTCTCCTCCCTAATTTAGACAGAAAGGTTGAGGCTGGGAAAAATCGATTTAAAGACAAGTCCATTTTGTCAAAAGCTTTATCTGAAAAAAACTCCAAAACCATTAATGATATCTGGCTTTTAGTCATACTCATATCGTTAAGGAATTGCTTAATTGACAACATCCACTTTTTCCATGTCTATCCCCCATCCATCTCTCTCTTTCTCTGTGTCTGTCTGTTAGGAGGCTTCAGTCTCGTGCTGTGATGACCATATATGGGCCCCTTCTCTGAAGCAGGACTCTTTTCTGCGGACCTAAACAGCAAGGCAAGTGAACTCCCAAACAAAGCCCATATAGGGAATAGTATGTCTCTTGCCGGCCTCGTCGTTTACTTCAAAATGATAACAGTGAGGCAGAGAGCCTGTGGGGGTGAGGGTGGGGGGGAACCGGGGTTTTAACAGTCATGCTTCGTATGGGCCCCTAGTGGCATTCATTTTTAAATGTAACAGTCAGTGGCTAAATTATGAGCAAGTACCTGGGACGTTTATGGAGCCTCCTGTTAAATGCAAACACTAACAGTTGCACCTGCACTTCACTCTACCGAAGTGTAAGAAATACAGCTTGATAACAAATATTTCAAACGCATCGCCATGTTCTGCAACATCTGTCTGAAGCAGTTTGGTCCAGTGAGTTTAATACTATACTTAACTTTGTGTCAAATAGGGATTGGCCACTTAACTCTATCTGTCAGTACTCTAAGACTGGCACATACAATTGAATGGGAACTATGTAAAAAAAAAACATAGAGCCTCCTGAGAAAGTGCATAATTGTTCCCCAGTAACCAAAGCAAATCCAAACCACCGAAAAACAACTGAAAGATATTGAACAAGTATTAACTTGAGACAGCGGCAGACACTTTCTATTTGTCAAAAACTGCAGAGACAGTGAGCGGAACATAATTCAGAGGAAACAAATGAAGGGACCAGCTGATACTTCGATGATCAGCTATTTTCCTGGATGAAAGTAAACAGACTTTTCCTGATGCCTCCCCACTAAAGTATGTGCAGCCAATCTCCTCCTGTTAACTTTCCTCACCACTGAGGCTTAATACCTTTGTAAAGCCTCCTCTCTCTCTCTATCTCTGTTGTCAACACAGCTTTGTATTCAGCTAGTGAGCGGCCAGGTCAGCTGTCTGAAGTGGAGTTGACAGGATAATAATTTGATATAGACTGACTGTACAGACAGACTAAAACCTTAAAGGATGACATAGAGCAGAAAGGGTTCACTGCCATTTGAATGCTCTGTTTGTCAAAAAGAAAACATGCGTTTATATTTGCCATTAGACTTAACAACCCTTATTTAATCATTAACAATCTGTGTTTTAATTTGAACTCATAATAACACAGGAACATCCCATGGGTCACTGTTAAAAGGATCCAATCTATCACTATTATTAGATCTCGGCCATAGTCCCTAAAACACACTACACCAAGGCTAAGAAGACAAATAAATAAATACAAATCTATGGTGTATCCAGTGAATGGGATAATAAGATGTATTTCATAATCTCTATCAAAAATAATATACAAGTGGAAACATCACCCAGGAGACTAAGTGACCTTTCTATTTGTGTGTGAAAGAGGTTGACCTGTAGGGCCTGTGAATGATTTGAGTCATTTCCTCTTTTGACTGTTTCACAAACATTCTTCCTGTTACCATCTTCTTAATAAACCCTGACACATTAGGATGTCCTTTGTGTACATGGTTAGAATGAAAATAATTAAATTGGGAAGACTGAAATAGACTAATGACAACACTCGATTGCATTAGAGAAATGATCTTGTTTGGGATGCAACTGCAGGGTTTGTCTGTTAAACTCTCTGAGGAAAGTTGGGAAAATGCAAATCCTGAGAAATGATAAGTAATGAGCACCTTCATCTTAGTTACAGCACTAACTAGTTTTGCCTTGGCATTTTAGATCAGTGTCTGAACCAGTTTATCATGTTCTAGTGAGTGTGCTTTCTGGGTAATGAGAGTGCTTGTCAGTGAGTTGAAGTTAAATGAGAGGAATGTTACTTTAGATTTATGAAGATTTACTCACAAAGGTCACAAAAGAAATGTATAAACTATTACAGAAAAGTTATATATAGTTTATTTATGGACCATCAGCTACAACCTTTACCAGTTTGACAAAGAGGTAGCTTTATACAACCATATATGGAAACAGGAAACTTCATAGTCATGACTTTACTTCCACTTATTTCCTATAGTGCGCTGTAGTGCAGTGCATGTAGCATAAACATTTTTTTTACAGACTTTCACAAACTGTACCAGTTTACTCTATAGTATTTATACACTCGTTACATAATATAAACATAAGCACATGTCTGTCTGTGACCCAAACAGCGTCATTTTTCTTAAATAGTGAAACATAATAAAAAGAAACAATGCAAACAGCATGTGAATAAAATAATGCAACCAGGTAAGCTAGTTTTATACCAGAAAATACACCAGTTTGGTAGCACCAAGTTAACTAAATTTAAAAAAATGAAATAATAAAAATATTAATTTTCTCAAAGCTGATGATTTGACAAGTGCAACAACTATAGCATCACCACAAAAAAAGAAAGAAAGAAAAGAAAAGAAAGAAAAAAGACACTCTCCGGTAAACGACATACTTACATAATATGAAGAAATGTCTGTTCAGGGCAGCTTTGGATTTGATTTGGAAAGTTTTAGGATTTGGAGGGTCCGGCGCTGACGAGGTACTCCACAAACAAACAGTCCAAATGACCCCCGTCAAATTCAGAGGCTTACCATTTAAACTGCGCACTGTCGCGCGAGGGTGGAGCTGCACGAGCTCCTCCTGCAGCATCGTTCACCGGCAGCATCAACTCGCCGGGCAGGATGCTGAGGACATGCGCACTGCGGATACCGGCAGGTTGAGGAGTCCTCTGGTCAATAAGGATGTCAAAGAACAGTCGCTGAGAGTCCTGAGTGACTTCAGTGATTAATCAGTTATAAGAGACATAAAAATAAGACGATAAAATAAACATTAAAAATAAGACGATAAAAATAGAAAATGATTTACCTTTTTTATCTTTGTGCACACTGTGTGTGTAATAAAATAATTAATTAAAATAACATCTGTCTCTGTGTATGACAGTGGTTGAGTGTAACTATATATTAAATATATTCAACTACTGTACAGAAGTAAGACGTTTTAGGTGTTTTGTGCTACTTACATTAGTAGTGGTTACTTTACAGTATAGGATGTATGTATGTATGTATGTATGAGACTGAGTTAAAAGTTTTGTGGCGCTCCTCAGCATGATGGGCATTATGGTGCTTACTGTAGGTTCAGTTTTAGCATCTACAGTCATTTTCGTGGTGTGCTCAGACTCATACAGTACACAATATATCAGATAAAATGTTGGATAAAAAATTGGAATTTGGCACCACAGTTATATGTTGGCATCCACAACCAGGAAGACCCAGTGGTTAAATGCTCTAATCCCGCTCCCTGTAGGGTTTATAGATTATGCAATTAGGTCCCACTCCTCATAAGGCAAACCAGCTGTCCTCAGCACAGGAATCCCCTTTACTGTAACCGCTACAGAGAGATTCCCTCGCAATACAAATAACTCATGATTCACATAATGAGCCTTTGTGAGTGTGTGTGTGTGTGTGTGTGTCCATCCCACAAATGTGCCTTGTATCGTTACGTACATCACATTCCACTACCACAAACAACCCTGCCCCCTCCTCTGTCTCTTTCCTTCTGCTGCATCCCTCCTGTTTCCAGCTTCTTCCAAATGAAACTTCCTATATAAGGACACTGTTCTATTGGCTCCAATAAATCAAGCTGCTGGTTGATAGCAGGGGCCTGATCTGTTCCAGAGAGGCGAAGCACTGTGCCTGTGTGTGTGTGTGTGTGTGTGTGTTTGCGTCTGCGTGAAACCTGATGACAGACCAAAGGCCAACACGAGGACCTCCGGGCTCCCTCTGGCCAACATCAAGGAGGCGGAGTAGCGTCTGTGAAGGAGGAAGGAGGGTTGAAAAACTCAGGAGAGACAGGGTGAGAGACGAGGGAGAGAGAGAGGGATGAAGAATGAGATGAGGAAGACGAGAAGGAGGAGTGGATGGAAGGAAGCAGAAGAGGAGGGAAAGAAAGCAGGAGATACACTGAACAGAGAGGTTGCAGCGTGTGCCATATAAGGACTGTGGGGTCTGTATGGAATCTCAGCTGCTTTCTGTGTTACTTTCGAAGTGTAGCGCAGACAAGCACCCTGAGCCCCAGTGACTAAATATGGTCCAGCAGCAATAGCATTGTTCAAACAAACAAAGTTGCCTCTATGGGGATAACTCTTATTATTTACCTGTAGCTGTGAGAGACAAATAGTTTATATCTTATCAATCACCAAGGCAACACGGAAATATTTTCTGTCCTTGATAAAGGACTGTATTACCGTGTATATTTCTCTTGTAATAGATGAAGAGTGAAATGTGAAAGATGCAACGTTGAGTTTGAGTTTCATGCTCTCGATTTAATTAAACACAGACAGACTGATGATTGCATTACAGTAAACTCCACGCTTCTTTTTAATGTGATGTATGGTGATTTGTGCAAGCAGAAGGGAGGACACCTAAAAATGTGTATGGTTCAAGTGGAAGTGTGTAGGGCATGTTATGCTGACAAAAATTAGGCCCAAACTTTGGTCAAAGCGTTCTCCCTCCCCTGGTTTTTTTGACATGGAGAATAACATTAATAACATTTCACCAATTCCCCCTGAGCAATTAATGAACCTATGAAAAGTACACAGTGACCAAGAGAAGAGGAGGCTGTGGAAGTGAGCATGGATTAAAAGTCTGAGCGGAGGATGATCAAATCAACAGTAGTCAGAGAATCTTTTTTTTTTGTTTTTTAATTGTGTATTTGTTCTCACTGAAAAAATTCAGTGTGTTTGGTAAAATAATGACTTACGTGAGGTATGTTTAATGTTTTCCTCTCCGCCCTCATGTCCGTAGATGGCCATCTATTAGAAAGAAAATATGTTTATGGATATCTTTGACCCCGGTGGAATGCAATTGCATTCTAATTTGAGCCCAGGGGCAAACATCAGTTTGCTCTGCTGCAGTCAAAAGACCACTGCATTTGCTACTATTTATACAGCTGTCTCTTTTACACACAGCTAATTTATACAGTGGAGGGCCAATGCTACCTAATACAGGGCAAACTGCCAACTGAACAATCATGTGCCATTGTTCAACTTCCTCCGCTTATATAGCCATTTTCAAGAGAACACTCATATCTGGTGCCACTAAACTAGGCACCACAGGGCTACAGCCGTTAAGGGCAAAATCAGGTTTGGTCCAAAGAAATAATGTAAATGTCTTCTTCTGTTTTCTGGCACGCATATACACTAACAACACATTGTTGTTTCTAATGGGACTGAGAAGCAATGGTTACATTTCATCTTTACAGCTACTTCCTCCATCAGAGGCACAGCTAAATTCTGCCTGTACTCATTCTTTCAGTGAACTAATTTGAGCACGGTGACCGCATCTATCAAAGCCTCAAAGAATCTCAGATGTAGATACGATAGAGGAAGAATGGATAAATACATTTCAAAACGGATTATGTTACAGAGGCTAGAACCGGTGCAACTCTAAGAGTTCAGCATCAGTAATCAGATACAAACTAAATTGCTGGGTCCATAGATAATCAGTTCCAGAAACTTGAGGCTATTAAGTCATGTGAGATAAGAATTTAAGTTCCCTTAAATGGTGAGAGAGGATGTAAAACAAACAGGCTTGTTGTAGTAGATGTTTGCGTGTCCAGCATGTGGTCTGGGCTACATGTGGCTTTGTTTTTTTGTTTTGTTATCGTATGCATATATTTCTTTTTTATTATTGATTGAAGGTAATAACTCAATTAATACACTTTTACAGTTGCATTACAAAATTATATGTGTTAGTGATTACATAACTACTGTACAAATAACTCAAATTAAGGAGATAAAAAAAGACTTTGCAGCCTTTGTTACTAAGCTGCGGAGAACATAAGAGGGAACAAAAAGTGAACAAGCACGAGAGGTTAGGTACAGAGAAAAGTCTGGAGGATGTCCTGCTCAAGTCAGTATAAACATGTGGAATATGAGATAAAACATCTGAGTTTTTATGGATTTAACCTCTTATTTAAACAGGTAGATCTATTTAAAGTGAAGATTATCTTTTTCAAGAGAGACCTTTGTACAAGAATAAACATGAACGGACACAGTCAGCCATTAGATATCAAATTTAGAAGAGCAATGACAAGTGGAGCTGCAGGTACTTGAGTGAACTCCTTCAAAAATGTCAAGATGAGAGAGAGAGTTTAATTTATATGCAGCTCCTTCTGTCTGTAGAAAGCATGGCGTTTAATAATGTAATGATCACGAGGTGTCAACTATTACATAGAGACATGGGTGAAGTAGTGGTGGTGAATGCATTGTGACTAACTCAGAGGTTAAGGGCATGGGTGGGTTTAGCTACGCAGGCCGACACAATGAGTGCCAAAATGTTAAGACAATCACAGGAAAATAACTGAATGTAGATTTAGACAATGTTAGGTACATATTATTCAACACTATGCCCACTGATGAAAAGTGCAATGCTCAAAATTATAATCTCGCAAAAACTACTAACTAACATGTTCATGTTGCTGAACTGTGGAAAAGGGCAGAATGTGGTAAGATAATTTTAGACGCATTAAAAGCATGCAGCTGAATTTGAGTGCACCTGTTGTGTCTCTGTGGTATTTGCAGCTTTTTTTTGTTAGCTTTTAATATCACAGTCTCCACAATCATATCATTTTGCATTAGTCTCTGCGGGTAGATTTTCCTTTGTATCTTAAGTAAAAGTTGTACCAATACAGCAATGTAAATATAATCCATTGCGGGTAAAGCCCAGCATGAAAAAAAAAAGCATACTTAAGTAAAAGAACATAAGTATTAGCAGCAAAATGTAGTTAAAGTATTGCAGTAATAGTAGTGTTTTGGTCCCTCTGACTGATATATTATTATATATATATGACATCATTAGATTATTAATACTGAAGCATCAGTGTTAGAGCAGCATGTTTCTGTTGTAGCTGCTGCAGGTGGAGCTAGTTTCAACTACTTTATATACAGTTAGCTAGTTTAGTCCAGTGGTTCCCAACATAGGGGTCGGACCCCTTCAAAGTTTCACCAGATAAAATCTGAGCGGCCATGAGATGATTGATGAGAGAGAAAAGAAGAAAAAACTATGTTTCAATAGACAAATCTGTTTTCAGTTTTTGGATTTTTTTTATTTTTATTGATTTTTTGTGATATATTAGATAATTTTAACATTCACTGAAATTAAACTATATGAGGCATTTAGAGGGAAAAATCACTATTTTGTGGAGCTGATAACAAATCATAGACATCTGAAATGTGACCCTGACTACTCACTGCTTTTTGTAAGTTGTCAGCTATCGCGTTGTATTTTAAAAGTGTTTTATATTATCCATTGTGACAAATCTTCACCTGAAAAGTACCTAAAGCTGTCTTGTCAGAGGGAAGTACAATAGTACAACAGTTTCCTCTGACATGTAGTGGAGTGGAAATATAAAGTAGCATCAAATGGAAATACACAAGTACCTCAAAATTGTATTTAAATACAGTAAATGTACTTACATTCCACCAGTGACAAAAGCACAAAATCAGGTTTTATGTAGTAATGACCTTGACATTACACTGTTTCTCTGCACAATGTCACATGATGAACATAGTGGTTATCAGGCCGCAACAGGTTACACGTGTCACCAGTAAATCTTTTGGCAGGCTCGTCTCCATCCTTCTCTGTGGTGAGGCTGCCACCATGTGGTATCCAATGAAGCAGCACTTCAACACATAACTCTTAGTGCAACCTGCTTGGCTTTTGTTATCGCTGCTTGCAGCTTTTCTCGAGAACCACTCATACAAATAACTAAACACTTTAAATTGTGCTTTTTTGGGGGGTCGTGAGCAATGCAGCTGCCATAACATAGTTGCTTTCCCTAAGCAATGCTAGAGTATATGCATCATTTGGGTGCAAAAGCTGAGATATTATTTCATTTTATGAAAGTGTGAAGTCGATCAGATGAACTGTTGTTGAGAAAATTGGAGGACATATATACATATACATACATGCTGACAAGAGACTGCTTCCATTTTAGTAAGATAAATATAAAACTTTTATTTTCAATATCTAAATGACAGAATAAAGCATCATACATTAAATAAAATAGAATAGATATCAAAGAATGTAAACCAAACAGTTATTGTAGAGAGTGCAAGAAATGCGTCAGTCAGGACAGGATTAATACAAGAAGTACAACTCCGACTGATTTTAAACCTACTTTTAAAAGACGGATATTAAAACTCAAATGTAAAATGGCAACCTGGGATCATTTGGCAATGTACAGGAACAATACAAAGGCTTTTTAAAACAGCTCAGTACAAATGTTAGGGTGAGCCCCAGCTTATTTCAAACGAATGCAGAAAGATGTATGTCATGTAATCCAATAGAGTGTCAAAGCGTTTTTTTTTGTTTAACAATGTGTATCCAGTGCAGCATCATCATCTTTTAGTTGTCAGGTCCAGGTTCTGTGTTGCTGGCAGTGGGACCAGCTGGCAGAGAGGCCCCTCGCAGAAACACCTTTGCTCCATTATCACTGCTGTTCATGAAGTGGGACACCAAGCCATACAGAAGAGGTCTGGAAAGTAAAATGTAAAAAAAATAAAAAAATGAACTGAATAAATATTTTTATTTTTCCAAAAAAGACTGGGAGAAAAATAAATAGGTTGACAACATGCTCTATCCAAATGACTCACCAGTAATTAGCTTATTTTAATTTTGTGTTTTTCTGTTCCCTGATGGTATACAAAGATAACCGATTGGAAAAAAAAACACCCATTAGGACCATGCAGGGAAATGTAGGCTTATAGAAGATCTCTAGATATTTCATGATGAAACTATAACGGTGATTCATAGCGATTTTGAAATTACTTACCCCTGAATTATTACACCTCCAGAGACTTAAGACACAGTCTGTACTGCTGTTTCTCAAATCCTGGCTTACACACTTACTTACACAGACTTGGAGCTTGTATCCTCTGTGACTCTGAGCTCATTTGCCAGAAACTGCCTGTCCAAGGGAACTTCTGGTTGGCCTGACTCTATGAAAACAAATAGTAATGAGTTTAGAAGTAGTGCACTTTGCTCTATAATAGAGATTGCTTAAAAAACAGTTTGAAAAACAGCAGCTGGAAACAGAAATGAAAACAAATCTTTATTAAGATTAATGTCACCGCTTTCAAACACAATATGATACGACTTTATTGTCAATTTGTGCTGAAATTCATTCTGCGTACTTATGCAGTTCCATTTTACACACAGATTAAATATGCGATTACACATGACACCTATCAAAAATATTATTTTCTGTCTTGTTATGCAGAGGAAATGCTCTGTTTTAGAGCATTTTTGTACACTAATCAGTGTTGATGTTGGTTAATTGAATAGTGTGGTAATATGGTGGGGGAAATGCTTGCTTTTACTTATTGGGCATAAAATGATCAACCCAATAAATTTAATAATCTCAAAATCAGGCACAGATTAGTACATGAGGTGCATAAAGACACTTTTATCCTTTCACCCACCTGCTGTCAGTACTGACGCTGTGTATCTGTACTTGTTGAACTCCAGGTACTCCCGGATGAGCTCGTTGATGAGCAGGTTTTCGTGGGACAGCGGTGGCCGAGGCTCACGCTGGTCATCCAGGGCGCTGAACACCTCTGCCCGGATACGAGCCTTCAGCTGGCCCAGCACACCGCGGGACTCCAGCGTCTCCCTCACGGCTAAAATAAGGTAATATTTTAAATGGATTCAAAAGTCCATAAAACAATTAATGGTTTTCATTCAGGTATTAAGGTATAATGTATTTGTTTTTAGGCTATTATATTATACTTTTTTTCTTACAATCTTTGGCCAAAAGTAACCTGACGCCAGCTAACTAAACTCGGCTAACGTTACAAACGTAGTTAAATTAGCTAGCTAACGTTACCGTGGTAACGGTGTGAAGTAACACATAAAAACCTATAATTATGTGGGTCGTGGGTCATATTTATACATGCCGAATTGAAATGTAGATTTTAACAAAAGAGGAAAGCTTTAGTTACTTTAAGACTCAAACCTTCTGACAACTAGAGCCACTTAGTTTGCTTACTCGTCAGATTTTTGAATGGAGGTTTGTACCGACGAGAGTATCGCGTGATTGACGTTAAGCGGACGTTAATTAGGCGGTGTTATTAGCAAGCAGACAAAGGTGTGCAGCGCAAGGGCCGGCCTGTACTCGTTTATCGCTTAATCTGACAATATAAAAGCAACAAAATCACGTATGAAAGAGAGCGCTTACCACATTTCAGCTCAGTGATGGTCGCCATTGTAACAAGTGTAAACAAAGACTCAACCAATAGGAACGACTGCACGTCTGTTGCCATCTAGTGACCGAGGTTATGAGAGCACATACCCCCCCCCCACTGTTGATACTGACCTTATTCCAGTCATCTTTCTCACTATAAGGAATACAAAGCAGCATCAAAAATGTGTGCTTCTAATTATCTTTTGAATTGAGCAACTAAAATCCAGTAACAATTAAGAAAAGACAGTGTCAAGCAAGCATTGCACTGTGTCACACGTTGAGTATTTATTTGGCATTTGCCACTGATGCTGATACTCACCCTCAGTCAGTTTTCCTAACCATCTGATGGCAGCACAGACCCTAGACCCGTTTAAAAAAAAAAGGCCTAAAAATGTTCTTTATGTTGTGTTCTATGTTATTAATACTGCAGCACTTTGAGTTTCACTATGAATGAAATGTATCATTAATATTAATATGGTGAAGGTAATACTAACAGCTGAATCATTGCTACAGTGTTATATGAACCTGCCTCAGTCCTTCTTTCTGATAAATTTATATCATAATTTAAATGTGTTTGCACCTTTGTAAAAATGTTAACCCCATGCACAGTCCTGTTAAAATATATGAATTCAAGCATAACCACGATGACATATTCAAATACATTTTATTATCCAGCATGACGTATGGAACAAGACAGTACATGGTCAGTGAAAAATCAACAAGCTTGTTATAAAAACTATAAATATAATACAATCCTCAGAAGTTTAAGGACACTTAATACACTTTGTCATATGACATAAATAAACTATAGGGTTTCTCTTTGAATATATTGTCTAAACCAGTAAGACAAAAACAGTAAATGCTTCTTCTCTTTGAAAAGTTCATAGGGTTTTTTTTTTTAAAGCAAGGGTAAAGGTCAACGTGGACTATTTACATTTTGTCATGTCAGCACCAAAAGAACACAACTGATTTCTTTTTTACCCGCCTTTCTGCATATATGTGTATGGCCTGAGTCGTGTGGTGGAGGCAAAGAGACAATCACACACAGAGATTTATCACCATTGTTTTGAGGCATTCTCTTCATTCATGGTGGTTTTCCCTTACCGGCGTCAGGTTAAATCTAACCAGCAAGGTCTCTACTGCCTTTTTTAATGTGTTTACTTTGACAGAAATAAACAACAGCCACAACATAGTTGGACAGTTGCTAATGCCTTGGTTCACTTCAAAGTTTTCCTCATTTTTTCCCCCCTGAAATATAAAAACTTGATATTGGCTGCATCAAGATGAGATTTTGAAGGTTTATGAAAACCTCACTTCCCCTACATTTGCCAGGGCGAACCTTCTGAAGGTTAGTGTGTCAGAGTATTTCCTGTCCCAGTTTCTGGAACGAGGAGACAAGATAGATTTCAATTCAATTCAGATCAATTTACATTTACAAAAAGTTTTTTTTAGTATACATGGCTAAAAAAAAAAAAAGTAAGTAAACATCATCATTTAAGCCTGAGACAACATCAAAAATATGTCATGTGCTTTATAAAACTTACAAAAACTACAAAACTAATATAGCTCCCATTCAAAAAGAGAATGAAAATCCTTAACATTTGTGGTCTTTTATTCCATCGTTTGTCTTGGAAAGGTCCCTGGAATAAACAGACTCCACTACTCTATATACAATATTTATAGCTTGCAGACTCTCTGTAATAATAATTGTATCAATCTTTTTTGAATGTTCATAATGTTCTGAGGTTAACAATGTCTTTTTCCTGATTTAGGACAGCATGTCAGTCCCGTGTGTGTTATAAACCTACAAATAGGGCATACATTAGCACCTTCTTTGAGATTCATCGACAATGCCCTCACAGGGAGGCGTTTTGAGCTGCCACAAAACTTGGAATGGCCGATTCAACGTGTGTTGGAGATCCACACAACTATGGTGCCACATATGTACACAAGGTAACCAGCTCCATGGTACAGGGCCCTGCAAAGACCTAGACCAGCCCAGCTTCCCGGCACATTCGGTAGAACTGCCCCCGCTGTGCGATGAGGTTGGCTGGAGAGTCCATCTCAGAGATGTGGCCTCTGTCCATGACAATGACTCTGTAAAGGAGCGAGAGGAGGACGAACACACAGATTTTAGATTCAGCATTTGTCATTTCTCCAGCGTAACACAGAGACAGATGACGAATTAAAGGAAAAACCTGATCAAATGAGTTGAGAAAAATAACAAGTGCAGCTGCAGGTGCACTAACTACATGGTTCAATTACACAATTAATATCCAATCATGCTCTGGGGCATGTATAAGAATGCTGAGCAGGCCCAGTTCATTCAGACGTTGTATCAAGATGGCAAAAGGAAAATATCTAAGTGACTTGTGAATAAGGTTGTTGAGCCACGGATGAAAGGACGTGATCAGACTGTGTCAGCAAGAGCAGTCTGTCGACAATTACATAGAAAAGGATATTATAGTAGGGTGGCAGTGCATGAACCCCTCATTACAAAGATGAATGCACATTTGAGAGTTCAGTGGTGCAAAAACCATAGACGCTGGTCTACAGAGATGTGGAAAAAAGTGATATGGTCAGATGAGTCATCCCTTATCATTTGAGTGCATGTGTGGCGTACACCAAGAGAACAGTACAGGCCTGAATGCTTTGACCTCTACAGTGGGTGTGGGGGGCAATTTGTTGGCATGGTTTTGGTATACTTGTCTCTTTAGTGGGAAGTATCATTACAAATCAATACAAAGTTTTATCCTATGATGATGATGAAACATCCTATCCGTATTGGGGTAGATATGAGTAAATGATAGTGGATTATAGGACTGTGACTCACCATTGATTTTCTTTAATTTTGGAAAATAATCAAATAATAATTCATTGTTTTGTTCATAAAATGTCAAAAATATGTTCAGACAGATAAACCAGATAAAAGCAAGCAAATCCTCCCATTTAAGAAGCTGTAACAATCAAATATCTGGTATTTTTACTTGATAATGACTTAAATAAACACTTCATTATCTTAACTGTCTTTGATTACGTTTCTGCCGGAAGTGCTAAATGCTTTATCGACTGCTGAGTAACTTACTTAGTATAGTCCATGATAGTGTTAAGGCGGTGAGCAATGGTCAGTACAGTGCAGTCTTCAAACTGCGTGCGGATTGTTGACTGGATGAGTGTGTCGGTCTCCAGGTCCACAGCAGCTGTCGCCTCATCCAAAACCAGGATCTTGGTTTTCCTCAGCAAGGCTCTGGCAAGACACACTAGCTGGCGCTGACCCAGACTACACAGACAATGAGGAGTTGGAGAGGGAAAAATAGAATCACATATTAGGTATTGACTGTACAGTATGTGTGTTGCAACTCCAATAATCTACCAGTGACTGACTAAGCAGGACAAGCAGGTAGTGGCTTATGTGCATTGCAATATGTAATATCAGCGTACACATGTGTACCTGAGGTTTTCTCCTCCCTCTGAGCATTCATGGTTGAGTTTGTCAGGCAGATTAGAGACAAAGTTCTTAAGGTGAGCGAGCTCCAATGAACTCCACACTTCTTCATCGGTGTAGATGTCAAAGGGGTCAAGGTTCATTCGGAGGGAGCCAGAGAACAGCACAGGGTCCTGGGAGGGAGGACAACTGATGGTGTTTATCACAACACTGACCACATTGGCCACAACAGGACTCTTGCAATTCAGTACGGATGGTTGTATATTGGCCACGGTTTGCCACTAGTGCAAACAGTTTATGTGAAAAAAGCCAGGGCTCAGTCTCTGTTAGTACTACTGTCGTACCTGTGGAATGATAGTAATGCGTGATCGCAGGTCATGGAGTCCGATGTCAGCGATGTTGACTCCATCTATAAAAATCTTTCCCTTTGCTGCCTCTAAGACTCTAAAGATCCCCAGGGCGAGTGAAGACTTCCCAGCTCCTGTCCTACCCACAATTCCGACCTGGAAAAGATTTGTTTTAAAGTCAGAATGTATGTGACAGAGTTGTATGAAAGGCACAGTGAACAGAGCGATGTAAGTGATCCAAGGAAAAGACTGGTGAAGACTCACCCTTTCTCTTTCGTTAATGTTCAAAGTGATGCCCTTCAGAGCCAACTCAAGGCCTTTACGGTACTGCAGCCCGTAATCCTGGAACTCTATAGTGCCTCTCTGTGGCCAGGCCTGGGGCAAGGAGCTGCCCTCTACACTCCAACTGGCCTGTATGAGACGACAACAAAGAGTGAGTAGAGAACATAAAATACTTCTGGTTATATGGTGTTTAAATAGCAAAGATTTGTTACTGACATAGTCATGAATGAAATATAAATCAAAATCAAAAATGTCTATTTTATCAGTACATTTCATAAAGTTTAATTGTGTAGCGTGTAGTGGGAACACTGACCTCTTTTTCAGTTTCAGCATACTCATTCACTCTTTCCACAGACACAATGTTGTTTTCGACATCAGTCCAGGATCTGACAATCCAGCTCAGGATTCCAGTCACCTGCAAAAACAGGAGCAATGAGGTTTATTTTTTCCCCCTTTTGCTGGTAATGCATTTACTTATTGTCGGGAAAAATGCAATAATATTTTACACTGATTGCCTCAAGCTGCATCCAACTTGCAATGTCAGTTGGGTATTGGGACTCCCCCAGTACTGTATGAGTGTGTGTGTGTGTGTGTGTGTTTATGGGAACAACCTCTTACCTGGAGGGAGTGTGAAACAGCCAAACCAACTATGCCTGGGCTCAGGGTATTTCTTCCCATCACAGATAGAATGGCAGCTGCTAACACCACACCATTACCAACAAACTCCAGATTGACTGCCAGCCACCTATAGATGAACATCGATTTAGCTTTGGCCAGGCAAGATTCAAAATGTTCAACACTTTCGCTACTGAAGCCAGAAGTCATTTTGCTTAACCATGAAACATAAAGCAAATGTAAATGAATATATAAAATGTATGTATAAAATGAATGTATAAAAAAAGCAAAGGCCGTTAATAGTCATCACATATGATCTCACCGGGTGGCCACAAAGCGGGGGAAGTAGGATGTCTGATTGAAGTCTACCCTGTCATTGGCTTGTACAATGAACCTGGACTGCTCTCCAAAGGCCCGGATGACGCTGGCGCCCTGCACCGTCTCATTGAAGTGGGTGTAGATGGGCGAGCGGCTCACAGCCTCCAGCCTCCGCAGCTGACATGATGTGGCAACGTAGAAGCTCTGTAGCCCACAGTGGAAAAGTAAAACACCGGTTTTAATAAGTGAAATCAAAGAGGGAGCGTAATTTCCCATAATTCATAGTGAGTGTGTGTAACATCTATGTCAGCAGGTGGGGGACTAAACACAGACATGAATGGCTAAATTAGCATGGTTGGTTTTGGAGGTGGGAGCTTTCCAATAATACTCTGTAATGCAACCCGGCTGTTGCTAAGACACCTTTACCATAACACTGTCTAAAAGGGGAAAAAGAAAGAAAGAAAGATGAAAGTCTTTAGTGGTGAGTTTAAATGTCGAGTGGAGAATGTACCTGGACAAAGGCGTAGAGAAAAGCCAGAGGCAGGATGATCACAGCTGCAAAGGGCGTCGCCATCAGCACAATGATGCAGACCTCCATGAGTTTGAAGACGTAGCTCAGCATCATCTTCAAACCATCGGGCACCATGCAATCAATGGCATCAATCTCTTTGGCAAAGCGGTTGAGTAGGTTACCGCTGGGCGTGCACTCGAAGAAAGACATTGGAGAGCGCAACACGTTGATCAGCAGGTCCATGTGCAAGTGGCGAGAGGCTATGATGCCACAGATGGAGATAGCGACAGTCGTACCGAAGATAGCGATGCCTGAAGAGAGACAGGAAAGATGCTCAGGATGGATCTATTCTAATCCATTTTCCCATCTTGTAAAGACAATTTCATAGAGATACCGAAGTCCACCTTCAATTTTTTTTTAATTCTATGGTAAGGGATGGTAACTAACCTTGAACAAAGCCCAGTGCCCCAAAGACGGTCAGTTTCAGGTCTGTATCAATCTGGGTGCCGTTAACAACGGGGTCGTCAGCCCACATGCTGAGCCAGTAGTTGTAGACCAGTGAGACGCCCTGCTGAAAGGCGTACAGGAAGACGATGGGAAGGATAATGGCCAAGCCGATGGTCTTAAAGTACTTTTTGTACATCTCCAACCTCACCTGTTGTAGAAAACATGAAAACATATCAGTCAGTTTGCAAAATTTACTAGATAATTGGATTTTTCTCTTTTTCTTCCGTTTTTCTTTTTAAGAAGTGGACTGTCACTGAAACCTCATTAGAAATCGTTAGAATCAATCTTACCCTTCCAGTTCGGGCCTTGTCGACTTTCATCAGCTTGCCCAAGTCCTCAGGGACCTGTTCCTGGTCTGTTTCAGACACAGGCTCCATATTCTGCAAGTTAGTATTAGTGGTGTCACCCCTGGAGGATACGGAAAGGCCAGAGGTCAGTTTCATAAGAAAGATGCTTAGGATGCCAAACATCTTCATGACATTTTTGCAGTTGTTGTTTACATACCCAATGAGCTGCTCCTGTGACAAGTCTCTGGAGAATGGCATGAAATCGACCATGCTGAGACGAGCATTGGACCTCCTGGAACCAGCTATAAGAAGGAGAGTTTACTTTTTATTAATATCAAGTATAGAAATAATTAAACTTACTGACAAAAAATGACTCCTCACCTCTCTGTATGGCGCTCTCTTTTCGCTCTGTGTTGGCGAAGGTGTGGATAAAGTCAGCAAAGGCGCCATGGCGGCTGAGGAGCTCCTGGTAGGAGCCACTCTCTGTGATTTCTCCATCTACCAGGACGAGGATGAGGTCAGCTTGCGGCAGGAAGCTCATCCCATGCGTCACCAGGATGCGGGTCTGTATAGCAAGCCACACGAGTCAGAAAAATAGAAGGTAGGCACAATCCAACACTAAATTGAGGCTTTCTTAAAAACAAAATTGTCAGCAAAGTGCTGGTTTCTATATTATGCTAACAATAATGCAGGTCACATTCTCTTGTAAGTGGTAAGTTTTGGTGTTGTAAAACTGTGTTTTGAGTCTTTTGAACTGAATTGAACTGGCTGAATTGAAGTTTTCATTGCTGTATTACCTTGTCTCCGAGCACTCCTTTTGGTCCAATGACTTTGTCAAAGATGTGTTGACCCACATGTGCATCGACAGCAGACAGCGGATCATCCAACAGGTATACATCAGCCTTCCTGTAGACAGCCCTGGCCAGGCTCACCCTCTGCTTCTGTCCGCCTGAGAGGTTAAGTCCCTGCATGGACAAAGTTATCAGAAAATTTTGAGACATAACTCATAACAGGGTTTAGAGACTAGACATATTTTCACATAATTTATTTTAAAACCACAACAACGTCTATACCTTTTCTCCTATTTCTGTAGAATCTCCAGCAGGTAGGATGTCAAGGTCGGGTAGCAAGGCGCAGGCCTCAAGCACACGGTGGTACCATGTCTTTAGCTTCTCGCGGCCAAAGATAATGTTGTCCTGGACTGTGGCGTTCTGGATCCAGGCCTGCTGGGGCACATATGCCACAGAGCCCTGTGAAGACAGATGTCAAAAGAGAAACTGTCAGTATTTATTAATTTGAACCCATAACTATGAATAGACCTTGCGCATGAACACAATCCCAGTACCTTAACAGTAACTTGGCCGCTTCTTTTTTCTGTTTCCCCAAGCATGGCTGACAACAATGAGGACTTTCCACTGCCCACATGTCCAACCACAGCGACGAGGGAACCCCGTGGCACACGGACACTGATCCTTTGAACAAAGATGTGAATTGTCCTGTAAGTCTCTTTTGATTTTATTGTAGATTCAGTATCTTTTTATTCTTTCTATTCTTTAAACGTATACCTTTTAAGACACGGAGGGCCCTCTGCAGACCAGCTGAAAGTGCCATTTTCTAACACCACATCCTCCCCTTCTAAGTAAGTAAAGAAAGGAAGGCGACATGAGCAAACGCTGCAATAAACACTGAAGACAGAACATGTTCTTTCAACCTGAGCAACAAACAAAACTTTTAAAAGCAAAATTGTTACTCGTCAGAGTGCAGTCTGGGCGTAATTACAAGTGAATTTGCTTAATCATACAAATTACAGAGCTGTTGCCTTTTCACAAGCTGTCTTAAGAAGTGTTGACAGATTACAGACAGAGGAGCGCAGTATCCTTTTTTTTGTTTTGTTTATTTTCTCTATGAATCATATGTCTGAATTCATGCTGTGATTTATGTTCAACCACTAAATGGGGACATCCTATAATTACCCTGTCTACCAGTCAGCCCGGGACCCAGGAAGTGACAGTGCATATGATCCATACAAGACTGTGGTGCTCCACAGATATAAACAACAGAATCTTGCGGGCTGCTTACATTACATATGACCTATGATTTCAAGCACTATGTGAACCAGATTGTGGAAATTGTTGCAATTAAACAGCTCGGTATAGTTTATTCATTCATCAATGTAATAGTTTATTCATGGGTGGAGCTCTTACCAGAACTCAAAGGAGCTTTTGAAACATTGTCCGTTTTCAGCTCCTCTGAGCACAGGTACTTTCCCAGACGTTTCAGTGAAACCACAGCCTGAAACAGAGTCAGTGGTTAACTTATATCCACCATATAGGAACGTGAGAAAACAGTCAGAGCAACCATGAGAATCAAATTTAAAATAAAATGTCACCTACCTGCAGGGTTGTGCTTATTGCGAATGGAAGCTGACTAAGCGGAGTCTTCAGAATATTAATCAGCGCCATTGAGACAAAAACTTTCTGTGCATCAAGGACGTTCCTGTCATTCTGCATCACGTAGACTCCAAACATAGAAAAGGCAATCTGGGTGGAAAGAAAGACGTTTAATGTTACCTCCACAGGCACAAACTTGTGCAATGGATTAGCTGGTGTTATCCTATATTTCTATAATTGTCAACAAATCCCACGAAAAAGACCGATATTGTGTTTGTCTGTCTGGCAATACTGTCTGGCGTCCCTACCCTACCCTGTCTGTGGCTCTCATCTCCAAACCCACTGCTTCCTAGTGAGGATGTAAATCTTTAAAAACAGGCCAGAGATATATGGTTTCATGTTTTAAAATGGTTGTGTAATTTCCTTAAACAGTTGGGCACTGTTGTTTTTAGCAAATGTTACTCAGACAGGAGTAAACAGTTCATTTGTTGGGGACTATTTTATAGCTGTTTGTGTTAATGAAGGCACATGTCAGGCCAGTGCAATGGTGCAGCTCACTGATGTGTTTTAATAGTTTTGGACAACACAGACATTATTTTTTAGTATTATCCCTGTGCATTGTGGATGTTGGTCAGTTCAGTTCAATGATCTTACCAGGAAAGAAGAGGAGTTAAAGGATGCAATGGAGATGGAATAAAGGATCTGAGACTTCTTCAGGGCCTTGAGCTCCTTTTCTCTGTAACCCAAAACTTGCTCCAGGAAGGCTTTTTCCCAGGCATAGAACTTCAAGATCTTTATTCCATTCAGGATCTCATTCATCAGTTTGATGCGTCCATCCATGAATTTCATCTGGATCTCCTGTTGACCAGGCAAAGATGTTTTATTATCTGTAAAACAAACTATCCTGAGCTGAAATTGGGCACAGTGGAAAGACAATTACCAGACCAAAGCAAATACATGGATTTGTGAACATGGGTTTGTCTGTTCTCATTGCAGCTGTAGTAGTTTTCCTGAACATTGTAGAACTTGTTTAATTCAGTACGAATTTATTGGTTGTTACATTTGAGTGATTTTTATGACAAGAAAACAGCAAAAAAGCCAGAAACGCGGTCGCTGCTTTCAAGACCGAGTTCGATTAAATTGGCATCCAAATTTACAGAAGCGTCTGTTGTTTCTCCAAAGAAATAAAAAAAAATGTGTCTTCCTACTGCCCACCCTTTCCTGTCATTGTTTTTCGAACCCATTATATGGGGCAGACATCAAAAGGACAAGAAAGAATGTACCATCCAGGCCAAACACCCACACAGCTCTTCAGCCACTATCTAAACCAGCTGTGGCATCCCTGACCCAACATGCCAGATGTTAGGACTACTGGAGTGAAAGTGTGAAGAATTCCTGTAACAGCTTTTACCTGCAGCTTGCTTCTTTTCTTTGCTATGAGTCCATTCAGTGGAAAAATGAGGATGACAGTGGCAATTCCTGCCAAAGCAGATGGACCAAGATGCTACAAATAATAATAAAAAAAAGACAAGATAAAATGGTATCAATGGTTTTTCAGTTAAAATGCATTTGTGCATGAATGGGAGGCATTGTGAAAACACTACATTTCGACATACCTGCCAAAGGAAGAAGAGACAAAGAGCAATTTCAATAGGAGCCAGCCAGACAGCATTGAAGTATACCACAAAGTCCATGAGCTTCTGGGTGTCTGCTGAAACCAGATTCACAATCTCGCCCACAGTGCAAGTCCTCCTGGCAGCACTGTTTATCACCAAAGACTGAATTGACAACAAAAGAGACAAAGACATTGTAGCTCTCAGTACGTTGCACATGCACAATATAATTTTGAAACCCTTGAAAAGATTTCAGACGATCGTTCATCTTAGGTAAAAGCTGTTAATCATACACTATGTAGTGTTTTCCAGTCTGGAAAGAAAGAAAGCTTTTGTTTTTGAAATTTGGGAGGTAATTTATAGTGACTTGAGGTTAGCGGCTACATGTCTGCAGATACCGATTTACCCACCTTCCTGTAAACTAAGCCCATAACAGCTGTCTTCACCCTCATCCCCACAGTGAAGCAAGTGTACATGTATTGATGGTTGAAGAGGGACTGGAGACAGGAGAGCAGGAACATAAGAGTGGCGTAGAAGTAGCCCTTCCACATTGGAGCGTCCTCGTCTTTCATGAAACCCAGAAGAAGACTGTGGATGGAGTTAAAAAAACAAGACTGAGACTCAATCAGGATCTCTGGTACCTTTTCAAGTGTGCAATTTCATTTCAATTTTAATGTATCAAAACCCATTTTCTATGTATGATTTTCCCTGGAAAGTAGTGAATCACATAAATCAAAGCAGATGTAGACAGGTTTTTTACTCTGTCAATATGTTTTGTTTTACTCTGTTTTTTCATTTAATCTGTTATTATTTGACTTTCATTGTACGCCTTAAGCCAATGGCCATGAGCATTGCTGTGGCTGCTGGCCGACTGGTGCACACAAAGTAGCTCGGGTTGCACAACAGTGTTCAGCTTGTGGCCGGGCTGCCCTCACACTTGGCCAGCGGCTTCCTTATTGTGGTCCGCCAGCATTTCTGCCATTTAGAGCCTCCTCACTCTCTCTGCCTGTTGCCTTGCTGAGCCTTGTTGTCCCCCTCACTGGAGCACAGGGCGCTGTGGTCTCGTCTACTTTTTTTTTTTTTTTTCTCACTACTCCATGACCGTAATTAACACTTCTACTGATTCTGTGTTGTGCATCAACAACAACATTCCAGTCTGGCGAGTGTAATGGTGCGGCGGCTGATGGGTCAGCCGTTGACCTGCTTTCACTGCTGCCAGCTTCTGGTGTTTTTGTTTGGTTGTCCATGTCACGAATCATTAAAATAGGACAATGAAGGTGATATATATGATGATGTGAACATATAATATTTATATGTCTCTGGGGATTTTAGTTTTTAAATGATTGTAAGAAAATATAATCTCTTCTACTTAAATCTCCAAACTGAATTGGACATTTCATCCAAAAAAACACAATAAAATCTATTTTCACTCCAGCCTGGATTGCTGTCCATCCAGGTGATTTTAGTCTGACCAGAGGTTTTAAAATACTTTCTGCAGCTTTTCTTAATACAGTGCATTCATTGCCATTTGGTTTGTGGGACTCAGAGCACTGAAAAAGTTATATTCGTCAAACTCAACTGCTCTTTCCACATATGATGACACTTTTAATGAGAACGTCTTGTCATCAAAGCACAACTGCCTGATTTCTATCTTCATACAGAGTGAGCAAACTAGTCACAACAACATCTGTGGATTATCTTTATATATCTGGAAATGTTATTTCTGGGGTTCTGGGCACCACAAACCAAATACCCCTGAGCTTCATTGTACTGGGTACCTAATACCTCCAAATGCTGGTGAATCACACCACAGCTATTTAGATTGCACTCATGGTAAGAGCAAATTTAGACTGTGGTACTCAAGTCAACTCTTACCTCAGCACCTGAGGGATGGCGAACATGAAAGCATCATGGAATATGATACATAGGGTGCCGGACAGGAAGTATGGACCGAACTTGCGTGCCAACGTCCTAAGCAGGAAGAACCCAGAGCTCTGCTCCTTCTGCAGCTTCCTGAGGAGCTGAGCTTGGTCTGGCAGTCTGCTCCCCAGCGCCACACCCGACGCCAAGGCCTTCTCCTGCCTGCCAGAGGGAGAGAAGTGCATATGGTTACAACAAGACATCTGTGTCAGAGATACCTCAACATGACACTGGCGCCTTTCGAGTATGTAATGTTAAACAGACTATAAAAACAAATGTTATTCGCGCCATCACTGATGGACTCAAAAATTTGCCAGGGGCTGTAAAAAGCATTATTCCCTGACATAGTTATTAGACTTAAGGACAAATCCTCAAAGCAAAGGATCATCTTAACAAGCCTTGAAAATGACACGGGTCTCTTGTCTTGATATTATGATACTATATGTCCTTAAGGGACTCTTTTGGACCTCTTTTAAGTCAAGCTCTGCTTAATACATTAATTCAAACAACACCATGCTGTCATTTGACCATATTGCAATAAAACGGAATTGATTTTTTGGCTGTTGACAATAGTAAAAGCAGTAGAGAAGATCACAGGCCTGTGTTAAAAATAACAGACCATATGAGCCAGAGGAAACATGAAAGACAACATGTGCACGTCCTGCACATGTCGTTTCCCTGTGAAAATTGGTCTCCTGCTGTACATTTGTGCTACAGCTACTGGATAACACATATAGAAAGATAAGTCAGACAAAAGCAGGTTTTACAGATTTTACACACATGTCATGAGGAAATACTACTCAGCCTATGGAGACAGTTGCATAATGTCTCTAGGTGGAGGCCTCTGTCTTTTTGATTTTGACCATTCTTTATGTAATATGTCTCCTGTGAGTCCCTCAATAATATGGAAGCGCCATACTAAATCACTGTGGTTCCCATTTAAACTACCAGACATCAATCATCAGGACATCTCACTTTTGAATTTTTGCACATTCAGCAGTCCAGTCCTCCTGCAGCTCAGAGATGATCTTATGTGATGTGTCCTCCTCTCTCAGGGTCCACAGGTCCTCAGCTTCCAGTGGAGTGCGATATCCCTTAACAACAAGCCTGAGGAAAGAGCATGGAGATGATTCACACACATGATCATCAACAAAACACACATATTATTGTAAACAAGTTCAAACCGTTGCTGTAGTGAGTCAACCGAAGGCTAAAAATGAAGGGTTTCTGAAGAACCATCTTACCCAGTGAACCACCAGAAGAGAATCTTTGACAGGAAAGAGGCATCTTTTACGGGACAGGGATTCTGCAACACATTAAAGAACACACTCAATGTTTGTTTATGCAGAAAATCTCTCACCACATAAAGGCTTTCGTGTTATATATACAGCCTCACTTGAGACAGCTGGTTGATGGTTGAACAGCACACTTACGTGAGGAGAGTGTTTAAGAACGCAAATGTGTGTAAACAGCACAATACAATCAGGTGGTTCAATATAGTGAGCAGAGGCCATGAACTCCCACAGGACAGAATAAACAGAGTTCAGTGTTGAGCGCAGGGTGAACATGATGTTTTGAGGTCTAGTCCACAGTGGAAATGCGTCATCACAAACAGTGGATACGCACACATACAGACACGCAGTAAGTTTGTCCTCTCACACATGCTTTATTATGGCATCTCTCCATTCTGCCACCCCCTCACCAGGGTGTTTGCTCTCTCCATTAACCACACTCCTGCTCCTCATCTCTTACTTCCTCTCTTCCTGTGAGTAACTCTAACCAGAGCGCAGGGCGGACAAGCTGAGGAGGTGGGGAAAGAAGAGGAGGATACACCAAAGAGCGACCGATGGGTGTGTGCGCCACGCCAGACTGTGGCTTCTGTACCCTCAGCTTCTCTGCCACTGGCCCAAAAAAATTTGTGAGGGACTTTTCCAGCTATTTTGATTGTTTATCACCAGGGAAATATGACATCACACATCTGTTTGCTTGATTAGAAGCTCATTTTTTTATTCACCTGTCAGCTGCCCTGTAACTGCTTGCTACGTTGAGCTTGAAAATGTTTTGTCAGCCTCATGTTTGATGGGACATTGAGATGTGGATGTATATAATGGCTTTGCTGTTGTGTGGTCGCAGACTCTAAACGGCGGTTATTATGTTATTCAACGCTCAAGTGAGTGAGTCATGTTCAACGGTATGCAGGCAGGACAATGACAAACACACACACGCGCTCATTCACACTCTCCTCACAGGAAGCCAAAGTGGTGAAGTGAGAGTGGGAGAGGAAGGAAGAAGGAGGTGAATCACATAATTTCCTCCAAAAGGGAAAGTGTCCTGAAAACAAAAGTTGAAAACCACAAGATAGCCGCTCAGGCATATTTTCTTTCCTGGGTATTGGATTGGACAGTTTTGACAGAAGTGGGAGACATTCTTCTCTGCCTACCTTTTCCAAGACGGGTTTTCCCTCAGGAGGCTGGTCAGCGAAACAGCACAGGAAGAGCTGGGCCAGTTGGATTGTAAAGTACGAGAAGAAGGCAAGGTATCGAACAATATCAGAGGTGATGCCCTGTGGAATAAGAAAAACAACAGACTAAGGAGACTGCTAAAAAAGTGACAGAGGTTTTTGAGTTTGTTTGGTTTAATCTATTCCAGACAAGTTTTTTTTTTAAACCAGGGTCAAAATTAATTGGCTTCATGGCCAAAAGTATGTCAAAGAAAAATAACATTGTTCTTACATCAAGACTATTTTTTTTTTTCAACAGGTTCAAAATGTCTTTTGGTTGCTTCATCTCTTTCACCGTTGCCTAACAAATCGCACAACATCCTGTGGTATATACAGCGCAATTTATCTAAACTGAGGCTTTGTGTGCAGTTTCACAACAGTCACGGTACTCAGTTCATCATGTTGCTTTTCCCATGCTTACACATTGTATAGCAGAGGATATGGTTTATACACCAACATCACAGACATAATAAAGTGTATTTTGGACCTTTAGGCTAAATGGGGATAAAAACCAAAAAGTCTTTAATGGTGTACTTTATATAAATGAAGCGATAGTTAAAGCTGCCTCTCAGTCACGCTAAGAGCCCATATCTGTAAATAGGGGAGATTGTGGTTTTACAAACCAGCACGCTTACTTTCAATCAAGGGAGCAGCTGCGATATTAACCACTCAGAGTCGACTTGCGTGTTATTCTCGACCTACAGAAATTGTGGGTTTTGGCAAAGGCATTGTTTACTACTGGGTCAATGCCACTGCCAAAGCCAGTCTGTTGTGTAGCAGTATGGGTATGTATGAAAGTCTGAGCCATGGTAAACAGTAAAAACAATTTTCTCTAAAGTGCGGTGCTATGCCCAGAAAGGAGATACGAAAGACGCCAAATGGATCCGGCCACACAGTGAAAAACAGGGACGGGATGGTCAGAGAGTGTGTGGGAAAAATGTAGGTCAAGTAACTAAGAATGGCCAACGGTCCACAAACATGAACCCCGTCGCCTCGCGCCCTTCAACGCTGCCGTGCGAGTTAGATGGTTTCTTTATAAATATTTACAAAATGTGTCCATTTTGTAAATGTGAGCTGACACACACAGGAAAACTGCTGAGCAGTGCTGTGTCACGCTTGTTATTTTACCTGGTTTGTCTATTATATGGGATGAAATAGGGAATGGAAAGTTTTAGAGAAACAGACCTTGAACAATAACAGCCAAGAAATCGTGAATTAGTATATTAAATACGTTTTTGGAAAGGAGGTATATTTGTCTTAGGTGTTCCCCTCATCATTTTTGTCCCGTGCATGTGAATTCCAATTCAGTTTCAAACTGACGACAGGAGCCAGGTAGCTATATATATATATAATCCTGCACCCTTTCTATTGCAACTGTATCTTATATTAAAGAAATAGTTTGACACTTTGAGAAATACACAGCTAACTGCCTGCTAGTAGTAGCTTTATATTTACCGTACAGACATAAAAAGTGATATCAACCTTCTCATCGAACTCTCAGCAAGAAAGCGAATAGGTGTAATTTTCCAAAATGTCAAACTATTCCTTTAACTGGTGTTACATCATTAGTTTTGAGTGAATGGTGCTTGTTCTATCTTATGAACTTCGTAGTTGTCGTCGACATCTCCAGAAGTCCAACTATATCTCTGTGTGCAAAAGTATACAGATGGTCACATGTGTATCCTATGTACACGTGCGGTTGTATGGGGTAATAAAAAAACAACCATCTGTGTCTAAATTCTAAATGGTCTCGCATTATATACAGATGCATAGATTTCCATCTGGCTGTGTTTACAGCAATGTAGGCCCATAAACACAGCGCTGACGTTCCTCTGGTCTGACCCTGGGCTGCCATGTCTCACCAGCATTTATCCCAGGGCCATCATTACTCTCCCCCAAGCAGTGTGGGAATGTCACACCAAGGACGATAAAACAGAAATATGGATGTGTGCGTGTTTGTGTGTTTTTATAGAAATGCAAATGCGACTGCCCCACGGCTACGCGCGCGCCTAAATAGAAACTTACCCCATGCAACAATGATTGCAGTGTCTGACAGAAGACACAGGAAGAAAAGGAAAACTTAAACACACACAGGCTTGACCAGAATTGGCAGTGTCATCCTCCAACACTTAACTTAACTTAATTTAACTTTAGGTTACCTTGGTTAAAATTGGGGGATGAAATAAAAACCCTTTGCTGACATAGGGTATATCTCAAGCTGTGCAGCTGGAGTCTTGTGTCTAGACTATGGGTAGGAGTGGACCTGATTAGATATCCCTGCACGCTGGTGACACTGCAGGTTCACTGAGTTCATGCCTGACAAACACATTCACTTTGGCTGTGACTTGATTTTTTTCATGAAAAGGATTATTGCGCTCCTGGAAGCTTGGAATATACAGCATCATACGTTGACATATAGGATAGGGTAAAAATATTCATATTAATTAGGTTAAACATACCTCATCCATGGCCAGCTGGATCTTCGCTCTGAGAGGCACCAGGGAGCAAACGACAGCCAAGACCCAGAAAAGGAAAAGGAATATAGAGGAACGACAGCCTCTTACTCTTTCCAACTGGATGATGCATAAGGTCAGGATCTAGACAGAGAAGAAAGACTGAATTTAAGAATTCACATGCAAGTAGCGGAAACCGCTCGGTCCCAGAGAGCAGAGAGCCAAAACTCCAATCTCTGACGCCACAATGATGAACAGCCTGGAGCTGCTCCTTTAACAACAAAGAGAGAGAAAGAAAAGATTTTGAAGCATGAATTGACTTTTTGAACTCAAATCTTATTTAACATATCAACGTGCTTTACATTACAGTTATAGTCAGTTCTAAACTAATCAAAACAAACTGTGAGCCAAACTTTTTTCTTCTTTTCATGGTACACAGCATTGATTTTATAGAAGCAGCTCTGGGGGGAAAAAAAACGACTTTTTCCAGCAGTCATTTAGTGCTACATCATTTGAACTGAAGAAAATGAAGTGCCATCTCTCCTGTATTACCAGCTGATGTCACTGCCAATGTTTTCAAAAGAGCGTAGAAGGTTTAGTCTGATCTAATGGAACCAGTGGTGGTTTTGAGAAAGAACTTGGTTTTTTTTTGGGATTTCCCTGGCCACAGACGCAGATGGGATCTGTCTGACTTCCGGCTATAAAAAGTGACACATGTACAGTACGCTGCACGGCCTCCACACATTGCTGTTGCTTAATGTCATTTTAGGCTGTCCTCAAACCTCTGTACTGTGATGTTTTCTCAAAAATAGGACTGATTCAGTATTTGCACCATGGGCCAAATACTGAATCAGTCTACCAACGCAGTCATGCATCTGCCGCTGAACCACTATAACTGGTCTCTCTCTGAGTGGTTGGCCAAGTGAGACGTCATTTTGCCATGCCAGCTCATCACCAAGTGGGGAGAAAGCGGGTTTAGGTTACATAATGAGCACCACACTGGTTACTCTGGGATGAGCCACAGTACTGTCCTGTAATAAACTAGTGGTCTGGTAATTATATAAGATTTTCACATCAACAACCTGTTATACTTTATGTGGAGATGTGTGCAGAATGCTCTGTTGATATAAACAACATCCAGGATTCTCATATTTGGCGGGTTGACACACAGTGATTACTCTTTCCCTACAAACTTTTCAGGGGATTTGTCATGTATTTAAGCAGACATCGAGAATAAGTCTGAGGAACAGCTTGCCAGTCCATCGGAGAATGGACCGCTGTCTGCTGCTGGACATGAGTTTGATGAGAGCAGTGACACTGAACCAAAATAGTAAACTTGGGGGACCAAAAAAACAAAACAGTGAGCCGAAAGACGCTAAAAGGATCTGTAGAGTTGAGGATGTGGTTGTGTCAGGTGAAAACTCTCTGCAAGTTCTTCATTACGATAGACCCCTTTCTTATTACACACAGTCATTTGATCCGTTGTTAATAATAAACTATTGATCAGGTCAGCTTTGATGTTAAAATCTGTTCAATCAATCAAATTTTTCCCTAATTTTGGTCAACTCTAGGGAAAGCACTGTGTGTACTAGTACTAAACCTAAGGCAAGAGCTTTATGTCCCTGCTGGTACCAAACCAGTATAAGTGAAGCAAACCTAAAGCTGACTTCAGGTCAGCATATGAGGGCAAGGTCCTTCCTTTTATAGGCTTCCGCTCGCCATATTGCTGTAAACCATCAACCCATCTGTTTGTATAAGTCAGCGGATGGAACTAAGTCCATCACTAAGCCCCAAATCAAAACCCTACCTTATAATTACATGGGAAGCGTGCAGCGCTGGGGAAGGAATGTGAGTTTTATGTAATGGTATTGCTGATTATAGTCATGTGTGGACTTTTCATCAATAGTGACCACAGTTCGCTCGTGGGCTGACTGACTTGGGCAAAACGGTTCCTGTACTTTAGCTAGAGTTGAAGGACAACACAAGTTGGTCGGGGCACAGTGTTCCAGGCCTGAACGGCTGGTAGTGGATGGCTACAATCAACATCTAGAAAATTATATCCTTTAATATAGACAGGTCTGGCAAGTAGATTTTAAAGATTTGTGACATGTAGATGTTTGTTGTCTGCCCTGCTCATGTGATAGATTATATCCTCAAAATAAATTAGATTTTTTTAAAAAAATGTATCCCTTAATACAAGAGATGTCTCAGTGTATTTTTAAAAACACGTGCTAGTATTTACTCAGGAGTCTGAAAAGACCACAGGTGGGCACGGCCGTCTGACCTGTAGAGAGTGAAACTGTGTAGCGGCTGTATAAGGCTGCAGAGAGAGGAAGCTTTGTGAGTCAAGCCGTACGGCTCTGTGGGCACACAAGCAAGCCTTCCTATCTGAGCATTGAAAATCTTACACCACTCCTGATAATTTTATACTTGACATGCCACCCAAGTTGTGAGCTGAACCCCTTCTATTTGCTCCGACTCATCAGTTATAATCTGGAGAAAATGACTGGGATCAATGTCCCGAGGAACATTTAAGACAGTTATGTATCAACACAGGTCATGAGAATACATTTCTCTGATCACACAACAGCCCTTATCTTCTCTAAATAATGTATCCTACCCTATGTGTGCCACCCTGATCCGTATAGGGCAGCCATTATGGTTTGATATAAGATGTTTGAAGGGAGAAGAGACAAACAACACTTGTAAAGATTATAGATCTCATTGAGATAGCATAAATCTGCACTAGTCTTACAATGATTTGGATCTAAACATTTTAATTGTTTAAGCTGTTTCTCTTCAGACTCGAACATGCAGTCTCCACTCTACTGATTTTGGATATGGTTTCATTGTTACACTTGTTTATTGAAAGCTGCAGGTTCGTATTCCAACACAAATTGCATGGATGTTTTTTCCCTTCCCTTCTGCAGTGGCATTGCAACTAAACACGTTGCACCCTAAATATAGTTTTGGTCAGAACATTGGAGCTCAAAAAAAGAATTTGGCGTCAAACCTTCCAGTTCAACGGCACACCTGTAGCCTACAGTATGTACTGTATACAGTAGGCTCAGCCTTTCCCTGTAATTAAGTTTTTCCTCGGCTACAATTGTGTGTCATCACCTTTGTATTTGGTGGCTTTGTGTTTTTCATCAACTATAACTTATTGCAAGCTTTTGACTGGACAAACACTGAGTGTTCACTTGATATTCCTGAGTGAGTCAACGCTCTGGTAGCATCTAACCATAAAGTTGCATTGCATTGAAACTTTGCGCATACTGATTTCACATCAAATAGTAATTGATGTCAGTGCAGTGATGTAAGTGCAAACTGATGAGTGATGGTCAAATACAGCCTGTGTTTACAGGTTACTGTGATATTTGTATTGCCTGCAACACGATAAATCAATCCCTGGTTGTGCAGCGTTGCACCTCGGTGTCTGGCCAACATACGGTACATACACTATATATTCTTTTATGTGCCTGCACATCGACATGTGAGCCAGCAGGCTGAAATATTCCCAAAACTTCCCTGTTGCCCAGAGCAACGCTGGAGGAATGTCAGATGTGTGATTTGGGCTATGAATCAGTGTCGTAGCTCAATAGTTAAAGCTTTTCCCATACACAAAATCGAGAATAGTGCAATTGTTTTATATTAGCAAACTATTTCAATTATATCAGGACTCATCGACAGTCTTACGCAATCTACTAGGTTTAAACCATTAAAGCTGAATAAAACACAAACTAAAAAACAATTTAATTCTCTATTTGGATGGAGAGTTTCTAACAAAGAAATGTGGGAGAGTTAAAAAGTATTTACCACAGTCATGCTGCGTATGATGGGGCTGAGTAGGAAGACCATGTGATGCTGGATCTCCTGGCTCCTCTCCAGCAGGATGTAGAAGAACTCCACGAAGCCGAAGGAAGCCAGCAGGAAACCCAGCACCTGAAAAGGACACGTGTGTTCAGATTTGTGAGTATATTTGACTTCATTTTTTAAACAGATGTACTGTGTTTGCTTTCAGTCAAAGATAAAAAACCAGCATGAAATCCCACCATCTTGACGGTGCAGAGACAAGACATCTGAATGCGTCCACGGTCATGGCAGTAGAGGTGAAGGCAGTAGAAGGGAGCCAGCAACCAGAGGTAGACACACGGGACCCACACCAGGATTGTGTTCTGAAAACACTGGGTCAGGTCTGGGTTGGCTGTGTACCATGTACGGTTCCAGTCCTGCAACAGAGAGAAAATAAGAAAGTTCAGATCAAGAGAATATACTGAAAAATTTAGGTTAAACTGTGAGATTATATGTATCGTCTGACAGACAGAGCAGGCAGAGGCCAAATCCAGAGAATCCAGACTTGGTGCAGGTCCTGCGTTTTATCCGTCCAGGCAGTGAAAACCACAGCGAGTTAACAGAATATTTGTGTGTGTGTGTGTGTGTGCGCCCATGCCTGACAGAGTGCGAGTTGGAAGAGGCCTTCTTTTTCTAAAAAATCTGAGTCAGTCTTTGGGTTTGTTTTTTTCCTGACCACATCTTCTCTGGCTCGTTTCCTAATTCGAGCAGGACAACGTAAACTGTCAACACATTAAATTGTGTGGTTTAAAGTTTATACTAATAATGAAAGTAAATAGTAAACAGTCCGTACAGACGAGGCGTGTTGGGGAAAATGCTGCCAAACGTTTGAGATTATGTAACAGCGGCAGAACCAGGATTGTCTGTTAAGAAAAAAAAAAAAAGCTAAGTGGCTTGTTGTTGTCTTTCTTTCCCTTGTTTATCACCCCGCTGGCCTAATGAGGGGCAGGGTGTCTGGCTGTGCTAACGACACTGCCCTGCAGAGTCACCACACAGCAGGAAGTGGTTTAAGGCTTCTAGCATGGCGAGGAGTCTGGCTCTGCGAGCAGTCTCCCAACTAGGATAGGGAAGAGTAGCCAAACTTAGCAGCAGCATCATTATGCAATGACTGTCGACCCACGCAGCCCTGCCAGTGAACCACAGTGAACTCAGGTAAGAAGCTGCAGCACGGAGAGACGTGTCCCGACATGGATAATGATTAATTCAAGTCTACCATCAATCGCTACAGTTTGCTGGAGCCTCTGAAGCCACGAGGGTCTGAGTCACACTCTGAATGTAAGCTTCCTGTTTCAGCTCAAATTAAAGCTAGTACACCACATCTTCACCTCAGGGTCACACAAGTAATATTCCCACATAAATCCTCATAACATAAGTGGTTAAAGAGATGTTATGAAAGCACCTTTTTGCAGATACTGCATACTAGCGGTCTCTGTGCGCACTGTTGTACCAAAGTCCGTTTAAGTGATAAATCTCCTGAGAGTCAGTGAGTGGGAGGCTGCTTTCACAGACCCTTCTTACTCCTGCGGTTAATGGCAGGCAGATGAACAGGGCACTTTCATGAAATCCAACTTGTCAAACACAGTCCAAGCTTTTTTCTTGTGCATTTTACTCTGTACTTATCCTGTTTGTCACCCTTGGCTGAAGTGGTTATGAGTAAACTAGTAGATGCCAAAAGCTTGGGTCTATTTTTACCTGACAAACACAGTGATGTGAAACCAGAGAATAGAGACAGAGACTTTTACTGTACTCCAAATCTGCTGTATGTACCATAATTTTTACACCCTGTTGATTTAATATACCAATTCAGTGCCTAAAACCACCTCGCAATGGAATTCATGGGCTAATAGATGATCAAATCTTGCACTGGGTTGTGAGCTTTAGGTTTTGAAACTGGCATTATGTACCTAATGTGAGTATGTGGCATGGACGAACTAAAGAGGTTGTAATTTTAGGATGCATCACTCACTGTCCTGACAGCATCACCTAGACTTTGTCCTGTTTTTCTAATTACAGGATGGCTTGATTAAAGAGAAAATAAACTAAATGCAATGATAGCAGGCTCGGTGTTTCTAGATTAGGCCTGGATTGTGCATGTTCAGTTTAGCCACAAACATCCATCACAACCCTGGTACTGTGACCAAGGAGTTAGCAATGAGGTAATATCAAAAGCATGTGAAAGGTTGATTCTTACAGTAACTGAAAGTACTTTGCAGCCAACTTGAGACAAAAACATCTGTTAAAACAACCTCTGTGCTTTGTGATGGATGTTCGCTAGCTAAGAACAGTGTAACTGTACTGAGCCTTCACTGCAAAGAGAGCTGTGTGAAATGACACACATTTAACTATTTAACTTTCACTTTGTCAACAAAGTTTGATGGCTGTTTCTCTTTCTGGGGATTTGCAGAAGCAGAAACAGAGGAAGAGCTGTAATGAGAAACAGAAACAGAGTGAGAGATAGAGAGAGGACCAGTGGGAATAGAGGCCAGATTGGGACCGAACACATTCAATAACTTTGGCATGTCAGCTGGATTGCAGCCATTCTTCTATTTTCCGGCTGAGATATAGAACGTGGAGGTTTGCTAATATACAAGATGACAGCCTTTTCAACAACAGCTGCTCGCTAAATGTGATGCAACTCCACTTCTCAGCATCTCATTGTGCCGAATCACAGAGCTGAGTGATGGGGAAATGCAACTCTGACACACATCAAAGCTAAATGATCCCATTCAGCCTCCCATTAGATGGGATTTGCTTTGCACTCATGTACATACAGGCTGCAGACTGAGATGTTCAGTATGTATTACAGTGTTTTTCTTCCAGTGCTGCTGAGTGTTGCCAGCTAACATTTTATGTAGCCACATGGCCCCTCTCTTCCTGCTCTATGCACAAACACACATGCACACATGGTCTGCAAAAAACAGACCATGAACAGCATAGTTAGTGGCTAATGTGGCTTTTTTTTTTTTTTTTTTTTATTAAAGTTTAATAAGTGCAAGTAAGAAAAGGAGCTAATTGATGTCACTGAGTTATGCATCTAAATTTTCATAAACAACAGTGGATGCTCATCATTCAGCCTCAGAAAAACAAAAAAAACATGATTATTTAGTAACTAATAGATATGACTACAGTGTTGTCCTATCAACATACAGAACATGTACTCTATGACATTAAAAACAGACTGACTGACAAAACATCCATCTCTTTATACCTGATCTGGAGATGGTTAAGATTGACTTTTAGACCATGAAATGGGAGTTCAGGGTCAGTGAATGCATCATAAACTCACCCACAGAGGGTCCAGGCCACTGAGTCTGCAAAAGGCATCCATCCACTCGCTTGCTCCTTCCTCCCTCCACTTGTTGGGGTTCAAACTCCTCACGATAGGCAGCACACACTCAGCACTAGAGTGTTTTGTGTGTGTGTGTGAGTGTATGTGAGAGAGAGGGAGTTTGGATAAAAGAGTACAGTGTGTGTCCTTATTAGACTTTTTCTCTAGCTAATATTTCTTCAGTTCAGCCTGTTCCTGCTCGTCTGCCTGGGTTGCACTCTGTATTTATTAGTGTGTAAGTGTTTGAGTATCTCTGTGTGACTTTTCCTTCCTTTTTAATAAAACATCTTCTCTCAGTGAAACTCTGTTTCTGTCTGCCTTGCTGTTTGAACTGCTCCTGCCCTGAGATCCTGTGTCTTTCTGACTCTCTCTCAGTCTGCCGGCTGTTTATGAGTGTGTCTCCTTGTTGGGTGGGTGGAAATATTTCTCTCTCTCTTTTTCTCTCTCTCTCTCTCTCACTCACACCCCTCTCTTCTCTCCCACATCTGCTGGATTTCGATCAAAACACCACAGCTACTCCCCTGAATGGGATGACAGTCCCACACCCAGACACACTCCTCCCATTTTCACTCACTGCCCCTTACCTCCTCTCTAACTCCTTCTTTCCCCCCTTTCTTTTCCCCACATCCCAAACCTCCAGTCGTCTGACCACACAGTGTCTGTTTGTGCAAACTGAGACTAGCAACGCTCAGATAATTGCCATGATTTTTCGAGATCTTCACTAAACTCAAATCCCTGCTGTTGTGTGACATCTATTCATGTGTACCACCAGTGTGGTGTAAAACTTAACATACTAGTGTGTGTATGTGTGGAGACCCCTTTGAAAGTGGACACTCACAACATATTGGATTGAATCATGTTTTTCAGTTCTGACACCTGTGTCTTGATTTGATTGATTGATTATTCGCTGTTGTGTGGAAAATATAAAGGCTCCCTCAATGGCGTAAAGCATCATGTGCATTTCCGAGTATCACTTAGAAAAAAAAATAAAAAATGCTGATATAGGAAGAAAACAGTTTGTTCGGTTAATAAGTCATCTATGTTGGACTGCGGTTTGCACTGTAAGTGGAAAATATGAAGTAATCAGTGAAAGTGACGTGTTGAATTTGAGAGGGTTAAACTCTAAGGCCATGTTGTCAATAAAGCAGCACTGAGGGAAAGTTATCAGTGCTGTTTACTTGAAAAGCACATACTGACACACAGGACTGCATATAAATCCAGCCCTATATTCACAAAAACAAGTGTCTTGAAAGGTCTTTGTAGTCTGCTGAGAAGCATCATCGAATGGCGTGATGATGGTCACTCTGGTTAAGAGGCAGGGGAAAACTTCAGCACAGCAGCTGCACGGGAAAGTATGACACCGCCGCCATCATCACCACCGCAGAGAAGAAACATGGAAAGTTTGGCAGAGAGGCAGACCACCACCAGGTCCTGTGTCTCGCCATGTGCAAATATGAGATTATTATTCTTTTAAAAAAATAAAAAAAAGTCATCACTTTATGTTTCTTTTCCAGGTCGACGAGTGCTTTTATTCAAAGTTTCAGATCCCGCTGCAGAAACAATGAGAATTATGTAACACATGACGTGTGAGTTCATTTGAATGTTAACAACAACAACAACAACAAAAAAAAAAAGCTTAAGCTGTTGTTTGTTTTATGGTTCAACTGGAGGTGACATGAAGCCAGGGAACTGGAGCTATAACTGTGGTCAAAAGAGAAATAAATATTTTTGAGGTGACGTGCTTTGAGGTGTGCTTTGTTATGAGGTGTGGTCAGAAAGTTCAAAATGGCCGTTTACTGTCCCCGACAGTTTACCCCGCTGGTTCCAACATTAGCCGATGAAGGATTAAGAGTAAATAAATTAGTGTAACTAAGTCTAATGTAGCCGTCAGACAGATCTAAACAAAAGAACGTCCATGCTCTAACCGACTGTTGTGTTATGTCTCAGTCCCACAGGCTGAGTGTTGCTGCTACCAAGAAATGATCCGAAACACCTCAGGCAGTGTACCAAAACCAGTGGGCGGTATGCGCGCGCGCGTGTGTGTGTGTGACTGTAACACAGGCTCCAGTGTTTACAGTCCACCTTTTGTCCCGAATAATACTCAGGGTCCAAACACTGAGAGACTTGGGACTTGGCATGGGTTCCCTTTCTGTTTAAACTCATGTAACTGACATGCTTGAATCTCTGTGGCCGGGTGTGTTTGTGTTTTCTAATCAACACGAGACAAATGACAACATCTGGTGCTTGGCTGAAAACAGGACTTTTTTCGGGGTGTGTGAGAACTATTCTTGAAAAAGGGGCCCTTGCTGTGCTCTGCGGTGATATTCGCTCAGAAATCACTCGTTGTGTTGTCCGTGCATATAGATTCTATGGCTTCTTTTGATTCATTGCAGCCTCTGAGCCAAGACTCTTTAGCTGATGGCTCTCAGAAAAGGAGCTTGAGGTCGGAGGTGTTGCAATTCATGCAGAAAAAGTAACCCATAAACAACATAGATTCATGCACATGCAATGAAGACCAAGAGCTGCACACAAACGTACACAAACATATACACATCTGGCCTGTAAATACGACCCAAATGACTTCCATGCCAGTCGATGGCTAGACGGCAGACTGTTTACACCAATAGGGGGAGAGAGAGAAAGCACCCGGCTAGACCCAATGGGAGGCTGACACTGGAGCTGGGCTACTTGTGGTCATGGCGTGTAGTAGTAGTAATGTGGACCTGGCAGGCAGTGGATGCAGAGGGTGGCTGTGGGGGTGGCAGTGTCCCAGCCAACCCGTGGTCAAGCAGTGGTTAACCAGTCTAGGTCACCTACACTTCCTCTGGCCTCTCTCCCTGGGAGGAAAAACAGTCTAGTCAAAATAATGGTGTCATTTTGGCTTCTTACGTTTGAGTTAGGGGAGACAAATTTAGAGAAAGCAAAGCTAAGGGAGGGGCCTACAACAGATTAAGAAACAAGTGAACAAAATATCTCCTCTGTGTTTTTTTTTTCTCTCTCTCTCTTCACTCTTAAATAAGCAGTCTTAAATGAGTGGCGCAGATCCAATGCAGCCTGTAAATTCAGATGTGTCAGCCTACGCAGCAAGCAATTATATCTGGGCTCTGTCTTCCGCTTTTCTCCCTCCCGCTCTTACCCGCAGTGCCATCTTAATCTGTCCTCGCTGCCTTGCTCTTTAGTTGAGACAGAGCGTTCACTCTGATCTACTTCTTGACTTACAAAAGAACTGCTGTGCTGTGCAAGCGGCACGCTTGACAAGATGAGGAAGATGTGTTGTATCAAACCTGTTTCCTGTCAGCTTGCAGACTCCAGACCCGTCTCACATGCCTCTGTGAGTTATATTAGGCTAAAAGTATTTTCCACCCTGTTGCCCTGACACCCGCTGAGCAGCCAATTACTCACAAGTAGTCCAAAATTCACTGCGTGATCACTACATACTGTTAAAGGAATAGTTGCACATGTGGCATGCAAATAGTCACAGGGGAAGATTAATACCACTCCGTCATTTGTCCGATAAATGTATGGCTATAGCCAGCAGCTCATTAGCAAAGTAGCATAAAGACTGGAAAAAAGGGGGTCAGCTAGCCAGCTTTGCCCAAGCATAATGAAATCTGACCACAATCGCCTCTAAAGCTAATCAATATGTGGCTTTCACACCGCCATGCTGTAACCGTAACAACCTGTAAGAGCATTCTCCAAGAAAGCAAAATGTTTTAAAAAGTGGCTGCTGTTGCTACCAAGGCAGGTGAACATCACAAGGTTGGTACAAAGCCAGGCGGTTACTGCCAGAAAATCTACACATTGGGCGGCACATGCGCGTTCACGTGTTTGCGTGATGCTGCCGTGACTGAAACTGCTTCCCCCCTGCTGTCTTCCCCTCATTGAAAGGACTGGAGGTGGCGAGTAACTGCAGCAGTGTATCAGATTTTGTTACGTCGGGACAGAGCAAAGCAGGCCCGCTGATGCAGGGGTAACACCGGGTCATTTGTTCCAGGCCCCGGGTCTGACCTTTAAATAATCTGCTGGAATAATTTGTCAAAAATACATAGGCCTATTTGTGAAAAGGTTTATCTTTCTAATTTTCCTTGACATAGTATTCAAAAACAATTTTACTTTTTGTTTTTTGGTTCGGTCTGTCACGCTACTGTAGGTCAGAAGTTTCATCTAGCCAGCCGTCCTACAACCTACAACAGAAAATTATAATAGAGGTGCAGCGGAAGCTGAAATAAGTACAACCCCAATGATGTAGTGATGGGAGAAGCAATTGTTTTCAGTGTTGAATCATTAGAATCAGTTCAGTAAAAAGATGATATGATGAAGAAGATACAGTTTGTAACCTGAAAGCCTATTATGTACAGCACATATATTTTGAAAAAAAAACAAACAAACTAATTGGTACTACTTCCTACTTCGAGACTTCCAAGACGTACTACTAGAACTATTGCTTTAACCGCATATATGTATTTTGGCTCATCAGAAAAGGCCTTCGCCTGCTTCTCCTCTCTACAAAATTATATTTATTCTGACATATATCTCAAACCTCAGACACACAGTAAAGATGCTCTTTTTCTCCTCAGACAGCAGATAACTTGCCATCACTTTCCCAACTGCCCTGGAAGCAGGAGGTGTCTGAATGAGACTGAGCTGTGATTACCCTTCAGAGGAAAACCACGCGGGATGACAGCCAGCCAGAGGAGGAGAAGTGGAGCAATTTAATGCATACATATACTGTACATAAGAAAGTACGGACTTTATAGTTAAACATAAATTCCTAGTAAAAGAGTTTAAGCAAGGTCTCTAAGATGAACAGGTGAACAAACGGTATTTTGAGTCTAATGGCTACTTATGACAGAAACCCATCTCTGAAACTATGGATGCTGTTTTTCACTTCCTGTTGAGCATCAACACAGATGTTTGGAAATGCACACACCTGTTTGGAAATGTACCAGCCATGTGTAATGTGTTTTTTAGTTTAATTATGCAGGAATATTCAATTTTCTATAAAGATGTTATATGTTTTGTAATCAGCCAGCTATCGACATCACTCCTTGAGTAGAATCAAAATAGACAATGCACTGAATCTATTTTAAAAACTTGAGCCACGTGCGCAACTTTGGATAGCTGATCTTTATGTGTCAGCCAGTGGTGAGTTTTGGTCAGGTCGGACCTGGCCGTGACTTGCAGCTGACCCAGCCGCAGTCCAGCCGGGTTTAGACAGGTTTTAAACAAAGTGGAGACGCTGGCTGTGAGCCAGGAGGCCACAGAATGGCTGGAGTCCTCTGCTGTAGCTGGAGACAAGGATTCAGACGCAAAACACACACATACACACACACACACTGCTTCATTTCAGATGCAATTAACGTTTAGCCTTCATTTTAAATATAAGATGTATGAAGCGCAGATTACGATATAATCACTAATCCATCCATCCATCCATCCACAGCCGGGAAGCTTAATGCGTTTCACACAGCATCTGCAGAAACTCAGGAGACTCAGTTTAACCGCCTCCGAGTAAAACACTGCTCAATTACTTTAACAATGCTTAATAGGATGTTGTGGTTTCTCTCTTAGCTCAAAACAGACCTGCTGCTTCCCTAAAATAGCAGCGAGTGGAAATCCACGGGACAGTCCCCCCGTAACTAGTTGCCCAATAACCTGGGTGGCTGGCTCCCCTTTTAATAGAGCTTGGAGCCTGACTCCCACTCACTCTGGCCTCTCGTGACGTATGGAGGCACCAGCTCATCACGAGTCACCACACTGAAGTGGTAAGACAAGCATCAACAAAAACAATTCCTCGCCTTTTCAGTTATGGATGGTTGACCGAGCCTCTCTAAATATATCTCAGAGAAAAACTGAGGGGGAGGCCGGGGATTGTGGTTGTGACATTTATTAGGGAATCATCCGGTTCCATGCGCGCTGTAAAAACATTGTTGTTTTTCAGACTGGAAAACAAATGGGATAAGTACAATGTGGTAAAAGAACGAAGTGATGACCAGCAGTTTTTCTCCCACTGGCTGTAGTTGTTTTAATATAATATTTCTGTGTACTATATACCGCAGAAATCAGCCACAGTCTTTATTCCATTTTTCTTTTTGTTTTGTGTCTTTTGGATTGCTGCCGTTTGTCATTTGAGTCATGGATGTTTCACAATAGCAAAGATACTTAACATGTACTCGCCAGTAAGAAGCACCTGTGAAGAAATTTCACTGAAATATAATAATGTTTTTTGTTTTTTTATCTTTCTGTTTTCGTGCTTGAACTTAGGACTATCTCCTGAAAAACAACTAAACTAGTCAACATGATGCTCAAGGATTCAGAAAGCCATTATTTCCATGAATTCATACTATCCGCCATCATTTTTCCTTCATTTAAATTCAGTCATGGAAAAAATGAACACCATACTCTATAGTAAATCACCCTTCCGCCCACATGGTAGAGCCAAAAATGCGACAGTAGCATGCATCACTCAGCTGCCTATTGTAAGGCCATTTGCTCTAACAGTATCTACTTGTACACTGGTAACCCACTGTTTGCACTCTGTAAATCAGAGAGTAGAAATATGACTTCCGGAAATATAGGACAGCAAAACCAGGGATAGCGAGGATGTGGTTCTCCATCCTGCAGCTAACAGGAAATGCTGTTTAAATGACAGGTTCCATAAATGAATGTCTGCTTTGCTTGCTATCACACCCTGTAAATGGATTGTTTCCCTAAATTTATCTGCTTCTGGGTTTAAAAAAAGTAAATGCGTAAATGGTGACAACTGTGATGCTGCTATCCAGAGCTGCTGTTTGTGCTTTTCATAGACATGCGAGATGATAAACACAGGTACTCCTCAAAACGCATCGCTTTTTCCCCCGAATAATTTGCATACTACACACATCTTTATATAAACTAGCCGATCTGCCTGAGCTTGCCACTGAGGTAAAAATCTAATTCCCGTTAACTACAGACTGTACTTTTGACTCATTTTCCCAAGCGTGTTGTTTACATGCTTCTTTTAAACAGTCTTGTGTCAGGTGGCCATGCATGTGTTTTTCTCTATTGGTTTCCTATCTGGAATGGTAGTTATTATCTGACTGGTTCATTCAGAAATCGCTTTAAGTGTCTTGACAAGGACTGCCTGAACACGCATGAGTTTTTTCAGTTCCCCCACAATAAGAAACATTATCTTCTATCCTTTAGTGTAAAAAAATATATATCACTGAAGGAACTAGTGCCAGACAGACAAGGGCTATTTAACTTGTACCAGACGAGGCTAAATACACTCTCCAGTGTCCATGAAAACAGCTGCTTTAAAGTTTGATTTAACAACTCTGTACAGTGCACAACATAGATTTTTGAGTGTAAACAATTCAACAGTGGAATAGAAATCATTTTTCCCCTCTGGTTTTAATCTTGTACAGCCATCTATAAAAATTGTTAGGTGACTTTTTAAGAGACTTGGTAAATCTAAATCAGAAAATGAATCTCTTTTTTTTTTAATGTTATTTTTTATGAGACATCTTGCCCTTTTCCAGAAGGGATACCACCAAACCATAAAATTGTTGGCTTTTTAAAACAATGTTGCATAACTTTAATTTCGTTCCCGACCTAGTTTTGTAACAATTTCGGATGAATAACAACACCGTAGTAAACACCAACTGGGGAACACCATGCAGTTAAAGAATTTTTATTACCATGGACGGCCCAACCAATATTTCTGAATATCAACAAAGGTCATAAATGAAGCCAAGGTGACAAACAAAATAATGATAACTAAGAAATCACCACACAGTTGGCTTTCACCCTTACGAATAAATAGCTGCTAATAAAGGAGACTGTACAAAACACATACAGGACAGAGGTATGCTATTCAACCATACTAATAAGCCACTGTTGTTCCCATGAGTCCTTCAGGTGTGAGCATGAATATGTTTTTTCTCTCCCAGTCTTGAGCCTGATTTGCAATGGAACATTTAACGTCGCTCATGTACACGGTTGGCCTATAGCATATAGCTGCTACAGGGCTCCGCCTTTTCCTGGTGACCCTTAAGCATCAACAAAAATAACCTAAGTGGTTGTAACACACCTTGAAAAGGTGTGTTAGTTCAATGTGGCTGTGCATTTTTCAGTTCTTAACATGTTTTGTGCAATATGGTAAATATATGTTTGGGACAACTTTTGTCACTCTTAAGTGGCCAGAGAAATGGTTTTTTTCCCCTTTAAATTACATGAAAATCTCTTGGATCCAGGACTTATAGAGGAAATATTCACCCTTGCTCCCTCAAATTTGAATATTCTTGAAGGACTCCTTCTGTCTATTGTCCCCCAACTTTATGTAAGTGCAATGCTAAAAAAAACGCTTTAGCCGTCGTGACAATTTAATATGTCATTTCTTTCTTCACTGTAACTGAGAGAAATGCTTTCCCATACACGCACCGAGCCAATTCTGCAAAGAAGTTTGAAAATGTCCAGTTTGAGCTGGTGGGGATGTGAACCCTGAAGCAAAATATCACCCAGGACTCCCAAAAAATGAGGTCAGCTCTTTGTATGAAGCTTTTTACATAAAATAATTTCTCGTATTTGCGGAGCAGATTGTCACGAACCATATGACACACTGGAGCGCAGACGCTGACGCATGTCTCTGTCATATATTCTACATCTGGGTAAGTAACAAATGTGTCTTAAAATCATGCACACCACCCATACACAAGCTTTGGATGTCCCACCACACCAGTCAGGGACCAAATGAGACAAGACCTATCATGTCTCCTCTCAGTGAAAGCAGACATTGTTGACTCACTGTAGTCTAGAAGCGCTTAGCCTGCGTCCCACCACAGCTATGCACTGTCTGACCAGAGCCTCGGAGCAAGGGTGTGCAGACTCACACGGATGGATGCATGCAAACATTACACAAACACAGTCAGACACACATACATACAGGTACAAAGCATAAGCATGCATAAGCTGGCCTCGCTCTATTCTCCAGTTCTGCGGTTTGCTCTTTAAATCCACTCATCAATCACATCGCTCAAGAGTGAGAAAACATCAACTTTCTTTTGGTCGCTCCTGTCTTTATTTGCACTATTGAATTTCAGACCTAACTGCTGCTTGCCTCATATGTCCGTTATAATCTGAGAGAGTGTTTGCACTTAGGGGATAGACAGTACACCTGTCAGCCTCTCTGGAAGCCACCTGTGTAAAAAGCTTTTAAGGTTTTTTTTTCTCTACAAATCCTCCAATCCTCCTATGTGGCCTGAGTGTGTCAGACACACTCAGGGTCTATCAAAGGCCTGCTGAAACTGACATCATAGTGAACCAAGTGATGTTCCAGGATCATCTGACTACTCACATGCATGGTTGGAGTAACCTGTAAGGGGACTAATTTGTTATTGTGTCCTCATTTTTGCCCTGTGTACGTACTCTTTTGCCACCCAATTTCCCATTACTTACAGCGCACACTGAAGACTGGATGGATGGTAGCCTCATTGATAAACAAATCAACTCTGTTGTGAGCACCAGCTTCTTCCATCTTAGATCAATTACAAAACTAAAATACCACACTTTTATCTCCTCCCATGTTGACTATTGTAATTTTTTGCATATGACTAATCAGTTTGCTTTATCTTGCCGTCTTGCAGCTGGTTGCTCAATACAGTAGTAAGATAGGCCACATCACTCCTGTACTCGCCTCTCTTCACTAGTTACCAGTAAGGAGAATTGATTTTAAGATTCTTTTTTAAGACATGGCCACAAAAGCAAGATCCATCTTTGTAAATTTGTGGTGCAAAATCCTTAACAAATGTGCAGTGGCTCATACCTGTTACCTACACACACACACACACTCACGCACTGAGGACAAAAGAGTGTGCCAGTACACTCTGATATGCAGCCACACATGCGTAGCCACACGCAGTCAGACAGACAGATAGGGAAACACATAACCGGTGTCTCACCACAAACACACAAACACACACACACACACACAAATGAAACCGACACACCCCACCATTCACAGCCGTGGCCTTGTTTACTCATGACCATCACAGCTCTGCAGCAGTCAACCCCATCATTCCACAGATTCCTGTGTCCCAGCGCTATTTTATGCACTCTGCAGCTGTCATGTGTTTGTATGCAGGAGTCATACAAACATTACTAAATAATGCTGAGTAATATAATGAAAGTGATGACGGTGGCAGATAACACAGAAGACTTAAGGTAATACATCAAATTGGTGCAAGGTGAAATCTAACTGGTCTACTTGCTGTCTTGTTAGGACGCGGCAGTGACACATATTTGACTGAAACTCAAATAATTCTCCAAACTGGGACCAACTGGAGTTGAGTTTTGTTGGAAAATAAACTTGCCTCAGGCAGCCTATATCTGTGTAACACTGCCACCTGTAGACGATCAACAATAGCTCTGATTGCTCCACAAACTAAAAGAAAATCACTCATTTTCTTTTCACCATTGTCTTGTTGTCAGGTTCGGTGTTACATAACAGACCTAAACAAAAGATTCACTCATGATTTGTTTCACCCAGAAAAGAAAAGAGTGTCTGGCCAAAAGGTAATTTTCTGTATTTACTTTATTCACTTAAATGCTTGGTTTTCTTCCCCACAGGCCAAAGATATGTAAGCCAGGTGAACTACGTGAACTCTAAATTGGCTGTTATGTTTAGATTTGTTTGTGTGAAGGCTTAGGCCTGTGACAGAGCAGTGACTTGTCCAGGGCGCTGAATGAGATGGACTCCAGCTGGCCCTGTGATCCTACATAAGCAGCTATAGACTGGATGGTGAGACACATTTCTTTTTTATGCTGAATATCTTCATAGTCATTTAGACAAACCCTGGAGCTGCAAAAGCTAACCCATATGTGAAAAACTGTGATTTTATGGGCAATTTATTCACAGCTTTAAACCCCCAACACAACATCAACTCAAAGAAAAACTCTACCAGCAGAGTCACCGTATGAACCCATATCAGAAAGTGCCTCCTCGGAGAGTTTTGTTTAAAATAACTCCAATAGTATTATAAAAATCTGTTTAGGTTTGATCAACTCTGAAGGAAGTATATATGACTGTTCATAGTTCAAGTGTTAATTAGGGTGAATAGTTTATTATTAGGTCAAATACAAGGAGATATTTGACATATGTACACAGTTGTCTTGATAAACAAAGATATAGGTGCTATAATTTCCACAAATGGAAAGAAAAATAAAAGAAAAAGTGAAAGAATGAATACAGTGAATACAAACATAAATACATAAAACAAATAAAACAGAATAGTTAAATAAATACATAAAAATAACTTTATAGCCTCCTTATTAATACAATTTGTAATAGTCTGCAAGTCTGTGTTCACATTATTTAACAAAATGATTTTTTGTTGGCGAATATGAATACAGTACGGAACATGTTTATATAATTAAGCAAATTCAGCCATAAATGTAACATGACTATCATATCAGTATATGACGGATGTCCAGCGTTATGAGTCGCGACGTGCTTACGTCATACATCTGCGTCCTTGACGTCTAACCCCTGCAACTTTCAATGACAGTTTACACACATTTTTCGACATTTCTTTGACAACAAAAAGTAGTTAAATCATAAAGCGACTACCATGCAAAGAGCCGCACATACAGCTCTGACTGTCTGCTCTCAGACAGTCAGTCCAGCGATGATCCGACAGTGTCTGAAAAGCAGAGGTAAGCAGCGCGTTTGTAGCTTACAGCGATAGCTAAGAGCTAATATGCTAAAGATGCTAAAAACACTCCGGGTCCTGTTTATTGGCAGGCTAACTTTAAGCCCAGTGACTATGTTTTCAATTTGTATGACTTCTTTAATATCCTCTTTTTCCTGTAATGTTTTTTATTAGTGTAACATGTTGTAAGCCATTTCTCAGGGAAACATCACGTTTCATAACAGACTTGCTAGCTAACGGACGCTCATTACCTGAACTTTGCCTGCTACACATAACATAAATATTTTAACAGAGTGGTCACGGTGTACACTGCAGCTTTCTTTAAATGCTTTTTACGCTAAACTATGAAACTCAAGACAAATGTTTGAGGTCGCAGAAAGGACAGACTATGAGCCTTGAGGTCCTTGAAATAAACCAAACTAGCATGCACAGCTTCTTTATGCAAATATGTTTCTTCTTCTGTTGTGTAATGGCGGTAGGCAAAAGCGGTTTAGGTGCATTACTGCCACCTTCTGGATTGAAGGGTAGATCATAACAGTTAATATACTAGTACATTAAATTATCCTAATAGGTCCTGTGTTTTCTAAACATTTGAAATTAGCCCTTGTAACTCTTCAACATTTCTCTAATACCAATCATGTCATTGTGTTATATGATTCCTTTAAAGTGTAATTTAAAGAGTCTGTCTAATGCAGTTACTGCTCTTTGTGTTACTGTGTTGTAGCAGCGGCCCTTCAACTGTGCTCACGTGCTTACAGTGTCGTCCCAACCCCACGCGACAGTGAGGAGAAGGAGATGTTGGACCGAATCCTGCGTGTGGATCATGCGGGTGAATATGGTGCCAACCGTATCTACGCCGGCCAGATGGCAGTGTTGGGTAGATCTAGGACGGGACCTCTCATCCAGGTATGAACAGAGTGAGACATGTGGCTTTAAGGTAGGAAATATTAAGACCACCAGAATGCGGTTTCATTTACATTTTTCCTCATTGAGTCTGGATATATCATACCAGTGTTCAAAAGTATCATAATCATAATATCAACAGTGCGCTGGAGTTAGTTACGGATCATTGCAAACTTACTGAGAGCCGCAGACAAGCCAGTATGCTGCCAGAGCACATTGAGGCTGGTGTATAGTCAAACAATCTCAGTGTCCGTCGTCTTCAATTTCAGTGGAATTTACTTCCATTTTCATTGGTTTGGGAAACAATCATGACCGAAGAAGTGTTTCTTTTGCACTTTTGCAGCTGCATGAGGAGAGATATTTTAATACAGAGGAAAGTTTAATGCCATTCATATATAGGTACTACCAACATTAGAACCACAGGAATAAACTTGAAAATTGGTGAAGACGTCCTTGAACTTTCCCTCCTTGTACGCAGACAAATCTGACACAAGAATTCAATTTATGCAGCGATGCTCTCTTTACTGAAAAATTGGCCTTTTTTATTTAAAATCTATCCTACTGTGACATAATTGTCTTATGATCCAAAATATGATTAGTTTTTTCAAACTGTAGCTTGTTTGGTTGCTATATTGTGATTAAAAAAAAGTTCTGCATGAGTGTGATTGTGTAATATTTGACACCCCGTGTTCATTTTGTTTTTCTGTAGCAAATGTGGGATCAAGAAAAGGAACATCTCGCTAAATTCAATGAAATTCTTGCAGAGAACAGAGTTCGTCCCACAGTGCTGTTACCCCTCTGGAACGTCGCTGGGTTTTTATTAGGTTGGTACAACATGCAAACATACAGTGGAGTTCACAGTATTATGTAATGTTTAGCTTTGAAGAACACAATAAAGATGCATAGAAAGTATGATAGTTTTGACACCTTTTTTTAAAATGGTATCTCTGCATGAATCTTTGATTTTTGACGTATGAGTTGATGAGTGTATAAACAAGGTTTCCGAGCTTGGCAATATATAGTCAGGTATTACTTCATTCCCCTTGTTTTAAATCTCCTATAGGGGCATCCACTGCAATGCTGGGAAAAGAGGGGGCCATGGCCTGCACTGTGGCGGTGGAGGAGAGCATCTCAGAGCACTACAACAGCCAAATAAGAGCCCTGATGGAGAAAGACCCAGAGAGATACACAGAACTCTTAAAAGTCAGTCAACTACTGTTTTCTCTGTTACTCTGTCCTCTACATTGGCAAAGTCCTCTCTGTGGTAACTAGAATGCCAACACAGCAGTTTGGAGCGCTATTATATAGCTGATCTGTATCAGTAAATATGACTTACAGACAATTCAAAAAGCTTCTGCTCTCATGCACACATTTGGTTGTTTTTGGCGTTTTTACAATCAGTTCTGTCAGAATAACTTGATAACCAACTAACTTGGTTAAAGTTGACTTAGTTAATTAATGATCTTTATGTATATTTTAATAGGTAATAAAGCAATTCAGAGATGATGAGATAGAACACCACGACACTGGATTGGAACATGAGGCTGAAACAGTAAGTGTCATAATATTCAGTTAACAATAAGCATATGTTATCGTATTCTATCAAACTTGTAATGTGTAGATCTAAGAGGAGATGATCTCTGATGCAGCAACATTTGTGTGTAACTGTAACTGTGGTAATTATGTTTATGATGCTGTGGTGTCATTCATTCATACTGGGTTTAGTTACACATAAACAGTTATTTATAGCAGTGGTCTGTTGTCTTTTGCTCTGTATTTACTGGACATCATGTGAACCACTGTGATCTAAGTTTGTTTCTCTTTTCTTTTGTTTTAGTTACCTGGATACTGGCTGCTAAAAAATGCTATACAGCTAGGCTGCAAAGCTGCGATATATGTTTCTCAACGTGTCTGACTCTGTATTTAAAAGAATTAAACTTTTCATTTGGTTTTTTTGCAAGATTATTTTTTTGGGCATTTAATGCCTTTATTTGATACTGATAGTGAAGAAAAACAAGAAATGTGGGGAATGACATGCATCGAGTGGTCCGGCCAGCCGGGAATCAAACCAGAGACTCACCGCTCTCACCCGTGTGCTATGGCGTATAGCACGTATGGCCACTCGGCTATCAGGACACCCATTTATGTTTATTTTGATACCTTGACGTGAATTTGAATTGATGTTCAAATTCTTTCGACATTTGTGAGAAAATCGGTGGAATAACTGCTTTTAAATCAAGATAGTCGGTTTTCTGAAAAAATATACAATATTACGTTACGTAATGCCCTTTTTCTGTGTAAAGATGCCTCGGTACCCTTGTGCCTAGCAGGGTGGACAATGTTTACCTGCACTTAAAGATCTAAGAGATAAATACTTAAAATACATGTAATAAGGACATATTGATACTGGCATACTCATGCCACCATACCTTTCAGCAAACTCTCCTCTTTCACATGTAATCGTTCATATATCAAGCTGAGCAATGACTTGTCATCCTGGCCTAACTGCTCTCAAAGCTATTCTGGGTACATTAGGTCACACAAGAAGAAGGATGACAAGAGGCTTGTCCAGGGGCCCCTAATCTATTAGGCCTTTCAGCAGGTTGAGCAAAGTGTTCATTCCCCTCCTACTCAATATCAGTTTGTCCTCACCGTACATTGAGTACTGACCCAAGGCCCTTTAGCCTTTTCAAACACTGGGGACATGATGGTGTTGTGATTTATGGTTAATGGTGGGGGCTGATGGGACTTAAATGAAACCCTGTGAAATTTGCCTCTAGCAGGTAATAATGCCTGTTAAATGGAAAACTATACACTATATATAATATGGATGGGTGACAAAGGAGAAAACAACATGCTGTAAATTATCTTATTAAGGTGTTATTAAGGCCACCGCAAAGAACCAGAGCAGCTTCAGTCTCCAAGAACCTCGACCTCCATCTGGTTCATGTAGACTTTCTTACACGGTGGTCCAAAATCTCCCAATAGGTGTTTGATTGGGATGTGTTGACTATAAAAGCCATATCTAATGATTTACATCATTTCATGCTTATCAATCTACAGTTGGTTAACTGGTTAATTTTTCAAGCAAAAATGCCAAAACTCTGCATTTGTAGGTTTTTTTTCCCCCCACCAGTTTTTTTTCAGGTTTTTCTTTTAATTTCTCACCTATCTGCACATATTAATATCTGTACTAGAAGTGTTTCACAGAGGTGAGCTGTTACCCAGGTCCACAGGCTCTAATCTATTTTGCAGAGCATGAGGTCAGAGGAGTTATTTTAGCTCGGTTGGGTTTACATATTAGACCTGACCTCAAGGGTTAATGTATATATGGCCTCCATTCCTTAAAAATAGGCTCTTCTCCTTCTTCTAGTAAAACAACTCCCTGCTCGCCATGTTTGTTACAATGATGAGACATTATGAGACATCTTGTTATGGACAAATATCCTAAAACCTGAAATAAAATGTGATTTGAAACTGCAGTTCAGTGTTACACATGTTAGTTACTTTTCTTCACATATCTGCACCCTTTTAAATGGCATTAGCTGTGATCAGCTAATCTGGACAAAAGTCATAAAGGTCACTTTGCTGGTTATAGGAGGTCACCTACTATACATAAGCAACATGAGACACTGGGCGGCTTCGCAAATCGAAGGTACATCATCATAAATTGTATCTGCCAATGAATAACAGTGCTGACAGGTTTATAGCGAGGTGCACCTGCTTAAATAAAGGCAACAAATGTACAGCTCCATTTGTAGCGCCACCTTGGGTGACGAAATTACCGGTAAATAAAAACAGGGGTGACGACTCAGTCACAATGCAGGTGTTAATAACTGTAAACCATTAACTCTACATCTGAATTAGAAGTAGATATATACAGTTTAATATAGGACACAATACCTTTATATAATATATTCTGACCATACCATTAAAGCTACATTCTGCAGCCATCTATGACCATCATTCATGTGAATTGTTTAGGTTTTCTCAGAATCATGTCCAAAGGAATCTGCTGAAACACTGACTGAGAAATTTGGCAACAAGAAATTGAAAAAGGGCAATAAAACTCAACTAAACTGAGACTGTCTTGCTATCCGTGAATAATTGAGGTTGTAAATTGTGAGCAGCACCAATAATACAAAATCCCTATAAGTCATGAAAGTTTTCGGATACAGATTGTATTGCCTCCTGGCTTGGATTTATGCAGACTGTCAGTCAGCAGGCCTTTCTGGGGTTTATGGTAACTAATAGGTAGCATAAGGTCCATCTGTAGTATTGAGGAGTTATGGGGGATTAGGTATTGTTTCACATGTCTGCCAACTTTAAACACTAGAATACAGGATTTTATCTCACATTAGTCCCCTTTTAAAATGATCGAATATACAGAATCGTCCTTTAAACAAACATCTGTTCTGTGATGAGATTTGGAAGCCAGATGTGAGCTGTAAAATGAGCGATCATTTTTAGTATAGTTTTCATCTTTCCAGGTAAAATAGAAAGAAAATAACTGAAGGGTCCAGTGACACAAGATATAGAAGTATTCCTTTTCTCCCCAAGGACATGATGTACTTATCTTTGTACATATTAAACTTTTTTTTTATTATTTCTTTTTAAACTTATTCCACCCACATGCTTTATTGTCCCAGATTGTTCACTTCAGACTGCTGTAAAGTAGACAGCTTCCTGAAGTATAATGTTAAATTTAAGATTTAAGATGTTGTCCTGCTCTGGCAGGATTTAAAGGAACTCTTTTTGGGGATATAATAATTCATTTTATTGCATAGAGTTAGATAAGAAGATTGACACCACTCTCGCCACAGAGCAGTAGCCGCTTAGATTAGCACAAAGACTGTATGTTCAAAGGTAACAAAATCCTACATGCATATCTAAAGCGTATTTTATAACATATTATATCCTGTTTGTATAATCTGTACATAAACCGAAGTGAGGTTGTTAGACAACCGATGGAGACTTTAGCAAATTTGTTTTTTTACAGTTATTTAATGAGCTTTAGAGATTTTGTTATTTTTGATTAAAGCCAGTCTAGCTGTTTACCCGTTTCCTGCCTTTTATCAATAACTTCATATCCTGACATGATATGACTTAACACTTAATACTTAGAATCTACTTAGACCGATCCTAAGTACTGGGAGCATAATGATAACACTATGTTTTACCTGATGAGCTCAACTCAGTTGATTGTCTGGCGTGATAAAGGTGATAAAGGGGTTCCCAGAAGTGAGGGGCCATTAGCTTGAACCGACTCAGTTATGCTTTTCATATACATCTGGTTATCCAGGTCAACTATTCACACACGGCAGCATGGACTGAAAAACAGCCACACACATACAGGCAACTCTATAAATAGCCAACAGTAAACATTTTTACTGTTCTGTGGTATGTCTATACATATAAATACCCGTAGAGTGATGTCACTGTGCTACACAGAGCGGCTAAGTTAAGTTATCATATGGAATTTTTTCCTTCTGAGTAAATATATGTTAACCTGCTGTGCAGAAAGATAAACCATATACTTCACCTGTGTCAGACTACTTACACCCGTGATACATCTTTTTGGGTGATTGAGGCGTGTGTGTGGCCCGAAAGAGCTGCGACCACGTGTGTACATGTCTTGCACAGTGTGAAGCGACAACACATGATGCAAAGAACTGACATCACTTCAGCTGGAATCTCAGATTTACGGCCTGTCACACGCTGCAATCGACTAACCGCTTTGGAGAAAGAAAAAAACACACACACACACAAGGTCAGTCTTCGAGAATGTATCATCCATATAAAAATATAAAATGTCATCTTACAATGAAACACTGTGTGTTGCACCAATTTCATCATATCATCAAAAATGCCACAACACTGTCCATCCAAACAGATTTCTGGATCATATGCAGTTAAGTTTTAGGTTATGTTTTTCATTTGTATAAAGATCTAAGGTGTATTTATGTATATGTACATGTATATGAATCTCCCTTTATCAGATGGGGCTTGTGCAGCTGTCTGGTCTTGTATGATTGTGGTATTGTTGATCGGGCGGGGTAGGGGGGTGTGTGGGGGTTAAGCATGGCATCGTGACCCCTCCGCTGGTATCCATCACTGCACTGACAGGCCTGGTGGTTCATCCAGCATGACTTCAAGGCCACGTTGCTGCTTCACTCTGTCATGAGCCCCAAAGACACTTAGAGCTGTTCACTCGAGTACATTGTGACCCCCCACACACACACACACACACACACACAAACAGTCAGATAATAAAGTTTTAAAAACCTCTAAGGGGAAATTATCGTTAGTTATAGCTCGTTATTACTTGGTTTTATGTGTACCCATTTCCAGGAGTATATTCCATTAGAACAAGTAAATATATAAGAAAAAAAGCATGCAAATTACGTGACCTGACATGTATTTAAATTCTACAGTTTTACATGTTATTTTTTGGGGGGTTTTTCCCCCCTAATTTCATTTGTCCTTTACACATCTTTGACTGATTGCGGTTGTGGCATTCATACTTGAGGCTGAACATATTTTTGCCTGGATGAAGGTACGTCTGGTACGCCAAGTTGCAACATAGTTGGTCGTGAGGGATTCAGCAGAATGAGCTGCAGCTTCTCGCAGCACACTAAAACCTTTTCACTTGTCAGGTATCCTTTTCTATGCCCATTACATCACTCACCTCCAGACCTCCTGAATCCAACACCTTGTATCCTTGCCATCGACCCCTCCTCCATCTATCACACTGATGCATTGGCAGTTTGCAGAAGGTTAACACGCTAGGCCTCTTAACACCTGGTTTAAGGGATAGCTTTGCACACCCCACCTGCTTGCCTCCTGTAGTGGCGCAGCACTTTACACTGATCCCCGCTAAGACCCCGCCTGTCGTCCTTACTGATTCAATGGAGAGCTCTGGCAGCGTTACTCTGGCCTGGTCTCATATCTCCCGACTGAAGCTTGTTTTTATGTAGCTTGTAAAGATGCCACTCTTATCTCCTATTAATCATTGGCCTCTTTCCCCCAGCTAAGCCCTCCACTGCTGGTGACAACGTAGATTCATAATGATGCCGTTGAAGATTGTCAAATTACACGTAACACGGTTAAGGTATATCTGCAATGCATGCTTGTGGTGTGGACCTTGCGCACACTTATTTTTGTTTCATCCAACATTGTTGTTTCAGTTTGTCATAAAGACACAATAATCCAGCTTATGACTGCTGTCTCTGGCTCGTTGTTCTTTGAAGCCATCGGCCGACAAATGTTCTCACTCGCAGCTCATGAGGCTGGTAATGACACACATGCTCAGCAGACCACCCGGGCTTTAGGTGTCCTGACCTTGAAGGTTGGCTGCGAAGAATAACAACACAAGGGGAGAAAGAATGCCTCCTATGCTGCACAACAGGTCAAGCTGCTGCCCCTGTCAGGGTGAAGTTCAACACGTCTCACGAGCTCCTTGTGCATTGTGTGGTTATGCAAAATGTTTGTTTTTAAAAGGTGAATAGACAAATGTAATGAATTTCAGGGGGGGATGGGGGTGGGGGGGTTGTAGATGCTTTCAGGGACAATGTTTGACCCGTGACAGGTTATCAAAGTTGAATCACTGGAGCTCTTCGTTTTAATCCATTGATCTGAGTCCTGCTCCGAAAAAAACGTATCATTCTGTCCAATCCCATATCAAAGAAAAACAAAATAGCAGCAATGCCATCTCTCTGTTCGTGACATTCTGGCGAAACGGTGATAGATTTACAGCAACTTCTTTCGTATTTCAGCTATTTGAGGTATCTGTTAAACAGATTGTTGCATTGATTTCTGGGAAGACAGATGGTGGTGTGCATGCTTCGAGACAACTGAAGGAATGAAGAATTTTTCAGCTCGGTAGATCAAATTCAGTATAGTGATGTCTTTAGGGTACATTTTTATTGCGCGTAGGTGCATACAATCTCGCAGACATATTTTTGAGTAGTTTTGTTTTCTTTCTGGCCGTAGTTGAAAGTAACTAAAATGGCATGAAATGCTTGACAATGAGACAAAAATACCATTTTTTTGGTCTGCCAAAGCAATAAGACAAATCTTGATAAATCTGTCCGCCTTGTTTATACTGTAAGTCTTAAAACAGTTAGGTGATGATTGCAGACAACATATTGAATGCTCTTGATGCTCACTTGCCAAAAGAGATAGATAATCCTCAGCACAACCCAGATATAAAGACAAATATTCTGCTCCTGTTTTATTGTAGCACCTTTGACTTTATCATAATGTTTTAAGTGAAGTCCTTGTAAAACCCTTTATCTGTCTAATAATTCAGGTTTTTAAGTTGTCTGCTATTGATGGGGTGTCTTGGGGATAAGGACTGAAGGTTTATGGCCTTTTTTCCCAAAATATATATTCACAATTTTTGTGCTTCACTCACATGGACGTCCTGCCACCCTGCAGCCCTTTCAGCCCCTTCAGCCCCCCCAGGGTTACGGCCACAGATCAGTTTCAAATACTTAGTCTCTTTCTTCACCAAAGACAAACTAACCCTAAACTGCCACCCATCTAGCTATTTAGCTGTCTAGCCTTTCTAGACTAACTTCTGTACTAGTTATGGAATTACCGTTTTCAGGTGAGGCCTGTTAAGGAGAAACTGTTACTTGACACATTGTACTAAATCTCTGTCATTGTTATAAAAGGGGAAAGAGCAAGAACGATGTGCTCGATGCCACAGACAACCCGCGTTTCCAGCACCTGTGCACTGAGAGCGTCCACTAAATTGTTGACGATGCAGGAACCTTACGGTACCGTTCATTCCTGTGTCAGAAAGTGTTTGAGGTGCGTGCTCCAATGACCTCGGGGGTTCACATACCACGCAAAGGGGCTATGCAGTTATGCCGACCATGTAGATGTTTAAATCAAAACACTGGCAATCAGAGGCGGACGGTGGGAGGGAGAAGAAAAGAGAGGATGGGTGGAAGGAGAGCTTGCTCTTGAGCCGCGGTCAGATGGCAAAGTGCTTGGTGGTGGGTGTGTGCAAAGACTTGAAATATGTTGAGGCGAAACGTGTGTTATCTTTTCTCCTCGCCACCGGTCATCCAGTACCTCCCCTCGCCGTGTGTCGTCAGCAGCTTATCTCAGGGCCTGGCAGGAGCTGCAAGAGAAAATGGGAGGAAATCTGATCCATATGGTGGCACTATAAAGCTCACCGCTGATTTGCAGGCTTCATCAAAACCTGGTCAAGACTTCATTACTACTCATGACTGACATCCTCCTCTCACACCTGGTCACCACGCTCTGAACTTCTCACTCTCTCCTCAGCAGCACCAGCTCAGCTATCTGCCTGACCTCTGAGGTGCCTCAGCAACAGTCTTCAGAGCGGATTTTTAAACAGGTAAGAGTTCAAGTTTTTAAGATTTTGGACAGTTTAAACGATAAAAAGATCAGGTTTTGGTAACAGTGTTTTTTTGAATATACATACACGAAGCCAGATCATAGCTGAGTATCCATAAATTAACCTCTTGCCTTGCATGTTGTGCAGATATGAAGGTACTGGGGCAGGTTGCTTTTCTGCTTTTGCTCGGGGGAATCTGGTGTCAGAACAACCGTAATCCTAAAGCAAGCAGCAAGTCCACCAAGAAGTCTGGTGGGAACCAAGGAGGCGATGTTGGTCAGTCTCCCCCCGAGGTTGATCTCACCCCTGGAAGCACCGGAGGCGCTGGGAGCAACCGAGGCACTGGAGGCACGGCTGAATCGGGACGGGAGGGCACCGCAGGAGCCCGAGCAGCTGGACAACAGACAGATGATATGAGGCTGCTCTTCCTCAAGAACACGCAAGTCACATGTAATGATGGAACAGCAGCTGGGTGAGATGTTCTTGCGCACTGGCAGCAAATTAAATTACACAGTTTCCCCCATTTGCCTGTTTACAGATTTGAGAAGCTACCGGAGAGCTGGCGTGTCCATACATGGCTGTTTTGTCTTCACTCATTCCTATTTATTTGTGGTTCTGCAGGTTTTATCTAAAGGAATTCAGAGGAAGCCGTCGATGGCTGTTATTTCTGGAAGGTGAGTATTTAAAAACACAACGGGTTAATTTGGTCCCCAAAGGTCAGCTTGTTTTGGCGTGACGCCCCCGTTGGAATTTTGATGGGGATGTCATCTTGTTCCCTCTTCTTCTGTCTTTATGTGGATTCGGTTTAACCGAAGAGAAGAAGAAGAACTTATGTCCTCATGACATACCACATTCAGAGCAAAAACACATCACACACACTGGAAGTCAATTAAAGATTAATACACTGACAGTTTACAAATTAAAGGACTCGTTCGTCTTTTTTACCATCTCCACATGTGCATTCTCATTGGCAGACCAGGCCACGGGGGCATTCCTTTCCCTTCTCCATTCCTCACAGGCCACTATAATGGGCTAACGAGGGTCTCCCGTGCTGTGCCGGATGTGAATATCTAATATTAGTCTCTATTATTTTTAGGTGGCTGGTGCTGCCACAGCAAAGAGACCTGTGATTCCAGGTACCAAAATATCCCTAGACTAATGAGCTCATCGGGGTGGCCCCAAACAAAAAGAGGTAGGTCAGCCGGCCGTGTGTTTTAGAATGCATGTCAACATGCTGCCATTGCGTTACTTGTTTTATGTTATGATCAGTGAGAGGGACATCTGTCTAATCTCTGATTGACTTGCAGGAAGTGGAATTTTGTCTTCTCAAGCAGAGGAAAACCCACACTGGTATAACGCAAACATTGTGTAAGTACCTGTATATCCTTATTGTGGCTACTGGTGGTGTCACATGCAGACGCCCATCCATTTTGAGAATTAAAGTTAAACACACAATGAATTTATATTATATTATATTATATAGCCTGAGCAGATTCAAATAAGTGAGAGAAGGAATTCTCTCGATGGCCTCCTGCTTTAGACAAGTGTCTCCTTCCTTTGCAGATTCATCCCGTACTGTTCCAGTGACGTGTGGAGCGGCACTGGACCCGCCCCAACACCTCCTTCAAGACCAAGACAAGGCAGAGAGAAAGAAAGAGATAGAAATGCAAACACAAGTATGGTTTTTTTTTCCAGATACATCTGAAATCCTTCAGTTAGATCCTTCACTACAATAACACATAAATACGTCACCTGACCGCCTCCTTCATTCGACATCTATATATTTGTTATCAGCCGAGTACACCTTCATGGGATCTCTGATCATCCGTGAGGTCATCAAAGACCTCATCCCCAAAGGAATCAAGCAGGCCAAGGTTGTCATGCTGTCTGGCACAAGGTAAGCGTCTTTTACCGCTTGTGCTCTGATGCTGACCACAGCTTTTGAACAAGTGCCTCTTCCGTATGTACACAAATCCTCTTGTCAATAATAACGACATGGTTGTTGGGACACCCCTAAGGACTAAAACAGAAGTCACTGTTAGCCTGACAGTAAAGCTGTTAACTGGCACGTACCGTCACTTTGATACTGAAATGTCGCCAAATAATTGAGTGTGTTTCTCGGCTCCCCTGCAGTGCCGGGGGCACAGGAGTTTTGCTAAACATTGAAAGAGTGGCCAGTCAGCTGGAGCAGCTCGGTGCGGAGACTCAGGTCCGGGGTCTAGTGGATTCTGGCTGGTTTCTTGAAAGTAAGCAGCAGAGATCACCAAACTGCCCTGAGACAGTATCCTGCTCACCTGAAGATGCTATCAAGATAGGACTCAGGTAAAAACATGCATTCTTTCTTAACATTTGCTTTCATAGGCGAGCTGTAAAAAAATACATATAATCTTTACTATACAGTGCTTTCAGTTTGTTTTATAATAATTAGTTTATGTGGTCAAGCAGTCGTTTTGTGTGTGTGTGTGTGTTGTGTTCTCAGGCTGTGGAACGGGGTTGTGCCTGATAGATGCCGCCAGCTCTATAAGAGAGGAGAGGAGTGGCAGTGCTTCTTTGGCCACAAACTGTACTCTACCTTGACCTGTGAGTACCTGTTAACTAAGTTTACCATCATATCGGATTAGACTGGATGTGTTTAATATGGGACTTAAGGTGTTCAACAGTAATGTGCGCTGAAATATGAAAGTCACTAATCTTTACACCTGCAATATTTCACTTTATAAAGTGAACATGGCGAATGTGTTTGAAAAAAAATGAATGAAATGAGCTTTATTAATGAACTCGTTTCATTTTCCCTGTAGCCCCTCTCTTTGTCGTGCAGTGGCTGTTTGATGAGGAGCAGCTGAGGGTGGAGAACATTTACATGGGAGGACAAAGTCTGTCCGAGGAGCAGTGGCAGTACATACAGAACCTGGGCAGGGAGCTCAAGAACTCACTGAGAGATGTCACGTATGTTGCCAACAATTTCTTTCACCAAACTATAACAAAACATCTAATATTCACCTGGTGATAAAAATGAAGATTGGCCTACAACTGACTGTTGTTTGTGTGTTTTTCAGAGCTGTATTTGCTCCCTCCTGCCTCTCTCATACTGTGATCACCAAAAGGTGAGAATGGATATTTGACGCCTGTGGTGGTAATATGCTGTTACATCTTCCGCCCCTTCAGTTTATTCTCGCCTCTCCCAATAGCCGTCTCTACCTAGTGAGCTCATGCTGCTGTTTCTGCTTCGCTCATTCATCATGCTACATTCTTCGTGTCACTGAATGCCATTTCACACTTTCGCTAACCCCACGGTACCCCTCGAACATATTCATTCTTTTGCGGCACAGATGGACATTGATGGGACAGTGCCGTCTTAGCTAGGTTTAGTCAGGCTAAGTGTATTTATTGAGGGTCAAAGTGATACCAGCTCATGATAGCCCTATTCTTTACTTTCTGCTAACTTTTTCCCTCTACTTTTCTTTTTCTTTCTGACTTTGCCTCTCTATCTATTTACTCTTTTCTCTTCTTTTAGTAACTGGATGAATTTCCAAGTGAGAGGTACCTCTCTGCCGCGGGCCCTGCACTGTTGGGACAGGAGTCTGGAGGCAACCCGCAACAACAGGACCCCTGCCAAAGGTTGTCCATTCCACCTGGTGGACACCTGCCAGCGGCCCCAGTGTAACCCCACCTGCCCGGCTTTGGTGGACCAGGCCACCCAGCAGGAACTCACTCTGCTCCAGATGCTGGTAGCCATGGGCCTTGACCTCCAGAAGCTGGGCCTGGACCCCCAGGGAGATGCAGATTCACTGGCCAGCATGGTCAGCAACGGTGGCTAAGTTAAAAAAAAAAGTGGAGAGCAGCTTAAGAGCTAGCCATGCAAAGGCATACTAGAGGGAAAAAATGTGTTGAAATTTTAATGTAACCATATAAATAGTAAAGAAATCTGGTTACTACGTCTCGTGTTGTTCAGCATTCCATTATGCTCCATGTGTCTGTTAAATTGATGACTTGGCTGGTGGGTATGTCACTGCGTCTGGATCTGAGTGGTTTGGCTCTCCCTCTACTGGACACCCGAGGAAAGATCTAAACCAAAGTTGTTTTTAAGTTGTCCTGTTGAAGAGCTTTGAGTTTAAGAAGATGGCCTGACATACCTCCTACAACACTGATCACTCTACATCAAAATTCAACTTCAGATCATGGCAGTCGAATCGAGAAAATCCTGCAAAATGTTGTTTAGACACGACAGAAAACAGTATAAATAAATTTGCGCTCCATTTACAGTAGCTGTCTGCATTTGGTTTTGTTTTAAATAAATGTCTTTTATTTATTATTATTATTTCTACCAGTCATCCGTTAGTTTTAATGGGACAGTTTGGCAAATTACCACTGTTTACCAAACTCAATCTTTTTGTTTTTGCACACATAGTTCCAAAGACACTGATTGTGATTTCATTTTTTTTTTTTTTTTTGTGAGTTAGTTTTAGTCTCTAGTTCCTGATGCTATGCTGACTTATATAGATATATATATATATATTATTTTATGTGCATGTGACAAATGTGTGATTAATTATTGGTATTCTGTGTTGGCCAGCAAGAGATGATGACAGTCCTACTACAATCATTTGTTCTCATGTAGAGTGGGAGATCTTGTTTAGTCATTTGACTTATGAAGCCTGCAGTAAAAAGAAAAAAACTCCATAAAACAAGCAACGCTGTGGTTATTCACCACTCAGCTGTTAGAGTAATCTATATCTAGTGACATACGAAGACATGATACAGACTATGTATTGCAATTCATCATTGTTTTCCACTTTTAAAAAGGCATGCTTTCTTTCGTAATGTCATGACAGTTTTGCAAGGCTTTACAGATGTCAGGTAATAAGTATCAGACTGAGTTGTTGCACATGTTGAAACAGGGAATAAAAATATTATTTGGCTCTGACAATTCGGTGTATTCATTCTTCTGACATTTCTATTATAACACACAATCATAATCTTTAAATGAGAAGATGCAACGAGAAGATACATCAGGGGTGTCTCTCGTCTCTGCCAGATTAAAATACATGTAGGATTACAGGGCACAAAAAGACGATGATATGAGAAGATACAAAACTAAAATGTTTTTCTACATCTCAATAATTCCTCCTTTTGTATGCTATTTGGACTCAATATTACTCAGCGCCAATTTTGTGGTAAAAATAAAGTGACACAATCTAGAAATGTTAAACAATTTCTCTTAATTTATGTAAATGGGAATAACCTACCAAGAGAAAGAAACTAATTTGACTCCTGCTTGATGTAAATGTCACTGTTTGGCAGAAATTGAAGAAGTTGATTTTCTAAATGAACTCCACAGGGGAGCTTTATGCCTGCAAACAAATGTGGAGTTTTAGCAACAAATGCTGAAGACTTGCATCTACAGCGTGGTGTTGCTGGGCCTCTTTGGTTACTGGGACAGTCTAGAGATTGACTGAAAATTTCACAACAGCAATACTCCAACAAATCAACTTCTAAAACAAGCAATGATTATAAAACCATGTATGCCTATATCTGACGGACACAAATAACACACCCCCAACACTGGGTGGCGCTGCTTTAAATTTGACACATATTTAAAGGATCCCATTATTTAATAGCAACACCTGATTGTAAAATTGAGATTTCTATTATAATACATATATATATATACATATATATATGTCCTCACACCGAGTCGTTTTTTTCATTAAATAAAAGCACACTGTAAATGTATTAATATATACGCGATAAAACCTTTCAGATTAAATAAATGTAACTAGGAAGCCACAGCGCACATGACAAAAAGTTGGTAAATATACACACACTTTCTTTGTAGCTTTATATTGATACATCTGGGGTTCAGTACTTTATCTAATATATTAAATACTTGGATTCCGCGATGGTGTGGGTCATCTCGCTTTGTAAAGCCTCTTGGATTTTTTGCCCATAATGCATTGCAAAATAATTCTACTTCCTCTTTCCGCCATATTGCAGAACCGGTAAGATGTCTTTTTATACCTTCACCTACAATCTCATCAGTATCTGAAGCATCTAAATGTTAATTATAACACATATAAGATCATCTTGAAGCTAAACGACGTGGTAATGATTTGGGATGAGTATCGTCTCGAGCACTAACTTGAAATGACTACATTTGGGCTTGAAAAGTCGCCTCGGCTCCCTCTGCCTGGCCCGGGCAGTCGGTGCGATCACGGCGCCCTGATAGCTGTTAGCTTTGCGGCCACACACACCGTAGAAATGTGTTTTTACTTTAATAATACGTGTAAACTGCCTGTTATGAATATATGAAGCACATTTCAAACGCGGTTGACACTCGACGGGTGTTTGTTGTATCTGTTTGTTTTACGAGCTGCTTTGTTACCGTAGCTGAAGTCTGCTAGCCGAGGTAACGTTAACGGTAGATGGACCATGCTGTGGCTTTCTCTCTATTTCATCCAGACTAAAACGGAAGTAACGTTACCTCTTAATAGTGTCTTAGTATAAGTATTAGCTCTTACTCATCTCGCTAATGTTAGAAAAGTGGCCAGTGGTATCTTGCTTAATTGGTGCTAATTGGACTCTGTTGGCTTTTTACAGCCTCATTTTCCCTTTATGTAGATAATGTTAACTAAATGTGTCCCAGTCAGAACATGCTGCTGTTTTTAAGATGAAGCTTTTAAGCATAAGTTGAATGGGGGACATGATTTGGTGACAAGAGTCTCAAATTGTGATGAAATGGGTCTTGGTACATTAGAAAAAAATAGCTAGTACAAAATGAAATTATAAATGTTCAACATCTGACAGGTTGATTGTTTTTGTATCTCTGCAGGCATCATGGTGCGCATGAACGTTCTCGCAGATGCCCTGAAATGCATCAACAATGCTGAGAAGCGTGGGAAACGCCAGGTCCTCATCAGGCCCTGCTCCAAGGTCATTGTGCGCTTCCTAACCGTCATGATGAAGCACGGTGAGTGTTGGTTGCTTTCTTCACATGGAGGGAATATCAAAGAGCCGAGACAAGCCGACATTTAGTCGTAGACTTTCTTTACGCTCGGGTGTTAAGATATCTAATATGTCTGGTATGAGTGTTGCACTGTGATGTTAATTCTGGCATCATGTCTTATGCTTTACAGGTTACATTGGTGAGTTTGAGATCATTGACGACCACCGAGCCGGGAAAATTGTCGTCAATCTCACAGGCAGGCTGAACAAGGTAAAGGTGTTCAAACTTGACCCTCTTCCTCAGTCACCACTACACCACCTTATGTAAGACGCTGCCTTGTAGCTACTTGTTTCAAGTTAGCTGTGGTGACTGTAGGTGACTAATTACAAACATACATTTTTAAGTCTTATCACAGTTGTAGCAATGCTTCCTTTATGTCAGTTACAGTTTTCCTTATATTAATCTTAATGTTGAGCTTTGTGTTCCTCCTTGCTTCATTGTGTGTAAACCAGTGTTTCCTCTTGTCTTGCAGTGTGGTGTGATCAGTCCACGGTTCGATCTCCAGCTCAAGGACCTGGAGAAGTGGCAGAACAACCTGCTGCCCTCAAGACAGTTTGGGTGAGAGTCACTCCCATTAATCAAACCAACTTGAGTTCAAACTTTTATAAAAGGGAAGCTGTGTCTATAGATTAGGAGGTTTCTGTAGTTGCCTGATTTTGCGGTCAACTTGTCTGCTGTGATACTTGCTTTTACTCGGCCCTCTGTGTAGTTGCTGTAAAATGGTTTTGTAATTTAAGTTTAGAGCTGCAAATTAGTTGATTTAATAAATTTACACTTCAGCTTCTCAAATGTGAATATTTTTCTGACAGTGAACTGAATATCTTTGGGTTGTGGTCAAAACAAGCCATTTGAGGTCATCTTTGGGAAATGGCGATTGACATTTTTTTTACCTTTTTTATGGACTAAACAACTGATCAGTTAATCGAGAAAATCAACACATTAATTGATGATAAATAAGTGACGCTCTATAGTTGTATATTTGTGATAATTTTATCTAACAACACTTGGGTGCATAAAGAAAAAGATTAATTGTTTTGCTCAGCGGTTGTCAGAAAGGACAGTCAGTAGGTGCCAGTAAGGGACTAGAAACAGGTTTTAATGTTGAATCTTAACAGAAGTTGTGCACAAATTAAAATGATAGAAGATAAAACCCAGTAATAGTAGTAATCCCCCCACCCTCCAAATAACCACATTTCACCAGTGACCAACGCCCGTCTGTAGATGACAGTGTTTTTTTCTTTCACTGTTGCTGTTTGTCTGCAGAGAATAACTTCATGCAATATTTATACCTGCTGTAATGCAACAAGACTGGTCTCTTATTATTTTATTATTACTCTATACCATGGAGCGACAGTGTAACATGGTTATCTATGTTAACGTTATGTTAGATTATTATTTAAGTAAAACACGGCTGGTTTCTTTCACGCTGAACGCACAGAATTGCTGCTTTTGAATTGTTGTAGTTGCCTAAAGAGAAAATGTGGAATATTTTCAGAAATGTCTGTTTTCATGGAGTAATGCGAGTTTGGTGCGTTGTTTCTGTTTGTTGTTCTGTACTGTTTGTGATTGATGACCTTATGAGTAGTTTTGTTTGATCAGAGGATGCAGCAGAGACCAAGAAGAGGCATGTAGCGCAAATACCACAAACTGGAGTTCAGCTCACATTGATGATATATAGAGACCTTTAGATTATGCTCAGTTATAATGGATCTCAGGTGTTTGATTGCTTGATGGAAGTAGCAGGTTATTTTTGGTTTTGATCTTGTTTACAAGCAGTATTTAGAAATGCTGTTGTCTGTTAGTTGGTCCTCCAGTTGAGTGATTTGTTTCAGGCTGCATATGTTTTACTATCAGTGATTTATACCAGTTTTGATTTTTAGCTTTTGATTTGTCTGTACTCATAAAACCAAAATGCTTCTACTTCTGATGTGGACACAATTAATCAACCCTCAGCAGTTATATTGAGCTTAATGACTCTTTCCTCCAGTGTTGCCTTGATGGTTGAGTCAGTGTGAAATGAGATCATAAAATAGATTCTTCATAGCGGTTTTTACTGTGTAGAACTTATTAAAATGTCCACTTTAAATGGGGGAGAGTTTAATCAGATTTAGATGTGAATGTTTTCTGGTTTTAGTCTCCAGTCTGTTCGCTAGGCCCTTTTTGTTTCTAGTGGATGCTGCATGTTGCCGTTTTTACAGTAATCCTATACTTGGTGTTTCACTTAAAGAACTTGTGACCAATGTTTAATTGTTTATCACACTGGCTGTGTATTAACTGCTAATCTTGGCAGTGAGATGGATTCAGCTGCAGCGAAGTCTAACATGTTGATTTGTTTCCACAGATACATTGTGCTGACCACCTCAGCTGGCATCATGGACCACGAAGAGGCCAGACGGAAACATACAGGAGGCAAAATCCTTGGATTCTTTTTCTAAAATGTAAAGAACTACAAATAAAAAAAACAACCAGTGAAAAAGCTGTTGACTTATTTTATTCAAAATGTCTAGAGAGACGCATACTTTAAAAACAACTGCAACTATCATTTGGTGAATAGGTTCTTTTTGAAAAGACAAATGTTAATCGGGTATTTATTTGGTCATAAGATAATAATTATTAAAACATTCAAGTCTGTACATAGACAAAATTATGGAAACTAATGTAACTCAATAGCAGTTAGTCAGCTGTAAAGATAAAATCAACAGGGAAACAGTTTCTTAAAGCAATAAGATGACAGATCTGAAGAAGATGCAAAATTTGCTCTTAGTGCAGGATGTTTGTGACCAAACACTAAATCATACTGTAAATATACAGAAAAGATAATGAAATATCAATCTAGTACATGTAAAGAAAGAATAGTATGACAAGGTCAATCTCAAACTGTATGTTATCTTTCTAAACGAAATAATTGATCTTACATCGATCAACTAACCAACCAACGTTAAAAGTAAAAGTGTCCTGAGAAGCGTGTGGAAGTCTCTTTGAGACGGGAAATATTTCAAAAACGGTAGTGAGTGAAGAGTTTGACAGGACTGGGGCTCGTGCCTCAGAGGACTACATCCATAAACACTGTATAGTGGACAGCGTAAAGAACTTGTGCTCTACTTCTAGACAAACTTTAAATAAGCACATCTGTGTTGTATCCGTGCCCCTGGTGGCTACTAAGAGCTGCCACATCTTTTGCTACAGCTTGTAAAAAGCCCTGGCGCTCTGCCCCTGCAATCCTCTCACCGCTGTGACCCGTTTTGGGGTCCTTGGTGTATTTTGTCTCGTCACCAACCTCTTGAGAGTCTGGCTGCTGACCTGCCATTAGACTCTGAGGAAGAGAGGTGACACTAACAGCCTGCTAATGCAACAGCTCTGTCAAAGTGCTCCTCATGGGCTACGAAGACAGAGACTTGACTGCCTCCCTCATGGCTTCACAGCACTTAAGTGTTACCTTGTAAAAGGGTAAGAGAAAAAAAACAAACAACTTTTACGTAGCTGCTGTTTTAAAGAACACGAGATACCGAGGTCAGAGTTCAGGGTTTTAAGTCTCTGCTAAGTTAGTATTTTGTCATAAAATCATCTGAAGCGAGTCATCTTGTAAGTAGGAAAGAGGCTGGAGCAAAGTCTCCCAAAGAGCAAACAACAGCTGCGTTGGTAAAAACAAATCACTGACCTTGTTACGATTCTGAAACCGTCAAAGCCTCAAACTCTCTGTCCTAAAAATCTTCAAACTTTGTCTTCCCCCCCAAAAAAAAACCATCTCTGCAAGGTACTTTGCCAGAAATGCTGTCTACAGAGGAAAGTTGCTTTCCTGGGGAGAAAATGTGTGATATTTGCTTTAATAACTAATTCCTGGTGAGCTTTGGATGGTAGCATTTACATATTCTTCAGGATGGATGTAATATGTCATTTCTTAGAGATCTTACATTATCAGGTACTTTTTTTTCACACGATAATATATTTCTTGGATTTTGCTTTGCTTATTCAAAGTAGTTCAGATAAGTGACTAAAATTGCACCGTTGACTATACTCCATGTTGAAACTAGGTAATTATTCAAAATCGCATCAACAGTTGTAAAAATTACAAATCCAGTCCTGAAACATAACTTTAACTCAGCCTTTAATGAAAATGTCCCATAAACTCTGTCTAGTGGATGAAAGAAAAGCACGGAGTTATAGCAGCTATGTGGAGCAGAGACTAGAGGTGACTTGAGGACTTTGCTTCACTCTTTCTAGGGTCAGAAGACCATTAGGAGTCTCTTGGCGCTCGGCTGCTGAAAGCGAAGAAGCACTTTCAGCATCAGTTTGTCCTAATAGTCGCTTCTCCTTTCTATTTGGCATCCAACAATTTAAGTATCTTTGTTCCCCTGATGAGTGAATACTATTCCATAATTTATTATCTTACATTATGTATAAATATCGCAGTATAAACACATTTCTGCTCCTCAGATGATCATAAGCAGCATTAACAGAACCGCTGACTGTAACAGCAGGAAGGGGAAAAAAAAAGACAGAAAAGGTCTAGAGGTGCTTTCAAACTGAAGATGGCTTGAGGAGGATATCAACTGAAGTTAGGGACACATTTTGAAAAAAAAGACTCCCTCGTCTGTCTGACCGTGTCAGTGTTTCTGCCAAACTTACAGGGTCTGTTTGAACACAATATGCCGCCACACATCTGGGGATCAGGCTGCACAGCTTGGCAGCCGCCAACATGTTTCTCTAGTCTTCACCATATGTCAGCTGGATCCCTGAGATGTCCCAGAAGGGTTTAAAGCAGCGCTGTGGAGGAGAAGAGATGTGCAGCTCTCAAAAACAAATGGAATACATTAATACTGAAACAAAAAGTCTGCTGTTTGGCCTGCTTTGATAGAGGGAGCCGGAGGCAGAGCGGTGGGAGAGAAACTCGGTTGTGCCTTTGTGGAACATGTGAGGCTGAGAGTATCGTGTGTGTGTGTGTGTGTGTATATATATATATATAATATCTGAACCACTTCCTTTCTTATTGACAGAAGCAAAGGACAATTAACTAAACTGAACACAGTAAAGAAGAGAAAGCACAGTTTAAAAAAAAAGTTACATTAAGTTACTACTCACCCCCGTCCACAGGCCTCACATTTAACAATTTACCAATAGTAAATCTATAATACAAAAGCTTGGTTATAATAATTGGTTATAATAGCTGTCATCATCATGGCTTGTTATGGCATCGGTTTTCACACAGGCCCCATGTCTAGCTATAGGTAGTCAGTATATGGAGTGACTGAGGTCTGATGTTGCACCATCGGCTCTCATTCTGCTGCTTCAGGCTGCTGAAGTTCTCCGTGCAGACACTTGAGGGCAGTAGAAATCTTCAGCAGACGTCCCTCCTGGGGCCTGGTCCTCATACTGCATTCAAGCCAGGCTGGTTGGTAAAGCAGCAAGACTTAATTATGATTGATTCAGAGATAACAGAATTAATATTGGAATAGTAGTAAAAGTACCAAACGTGGATTCAGTCAAAAGAGAGAAATGTCTTTTTTACTCGGCTCTACGTTGTCTTCTGCTGCCATAAATCACTTAGTGGGTCGCGCGGTGAAATGAAGGAGAAAAACAAAGACAATTAGATAAAAGTGAAAGTGCAAAAGTGAATAGAGGCAATTCATTTTTTTTTTTTTTTTTTGGAAATTTAAACATTAAATATGCGTTTAATGTCGAGATTCAAATGTGTTTTTTGAAACTAAGTGTGTTGGATTTGAAATCCTACTCTTGGCCAGGTTCTTTACAAGAGTTGTTTTCAAGAAATATTACTGTGAGTAAAGTCTTTACAGTACACTTTACAAAAAAGAAAGACATCTCAGGCAGGTAAAACAGAGATAAAAGGAGAGCAATTGATCTCCTGTTGCAATGAATTTGTTTTAACAGTGAGAGTCAGGGAAGAAAGAGAAAGTAGAAATCAAAAGCAGACAAATCTTTTTTTTTTTTTTCTTTTTTTTTTCAGTGTAAACAACAACATGGAAGTGATTTAGTTTATAAGGATAAACGTTCAGGCAAAGCTGCTTCTGTACCAACCCAAACACATCTTGTTTATGTTACTACACCAATGTTGCATGAGATCATATTCTGCATTGCACTTCTACTTCCAGCCATGTGATTTATTCCACCACCCAACACACACACACACACACACACACACACACACAGCTCCGAGAGACGCCATATCTACAAAGAGCCGAGGAAATTCTGCAATAAATGGGCGAACAGCTGAGAGGAAGATATGAAAATGTATCTTTTGTAGGGAGAGAGAGAGAGAGAGAGAGAGATGAGGACTGGTGTCTCCACAGATGCGAATGAATTCAAGGTGAAATAGAGGGCTGTGCATTGTCATATGGTCATTTCACTGATACACTTATCTTGTGTTTTTCACTCTCTGCCCTATCTCTGTCTGTATGCTTTATTTACTAGGGCGAGCCAGCTAGGGAGGTAGAAGGAGTGGCGCGTGGGAGGTAGGTGTAGATGTGTGTTGGTGTATTCACGGTGTGGAGGAGTCTGGTGTGCATATGATGAATGAGATAGTTAGGAAGCAGTGAATTTATGGCTGTGAATGCAGCCATCCATTCTGCCCTGCAGTCCCTGGCTGTCCTCAAGGGCAACTTGCTCCTCTGGGTCCCATCTTAGATGGCTCACTGGGGATCCCACTACCACTAGTACTACCACTAGTACTACTACTAGTACTACTACTAGTACTACTGCTGCTGCTGCTGCTGCTGTAAACAGCATCACAGCTGTCCTCCCCCTCCCCTTTGCTTCCTGCTAAGCAACGGTTAATTAGCTGTTAATGTACATGTAATAACAGGGAGGCCAAGAGGGGCCAGCGAGAGGCTGCTTTTATTAATCAGGCCTTTCATTTGTCCGCCGTAGATCACCTTGAGTGTTGCTGTGCAGTTTGACCTCTTATGTGGATGATATACTGTATGCCCAGCAGTAAATTACAGGGTAAGAAGTGATTACTGTTGTGTGTTAAATAATTAATGATGAGTGAGTATGTAATGTTACTGAAAGCACAATCATCATGTCACATCACATCACATCACGTCCCGACCTAACACATCTACATGAAACAGGCCTTTTGTCTTTGCCTTTGCAAACAACCCGTGTGTGTGTTTGTGTTTTCTGATCTGAGCATTACAAAAATAATTCTCATGACTCAATGATCTCACACCAGTGTGGTTAAGATTTGGTTAGGTTTGGGTTAAAGACTCGCCATCATACCGTATTGTTTTTATTATATAGTACTGTATCGTATTTCATCGGCGCATTTTTATCACATCTTCACACGTCACAACGTACGCTCAGCTCTTCTGTTAGCTTTGTTCAGAAGTCTAGATTGAGGTGTCCGGTTATCAGCTGCTTCTTATAGTATCATATAGACATTTTCAGTGTTTTCTGTGCAGTCATTGCGGAGGGCGTCCTCATCTGCCTCCATCCGGCTCAGTTTATTATTCGCAGGTGGTGAATCATCATCTTCTTTAAGAATGTGTCTTCTCTGTATCTTGAAAAATTTCCTATTATGCCCTCCAAACATTTTGTTTACAAAGATTATGAAAATGTCTTTCAAAATAAAGGCTTTTTAAATTTTTTTTTTTTACTAAATATGTTAATGGTCTTTATTATTCCTTCTAGCAATCCAGGGACTCAGGGCCATTACAGAATAAAAATCTTCATCATTATCTCGACAGGCACTAAAAGGAACGGTACCACTTCCCATCTTAGCTTCATTGTCTTATCTTTACTTTAGAAGAACAATGATCATGTGGGCGCACTTGTTGTTGTTGTTTTGGCATTTGCTGCATTTAGCAACAGTTATTGTAGAAAACAGTTGATGCTTTTATCAAGAGCAACACAGAGTGAGCTTTAGTTAGACTGACAGTGGATGCACAGAAATCCAACCTTATGTTAACTGTCTCTAACCACCTGGCTGCACAGAGTAGTGCTGCTTGTCCAGTCTGTTTGTGGTAGAATCTTTCGGTGGGGATGTGTAATTTGGCCTCTGTCAATGCCCTCGCAACACTTTCAAGACTTTGCGAAATGACATCACGTCCCGATTACATCACCCTGTCTTCACAGGCAAAAGAAACACATAAATGTCTCAGGCCAGTGAAGTCGATGAGCGCTTTGACTTTGTGTCCGTTGGAAAGTGAAGAACACTTCTGGTCTCGGGGGCCAGCGTGACAAGATGTGTGCACGCTGGCGCGTACAACTGAAAGGATATTAGTGTTCTGGGGCGCATGTGAATGTTTGTGCTTTTATGGTTGTTTTTTTTGTTTTTTTTAATGGAAGTGTATTGGTGTGTATGCATTTGCGTGTGTTCGACGGATAGAGAGAGGTAGCAGCTGTAGGAACCGGGGGGCCCCGAGGCTGGAGAAGACGTCAGACCCAGCTGGACGCCTCCAGGGGAGGTCAGGATGTGTTGACAGCTTCCTGAGGCAGACGAGAGAGCAGAAGTGGCTCTACCACTCATCTCCAGCTTATGTCTCTGAAGATGGCACAACACAGCACATCAGATCTCTCTGTAATTACCACTTTTCAAGGGTTTGTTGAAAAGTCGGGGTATCTGACGTGTGTCATCGATTTGTGTAAAAATGGCTGAATTGTGTGTATGCAGAGCAGCTGTGCCGTCATTCATGTTTGCATGTGAACGTTACAAAGTGAACAGCGGTGCAATGAAAAAAAAAAATCTTTAATATCTGAAACAGTAGCTTGCCCTTATGTAAATGGCCATTTTAAAAGACAACATATCATTTTCAACATCAACTCCCAGGTTTTTCTCCCTCTGTTTAATTACCTTCGCCGCTGAAGCAGCTGGGTAATGCCAGATATCATTAACTCGTCTCTCGCAGAATCGCTCGATCCCTCTCTCATAAAGACATCTACCCACCATCAACACCACTGGCCCTCATCATTCGCAGCCTCCGGTAGCAAAGGTCAAAGGCAGCTGTGATCCAGGTAGCCATCATCCCACGATCTTGATGCCTTTGTCTTCGCTTGGCAGACTCCATATTGATTTGATTAGTTGCTAATTAAAACCTGGCAGGCCAGGCCAGGCGCAAAGGAGATCGCTCAATTAGCGGGGTGTCAGAGAGTCTAATTCTCTCTCTTTCACTCTCTCACTCTGTCTTTCTTTCTCCCTCTGCCTTCCTGCTCTATCACACATCTCCATTCTGTTTAATGAGTACAAAGGATGAGTGAAAAGGGTGGGAGGATAACTCTCCGATGAAAGCGAGTGAGCACTTTCAAGAAGCTGAAAGCATCCAGCCCTGTAATCCTTAAACTAATCTTTTCTTAAAGATGCAGTTTGTAAGTTGTAAAGAAAGCGCCGCCTGCCAGTGGACGTTTGTTTGGGCATGTTGCCTCCAGCGCGCCTTGATGCCTTCTACCTTCTTCTTCTTCTTCTCGTTTGGCAAGACAAACGAGTTACACACACGCTGTTGCAGTTTTAGTGGTGTGCCTCTGGGAGAAGGAGTTATGAGCTTCAAGATCCTCTCTTTGTGTCTGTCAAGACACGGGATTTTCAAAGCTCTGTAGACAGGAATAGCGTTCCATTATGTAGGCTGTTTTCACGGAGGAGTTTCACGCGTTGATCCTGCTCGTTTCGTAATGACATTTCAGATATTTTTCCAAACTTACATCTTGCAAATTGCATCTTTGAGGAAACGTCTCCGTTAGAATAACAAGCTTCTGCTCCAGATCCTTATGGGGTTGAACGTGCTCCTTGCTGAATTCATTCTTTTATCCAAATGACTGACTGCCTGCTCTATTAGATCCTCGTCTGTCTCTGTCTGCAGCCTACAGAGAGGAGATGACAAGAGAAGGATGTAAAGCCTGTGGCTGCAGTTGCTACAGGTGGATATGTTTTTAGCATGTATAGGCTCCATCAACTTTTCAATCGTATCCTCTAATTCATTCATTTTGTAAAGCACATACAGTCGAATACAAAGATAAAGAGAAGAGAGCAAGAGGGACGTATAACTGGGACTATTTACTTATGTTGTTATCAGTTAGCAGCAGGAGTCTTGGCTTTTCTGATTCTTCTTTGCTTCTAGCGACTCGGCGTCTCCAGAGTCAACTCCCACATGGACCTCGGCTTTTCAATCAGCTCCCCGCCAGCTTAACGGAGGAAGTTATCATTGTCAAAATGGATTTAGATACTATATGTGACTCTAATACACGGTGACATATGCAGGCACACACACACACACACACACACACATGCTTCTATAGGAAGACGAGCTGTTAGGGATTTCAGCAGGATAAGGAAGGAAATTCTGGGGACTGGTGTTAAAAGAATGAAAAAGGAAAAACAGTAGATAGATTTTTTAAATTAATGATCCACCATATCTGGTTTATGTAACATATGAATTTCATTTTGCTCACTTTATAAGCCTGTAAGGCTGCAAATGAAAAACACCTCCCAAACACACACCCACACACACACACACACACACACACACACATGTGCAACACAAATACATAACAGCTTTCCTAAATGTCTGTATTGTTAAGCTTGGCTGTCATCTTCCTCCTGCTCCTGGCAAACTGGACAGGGCCTGCATTCATTAGTCAACTTCATACTCTTATATAATATTTACAAGCAGCAGTTTATGTGACTGCAGGGACCGGTTGCTTGCAATGAAGTCTGGTCGGGGCCTTGACTGCGGGAGAGCTGGCTAACCTCGAACCTGATTGACTGTGGCTTTTATACCGTTCCTTCTGTTTAGGCCTACAGTACGGCAGTGCAAGCTAAAATGCCAGCACTTGCCAGCTCCGGGTGCCAATGGCAATCGGTCATAGCCTGGCCCTGATTAGGATTGAGTAATTCTGAATGGCAACCTGGACCGTGGTGTACACAGTAGGCCATTGTCTGATGGCTGGATGCACACTAGGAGGAAACCCCCCCTTGACATGCATGGATAATGTGAACAGATTAGTCCCATCTTTCATACAAAGGGACTCCTATAGATTATGCTACCGCCATGTAGAGCTAAGTGCAATATACTGATGCTATCGTATGAGGCTGTCTGGCATTCTGGTTATTATAATATTGAGATGGAGCATAAATGTAAGCTTTTTTCTGTCAGGTTGTGTTTTTGTCTTTGGTCACACTGGTTTGAAGTAGGGCTGCTTTTTTTTAGTTGTTAATATTTAATTTCATAGAGAAATAGTTACAATTTGAGACCAGGTTTTAATGGGCTTTAATTGCCATAATTAGACTGGTGTTGCTGTATAAAATCGATAATGTTTGAAAAATGTAATGTGTGCTACAGCTCTTTGGAAATTACCAATCATCCCCACACTATAATCACTTTATCAATATAAAATTCTTAAGAGTTAAGCTATTGTTTTTGTAACAATCAATCAGCTCTACAGCTATGAACAAGTTTTGTTGTCAACTCATTGCATAAAAGGTCATTTCACCCAAATTGCAAATAAATAAACAGACAATTTCCCCACTTACTAACTAGTGGTATCTAGTCTTTCAAATATCTGAAATTTCTCTCCTTCAGATTTCTGCTTTCACTCTAAAACAGTTGAGTGAATGTAATTTGGTTTTTTGTTCTCATAGCATTGAAAAAACCAAAAACAAATCCACAACAGCATCTGTTTTTAGAAACTGTTTCCTTTACTTTAGAAGAACTAGATAATACTCGCCATCGACACGGTTTCATGTCTAGAACTGGAAGATCAGATCAGTACAGAACTGTAACATCATTGATTTTAGTTTAAAAAAATACACTCTCAAAGTGTGTTTGACACAGAACAAATGGACATGTGAAAGGGACAGAGAGTCTATGGGTGTAATGGAGATAGTATGAGAAACAGTGAGCCACATTCAAAAAGAGAAACTGATAAACCACAGAGACAGAGATGTGTGTGTATGTCTGCGTGTGTGTGTGTGTGTGTGTGTGTGTGTGTGTGTCAGGTGACAGAGAAGAATGGGGACATGGGCAGGTCCTGGTAATGAAGGACTGATAAGTCCCTATTTCCTGGGCTTGGGTTAATTGTGCCTACAGATAAAGGGTAATAAATTGTCATGGGGTAATGGCAGGAGCCTGGACTCAGCCCTGTTCCACATTCATCATGACTGGCTGGGCCTGTGAGCCGGGGGAGCAGGCAGGACTGAAGGACTGGTAGAGCCTGGCAGGGGAGAGAAAGCAGGGCTGGAGGATGATATGTCGGCCTGTCTCACAAAGCTGCTGTAGCACACTGTGAAATGTTGGAACAAAGACTAAGAGACAGGATAGTGCAGAGACAGTTTTAGGGGCAGCGGCTCACCTTTCACCCACCGTATATTGTTCCCATGTTCCTGATGTTGTATAAAATCGTATGCACAAACACACATATACACGCACATACATGTGTTTGTGCACGGACTTGATGAAACACACAGAATAACAGTGTTTCATTCTTATATTAGAAATGCACATTTTTTTTCCCATAAATTACTACATCTAACTTGAATAGAAACATATGGAGACAAGCATGCTCATTACATATAATAGAACTGGATGTTGGATATTTCAGTATTGATTCATCTAGCAGTATTGATTTGACTGACTGCCGCTTTGAAAGCAGTTTTTGCAGAGAACCGCTTCCCTTTGCTGCCTCCTGCAGCGTCCTCTCCGTCTGAACATTGTTGCTGTAATGTGCGACACTCAACACAAAACATGATTGAACATTTAGAAAACCACCAACTCCCTTTCAGGTAGATATCAAATAACATTGCTATCCATGCACTGGAAAGATTATAAAGGTGCACATTAGGAGGAAGGCAGCAGTAAATTAAGTAGTTTCCTGAAGATGTGTGTATTTGTCAGCCACACCATTAAAACCACCTGCGTAATATTGTGTACGTCGCTCACATGCAACCAAAACAGCTCTGACCCATCGAATGTCCTGTTAGCAGCAGATCCTTAAAGTCCTGCAGACTTGTTTTTTCCAGGAACATCCACAGATGCTCAGTCGGGTGAAGATCTGAGGAATTTGGAGGCTAAAGCAACACCTTGAATTCTCTGTCATGTTCCTCAAACCATTCCTGAACTATTTTCACAGTGTGTCACCTATTTTTCCTGCTTCCAAACACATCAACTGCAAGAACTGACTGCCCGCCTGCTTCTTAATATATCCATTATATCCATTGTAATAAGATAATCAATGTCCAGCAGATCATAGATTTTGGAATTTTTTAATGAGAGAGAAGTAGCTGACACTTTAAGGATTTTAACGTGGTAATTGTCTTTAAGCTAGCAGTTCCTTCATTTACTTTGTGCATTGCATTATGGGACACAGTACAATACAGTACATCGGCAAACTCTTATATCGGATGTGATCAGCGTGTGCATTCAGGCAGCTATGTGGAAGGATAACAGGTCAGTTCACAGTTTCTGTAATTGTTTTCAGGTTTTGTATTGTAGGATTTCTTGTAAGAATTTTATGTGACCCAATGTGGTCATTAAACATTTCCTATTCTCATTTAATGTCAACAATGCATTTTCAGCAGATTCCTAGTTGCTGAAAAGTTGATTTTGGAGACGGGGAGGATACACTGATATCACATGCGCTTGATACATGATGCATATATTTAGAGCAAACAGTCACACATGACTTGAATGGGACGGAGTTCATTATGTAAAGAAACAATTCAGTGTGCATATTCAGTGTGCCACCTTGCCAGCATGACAGATCACTTCTTCACACTGAGATCGTGGTGGCTGGAGGTTGGCGCAACAGCTGAGGAATGATGCATCTCAGACATTATACAGCAGGAGCTGCACCCACGGAGGAAGTTGATGTCCCCGCCATGCAATGATGACACTCAGTGCGGCATGACATATGATGTGTGTATAAACAGTAAGCACATAGGCTGGGGCTGTTGTTCCTTCTGACTGTTTTATGTGGGTCACAGACGGCGTACTGGGGCGCAGCGGGGAAAGAAAGGACGTTTTTCATGCAACCCATAAAGGAACGAAAAACAATGCCCTTGAGATGTGACTTCTCGTCTCACCATGCGGAGGTATGTGGTACGAATCTGTGACATTGAACCTACGTTCAGACTGCAGAAGTGGCCCAAATCTGATTTATTAGCTCACATGTGAACAGCACAGATCACATGGAATCTGATCTTTTCAACTCTGATTTGGGTCAATTTCATACGTGGTCACATACGGGCATGATTTTGTTTTGCAATGTGACCTCAGTTTTAAACAGACCGGTGGTTTTCGGTAGTAATGGCTTTTACACACACACACAACAGAGATTAAAAGTAATCATTATAAAAACTAAATACTGTGAATAAGTCTCAGTGTTGTTTTTGCTATGGCTGCTGGGTCACAGTAGCATAACGATCAACTTTAAATTAATTTAATCCCCAAGTGGCTCATAGAGATTATGAGGCTATGTGGCTGGCACAGATAACACAGTTTAAACTATAGGACCATTGTAAGAATATAATAGCTATTTCTTTTCCAGAGGGCCTGGAGGACTTGACTAAATTGATTGCTAATATACACAGAAACACCACCAGTACATAATTATTGTATCTACAAAACATTCAAGAAGGAAAACTTCCACAGTTCATTTGTTCATAATAAATTGCTAAATACACATAAATACGCTAACTGCTATCAGAGGTTGTGATTGCAGTTTTATAGTTAGAAAATGTGGAAATGTGATAGCAACCGTGAGAGAAATAAACTAACGTTTATTGGAGGTATACTGCTGTGGCTCCAGTCTCACTGTTAGAGTGACAGTAACTGTGCATGTATTGAAACTGACTTCATCTTATATGTTAATGGCAGGGACCCGCACCACCTGTAATATACATAAATCCAAATGAAGCATCATGTTTTTGCAGTGTGAACGTAGCCCATGAGAGAAGTTGTTACATGTTTTAAACTCTGTATTTCCCCCTCTTACTTTTAATTGAATCTCATTTCACTAACCAGGAATGTTACAAGGAGTCATTTAACAAGGAGGAAAATGGTGTGCGAAGCAAAAGCTTTAGATTTTCCTGTCATATAGTTTGTATTCCTCCCCAGAGAATGAAACAGGGCTAGGAGATACTGTTATGCATGATAACGCTGTGATCATAACTTTACTGTCATCACTTGGACTGTGACTGTCAAAAGTAAAAAGAGGAGCATCTGAAACTAATCAAAGAGAGGAAAAAGGCGAAGACAAAATGTGAGAAAAATATGAGACATGAGCAGGAAAAAAAAAAAAAAAAGACCACATCTATTTCATACGAATCGCCTTGATTAGTGGATTCGCATATACGGGAGGCAAAAGAAAGTGCTGAGTTCAGTTTTAGTGAACTTTACTGACTTGAGTAGAAACTCCATAAAAGAAGTTTGCAGACAGTTTTGAAACACGCGTGAATGATACACATACATTTTTTTTTTAGCTTATTGTCCTGTTAGTAGGTAGGTAGGTGTTTTCCTTACGTTTTTTCTTATTGTCAAAAAATCCCATTAAAAAACCCCCAACGGCCTGCTACAGCTATTGCACTGAATGACGTGTCTCTTCATGAACACAGCAACTTATTTAAATTATTCACACAAGCACCATCCTGCTGCTGTAAAATAGTCCTCGGCTCAAAATAGTCACCAACAAATGCTTTGAGAAAAGTTTGCTGAAAAATACATGCCAGCTGTTTTAGGAAGAAAAACTGAATGTATATGTTTGTGTCCTGTTTTTTTTAAAGATTTCGAAGAGGAATGAATTGGCTTAGACTTCTATGGCAGGAAAAGGAGAAAACATCAAATGTATAATATGAGAAGGGAAGAGAAGCTGAAACATGAGATGAGAATCAGTTGTTTTGGACAAAAAAAAAAAAAACCCCAGCTTGACTGCAGGGGAAGAGAATTTCACAGTACAGAGGAGATGACAGTAGATATCAAGGGACGGAGGAGAAGATGAAAGTTAAAAAAAAAAAACAAAAAAAAGGAAAGCGAGAAGATGGAGAAGCAATGAATGCTCAAATTCATTTGTTCTCTGCCTCTCTCTACCTGGTTGCGCACACCTTCTCTCCGCTCCACCAGTCAGTGTTCACAGCTATAAATCTCACAGTGACATTTTGGCCAGCGAGTCCCGCGTAAACACGGCCGGCGAAATGTCAATGCAGAAGGCAGACAAGCCTGACTTAGGAAGAGGGAGAATAGAGGCAGTAATGTCACCACACTTTAACACACCCGCCATCAGTCTTCATGACATTTAGGAGATTAATCCCTCGATCCCTCTGGCCACGGCGCACCAAGGAAAAGTTCTGGAGAGCAGTCTGCGAGCATCTGATGAGTCAGATGGTTTAAACGCTTCCATCTGATCACAAACAACACACTAACTTATAACTCACAACAGCACTGAGGACATCCTGACCTCTCAATAAAAAAAAAACAAAAACAAAAACCCCCATCCTTTTCTCTAAATAACTTGTCAGAAAATACAAAAAGGCTGTTTGGAAATCACACGCATCAAAAGCTAAATAATTGATGACAAATTAAAAACTAAATCACTTGAAATTCTACCGTCCACCTTCCTCTCCTCCTCTGACGTTCTTTCTTTAACCTCCCTCGCTGCTGCGGCATGGGGGTTGTATTGATTTCTAAATGAATAATTGAGAAAGTCGGCTTAACTGCCCTTTTCAAATCTCCCTGGCCTCCTCTCTGATTCACTTCGCCTCCTTCCTTCTCGTCTTTCTTCTCCTCTGATCTTTCCCTTATCGTGCCATCTCACCTATTCCTGTTACCTCTCCTCTCCTCTCCTCTCCTCTCCTCTCCTCTCCTCTCCTCTCCTCTCCTCTCCTCTCCTCTCCTCTCCTCTCCTCTCCTCTCCTCTCCTCTCCTCTCCTCTCCTCTCCTCTGATGTGGATCCTACTCTGTGACGGTTGTTCGGAGGGAATGGGCTGCTCGCATGGCTGACCAGCCAGCCTCTGCGTATCATCCGTCAGCAAGACATGCTGTTGTTTTAGAGTTCAGCTGGGAGCTGTCTCCATGTCTCTGTCTCTTTCTGAGTTGCTTCACTCTTCACACACACACACACACACACACACACACCTTCCCCATCTCACTCTGTCTCCATCTCCATGCCTCCCTCCGCTGACTTATTTCCACTGTACATCTTAACTCGAACACGGAGCTGATCAGCATTTTAAAATCGACCTCAGACTCTTTGCTCGGAGTGAATCGATGGCTGTGTTAGGCCGGGACTGAATAATCCTAACATGTTCATTCAGCAGAGTGGGTTTGGGGAAAATATGTTTTGTTTTCAGGATAAAGGCTGTTGATAAAAGCAGCCTCTGCTCTGTCTTCTGCACAGGTGCTTTCAGTTTAATACACCACAGTGTGTTTTTTTTTATGGATTTCTGTGTATTATTGTGTTTCAGTGTTGTCTGTAGAAAGCTTTGTCTTCTGCTTCTCCCTTTTGATGATTAAACAGAGGATCTATATCAAACCAAGCATTGGACAAACAGTAGTCACACACCACAAAAGCGTATATAATATATATATGTATGAATAAGTGAGCTAATAATAATAGTGCATAATGACAGGTTATGCAAGAATAGAATTATTACTGTATGCATTATGAACAAACTCTCTAACCCGAACACATGAGTCGTCTCATCAGTCACCTTGCTTATTTTACTTACTTCCATCATTAGGACAACATTGTTAGTCAGTGCCTTCTAAAATCTTTGCGAATGACGGTTATAATTAATTTGAGCATCTTCCCATCTGCCACCTCGATCCCGGTGAGGTTTCGGCAAACTATTTGGTTAAATTGAGCAGCAGCCGCTGTTGCCATAGCGGCGATTAATTCCTTGATACTCTTAAAGATTATACATTCTTAATTGTTCATCACCTCATTACAGTTGTTACCTTTTATGTAAAACCTGGAGCATCGTACCAACCTCAAGGAGCTACTAGAGTTACTGTCTGTTCAACAATGACACCAGCAGGCTTGAATTCTCCATCTTTATTATCATATTCAGGATAAAACCTCAAGGAAAGAACATAGGTTTACATTATTTTCTATTGTATGTCTCTCCATCCTGAAGGACAATAACAACTGCGATGGAAATAACCCAAAATACGACAGCTCACAGTGCAGCAATAGATAACGCTTTGCATTATATCTGTCAGAGGCAAACGTATTACTGGAATATGTCAGGAACAAATATAGATGTGTTTGTTTTTTTGTCTTCATCACAGAGGTGAGTTCAACAGACATTTCATCCTGTTTGAAAGACAGATTGTCACTAGATTAGGATGGCACCCGCTGGTCTACCTGGACTATACAATGATGATACAGGTACTGTAGCATGTGTGATCTCTGCATGTGTGTGTGTGTGTGTGTGTGCAGGTCAACTTTGAACTTTGTGGGCTTTCATGGGGCACACAGGGCCTACTCTAGGAGAAGGATGGGGCGGTAGGGGGAATGAAACTGCCAGAGATGTATTTCTGTGCTGGCTTTCCTTACTTATTTTTATGAGTCGAGTCCAGAGTTTGAAATGTACGACTAGCACTAAACCAGCCAGCATGAAAATAAATGACAGTTGCTTGTATTTCTTCACAGAAAATGGGTCCAACATTCATAAACCCTCTACACAGTTTGTTTTTTTTTTTTTTTTAGATTTCATGTCTGCTTGATGTACAGTAGATCTCAACGGACACTTCCCCTTCCTCTTCTCCATACATAAATTTATGAATCCAGCGTATGAACTCACATTATTCTCAGCTGGGCCTCATCGCCTGTGGTCACGTCGTCTCTGAGAGTAAAAACTTGTGTCTTCATGCCTCTCTACGACTCACACACACCTTGTACCAGGAGGTGTGTAAGTAGAGACTCAGTGGATGCCGTCTTCCTCCCGCCTCTCTGATCAATGTGCCATGTGGCCTTGGCCCACTTCTCGCTCGTAACGTCCCCCGTGTTGTTATGCGTCCGATTGCTGATGTTTTCAGACACTTCCTCATGTAACACCGGCGCCGACCTGTCACCTCTCGCTGCTGCTCCCACAGCGTCTAGCACCGAGCCCTTGCTGCATCTTCATGCTTGTGCTCTTGTTCTCACTATCTGTGAGCTGTAATGAAATATTTAGCACCCACTCCAGCTCACAAGCATGTACTGCCTTTCTTCTGCCTGGCTGGAAATATATTGGTTTGGCAGTATAAACTGGAGCTCTGCAGCGTGGAGGTGCTTCAAATCGGATTTGACTGTTAAGGATCTTTTTTTCCCGCATTCGGCGGATGCACAGCGCTTCACAGAGAAAAGCAGGAGCATGCTGGCCCTGAAAGATTATGTCATTATTCTGTCCACTGGGAAGAAGATAGGAGAGATAAGTGTCATTACCAGCCAGCTGGTGATCAGAGTCTAACCATTTCCATTTTGTTTATTTTAGTGGCTGATGATAGCAGTTTCCCCAACCCACAGTTGCAGATCGATTCTCATCTCAGCTTGAGTGTTTCACCAGCCTCAGTTCAGATTTTTAAAAGTCACAGGGAAACAACATTTCCAGCGTTGCTACAATAACAATACAAGGAGCAGTTGTTCAAGAGGGCATAATAGTGGGGCAAGGAGAAAAGTCAGTGAAGCTCATCCCATATTCAGTGTAGCTGATGAAAGAATACATGCATACCCCTGAGCTGTCACAAATCCTCCGAGCTGAATACATTTCAGCCACTGAGATGCATCGATGGCGTCCTTGGAAAAGTAGCACCGGTTTTGGATGGAGTTTATTGAAAAATGCAGTGTCACTTTAAAAATGAAATAACTGATTTTTTTTTTTTGGGCCAATTGGGTCAAAGAAAACACAAGTTGTAAACACAACTCTGACATACAGTGTGATTGCCTTTTCGCTGATGTGTCAAATGTGTTTTTTGCACAAGAAAAAGCAAGCTGTTGCTGGGAAAACATTAACAAGCTGAGAGTCAGGTGATGAGATGTGAATTTGCTACATTATATTTCTTATATGTTTTTAGCAGTTAAAAAAAAAGGCTTGAGGGAAAAGCTAGTGGGACTAATATTTGGTTACATTTCATTTTCAGAGTGTGTTAGTTATTTTATGAGGCAGCATTAATATGCAGCTTTGGGTGCATCAAAGTACATATTAGGACACAACCGTAAGAGTCTATGATTGGTATGCATGTGTGCGCGCTTTGAGATTCTGCAATTTGAGGTGAAGAAAATGGAAACTGTAATTTGTGTATCGAGTTTAGGTAAAAATCAGTTGTTTGAGATGGCATTCATTCAGTTTTTTCATTGAAACTGTGAAGTACTTAATAGTTCTTTACAATACATATTACAATAAACATTGTCCCACTTTTTTTTTTTTTTTTTTGCTTGAAAATCCAATTTGTAATTCTTGTAAGTTTTTGATATTTTGCATTCCCTGAGGATCCTGGCTCGGTTTAAAGATAACTTTCACTGCAAAACAGATTCACCAGCTGGGATGTGAAATCGTGATGCTCAGTATCTCAGAACTGCAGGCTACACAGATAGAGGAGGAGGGACGAGAGGAGAAATCAATCATCAAGTATCTTACTATTAGATGGTAAGTTAGTGACTTTGAATCTTGCTTATCAAATTGGATTTAAGTATATCAAATATTATTAGAGAGAAGAAGATATAGGAGGAGGAGTGCTCGTACTATGTTAATGTATCATATTTATAAATCTTCATACACTGCAGTTATGCAGAAAGGAGGAAAGACGATAGGAGAGAAAAAGAGATGAGGGCGAGAGAGACAATCAGACAACAGACAAATTTATGAGGAAGAGGAGAGAAGAGACGTGGAACACATATGAGTTCCAAAAACTGCCTTTACTGTGTGAACCCAAATCTCCCGAAACCTTCAAACACACCCAATAATAATACATACCAAAGAAAATACTAATTAAAAATTTTATTTGGGGAACCAAAAAAACAAAAAAAAACACAGTCCACTTCAAAGAGTAAAGCTGATCTGCCATATTTTCTGCCGTTAACAAACCAAAATGCCAAAACTGTCTCTCAATACTTGATTTCAACAGCCTGTCTGCAACGCTAACTCCATTGATTCCCACTGAAGACTAATGTAATTAAAATGTGTTACAAAAAAAAAAAAAGCTAAATAATTTCCTAAAACATCTAGGCACTGTGATTTTTAGCAAACATTACTCAGACAGGAGTAAACAGTGTGTATGTTGGGGACTAGTTTTAGTTGCGGATTGATACACACTTGGTGTGCCATTGTATTTATGGCAGCAGGGGAGTGACTCAAAATAATCTACAGTGCACATGTTCATCACAATGAAGAAACATGTCACCCAGGGCAACGATGGAGGCCTAAGGACCAGGGGTATGAGTTGTATCTGGCTCCAACATCTGTCTGGCACTTTATATGGGATTTGTGGACAATAACAAAAAAATATACAATATCACTTTAACCATTATTATTTGTTATGAATTAATAAATTTGATTTTTTTTAAAATTAATTGTATTTTTTAAACAACATAATCTACAGATGATTCATCAGTAAGGCACTTTGTAAAACATATTGTGACTTAAATGTATTGAGTGGTTATTCTTGTGCTTTCCATGTGCAGAGGGCCGTGTTACAGCAGGGGGAGAGATGCATACTATCACTGCTATTACAATCTCCCTTCTTTCAGGGGTGTTAATTAATCAAGCAGCATGTGTGTGTCAGTGAGCTTCGAGTTAAAAGCTAAAAATGATAATCAGTGTGTTTATCTGCCATTAATCTGAGTCATTTCCTCCCAACATCAGCGGGATAGCTTTTAGTGTTTCACAAGCTCACTCAAACAAACACAATACCACTCATCCTGCAGGGAGTGAGTTCAACAGCACAAGGCCGAACATTTCTCTTCACGTCCACCTTCACTGGTACACCCACACATATAGACTTGCACGCTATGTTTTTGTGTTGTGTTTTTTTTTGTTTTTTTTTTTGCTTTCTCACTTAGTGACTCTTGCTTATTCAGGAAACACACACACTCACACAGCTTACAGGACTAATTAGCCTGCTTGTCCCACGTCTTATGGGACAGTAGATGGGATCTGTTGGCACTGTAGTGTTCCTTTGATCAAAACCTGTCAAACACTCAACAGTGCTGCCTTGTGTGAGAGAGCCTCTGGGGAACAGACACACACACACACACACATTAAGAATAAAAAAAAGACTTCTATCTAGGTCTCTTTTCTGTTGTCAGATGTTTTAGTACATCAGTAAAATACCAGCTACATAGACATACAATATTTCTCAGTAGGCTACATGTGTAACTGTCCATCATAAATGTATTTATGAGTGCTGCGTATGTTTTGGATTGTCCCGTTTATTGGGAGTCATCATTCATTTGAAACGTCCTGCAGCCGCACATTAAGGAGCTTTGTTATGATGTGGGTGTTGGGTGAGAATCTCTGTAAAAGGACAATTGTTGAAGCTAATTTGGTGGAAAACATGTGGGAGCAACTAGGTGTACCCGCACTTAATGATTCGAATACTTATAGCTTGACTGAGGAAAATACTTAAAGCATGAAGTGATAGTTAAAGACCAAAATGATTTCCAACTATGACGCGTACGGGGATTAGAACATCTTTCACGTGTTCAGTTTAATAGAAAATTGAAATATGTTTTTTTTTCTTTGTTATATATTTATCATGAAGAGTTTATGTATAATTATTATCTTTACTAGTGTTAAACGTTTCTTATTCTCATCCTTTCTTGCATTTTTTTAGGCCTCATGGAGGCAGCGCAACAAATTGAGAACTCAAAATTGACATATTATCACCTTATAAAATTGTTATGACATATGTGTTAGCAAAAAGTTTATATACACAGCGGATTACGGGGTAACATTATTATCAATGTTCATCCACATCCAGGAGTTATGTTGCTCCATAAACTGCTGGATGTGTGAATAAGCAACTGTTACTGTTGCTAACAACATATCAACTTAAGACGTAATGATATGACAATCTTGTGTCCACAACTTGTTTATGCTGCCCCCAAGTGGCCAAAAAAAATCATTGTCAGTTTAAATTCCTTTAACTTATAACCATGTAAATAAATATTCTTGTAATAAATATAATTAGTGCTAATGGCAGCAATTTATTTTAGAAGCACTTTTTTGTTATAGTTGTTAAAATTCTCATCCTGACAACAATCAATAAATCAATAAATCTGTGTCTGTCACATGCCTGTTACAAGGACAGAAAGGGGAGGAAGGAGAGCAGCAGGAGGACGCCTGTATTTTCAAATTCTGTTTTTTTTTTTTTGCCTTTTCCAGAAAAATGCCAACCCCAGCTTTAAATACCATTAAAGTTAAATGATCCATGAAAGTGAATAAAAATATGCTGTATAAAATTATTACCCAGTTAAATAGACTTTGGCTATATTTACTAATCTAACTGTGTTTAATACATAACGGGAGAGAAATCGTGAAAAAGAAAATCTTCAGCAGTCTAATAATTTTTTGTTATCAACCATAACACGATCACTAGTTTATCACTGCTGTAGCACAGAGTCAGTATGTTTTTTTTTTTTTTTCATATAATTTTATTTCCAAAAAAAGCAGTCAGAGAAAAGTAAAACAAGCCAGTCAAGTACAACAAAACAAATCTCCCAAAGGGAAGAAAAGAAAAGCGGATAGAGACAGAAGGCCTGATGATATATACAACAGCAGACATCTTTTTGGTGTTGCAGTACCAGTGAATCGCTTGACAGACTCACGGTATTCTTCACATGAGGTCAAAACAAATAACAAAATAAGGATTTTTTTTTCTTTTAAAAGACAGAGAAGGTTCTAAAAATCAGCTAAGGCACACAGAGCCTCCCCGGGGAAAAAAAAATAAAAAAATAAAAAAAAGTAAAAAGTAGAACGGGGGAAACGTCAGTTCAGAGAAATTTGTGCAACAGTTGCTCAACAATACATTCCAGCAAGAACAACAACAATCTGGCATGAGATTTTCTCTGAGAGGCAAAGAGGACAAGGTTCGTTGTCACGGGTGTCTCAAAACACTGAAACAGGTTATGTACTTTGATCAAGAAACACCATCGAGTCACTCTTTGTGCCCAGTTATTGACACTTCAAAAAAAACTCGGAATAATTCAATATCATTTATAACCACATTTTGTATTTACATGTACAATACCTTTTAAACAATATTTCAATACAAAATACCTATGTACATTTTCTTCATTGTTAATCATTTTGTTACAAAATAGGACTTTCACATTGAGTTACATTTATTGAATTCACCTTTTTTTTTTTTTTTTTCTCCAAAACTCTCGTTGAACTTACATAATAGCATGTATTTTGTGAAGTAATTGTATGGTGGCACTATACGTTAAAAGATGGGGAAACAAATCGTCCTTTTAAAAAACCCCCAACCCCCAGAAACAGTGTAGGCTTGTAGAGAGAAGCAGGGGTAGCAATCATAATAGACACATCTGACAGAGAGGCAAGGTGAACTTGACATTAATGAACGGTAATGTCTCTTAATTAGCCTTCGCAAAAAACACTCTCTCTCTCTCTCTCCGCTTGTGTGGTGGCTAAACAATGTTGACAAACACAGATTGAAATCCTAATTGGCTTCAGATGAAACTTATTTCAGTAAAACAAATATGTGACCGTGCCTCTTGTGTTCAGGATGTGTTGTGGTGCAGTAACGTCGCTTCCCCTCGGTGTAAATTAACTTGTTTGAAATGTCCAGAGATTGTCTTGATGGCAAAAAAAAGAAAAAAAAGAAGCTACTTCGAATGTAGATAAGAGTTGAAAAAAGGTGCCATAGACCCGATCTAATAACTTACGCATTTTTTGCAATCATGACACAATATAATACACTTGAAATTGCACATTATTGTCACAGCATGAAGAGCACTACCACTCACTATCATTCCCGAAAACTGACAGGAACCATAAAACACCGAGAAAAAAAAAAAAAAAAAAGCACAGTTTCTCATCCGATCCCAGACGCTGTCCGTCGGTGTGTTCGATTTGTGAAGAGTGTTTTTTTTGTTTTTTTTGTTCACCTTCTCTGTTTGGTGAGGTTGTTAGGTAGATGACCTCTGACCCCCACAGGTCAGGGTGGCTTTCTCTTGTGATGCACTTGGCAAACAGCCATGTAGTAAAACCAAGACAAGAAGATCTATTCAGACAGGACAACACTGACTAACACACAGGTGCGGGCCATGAAAAAGGTACAGTATATGTTTTGGGGTTGTTGGCCTTTGTAAATAAAGGCGGCTTTCTTTACAAAAAAATATTTATCATGCTGCCAAGGCAGCGTTGCAGTTATTTAGTCACTGACTAAAAATATCGGTATTAATATAAACGTATAAATAAATAGCGACTCATGGACTCACCTCCTCTCATTCACACAAATTTGAGACTTTTTTTTTTTTTGTATAATTATGTACAACATAAAGTGTCATTGAAATGACTGGAAGAAAGTAAAAAAAAAGAAAAAAAAGAAAGATGACACTGAAAGCAAGGGTGAGGATTTTTAAGGTCAGCTTGAAATATTCGTGTTTCAAGTTTGAGGCAGGTTGGTAAGAAAACTGAGACTCTTTCTTTGTCCGCTGCCTGTCACAGCATCTGGGTTTTATTAGAAAGAAAACTACACTATGTGAATGTTAAAATCTGGAAATACTATGGTACAACAACCACAGATAAAGCATTTATGAATTTAGAAACACTAAAGTGTCTACATTAGATTCCTATTATAATCCAAATAGTTTTAATTATGCTGAAAAGGCCTCTCTGTATTTGCATTTCTCTTTTTTTTTTCTCCCCCCCATGTTTTACGAGATGTGACTGCAGCAGATGGTAAACCCAGCCACCAACAGTTCCACATCCTGATCAGGCACTGAACTGAAAGAGGTTGTGCTGCTGTTACTGATTTACTCTACTGATTTACAAACTGACTCAAACAACTATCAGAAACTTTTTGAAGTAATTGGCTTCAGCAATAAAATCAAATATTTGTTGTTAAAAACTCTTTTTTTTACGAACGCTGGGAAATTCGCTTTTATTTGGCGCCGTTTCTGAACACGCAGACATCATGTCACTTTTTGTTTATGCTGACATAAGCGTTAGGTGGCACATCAGTTAATTCAATACCAGGCTGCCTCCTCATATATGTCTCAACAGCTAAGGCCTTTTTTGCAGCAGAACTTCGTCCGCTACCAGTGTCGACAATACACGCTCACATGACCGCCGTGCCCCGTGCAGGGGCTTTTAAAATTTGACTTCATAATTCATTCTGCAGCAAAATAAAATGCTCGAAATTGCAACGTTTGATCACAGTAAAACTCAGCCATGAGAAGAAAAATAAATACACTGAGGAACTGAAATAGCAAAGCCAGCATAATCCCCTAAAAGGAGAAACCCTGTGGGAGGATCTGAAAATCATTCTCCTCGCTTTCTGTCCAGACTCCCTCACCAAACTCCGCAGAAATCCACTTTTTCTTTTGTTTTCTCCTTCCTCTCAGTGAGAACACTATCCCCTCCCCCACCTGCAACCTTAAATAAATAAAAATCAACAGTGAATCTCTCTGTGCCGTGGCCTCCTGTCCAGCTGGAGGCCACGCTGCTACCTGATGCGTCCGTCTGCACGCGGTGCTCCCAGATGGGATTTGGGGTCTGGGCTTAGGGAGCTCCAGGGGTTCTTGGGGCAGGCCTGCATGACGGGGCAAGCGGTAGGGCCTACGGCGCAGACGTCAGCCGCCTCCCACAGCTCGCCCACCAGGCTGTCAAGCCAACGCTCGAGCTCCGCGCCGGTCAGGGCTGCGTTCCTCTTGGCCTGCTCTACGTAGCCCAGGCTGACGGGGATGTTCAGCACTGGGTTGAGGCCGTGGAAACTCTGCTCCATGTAGCCGTTCTTCGCTGGCCCGTTGTGGAGCCTCAGAGTATCATCTGGAGAGACGTGGAAAAGAAGAAAGAGAAGGAACAGAGAGGAAGGAGAGAAATATGATGAGGAGTGGTCAAAAAGATAAAGAGGGTGGAAGAGGGAGAAAATGAAAAAAGAAGGAAGCATGGATGTTAAAATATCAAAGCAGGAAAAGTGATTTGCTTTATTATTATCTGAAAAGCTTAAACTGCTAATTTGCTTGGGTTGATTTTCATGATTTGGCTCCTTAAATCCCATTCTTTGATGTGCTATGTCAAATCCCTGCAATGCTGACTGTTTAGTCAGAAAATACTCAGACGTGCCCTCATTCTTTCTTCCCATGATGGTCAAGCCCTGCAGGAAGACAGAAAATGTAGACACAACTTCTCCTTAAAACGCCCTTTCCGCCCTGAGCTCCAGTGAAGCTGTAAATTCCTCACTGGTCCTCTAACTGGGGCGCTAGCCTTCTCTTCTAAGCGTGGCTGTGGAACACAAACTCTCTCACACCCAGACGTGAGCAGACATCAGCGCTTTTCATGCGCTGGTGACAAAAAAGATGCAGTCAGACATGAGGTGTTCCGCCAGGCGAAGACATGTCCAACCCATACCAGCTAGCCTGTGGTAGCACTGTGTGTTCTGAAGTCATGCATGTGTGTAGAGTTTTGAGTTGTGAATGTGTATGTGTGTGTGTGTATGTGGGAAATGCATGTGTCTGCCGCTGCTGCCAATGTGGGTGGAAGGCCACGTCATTAGGTTTTACTGGCACTGCATGTAGGAGGGGAAACCTGGTGCCAGACATGGCGGTAAATTATAGTCGGTGGATGGAACAGCTTAGACGCAAGCGTGCATTACAACACACACGCAAACACACACACATATATGCAGAGCGATCTGAGCACACACATGATTATTACATAATGACTGTAAACTCCACTCAAACACATACGTTCACACACGTTCATAACACTGTAGAACTCATATTTATGTATCCTTACAATGGGAAAAAATGTATGTGTCACTACAAAATCGTAAACAGGGCTGTAACCTCCAAAATTGATGGTCGGGTCTTTTAATACAAAGTCTAAAGCAACAACTAAATCTGAGTTTTTAATATTTTTGAGGCGTTTATTGTATGTGTGAAAACACAGCATTATGTGCAGCCATGTGTTTAAGAAACAAATAGAATTTTAAGGTACTTGTACTTAGTTGAGTATTCCCTTTTTCAGCTGATACTGTGATACTTCTACTTGACTACAACTCAGCAGGAAATATCTTAATTACAGCTGAAGCTTCTGGTTACAGGCTGGGATATTAAAATCATATAATTAATACATTTGAAAATATATAATCATCTCATGAAACTTGATCCACGGCTCTACAGAAGACGAGCTATATGAAGTAGTCAACATTAGCTCCACTTACAAACAGATAAATGCTGTTAATGCACTAGTAATAATAATTCAGTAACATATATATTAATATAACATTCTGGCATGAGAAGTTCTGCATATTGGGTTATTTTACTTATGACACTTTTTAGCTGAATTTAGCTGATAATACTAAGATATATATATATATTTTTAGGTTGATCTAATCAAGTGGCAACTGAGGTTATCTGATAACTACTCCGAACATCAATAGAAAACCGCAACATTGTGTCATGGGAAAAAAAACAAAACATAAACCAGTGATGAATATTTTACACACACCACAGTCCCAATGAGACTCAGGTTAAAGACAAAAGCTGTATGTTTAGTTGTTGTTTCTTCTCATCATCTACGGCTCAGTGAGACTATTAAAACACAGAAAGACGTGATTATGCTTAGGCTAAAACGTCTCATGTGACTTTCGGAGCAAACTGGCTGCTTATGGACAAGAACAATGCAGTCTCGCCTCTTATCCACGCTGGCTGATTGATTTAATTGTGTCATTGTTTTTTGGACAGGCTAAGTGTGCTGTTGTTTAACACTCTGTTTAGTATGTATGAGCAGCTCGCTGGGTTATTAGGGGTGACTTGATGACAAACAACCGGGGTCTACGGAGGCCCAGAGGCTTGATTAGAAAGGGCATCGCTCACGGCTCTTTGTGTGTGTGTGTGTGTGTGTGTGTGCGTAGACATTTTAGAACACCTAAACTGACAAACGTTGTTTAACAGTGAATGTCAGTGTTAGAATCAACTGAAAATGCAAACTGAATATAGATTAAGTCTATCAAACACAACCACTCCAGTCTGTATTCAAGCTCTGTATTATCATCTGCATCATCCATCCATCCATCCATCCATCCATCCATCCATCCATCCATCGTGTCCAGCAGGTTCTTGTGGACTGTGCCTGCTGCTGTGGTCCTACTGCATGTGTTGTCACCGTCATCATTGTTACCATATCCCCATTACAGATTATAGTTAGTTAATGATTTGCTGCTGTGTGCATTGTGTTGTATTGTGTTATGCTGCTGCTACACTTAAATTTCCCAGTTTTTGGGATTAATAAAGTATCTATCTATCTATCTATCTATCTATCTATCTATCTATCTATCTATCTATCTATCTATCTATCTGGTTCCACTGTTACTGTAATAATTCATCATTCATTGTAACCTATTCTTATCATCATGTAATTCATTATTATTCATTGTGAGTGTACAATATGTGTGTGTTGATTTTGTTCTGTACATGTGACATCATTGCACGTCTGTCCGTCCTGGGAGAGGGATCCCTCCACTGTGGCTCTTTCTGAGGTTTCTTCCACCTTTTTCCCTGTTAAAAGGTTTTTTGGTGGGCAAGTTTTTCCTCACTCGAATCGAGGGTCTAAGGACAGAGGGTGTCACTCCCTGTACAGATTGTAAAGCCCTCTGAGACAAATGTATTTTGTGATTTTGGGCTATATAAATAAAATTTGATTTGATTTTGATTTGATCATTCGGCCTGTCCATCATGGATTTATTAGAAATACTAGTAAGCATGCATTGGTCTCCGCTCTGCACACAACAAAAAAACATAACAGTCTTATCGTGGTCAATTTGCGTTTAGACCTTTATGGATTCATCTCTTAAGAATGTGGTGATGATAAAAGCACCACAAATTAGAGCCTCAAAAATGACCACAGAACTGGAGCAACTCCTCTGTGACATAGTGTCAACAAACACTCAACTTTACAAGCTTCCCAAATATAGGATTTATTGCAGAGCTGTTGTATTAGATTGCACTGTGAACTGTGCAGGTCTTATTTTACCAGTGCTGTGCAAGAAACCCACTAAATCTAGCAGGTAACACCTAAGGTACTTTTTTGATGAATGATTATCTGTTGAAGAACGGCACAGCAGTGCAATAAATCTTGAAAGGCTATTTGTACAAATAACACGATCAATAGTAATTTTCTGTTATGCTAAGGCTAAAACAAATGTCATGACGACAACAGAAGCGATCTGAAGCTCTTCCTCACCTTGTCGTATGGGCTGGCGCTTATTAAAGGCCAACGGGGCAATGAGGAAGCGCATCTCAGCCACGGGGCTCCAGTGGTGCAGGATGCGGACACTCCACACGCCGGGCCGCAAAGGCTGGTTGAGCGGTGGCCGGTAGTGGGTGAACTCGGCGCTGGCGTCTATTAGAATGTCGTAGGTGGCTGCGATGACGTTGGTGGGGTCGATCCACACGACAGTGACGGTGACGTTAGGCCCCTTGGTCCACTTCTGCATGCCCACTGCCTCGTCCATGGGGCCCATCAGGCCGCCGAAGTTTCGAAACATGCGTTCTTTGGCATCCCACTCTGTACCGATCTGACAGCAGAGAAGGAGAAAAGATAAGAGAAGAGTGAGTGACAGAATGGGGTAAGAAGAGAGACAAGCACATGAAATGATGATATATAAAATCCCCTCCAGCTGCAGCATACAGAAAACATAAATAAATAACACAGACCATACTATTAAAATAACCGATATGTGCACCGAATTATCATGGGACATAATCTATGGGATGCATCTTTAATCAAACAGCCCGGCCATCCACACTGTTGTTGTATGATCTCATATGCAAGAAGCTGATTGTTGCATTCTGCACATTTGAGTCTCTTTGTCCACGGTCGCGGGTGTCTGAGTTTGTCTTTTAACAAGGAATAGAAGAGGCAGGCAGGCTGAGGAAGGCATATAACTAGACCGCAACCATTATCCCCTTGGGGTGAAGATCAAATGCATCCCCTGTTTCGCTCTCTGAACACATATCATAGAGAGAGAGAAAGAGACGGAAGGCAACCAGTATCCAGTGTGAACAGTATTGGTCTTGAACAGAAACTACAGTGGAGAAGAATACAACCTGACATCACAGGAAGAAAAAAAAAATCCAAAACAGAGGAAGACACTGATTATATGCAGACACAGCGACCACAGACAAAAAAAAGGGGGAGTCCAGGGAGGAAAACCTTCATGAAAATAAGGGTTTCAGTGCTTCCACAAAGACAAGAGCTTCATTCTCTGAGAAAATGAAACAAATAATATATGAAACAAGTAAAACATAAAATATCTTTGTTGAATTATGAGACACATGGTGTCTCTGGCTGCAGAGCATGGCACTAGCTGCTAGCCTGCAACAATGGGCCAATTCCAGATCATTACCTCCTCTAAGCTCACATAATTAACATTTAGCATGCACACGTTTGTTTGTTTGACTGAACCCAGATGCATTGGTTATGTCTTTTGAACTCAAAATTGATTCTATCACTCTGCAAAGCTTCTTTAAACTGGATATAAAGAAACAAAGAACAGAGAGTGCACACAACTACAGCTAATTATCTTTTAATGTCTTCATTGTGGTCAACCCTGTAACTGAAGAGGTGTGATATGTGTCGGATTGCAGAGAAAAAAACAACAAAAAACGTGTTGTATGCAAAAATAAGAGATGTGGAAAGGTCGAGATTGACTGGGGAGACAGAGTGATAGCATGGGAGGCAACACACACACACACAAACACACACTCGCACACATACGTTGACAGTAAAAGATATGTGGTGTGTTGACAGAAATGTGAGATGGATGGCAGCTTTAGGAAGTGCTCATCCTTACAATAGTAGCTGATTAACACAGCCTCACCCTGCCGGACGATCAATGGCTGACTGGAACTGACTCTGTATTACATCCTTTGAGAACTGAGATTGCGATGTACAGTATAAATAGACGCTACTTGCATAAATGAGACAGAGTGTGTGTGAGTGTGTGTGTGTGTGTGTCTGGCCATCCGTAAAAGACACCTCACTGTTATCTCCATTATTGGACTGACCTCTGCCATTTCTGCCCTTTGGACCTTGGTTCTTTTCTTTTTATATTACTAATCAACTCTCTTGTCTGGCACCGCTGTAGCTCATTATTTTATTCAAGGCCGACTCGCTGGCGCACGCTTACATCCCCGACTGATTGGCAGCACTCTCGCTCTAAGCCTGTGAAAGAAATGAAAGGAGTATTGACAGAGGAATCTCACTGTAATCCGCTGGGAAGGAGCCTGCAGACGTCCATTAAGAGTTGTGCGAGGGAGATCCTGACAATGTTCACATTGCCGTGGGTAGGAGGGACACCCTGAGACTTGCCTCTGGTTCTGCCCCTGGTTGTGGTTTATTCGGCAACAAATATCAACTAAGTGTAGCATAAATTATGCACCACTGGTGTTGCAGTCCAACAGCAGTTACTTCTTCGAGGTGCAGTCTGAACAGCGAGCGTAGGAGGAGCAGCTCCAGACCAGACGAGTGGGCAGCTTCCCACACACACACTCTAATACATGCACACACGCGCACACACAGGTTAATAAGATGCATGTGCAACTTGTTGACTGGCTGGACCTCTCCTAGTTGGTGCCTCAATCTTAGTAATTACAGGTATAATGGCAGAAAAAGTCAATTCCTTTTGGGGGTCTGGATCCAGCTGTTGTCATGCCCACACAAATACGTGGTAGCTAACAAAAACCCACATTGTTTCAAAGTTTGCTTTAAACACATTCACAACGTTTATTGCTTTAAATATTGTAATATTCTGTAACTGAGCTCTCTATCGCTCTCCAGGTACATCTGCAGGTACTGAAGGAAGCCACCAGTAGAAGAGACTCTTTCTCCCAGGATGAAAGTGGGTCGAACAGGGATTAACTTCTGGCCCATTTCAGCTTCAGCCTCACCGTGACCTTTACACTCAACCTGTCCCTCGGTGCTTCTACCCAGTAAGCCTTGGCTTAAGACTAATAACCAATCAAGCCTTATGACCGCGCTCACCAAGTCGCAGGCTTATGACCTCCTTTCCCTTATAGCTATACTTAGAAGCAAATGCTTTTGTGGAATTAATGCTGATCTGGCAACCTTGTTGTGACTTTATACCCCCCCCCTTTTTTTAATTACTCCCTTTTTTTTCAACTGACCTGGCACACTGTTTACTCACACTTTCCACTCATGTGAAGCAATTATTCAGATTTTCCATTCATAACTGCCAATTATTAACAAACACTATTCATTACAGCAGATTTAACCCTCATTCATGCTCTGCTATTGATGGAAGGAGCTTCTACTGTCCGACCTACAACGAGAACATCTGCTAATGACTCATACTTTATACATTTTACTTTTATTCTCCTTTCTTCAGTCATATTGCTTATAAAACCCTGCTCAATTCTCTATCCGACTTGATAGAAAACATAAAATTCTCCCATCTCATAATCCAGCTCTGTTCCATTTCTTCCTTATGACCCCGCGACCCTGCGAACCTTTTCTCCACGTCACCAGCTTGCCGGCGCCTGTAGTCTGACACCTCCATTAAATACGGCAGGTCAATTTGATAAGGCAGCATCATGGACCATCCCAGTCTACATCTGGCCCGGCTTAAAACCACAGGGCATGAGTGCCCCTCAGGGCTTCATATGGAAGCTTATTAGTGGCACTTTTTGTGGGTGTAATCAAACACAGGTGTCCACTGCAGCACCAGAGAGGACTCCCCTGGGGCTTCGTTTACTCTACCGAGGGACTGTGGGTAAGATGGATGTTTGCTAATAAAGAGCGATGAATGAAGAAGGAAGGGTGGAGGGCAGAGAGTGCAAGACAGAGAACAGGACATTTTATGTTTGAACGGTAGAGAGACCATGTTTGAAAGGAGCGAGTCTAAAACAGCCAATAATACCAACAAGAATAAGAACTGACCCCAAAACTCATCTTAAGGTTCATTTACTGTCGGCTGCTTTGGAGCTTTTGGTCATATCACATGATCCTCATCAGTGTTGAATCCATTCAACTTCCACTGTAAGTAGTTGTGAGGTTTCTGTTGATCTGGAGGTGTTTCTATCATTTCTTTACCCACTGTACATCTTCTTGTGCAACACACACGTGTATATATACACAGTATAGTAAATTGTGGTGTAGTGAAGACTAAACCATCAGTCAAAGTCTACTGTATAAGATTTATCCAACACACAGTAATATACCTCGCAATGTCAAATTTGACACGAGGTGAAATACTAATTTTAACTGTGCAGGCTGTGAGTAGTCCTACACTAAATCATGCTGTAAAACGGCCTATAAAGGCAGCCGGGAAGCGGCGGTAAAGAAGTGAAAAAAATAAATAAAAATACATATCTGAGGACAGGGAACACATTGTTAAGCCAACCATATGGTTTATCTAGCAAACTCCGGCGTATAGCGTTTGTACAATGGGTCATATCTGCTAAATTGACAGAAAGCACAGAGCTACTGCTGCGATGTGCCATCTTATTTAAGCTCTTTCTGCTCTCGTTTTGAATGACAGATGGACAAACTGACTGACTGACAGCCACTGCACAGTGCCAGACAGTGAATGCTTTCTCAGGCTGCGCATCCAGATAAAAAGCCACAGCTCACATCACTTCTCTGTCACTCACGGTTTCATAGGCCTAGACAGGAAAAACAGGGCTTAGCGAGAGGGAGCTGCATGGCGACTGGGTGTCTGGGTCCCTCTGAGTTCAAGTTGAAACCGCTGGAAAAGGTCAAACGGGGTTAAGGTGTGTCCAGGTGTGTGTGTGTGTGCGTGTGTGGTCCACAGGCGCAAACAGATTTGTTTACAAATTTGATGACATTTCCTCATTGGAAAAAAAGCTGTTTGTAGAAAAAAGGTCAGCTTATATTCACTCCGCTAGTTTTGTAATAAAAAAAATAAAAAAGACACTGTGTGGCTGTTGCATCACAGCCGAGCTGCTGTATCCTAAACATGCATTGTGGTAAACAGAAACACAGATTAACATCAGAAGACAATCAAGGGACGCATTCCAGTGTGAAGGTGAGAAGACGTTCCATTAGGAGACAACAAATAAGCAGCACATGAAGCGCTCATCCCTATAAACTTGGATGAATTCAATCAATTTACATTTTACAAGGCCATTACAGGCACCGGTTTAATTGTGTGGAGATCCGCCGCTATGAGTCTTGACAAGGTCGCCCATAGCGATAAATATGAGGTCACCATGGAAATAAGCTGTATATCTCACCTCTAATTATATGCTGAAGAGCTGTGTTTTTCATATGTGGTGCTTTGGTTTTTAATGTAACTCGTTTCCTGACACTGGCAACGGCTGATTCTGTGTTGTGCTTTATGCCAAAATATGTCACTTGTGACTTAAGTTAAAAAAAATAATAAATGGCAATATGCTGACTCACATCTGCGAACTGCAACCTGCTGAACGTGCTGGCGGGAGGAGTGGCGAGCTTGAAGTTCTTCTTGGGTGACACCCAGGTCTCCATGGTCTCCAGCTTGCTTGTGGCCAGATTGGTGGCGTGGTGTTTAACCAGGTAGCCCTGGAACTGGTCTGCCTGGAAGTAGAGATGCACTGACACCGGGTGGCCCATGGGGAAATACCTGGAAGAGCATTGAAGGGAAAGAGAGAGAGAGAGAAAGTATTCATTAACAAACCTGATACCTGTACTGACCTATCTGCTGTGCCACTTTTAAGGGCCAACAGTGTAAGAGGAGAGGAATATCTAGATTCATCTGGATAATGTCGGGAAGGGACCAGGCCTTGGACATGCTAATGTAGCTGAATGCTAATGTATGCAGAGTTGTTGGTGAGTCAATGGGCTCTGTGATTGTGTGACACGGTGGACATTAATTCAATGACCTTTACCAATAAAACTATTGCTTAAAGACATGTGTCAAGCGTGCTAGTAGATCCCTTTGTGCCTAGCTTGTTGGTCGCTATGCCCATGCTTGGGTAACCGGGGATTTCAGCTATTTTTATTCTTGTATGTGTGTATTACAGTAGATCAAAGAACAGTAAAGGACATGTGAGCAGCTCATTAAAGCCCAAATACCTCTAAGAGCCTCTAAGTAAGTAAATAAGAAACCTCTGTTATCTTAATTATTGTTTTTAATATGTTCTGCTCGCTTCAAAGCGTGCTCTGGCTTTGAAGGGGAAGGGATTGAAAAAGACGATATGTGACAGTCAAAACCGGGACGGTCAGCGATCTACAGAAAATGACAGAACCGTCATGGGCTGTATTGGCAGTGAATTCAGATTAGTCAGAGCTCTGAACATGCGCACACACACACACAATCTAACTAAACACATCACACGCAAGTCCACGGAACAAAGTTGAACTGGGTCACTCAGTCAACCGGAGCCGAATGAAGGTCTTGCCCCTCTGATTAGTCTGTTGTTTGTTTGTGCGTCTCTTCATATGTAGCAGAGGGCCGGCCCTCGGGGCAGTCAGCCCGAGTGACTTCTGGAAAAACAAAAAAGAGGCCACGGCGGGCACTGCTGGGAAACACTCTGCAGCTGCTCTCTGCACTTCTTCTTGTCCAGATTTCTCATCCTTCAACTCTTCTGCTTCCTTAAACTCACATTTGTTCCTACTTTTACATGTGCAAGATTAACACACACACACACACACACACACACACACACACACTGCTCCCCTGTGCCCATTTTCTCATCAGTATTCCACTAAAAGACCAGGAGTCAACCCGTCCCGGTAAATGCTACCCTGACAAGCAGAACAGCAAATATTTACACCCACAGGGATAGCAGTGTGCACTCCTTTTTCAGTGTCAGCCTTTCTTTTTTTCTTCTCTCTTCCATTTCCCATCTGCCTCTCTTCTCCTTCTATTATCCCGCTTTCTGTCCCTCGATTCTCATTCCAGGGTCTCGTCTGCACAGAAGCTCTATTCAGGCTTTTACTCCACAGTCACAGCGGACTGTTAAAAGAGCCAAATCCTTCTCCCTAGCCTTCACCTCGCTCTTGCTCCAGTCTCACGCCGGGCCTGCCATATCCATCTGTTGGTAGCACATCTGAATTCTACATGCATGCAAGATATGTGACCATTTACACGCCATATGTGGCTGTACTTGAGACCGCAGATCAGGACTTGGATTCACCTCAAGTTGCTAAAACGGGGACTCGATTGGGGCTCATCTGCTGTGACTTAGTTTAGACTTAAAATCATAAACTCCATTGATTTTAATTCCTTGGCCTCGATCAGTGAAATTCCAGATCAATTAAAAACATAAATACAAACAGCGCCAGGCATGTTGTGTATTTCATCATTAGACCTATAATCCAGTGTGGCTGAATTAAGAAAATCCCTTTGAGATTGTACTTTTCCTTTTTGTTCAGCTGTGATGTGAGGAACGCCTCACTGCAGCTGCGTGACTCATTGTATGCTCACATTATTTATATGCGAGTTTCTGATTTGGTGTCTGTATGTTACACCAAGAATTATGAGAATATGGTGTATTATTCATGGCTTCCACGCTGTAACGCCGCAGTGATCAATTTATGATGGAACACATCATATTCCAGGCAGGACCGGTGCGTTTGAGGCTGTCTGAGTTTTATTACTGGGCCTTGGAAAGGGTAGATCACAACGTTAAAATGTCATGCATATGTTGGATAAGCTAACAGGTCTACGTTTCCCTCATTCTCTCATTCACTGTGGTATTCACAGTATATGTTGCAAGCTATTGTAACATTTTTTTCAGCTGTATTATTCACTGAATATAGTCCTTACATTATGTACCAATAATATAATAATAATAATAACTTAAACCTGCAGTGCAAAACCTTTACATATAAATGAACATTTGTTACATTCAAGCCAATGAATAAACCAAATGAGTTTACACAATGCTGGCGCGCTGGCAGTTTGAATGCCCTCCAGATACTTTTGCTGGCTCAGCCGGCTAACTTCTGGTTAGCTCTCTTTTCTGTTTATTGGGACCTCTTCCTCTCATCTGTGTTTAACTAGTTCAAGTGCAAATAAAACGTGTTCGACACAATTAGCTTTGAAGCAAAACGTTGCAATCTACTAGAGGTGCACGTTTTTCAGACACCTTACAGATTCATCTCAATTTTCCATTTGCATTTGAACGCTTCCGACTCGACCCAAAAGGCTGCATAATGTAATTAATAGGCAGCGTTAAATACACGTTTACACACCGACAACAATATGTAATGCATATGTACTGTGCACCAGTAACAGTCAAACGTTGTCTCATTTAAGTAGAGGTTTGCTTTTTCTCACAAGCTCATTTCTTGGCAATGACAGCGATTTAGAGACCTCACACACACACACACACATACACACTAACACATGTGTGTGTGTGTGTGTCTCCTTGGTGTGCTCTTGGTCTCCCCATAAACAGATGCAGGGCATGAGCAGAAACAGCTGTAGGCGATAGATGGTTTTGAGGTTTGACAGATGGAAACATGCTTCCTTTCTGTACTTGGCTTTACCCGCAGGACTTTACAGAACACCCACAATGCAGCAGGGGAGGCAGCGCTGGAACTGGACACCCTGACAAGCTTACAAGGAGCAAAAAAGGTGGAACGCACTCTGCGTCAGTTTTATGTTGCCTCCTAGATTTACTTTACAACAGCAAGCGAGACTGCTCTCAAAGATGCCATCAGTCAGTTTACCTGATGATTTCTGAAACTTCCCTGAGTCGAAGAAGATAGACTGTCAGCCTGGATGACAACCAACAGAAACTACAGCACATCAGATCACAGCGTGTCTCCATATATTGTATAAGTGAAACCGCGTCCATGCTGTGTTCCATTTAGGTTTTTTTTTTTTTTTATCTTAACTTTTGCTGCAGTCATTAAGATGTTATTTTGTGGGTTGCTATTGTAGGTTTTGCAAAGTAGGGGTGCTTTTTATGAGACGCATGGGGCCTTTCCGTCACGCATATTCAAATTAGCAATTTATACGTCCGCTTTCTGTTTTGAATCAGCATATTTAATTTGTCACTGTTTTTAAAAAAAAAAAAAATTTTCCTTCTGGGTTTCCGTGTACATAAATTAAAGGAAAGCTAATTTAAAACGCTCCTGCACCAGATGCTGCTGAAACCTGTACTGAAGCAAACAAAACTGAAATGCTTCATTGAGCTATTAAAAATAAAAGCATAGTGTTTCCCCCTTTTCATTTTAACCACATTATGTTAACAGCACTGTGGAATTCATACATTTCCACCAATAGTACACTGGTCCGACGGGAGGCTTTCAATACTATGACCTATTTAGCCTCATTATCTCAGGGCTAAACTGACAAGTGTGGCCTATCATGTTACAAAATGAATACCATTTCCCAGCTGCTGACTGGAACCATCCATTGTGTTTCCATGTCGTGTGATCCCAGGTTGCATCATCATCATACAACAGACATACAAAAGCTCTTTATATATGTTGTGGTTTCTCATGGTAACATAGGTGTGGCTAAAGTTAAAAACAGCCTGAGCCGCACCTGCGGATATAGCTGCAGGTGTGTGATGATGATGCTGTGGTGATAATTATGTGTATGTGTCTGTGTTTTGGAGATAGAGAGCAGAACAAATATATTAGTATTTGCATAGGTGGATGTCTGTGTGTGTTCCAATGTGTGTGTTTGTTTCCAAAACTAACCTGCAGCTGTGATCCTTTGGGTTTCCTTGCAGTGAGGCGGCAGCTCTGGCTAAGCCCAGTCGTGAGAAGGAGTGGTAGTACGTGAGCTGTGTGTCCGACAGGCTGGCCACGCCGTCTGGCTCATCGTACACGTTCTCCCAGTATGAGTTTAGGCCCGGTGTTCCCCGGGGGAACGGACCATACAGGTAGGCATCCAGCTGGTTCACTATCTCCTGGTTCACGCTGGCTTCAAACTTCCTGGCAAAGAAGGTGGGACGCACCGTTTGCTGCAGAGGCAGAGGGGGGGGGGAGATCACAGGTCACGACAATTCAGATCATTCACAACATATTCAGATTCACAACATAACAATGAGACAACCCAGGTTGACCCTTTCAAATATAAAAATAAACATGGGTATAGTCCTACTTGGACCTCAGTCTGAAATAGGTAATCTAATTAAAACGGAAGGAGTTTCTGTAATAGTGGAGATCAAGCAATTGGCCTGGTCGGTACAGGCACTCGGTACTCCGACTTTGTGATTACAATCTCATATGCAGGGTGCAGTGTCTGATGAGTAACAAGGAAGGAAAACAGTTAATCACATGAAAGGATTTTAGGGGCATTGCAGGAGCTGCAAGTCACTCTGGGCATCTGTGTCAGACAGCTTCATTACAGGAATTATAGTCAATGTTAATGGACAAAGGTACTTGACTAAGAAAGGTGATAAGATATCATTTTGTGCCTCTGGAGGCACAAAATGATATCTTTACGGGCATCTACATGTCAATGGTTCCAGTAGCCGTAGCTCTCAGTGCCGTCCTTTTCTTTATTCATTTCTCGTCTCCTTTCTCAGCAGTTCTCTGAGGTTCTCCGGCCTCCTCCTCCTTTCCACCCATGTCTTTCTCACCCTCTCTGTCCCTGCCACGCTGCTGATGCTTGTGTGGATGAAGGTGCATCATGAAATCTGCCGCCTCCGCAGCTTGGCGAATACACAAAGACATCTTTTCAGTCCCAGACACAAAACTATTTACCGATGGTTACCCAGCACCGGGCACCTTGGTGTTACCTGCTTAAAAAAAAACAAGGAGACCTAATCAAGCTCTTGCACATTTTTTTTGAGTGTTCAGCTTTTTGGACTGTGGGATATTAAAATATATGAAAGGAGGGGGATTTTAGTATTTACACATACTCAGATGTTGTGTGTTCTGACATGCCCTTGGTATAGTTATCTGAAAGCGGCAACCTGTCACAGCCTGTCTTTCCAAAAGGCTTTGTCATTCTTAAACACATTATTAAACAATGATGCACTAAGACAAAAGACTCATCGCCACTCTTTGTCTCCAGAATAACTTGTCCCCTGCTGAGGACACTTCAAAATCACCATGTGGGAAACTCAACAGTTGTACCTTAAATTATTCTTCTCATCTGCAAACCAAATAGAGGCGCATGTCTCTGTATTCCCCTCTGCTAAGATTTAAAGGGAAATTTGGATTGTACATGCAATGGGACATTAAGTCCTATTAAAACTGGGGCCTGACTGGCTTCTGGAAAGGCTTCTTTGTTCCCAGGGTTGGACTTCACTGATACCAGGATGCCAACCAGACTCAGCAGCAGTGCCAAGGACCTGTGGTAATGTGCTGGCACTGAACTGTCAGAGACTGAGGCCAGACAGACGGCAGTCAGGTCTGGCGAGGGGTGAAGTGAGGTCGGTGTGATAGCTTTGACTGGTATGTGAAGAAAAGGAAAGATGAAATGAGTCAGAGCACTAAAAGGATATGACTTAAAGTGATATTTCACTTTGTACCAAGGCTTTCACTTTTTAGGAGGACATTAAGAGTCAAACTGCAATAACGACTTTCTCTGGGGTCCTGGAGTCACTGCCACTCATTCACTTTCAATTTGAAGAGCTAACTAATACTCTTCTCACCCCTCATTCCCACGTCAATGGATCTAATTACGATTAATTTCTTTCCCCCCTGTCGGGGTTATACGAATATAAACATAATTTTGCACATATCGATTGTGAAAGCTGTGGGAACAAACTGGATGCTGAGGATAAGAGGACAGATTTTGAGAGCAGAGAATTAAGACTGCTGCTAATTTCCCACAACATGTTAACATATGTGTGTGTGTGTGTGTGTGTGTGTGTGTGTGTGCTGCAAACATCTGCCAAAAGTGACTTTTTCAGTATGTTTTTTTGGTGTATTGGTATTCTTGAAGAGACAGCCTTTTATCTAAACACTCAGAGGTTATTCCCAAGGCTCGTACTCAAAATGTTAAAAGTGAAACTTCTGGTCTTTAATGAAAGATACAAGTAAAAAATCAAAGACTTGAGAAAAAAAAACCCGTTTGACACATTTCTTTGGCTTTTAAAATCTGAAGCAATCTCCATCAGAATCAGTTGCAGATGCTGCTTATTTGTAAACTGTTATCTTCAGATGTATTTACATATTTGTACTTGTGTTTTTGCAAATTGTGCAATGTTATTGCACAATTTGCCCTACTATTGGAACATGTTGTTTATATTCATCTATCTTGAATTCTTTATATTTATTTTTCCTAATTCATATTTATCACGCTTGTCTTTGAGTACAGTCTTAAGATCAGGCCTCACTGCGTTTTACTAAAACATATTGTTTGTTTATGTAACAAATAAACCTTTCCTTGAATCCCAGGGTGTTTCATGCAAATGACATGATGACTGTGCATCTTTTTTATTTGCATGTGCCTGTGGATTCTCCTTATTATGTGCTTTCTCTGATGTACCTCGTCTGCCAGCAGCAGACCTTCCTCAATGCTCAAGTTAAGCTTTTCTTTTTGTTTCCTGTAATTTCATCTCTTCCTTTATGGCTGTAGGATATTTGTTGTCGATGTCACGTGCTAATAGCTGCTGCAGACTCATGAGCCATGAGCTTTTGCAGCACGACATATGACTGAGAAAATGTGAAGAATTCTTTGTAAGAACAACGGGGTAAAAAAACATGCAAAATCCTTGTGACCTGAATGGTTGTTCCTCTCTGAACATACATGTGATTAATCCTGTAATCACTTCCTCTTAAATGTCACTCTAACACTTCACTGTAAGCAGATAATGTTAATAATTGATAATTATTATTATAATTATTCTTTGCTCTCAACAAACAGGCCTTTTTAGCCCTAACTTGGCTCTTGAGAGCATTAATGTGTGTAATGCTGCATTCACATGGATTCAGGCAGACGGAGACGCCCTCTGAAACAGTCTGGCGGGATTGGCAGGATGGCAAAATGAAACACGCATGATGTTATGTTGCTATGGTGATGTCATACTGTACACAATTAAGCTTTTCTTGTAATCTTGGTAGGACTTCAAGCTCTGATCATATAACTCTGGGTGTTGTACCAAAATTATTAGCTTCTCGTTGTCCAGATTGCCAAGATCCTCCATGTGTGAGCTTCATAACATCAATGTTATGAAGCTGATGATAAATACCTGGTTAGTTGGTAAATTATAGAACATTAAAAAAAGAGCATTTCATGACATTCATGTGGTGTTATTATTACCTGGAAACGGTGGAAGTCTGCAGGCTTGAAGTCATTTGGGGAGCATCCGCACCAGTCGACGATGTGCTTATACTGACACTTACAGCCCAGTTTACGGTTCCAGTTGGTGATGCGTAGGTTATTATCCACCATGCTCTCACAGTGGGCACTGTTCTCCAGCACTGTGTGGAAGAATGACTGGGGATTAAGAACAGAGAGACAAAATTAGAAAAATTATATATCTTTTTTTTTTTTTTTTTTACACCATTTTACATGCAATTCACAAGAGGAAATAGAGTAGCAGCAGATATTGGAGTATCACAACAACTTATGATAAACAACCAATTTCCCCTCAGAGATCATTCAGTTCTCATCCAATCCTTGTATACGTTTGTAAAGTCTTACACAGTGATGAAAAGAGAACAGTGTATACAGTTTCTGTAAGTGATGCAGCGTGAGTAGAAAGCGATGCATACCTGTCTGTCAAAGGTTAAGAAACACTTGAATGTGTGAAAACGTGCTGTCTCTTTGTGTGTGTGTGTTACCTCGGCAGGTAGCAGAGTGTAGGCGTAGAAGCGCTTCATGTTGGTGACCAGATTGTCCTTGGAGTTGATGACATATTCCACGAACATGCGGTTGAGAAGGAACCAGTCGGACCCGCCGTCCACAGAGATGCCTTCTGGGATTTTACGGTCACCCAGCCTCCACATGTGGGTGTCGCACTCAAAGAACAGGCGATCCAGGCCTTGCTTCCGAATAAACCTAGTAAACAAACACACGCATACAAAACATATGGTTATACAACATTTAGATATACAGAACAGTTATGGGCTTATTCTTTTAGTAAATTTATCAGTGTTCAATGAGTTATTGAATTATTTAAAAAACAACAACACAATGATACAAAAATCCAGGTGAAAATCTGACTTTGCAAAATACCATTTACATAAAAACAAAAAGATACTTTAGAGAGACTCTTGTGCATGAATTGTTTTCTCTTACTTTCTCTAAACAGAAGATTTTCCCAGCTGTGTTTGTCACAAGAAGACCTTGTTTATTGAACGTTCAGTGTGTGTATTCTTGCAGTAGGAAACACACATATGAGTGTATGTATGTAATACAAAAATCTGTTCAACACAATCCAAACCAATTTGGTAAAAATTGCAAAAAAATTAAAAAAGATGAGCTAATAAAAGTACACGTTGAAAATATTCTCCGGTAGATGTAGAGACAATAGCTTCAACGGCTGATCAAAACAGGTATTTATTATTTTAGTATTTCAAAAGTTGTAACATCTAACACTGCTTTCTTTTGCATTACAGCAGAATAAGCGACTTGACAAACATGTCGCTGCCGCTGCAAATGAAGAGTGACACCCTGCATACATAATGGATGCTGTTACTCCTGTGAACGTATCGAGTGTTTGATGGCGGGAGTCAAGTTCAGGTCAACCAGGTCAGACGGTTCCATGTGTTCTCCGAGTGCTGACAAAGACTGTCGACGTTTTGACCTTGTGCCTCTCGTGCACACACGTGCATGCATAGATAGAGAGTTTAGGAATATACTTGTGAATTTTTTTTTCTATGACTCGTGTAAGTACAAAGCAGCCACGTATTTCTATATTTATTTCATCCATTATAAACGTTATACTGGCAGATTTACAGGATTATTGTCAAAACCGAATTAAATTAGGAACAACCCTCATAAAACAGCACCGAATAAAATACTGCGGCTGCAAATACACAAAAAGGTACTGCTGAGTCATGCTGAGTCATGCGCTCATGCAGGAAGTTTTTGTGTGTGTGTGTGGGTTGTTTTTTTTTTTGTTTGTTTGTTTTTGGATATTTTCGCTCAGTGTTGGCCGATGAGTGGTCCGCCACCAGGCCGTGACGGGGCAGAAAATACAGGACGGCAGGGTGGCGGCAGCAAAGACGGGTGTTCTGGCAGCAACCTCGCTAACTCACCCCATCGAGAAGGTTAATTAATAAAGCCACAGATGGGAGCTAATTGTATTATGATTCAGTAACCACGTCGAGCTGGCAGGAGTGAGCTGTGTGTGTGTGTGTGTATAGGTGCTTCTTTGTGCGTTTGTGATTTAGAGACAGCAACAGAGAGCTAGCCAGAGAGTGAGAGACAGAGGGGTGTTGTGAGAGAGATTAAAATGAAGTTTAAACATTTGCATCTTACCTGGCATTGTCCCTGCCGTGGGACTTGATGAAGTTCATGTTTCTGTATTTGGACAGGAAGGCCACCAGCTGGTTATTGGTCCTAAAATGGAGGGAAAATGTCTTACTTTAAGCAGGGAAACATATGGCGAGTCTGAGCTGGAAGTGGAACATTGTATCTGCAGGACATGTTATAGGTACAATGTGATATTTTTGCAGGAGAACTATGCAAATTATGACCTGTTAACAAATGCTATAATAAAGTCCCCTGGAAACATCTTTCCTAATCCTACATTAACACACAATTTTCTGCTCAGTTCAAACAGTTTTGGTTATTTCATATGGGAGGTTTTCAGTGTGTTGTGTGTTGTTGTTGTTTTTTTTGTTTTTGTTTTTTTTTAAAGTTAATGAGGCTCCGGTGGAAAAAGGTTTCAAGTGTCACGATTTTGCAAAATTATAATCAAAATTTAATGGCATCTGTGAAGGTCACTGTCAATTATCCTGATCAAACCACACCGAGCGGATGAAAACGGCTTAGCTTTTGAATGGTAAACTTTTAATAAACAATAACTATTAATCTTTCCAAACTTTCAGCTTTGATTATTTCATATTTACTCATGAATATTTAAAGATCCCCTCCAGACACGTTTAAGTGAATTATGAATTTGTGCCTGATAGGGGTTTCTCACAACAAACTTCAATTAACCGCCTTATCGTGACATCCGGTATTTATGAATTATGAATATGCATATTTGAAAAAAAACAATTGGCATCATGCTCGTACGTACAGTATATGTTTTAAAGTCTGATTCAAGCAGATGAATATAAACATAGCCAAACAAAAGTTAATAGGGGCTTTAAGATCAATTAGAGACCTCAGCTGCTCTCATTGTCAGTCCCTCCAATCAATTACAACTATTTAGGATATACATATATGCTATCCATGATTTTGATGAATGACTTTATGCCGGTCTTACATTGTAATAGTAGTCTTCTCCTTCATACACAGGCCAGACAGGCTAAAAGCTTTGCTCTGCAGGCTACGCCCCAGTCAATGGCTCTAACATTTCATCTGTGGTGAAGCTTTTTATGATGGCTTGGCTTGCCTTTGTAAAAGAGCAGCGAGGTCTTGGTAAAAAGCTCAAGGATCAGTGGGGGGAGGGACAAGCGCATATTAATGTCATTTTCTCTTGAAGGAGCAATTTCACAGCCTGGGGGGCTTATCTTAGGAGGTCCTGAGCCATAAAGCCTAACTGATGATGTGCTGTACAGACACATGCAGTCATATATGTCTCTGCTTCCAGCCCCCCCGCCCCTAATACACACTCACGCACACACACATACGCTGCTAATATGCACACTGATAATACAATATACATGCAGAAAGACACACACAAATGCTCACACAGTCGCAGACACGGAGCGAGGGGAATTCGCATCGAGCTCCGGCTTTGCCACCTGAGTGGTCACCCTGTCCACTGGGTCTAGTTTGCTTACTGTCAGCCTGCTGCTCTGTCTCTCTGTGGTATTCACGCGCACACATCAACACACACACACATCAACACACGCACACACACACACTTCTCTGCTTTCAAACCCCACATGAAACACCAAAATGTGCACCAATATCATAGCCAATTAAACGTCACATCGTTTTGGCTGCTGCTTCACTTACTGTTAAATTCATTACGTGCCCTTTTTTTTTTTAACAAGGACTTTAAATATATTATTCCAGAGGGGAAGAATTGAATGCCATGGCTGCAACAACATTCAGGCAGATGAGAGATGGATCATACATTCATCATTTCTGTCCTAGAAAACTCTACAAAGTTTAAGTAAAAATGCTGGTGAAGTTTATAGTGGAGGTTTTTTTTTTTAGAATGACATTTATGACAGATTTTTCGCAGTGGAAAATGACACATTTCACCTACAGAACAAAGGGTGACAAAGTGAAAGAGATGAGAAGATATGAAGCCTGCAGTTAGTCATTGTCTCACAAAGACTCAGACTTCTTAAAAGATGCAGTAAAGTCTATGAAAGGGGCTTTAACGAAAAAAAAAAAGGGTGAAAGAAAAGAGACCATGTAGATAAAAGCTGGGAAAGAGGGTTGTACTGTCTTGACAAAGCAAGCGTGTAACTCATCCTCTGGTCTCTCTGGACACACACACACACACACACACACACACACACACACACACACACACATAGTATATCTATCCCTGGACACACAGCCCCTCTACTGGTGTGAGGGGCTCTGGGTTTGCCTTTGAGAGCCATCCATGCGGCAGGACAGACATTATCAGGGAATTAGAGGGGAAATAATGCTTGTCTCCAGTCCCACTGATAACAGCAGCAGCAGTGAGGGCAGGGGAGCCCCCTGCATTCCTGCCTGCACCAACACTGTATGTATGGTCACAATGGAAAAGACTAGTGCCAGTCTGTGAACAAATATATTCTTAACTTAAAGCTAAATCAAGGGAGGACTGGTGTTGAACACTATTATCAGTATAAATTATCACTATAAATGTAAGGATCAATAAAAATAATTAGTTTTACCTTGTAATGAACTGATAAAGGAAGTGAAAGGATAACATGTGCTCGCAGCGGTTCGCAGTCTGGCAGAAGCTAGCCATCTGCTTACTCCAGGATGCTTTTCTCTGCGACTGCACTACATTACAGTGCGCTGTAGTAAGTCCATACTGATAATGTTATGCTGTCTGACGTGCTTATTTCTGAGGGAGAATGTCTCTTTTTGCCTGATCCCTGTCCAAATAGATCAGAAAGGACTGTCAGCTACAAACAGACAAAGCACATAAAATGGACTACACTTGCAAGTACAACTTGGTCAAGCTGTGATTATTAATGCACTTGCTAAGCAAAGATACAAGAGTGTAATCTACATATTTCCATATTGCATGGATCCAAACCATGCAATCCCCTCTCCTTCCCCTTTTTCTAACTGCTTATTCTTGCTCGCTCACTTCTCTCTGTCATTTCTGCCTCTCGCCTCCCTCTTTCGCTCCATCAATCGTTTCGTTTGCCAACAGATGGGTCTTGAAACATCCACTGTCAGCCCTTTTCTCAACAGCATCACCCTCATGCAAATGAAGGATGCAAAAGACGGGAAGAAAACAGTGTCTTGGGCACATGCACACACAAATACCTTTAATCATGCACTGACGGACAGTAAGACAGCAAAACAGGCATACAGACAGGATGAATATACACACACGTAGAAAGACAGGTGCTGTGAGACAACTATGCAAATGAAAAGACATAAACTCTCACACACAGCATGTCAGCAGCATTCATCAATATGCTGAAAACAACTAAATACAACATGACTGAACCTGTCTATGAACAAAATCCACATTTGCCCCTGCATCTTGGCTCAAGCTGTGGAGACATCAGATCCAGCTTCTTTTTACCCAGTGGCCATTACAGCTTGTCTAAATTCAACTGGTGGACATCTGGCTGTGCAAAAGAGATAACTCTCTCCTTAATAGGAGGATTTTAATTGGCTGCTGCAGAGCTACATCAAAAACCCAGCAGACCCTGGACTCCCAGAAGGACTATAAACTCACATAAAAAAAAAAAGAACAAGCTGAGAAATTTCTCCTCCAATAGCCTGCTTCCACGACTTCATGTCCAGTTCACGTTGACTTTGTGGCTTTTAATTACCTTTTACAGCCTTTTAAAAGGGATGTTTTCGAGTGAAGAGATGACTTTCAGACCGTACAGTACACAAAAGACCTGGAACGTCAATAGGTATTGACCCTGGGCAATTAAACTGTAATCAGTTCACCATGTAACCTATTCAATGGAGTGCAAGCAAGGAAACGAGGACTTGGAAGAGACGGTGTAAAGGAATAGAAAACCAGAGATTCTACTTCATTGATCTGTTTGGTTTAGAGTGACTCTTTCTTTAAAGCTCACACTTAACCACAGGAGCACAGAGCAGTGTGTATTGAATTTCCTCCATATTGGCTTAGAGCGGTCTGTTATTGTTCTGCGTGTCTGGTTCATGCCTTCTTAAGGGAGAAAACCATACCCTATGCATATTGGATGCCTACCACTAAACCTTATTTTATTTCCTTATAACTCGATATACTCTTGTGATGAAAGAAGTCACCTGACTACCCTTCCCTGCAAGCTGTTACTGAACTCCTCCTCTGTTACCTGATGGGGTAGTCGGCAGCACTGAGGTTGATGAAGAAATCCCAGCTCCAGTCCCTCATGGCCAGCAGGTCAGCCATACTGCGGAGATACATGGTCAGCAAACTGGCACCACCCCAGATGGTAGCCATGCGCCATGGTGTCACCCTCACATTAGGATACTGAGCAGCCAAGGCATACACCTGCCTGTGCAGGTAGTTGGAGCGCTGAAACAAAAGAATTGATCAAACTCCGATTAATGTCTTTATCATTTTAAATGATTGTTAATCGAAACATCAGAGACTCCCTGTGGAGTTTTTGGCCAGTAGTGGCACTACGGAGCAATGTTTTTATAAGAGGGTCCCTAGTTTGTTTGTTCTTGTGTATGCACAATATATGTGTAGGTGATGCAATGATTACACACCATTTCACTGAGCCACAGGTTGCAGTAACACACAAAAAAACTTCTCCTTTTGTGCCAACAAAAGCAGAAAAAAAAGATTGCAAGCAAGCAAACATAGATGACAACACAGGTTTTTTCTTCTTCTCTGTGGCTCACCTGATCAACGTGTATGTAGTAGTAATGGGTGGTGTGGTAGATGGCCTTGAAGAGTCGTTGAAACTGGCGAGACGCTCTTCCATGGACCACCAGGACAAATGCTATTCTCACTGGTTTCGATGGAAAGCTCTCAGTGGAGTCCTCATCCCACTGGACATTAGCGTTAGCTTTACCTGCGCAGGTAAAAAAGACAACAACGTCTATGTTAATGAACCCATGCAAATGGTTATAAATCTTGGTATTAACTGGATTTAATTCACACAATATGGCACAGATTCCTCATCAGTAATATATTCAGTGCTTATTTGCATGTTTGATTACAAAATCAAATCTATTATTTATTTGATAATCTACGAGAGGCTGCACAAACAGCGCTATTAGTCACCATATGATAGGGAGCTCCTATAATGTCTTCGAAGAAAGCGAATGCAAAAGCATAATGAATATACATATTGATGATAATTAAGTATTATTTTATCAAAGAATGGATGGAAATAGCTAAACAACAATGTTGCTAAGCAACACAGTAAGTAGCAGTTTGAGGGGTGATTAGCATTTTCATAACAACCCACTGCTATGTCACAAATGAGCATTCACTGAGTATTTTACATAGAGGGTGACTCTGAACTGAGGAAGTACCTGTTTTACAATTACCAATCAAGCTGCTCTCTTGGAGACGTTATTTGACTATAATACAACCATTGTGCCTTAAACAACACTGATTGCAACAGGCGGAAAACGGGTTGTTTTCGACTGTGTCATAAAAATATATCTGAATCAGGCGTTCAGGATTATACACAGAGACGAAAAGCCATGCTTTGGCTGACATATTAATAAACCGAATAAATAAGAACAAAAAAAAAAGTCACACGGCTACTTAAGCCCTGCTGTGGAGCAAAAAACAGAACCACAAAACCATGAGTCGCTCATCCAGTTCTTTATGTGATTGGATTGGTGCTATGACAGTTTCAACCAGACGCTACACACATTGAGACAGGCATCCTATGAGTGATTCCTCTGGGGCTTTTAGGGTGGAGCACAACTTGACAATGTGCCATTATTCCTCTCAGGCAGAACCCCCAGAAGATGCCTCAGATTTCACATAAATGACAACAATAAACGTGCACGCCAGCACCTTCCTGGTTCCCTGCAAAGCCACTATCAAATTAAACAATTCCAATCATCTCTGGAGAGCCAATGGCCAACACCACCCTTAACTGCTCAAAAGCGCTCAACACTTCCACTGCAAACCTTCCTTGAAGCAGTTCTGCACCGTCAAGTCCCCCAACGTTATCACAGACATTGTTTGTTTTTAAATCTTCAGTTATTACAGCAAATGTGCACATGCAGCTTATGAGACATGTTTGTTCACAGAATGTGCCTTAAGGAGATTAATGACTATAATTTGGGACTTCAGCTCCCAAGAGCCCGTCTATGGTGAAGAAGTAGGCAAAGCTGAGGGACTACTGAAATGGGGGCTGTTCATTCCCCTGAGGTTAGGTTTCTTAAAAAATGCCCCTCCCGGCTCCACTCTACGTCTGGCTTGAGGTCCTATAATTACTCAGATTTAAGGACAAGTGACCAACTTGTCTTGTCTTTATAAGTTGACAGGACCGGGCTAAGAAGCCTTCATCCCTTCCATTTAACTAATCACATTCGTTCAAATTTAAGGGCAGGTGTCCAACATGGCTTTATTTAAAGGTTGACCACAAGGGTGAGGTTAATGACACGCTCCCTTGACTCCAATTGGCTGTGCCGTCTGTCAGTCACTCATACTTATTTCTGTGTGTGTGCGTGAGAAAGCTCAAGGGGTAAATCTGCTATGGGCTGTATCAGATTGAACAGTAATTGGTAGCCAGCTAAGAAGGTTCACTGGTTCGCTTTGCACACGGATAATTGGCCAGTCGCTTCACACACCACTTTGAGAGTGTGTGCTATACTAGCTAGCCAAACTAATGAGCGCTGCTGTGTGTGTGTGTGTTTGTGTGTGCGCATGCCTGTGAACTTAAATTTTAATGTCAGTTTTGTTGAGCATCTGTGTTTATATGCAGAAGAGCTTCGTGTGTAGTGTTTTATGAACAGGCTGTGCACCTGTAGAGCCTACAGGCCCCGTCACAAAGAGAGAGAGAAAAAAAAAAGCCCTCATCTTGGACTCATCACTCTTCATCATCCTTCCCTTCCCATTAGTCTTTTAAACTGCTTCGCTCTCATCTGCCATCACCCCTCTCTCTTCCTCCATCATCTTGTGTAACTTCAGGCTCTTACCCACCCCACATCTCAACTGCTCATATGAGAGGTTAGAACAAGAGCTGAGCCATATCCCAAAGGACTTGTACCAAATTGCATTTGAAAATGTCTCGAGGATGGTGTCTGCTCCTTCTACAAACCCTCTACAAAGCCAGGTTTGCAGACATACACATCACTGGTGTGTTTGATTTGTATGACTACAATATCAAATCTAATTTCCTGTAGGAAATGTGTGTGACATTTCTTCTGTCTGTCTGTCTGTCTGTCTGTCTGTCTGTCCTTCACATATCTCGAGAACTGTTCATTCGATTTACTTCATACTTGGTGAGTGTAGTGCTGGGGACGTGCAATTTGGACACATGATACTTTCAGTATTAATAAACTTTAAATAAACAAGCAAACAGCACTCAGCTGGGCTTCGGGGCTTAATGCAAATGCAGCATAGAGAGTCTGTCCTGCCAGCAGCTAACAGTGCTGTCATCTGGAGAGTCAATGGTAGATGTCAATGCTGGCACGGGTCCATTTAAACAGTAGTTTAAATGGACTTCGCTGCATTTAACACTGGAGCTGAAAGCGTCACGTAGTCGGCCTGTGTCGAGCTGTCCTCCATTTCCATCATCCCTCTCCATTTCCATCACAGTTATGTATTTAGGTCATTTCCAGTTTAGGTCATTAAGTTTGCCGTCTGAGACATTGTCATGGATATCTGAGGGAATAATGTCTCCTTCAATCTTTTTATTTGACACATTTTGTCAGTTGATACATTTAAACACACACATGCGTAGTGCTGCTTTCTTGCATATATAGGTATGCATTTCTGGAAAAAGCAATCAAAAACACAAAGACCCTGTTTCAAACCTGCAATAACAGATTTTGGCCTCTTGGGGCAGTGGAAACACAATGCTGCCATATCATCATTTTTTAAGTTAATGTGACAAGCAACGGCTCAACATTAGCATTTATTTAAAGTTGTATGTCTGGTCTATATTCACTCCCCCTTTTAGTGCTAGTTTAGTCTCCACCAACATCAAAGGAAATATCTGCCTAGCTGCTACACTGTCTGCAACGTTCACCTGCTAGCTGCTAACGTTACTGTTTGTTGTTAAGTGGGCATGTAGCGTACACCCCTAGACTTCTGAGACTGAATATGTGATATTTTTTTCAGTCCAAAGCCATTAGGTCAATGCTACAAGGTCACTTACTACCAGCTAGAACCCCTGCTGGAGCATACTTAGCCAAGTTAGCATATGGGAGGCTAAGAAACTGAACATGTTTCTCCTGTAATCAATGGAGCTAATACCAGAGCTAACACAATTGCTAATCTAGCCAAGGCCTCAAGGACAGAATACTGATCAAACCAAATTGGACAATTTTCTGCTAACAAGGTTAGGACTTGGGATGAATTGGGATGGGAAACAGAGGAGGGAAGAGTGAGAGAGAGAGAGATAACACGTTGGCAGGCAGCAGGCAGGCAGACGGAGAGTAAAAAAGAAAAGTGATTTAATTTAGCTGTCTTGTTGTTACAGCCCAGCCACCAGGGGAAAGTCCTTTTCAATTTCTTTATCTCTTTTGATCTGACTGTCAGTTTGAGTGGGATGTTGAGTTGCTGTGTGAGATGACAGGAGCAATGGGCACAGACAAACGATACTCCTGCTCTTGGGAAGGGGAATGTACAGAAGTTGTTAAGTCACTGTGCCTTCTTGAGCTCTAATAACATGAGTGAGGGCTGCGAAGGTATCTGACTAGAACAGGCAGGATGCATAATAGCTTTCTCCTCCTCTCCTGTTGCACAGGATGAATTCAGTCCGTTGTCATGTGTTTTGAATGCATGTATGTGTGTGTGTGTGTGTGTGTGTGTGTCTGTGTACATGCACTGTTCACTTAAACGCAGATGGCAGTTTACAAAATCCCCAACCAGACTGTAGATGTCTATAAATTCTTAGGGGGTGGGGGTATACGCATGGAGAACCTGTGTTCTGTGGCCGAACAAATGAAAATTGGAAACCGATTTGGAGGGAATACAAGGAGCATCCCTGTTTTCTCCAACAATTTACTTCACCAATTGCATATCAGCAAAAAGGGCATTTCTTAGCTTTGACGGGAAATGCAATTACAAGAACAGGAAATATTTTACCACGTACTAAAGCCTATCTGGACTAGACTCTTCGTACTTACCTTTACGGATATTACTTTTCTTTTTTTCCTGTAAATAACTTTGTACAGCAGAGAGCAGAAGGAAGAAAATAAATGTCACTAAACTAAACCACGAAATGACACTGACAACCTGTCAGCATTATTTCTAAGTTTGTATTTTGTACTTTTAGTAATGGAAAAATTGTCTGAAGCAGAAATCTTCATTATAAATATCTTTTTTTTTTTTTTTTTTTTTTTTTTAACAGACATACGTTACACAAATGTTTAAAGAACACTGCAGTCACAGCACTCCTCACCGGTGCTTACAGTATTATAGTGCATACTGCACCACAAGTGCATACATACATGTTTGATGAGGGAGGACACAGCCTCTTTTCCAGGGTTTGTGTCCTTCTTCATCCACTAAGCTAAATTATTCTGTTTGTCAAACAAATCTGCTTTTCTGAGAATGTACTGTATATAAATGTGGTATAGCTATAAAAACCAGTGAGGTATGAAAGCATCTATGTGGCATCAAGCATTGTATAAAAGCATGTCTTTACATTAACAATAACACGACCATTTGGACCCTACTCAACAATCTTAATTCATGCTGGGAAGCTTAATGGATATTGACCCATTCAGGGAGACAATGTTTGCGTAGAATACAAAGCGGCTGCGCTGACTCCATATACATAACAATTTGTATTTACCAAAATCACATTACCAATCTAATTAATTATAATCACGGACTCACCCTCAAGGGGGCAGTAGCGAGTGACCTTCTCAGGCATCAACTGGCCCTCCTTGTGTCTGCAGTACACCTCTGCAATCTGTTGCCGGCACTCTTTGCTCTTGGCTCTGGACAGAGCTGAAATGGCTTCCTTCCCACTAATCTCGCACTTGGGTGGCTGGTCGTAGGTCACCTCCAGCGGTGCTGCAGTTGCCTGTTTCCGGTGGGGGTGCTGATGTCTGTGCTGTGACTGGGACTGCTGGGTTCGCTGTGAGGCATGGTAGTGCTGCTGGGCCCCCCCTGCCACACCCTGACCACCTGCGTAAGAGGCGTTGTTGCCCACCGCCAGCGGCTGGTGCCCTACAGGCAGCACTTCGTTTGAGCTGCGGCCCAGACTCGGGGAGCTGTCCCGCCATGTCCGCTGCTGGGCGTGGGCCTTCTCCTGCAGATGCTCCTTCTGCTGCTTGCTGCTGGGGGCCCCTACAGACTGCCGGTGTGGCTGCGAGCGCGCGCCAAAGTTACTATTGTCTATGTTCTCAAAGTCTTTTGGTACGGAGTTCTCATTGTTGCTGTCCACTCTGCTTTTCTCCTTCGGCCGGTGGGAGTAATAACCATCCTGCAAGAAAGAGCGGGAATAAGAGGAGAAAGACAAGGGAAGTGTTGGGTAAATGGGTAGGGGGGTGAGGAAAGAGGAGGAGGAGTGGCACAAACAAGAAAAACAAGATCAGAATTGAGTGAGTGCGGTGCATATCAAGTGTCGGATTAACAATCAGTGTGGCATGTATGAGTGGGCAGCGCTGCATTGAACCGTGAGGCATGAAATGAAGTAGCAAGGTATTGAGTGTGAGGACTACAAGGTGCAACCTAACTGTTGGTGATACAAGGCTGAAGGCTCTGCTGCTCCGTGCCATCATCAGATTAGCCTCGGTTTCAATTAAATTCTCCCTCAAATGGGTCCAGCACTCCGTAAACAGATTACCGAGAGGGGATAAAGGCCAGAATATGACTGTGAGTGAATAAATTGAAGTGAAGAAATTGTAGTAGTGTGGCGAGTGACTGGAGAGGCTGCACTTGTCAGGGCTGTGCATCTGCATATGTGAGATAGTGTGTGTGTGTGTGGTGTAAATGTACAATTTTCCTTTCTTTCCAGCAGAATAGGCTGAAGGCGAAGGAGGGGCACGGGGCGCAGAAAGAGGAAAAAGGGTAATGAGTGAAAGCGGGGAGTGCAAGGCGAAGGAGCGCTCACACGACTTCTTCTCCCAGGAAGCGCTGGCTTGTTCCAGTGAAATTTGCCATGATGCATCAAATGAAAAACTAAGAAAGCTAGCTTGCTACCACCCCACTGTTGCACACCTTGCTGGACACACGAGAGAGAGAGAGAGCTGGTGGTGGGAGGTGGGGGTCCGGAACGACAAACAGCAGCGGAGGAAAGATACAGCTCATAACATCAGGGATCCCTGGTGTGTTTCTCCATTTACAAAACACAGGCAAAAAGGATAGAGGTGGGGTTGGGGGAGGACTAAGTGCAATATAAAGTATGTGCGCCAGAATGGAAGCAGGAGAGGTGAGAGACGCAAAGGGAAGATGCTATTATGAGCCAGTCGCTCAGTATGGAAATGTTTCTCCACCCCTAAAGCCAGGCCTGATATCAGCCCATCCACCTTCCCTCTCTGCAAACACCTTGTACCAGCACATTTACAAAGGTGGTTGGATGACACACTTTCACACTCAGAGAGACGGGAGCGGGGGTGATATTATGGAAGCTAGACAATAAACAAATATCTGGATAATAAACAGAGGGAGAACAATACTCTCATTGTCAGTTCCTTTTTCATTTTTTTGGCAGGGGTCAGATTCTCACAACACCGGAGCTTCAGTCACTCCTCTCCTCTGATCTCTCTCCTTCTTCACTCATTTCTCTCCACGCATGTCTGACTTTTCTCTGCCTTTTTTCCCTTCACACTTCTTTTCACACATCACTCTGCTCTGCTGCTTTCACCTCTCCTCCCTTCTGCTCCACATCTCGCTTTCCTTCTCCCATCATCTGATCCCCATTTCACGTCTCTCACACTCCTTCTTCTCTCTCCTCTCTTTTCTTAGCTTCATCTCTCCCCTCCCTACTGTCAAAACCATCTCCCTTCCTGTCGCCTCCTTGTTCGTCTCTACTTTCTTCATTCTGCCAGTTTAAACAGACCGTGTTGTCTGACTGGCAGAACCTGCTAATCCTGTGTGTAACAGCTACTTAGACCAGTGATCACCTAAAAAGAAATCCCCTACTTGCAGAGTTTCAAAGGGGAATGCTTTAGGAGGCTAATCCATGCAGTGCTAGTTACTGGATGTTTGCAGAGGTAAAATGAGTCTGTGTGCATTCACGATTAAGTGCGTACAGTGCAAGCTTCCTGTAGATTTTTTTTTACAAAAAAGTGTTCACTTGCGTACGTGTGTGTGTGTGTTTCAGGGAGGGAGAGAGCAAGTAAAGTGGAGACAGCATGCGTTTGCCCTGGAGAAACGGATACTCCCGCTTTGAGTTCCCACTGTGAGAGACATTAGAAGATGGGGGACATGGACTTGGCTGTTGGAAAAGAGCAGAACCACCACAACACTAGCAGGCTATGGTGGATAAAACACAGTAAAGCATAGGTCGGCAATAGGCGGCCCGCGGGCCAGATGTGGCCCGCAAGCAAAAACATCTGGCCCGTGAGATTGTTTGAACTAGAGAAAGAAAATAGAAATATAAAATATACTTTTTAAAAATCGGACTGCCAGTCTCAAAAATGCTCTTTATTTGGAAACTTCATTTTCCAGAACAGAAAATTTTCCTCAATTTAAATGCTTATTTGTCTAACTGGATACAGAGTGAATAAGCACGTCGACAATTGCACCCTGCACCGCATCAGACAGCGCTTCTATGCGGCGGGCAGCGGACCTCGCAGAGAGCGACATCTGTTTCACTGACCCGATCACATCATCCATCGACTTGTTGGTATCAAGTTCCTCCAAAACTGTCACATGCTTCGTTTCGTGGTGCCGTCTAATGTTGTACTCTTTGCATGCAGAGACACCCTCGTTACAGATCAGGCATGTGGGCTTTGCATTAATAAAACTGGGGAGGATTAAGGCATAGTTTTCTGTCCATTCATCATGAAAGATCCTGTTCTCGCTGTTAAGTTTTCTCTTGAGATTTTTTGATAGTGCCATTTTTCGGACAGCTGACAGCAACAAGTGGAAATGTTTTTTTAATGTTTTTTTTTTAACAAACAGGCATATAATTAATAGCGCCCCCAGTGGTCAGTCCACACATTTAACCTACATCAGCCCGCTTGAATGTCTCAGTGCGTCTGCTCCGTCATTTCAAGATCGCCTATCATTTTCATTATCACCCGCCATGATAATGGTTGTGGCCCGCCATGTAATGGCCTGGAAAATATCTGGCCCGAGGCCAAACTTAATTGCCGACCCCTGCAGTAAAGTATAGTAAAGAAAGGATTAGTATCCAAGCAGGCTTATTAAACATTGACCTTTAGGATTGCTTAGGAATATCTCCACTTCCAACAGCTTGTTTTGTTCCGACCAGATAGAAGATTGACCGAAGCAAATTTTTAAAGCCAGCTGTAACCGTTTTGTTCGGGAGGGGGCATGAGAAAGATATTATTGTTGTTGTTGTTGCAAATTAATTAACATGGATAAGAGTCATACAAGGTTAGCCTCATGTGGCCCTGAAGTGGAAATGAGTAGGGAGCACTGAGGAGATTTCTCTGGATAAACAATCTTCACACTGTGCCTCCCTTCTCTCTCCTCCTGTGAGTAAAGGACTTCAGTGGCTCTGTTGCTCTTTAATCTCAGCGGCGGGGCTCTGAGCAGGAAGCGGCGGGGCACAGAATTAATAGTGGTGGCGGCCATTACAGATAGGGCTGCATTGGACTGCAGATGGGGCTGGGAGCTAGGGGCAGCTATCGATTGTTTTCCCGGGATATGTTTTCAGCTCCCTGGGAGTGTTGGGGAGGCCGAGCCAGGATTGTCTGGCATGCGGTGTGCCTGTCTGCGCACACACATACACACACACACACATACCTCCTTGAGTTCTGCTTAGAAGTGAGGAAAAAGCAGTGGGGGTAAACGTTAATATCATCCATCACTGGTAGGTACATTTAGAGAGAGGCCTGTGGGGCTGGGAGTTTCGACACCCCCTCCGGGAATGGTTTAGTCCATTTCTCAATATAGAGCTGGCCCTTTCCACTTTCCCTCATTTCCTCTGCCACAGGGGGAAATATTTCACCTGTCCTTTTTCTCTCTGTCTCTCTCCCTTTCTCTCCATTTCCCTCCAATCTCTTGTGCAGCAGAGAGACAAGCACATATCTCTCTCTCAGCACCTGTCCAGCTTCTCCCCTCTCTCTCCTCCTCCTTCTCCTCTTCCCCCTGGCCCACGTATCATCCCTCGCTCTAGGAAGGAAAAGCAGTTCATCTGCTCCGCCCCCCCTCCCCTCCTCCCTAATGCCATCATTTACTGTTGCAGTCCCATGGTAGATGCGAGGGAGAGCAAGGTAGCAGCACATATCAGTTTCACCTCACGCTCCCAGCCCGCTTCCTTTAAAAGACATCATTCCTATGGGGCCCAAGCTGCTAGATAAGCTACTGCGTGTGCCAGCAGTATGTACTCTGTCAACACAAGCTGGTGTACGTACAGCTATGCGGACATTATCACCATGAACATAAATATATATTCAAGTTTACTAAGAAATACACTGGGCCATCTACAGCCTATTAGTGAGTAGGTGCATGTTGAGTCACCTCGTACAGGCCAGCTTTTGCTCCGACCTGTCTGCCATGTGGCTAACAAGCTCAGATTAATTACTGTATCCCTGCGATTCTCCGAGCAAGATGTGGCGTCTGGCATGACACGGGAGACTGATACACTGACAGACTTAGTTCACAGCTGCTCTAGCACCTCAGGACACCTCGCAGAGAAATGAGCCCCGGTAGAGGCGGGGGACGACCTAAATGCTTAGTGACTTCTTAGAAGTCTGATCATATCTTATCACATGTAGAGATGGGCAGCTGCTCTTTCTTAGATATAGTTTAGGTGTCAAATTCTTATCGAGAAAGATTGACACTGAATATGCAACTATTGCAAAGTGGGCTATTTTTAAAGGTCTAAACTGTAGTTACGCGACAATAAAAGTCAGAGATGAGTCACAAGAAAGATATTTTATGCAATGCTTCAGTCAAATGGATTTCATAAGTGAAACTTTATCTAATATTTTGCTGTATTCTTGCTTCTAGTTATGAATATTTGCCATATTTCTGATACTTTGCCTTGTCTTTTACTCCCCACAGTCAATCCCTTCAATCCCCCTCTCTCTTGCAGAGGCTAAAACTTGAGGAATGTTGGTCACATGTAATGTAAGTGTGTACGTGTACGTGTGTGTGTATGTGTGTGTGTGTGTACAAATGTATGATTAGCAGCAGCTCTGAATGAACAGTGTGGGTTCGGTATGCACAGAAGCCTCTTGTTGTGAGCCCTGTGACAAGCCCCAGAGTAAAAGTAGAGAGAGGGGAGTGTGTCTGTGCGTGCAACTGTGTTACAAATACCTATAAGAGACAGAAAGTGAGAAGTCTGAAAAACTACTTAACAGCTTTTGGGAAATGCACTATGTGTAAAGAAAGCAAAAAAATATGAAGTTTATAAAAAAAACCCCTCACCTCGCCTCCGGGAATCCAAATGATTGCAATCTGTTACTTCTGGTTGAAACGGCTACGTTGAATTTCCTCTTCTTAACTCTGGATATTCTTGTGTTATAATTATATGGCTTCACTGACTATATTTGCATGCACGGATTTCTACAGGGCAAGAAGACAAAAAATGCAGACCATAGCTCGAGACAGGGGAGAGAGGAGGAGTTCCTCAATTAAGGAATACTTTTAAATACAGCCAGCCTCTGCATAAAGAACTAAGGAGAAAATAACCGTGGGGGATTATTTAAGGAGTTCACACAAAACCACAGTGGATTTAAAAACATACTTCTGCTGCCCTCACAGTGTGTTTGCATTCTCCTGCAATACTTTTGTGATGGCTTGCAATAGTTTTTTTTCCCCCACCAGAGCACTGCTTATGTGCAGTACTGTAACGCTCAAAGCATCAATGTTATTTGATGGCCTGTTGACATATGAAGCCTACACCGGTGTAGTCTCGCTGTCAGCCTTAATTCATATTTACAGGCCAATATCCAATATCAATTATCCATTTACAGCAGCTGATAGTAAAACAAGTGAAGCTGTCTAGCTTGCTATGTTGCCAATAGGACATTTTGATATGTCACAGTAGGAAAAACACAGGTGTAAATAATAAATGTCATGTTGGCTGAATTCCAATTAGCTGCTCCAGTTTCAGGGTTTCAGGGTGTTGCACGCGTTGCCTCGCCGTCTTACTGTCACGGCCTACTGAGACACACGACGACAACACAACTGTACTTATTGCCATTACTAACACGTGTACTTTTCCTACAACAGCAAGTCCAAATGTCTGCTGCGAAAAAGGTCTATCACAATTTGACCTTTTTCTTCATGCCCACATTAGTTAGGACTGTAATGTACATGTTGTTTGACTGAAAGGCATTAACTGAATGTGTATTTTGTGGTGTTTTTTGGGGGGGAAATTCCTCTCCTCTACAAGTAGTTTGAGAAATATGTTACAGCTGTTCATGGCATCCAGTGTGCTAATACTAATACTTCATGGACTATGATCACTCATTAGTATTCTCTGCTCAGTCTTGACCACATTAAATTAATTTCTCCTACTTGTTCGGAGGATAGTAAATCTAGAAATCTAAGCTAATTCATCTATTGCAATTATTATAAGTCACTCCGGATAAGAGCATCTGATACAGTAAATGCTTGAAATTTAAATGAGTCACTTAATGGTCATAATTTAATTTAGATTCTCCTCACTTGTGGAAATGAATATGAACGCGAGAGTGGAAAAATAAGAAAATATTGTAAATGCAATGATATCTCCGCTGGATTTTTCCCCCTAAATTGTATCACAGAGAAACAGAGTTGAGAGAAGACCTCAAATAACCTCAAACATTTATTGTGTATTGTTGGTGTAGTTAGCATTACCAAGCTAGCAAAAAATGCTACCTGAGTTTGCTGAACTCAGCAAAGTAATGATGCTACACACTGATAATTTGTAATGATAATACAATAATTTTAGTAATAAAATTAAGTGACCTCTTACAATTGTTCATGTTGTGACTAGCAGCTAGTCATGCTAAGTCCATCTTCTGTAAGCTCTACTTTAGCAGTATACTGAAATGTAAACAGAGTTGTATGAAATGTTTTGTAGGTTATTGACATTACATTGAAAATGAACACACATTTCCAATACACGGTTCAACACGGTTGTCTGCCTGCAGGTCTAATTTTGCTTTGACCTGTATGCATGTTAAGTAGTGTTTGGTAAAATGGCAATTAATTAATTACATTTTTTTCCTAAATACAGTTACGTATGAGACTGTCTTTATCAACATCAGAACTATTATAAGAAACTAAATCAGGAAACCTCACTTGTTATAATATGAGGTTTACAATTACAATACAATTTTCATAACACAATGCTTTCTCTCCAACCTCAATACCACCATAGTCATTGTCCTTTCTTCGAATACAGTGATGCCCTCTCATTCATAAACCATCACTTCAAAACCATCCTCTTTCCTTCTCTTGTGCTCTCAAAACCACTTCCTGTCCTCTGCCCTCCTCTGCCTCCCCGCTGGGTGAACCCTGCGAGTTTCCAGATGACAACAGGAATCTAAATCATACTGCTTACATACGGTATATTAGGTCTGTACCTCTCAAGGGCATAAAAGCCCTTTAACGAACCATGAGAAGATATTGGCAATACACTGACTGTGTCCCTTTACCCCCTACTCTCTTATAGCAGCCTCTTATTTTCTTCTGTGAATAAAACCAAGAACTTTACATCTCCAGCTTTGGATGGAGCCCATCAGGCAATTTCTGAGCCATATCTCACAAGGGCATGAAAAAGCCTTACACCCCCTCTCCCCATCTTCGCACACCTCCCTGTTCAGCCATGAAATGACACCCCTATTTAATCAATTGTGAATCATGAAATTTTGCACAAGAGACCCCTTTTCTTTGCAGTTGACAGTGATTGAACTGCACAGCCATGCAATTCCATTCACCACGGCGCTGAGAAGAAAGAGCGGGGGAGGGGGTACGTCTCTGTGCGGCGCGTGAGATGAAGGCGATTTCCCTGTGACATCATGGGCCCCAACTAAATGGCACTGCTACAGAGGGTCTCTTCTGTGCATTGATGGCAAGTGGTCGGACTGCACAGTATGATCCTACAGCTGATCTATAGGAGAGGGAAAGAGGTGTGTGTGCATTTGTGTGTGTGCGTAAAACAAAGAGCCGTTCACACAAACTTTTCACAGAGGCCCCAAAAAGGCCGAGGGTTAAAAATACCAGAGACACGGGAGAAAAGGGGGTTTACGAGGGGGAGAGGAAGTTGGAGTAGAAACGTAGAGAAGAAGAGCGAAGGAGGACATGATAGAGAGAGAGAGAGAGAGAGAGAATACGGGGAGGAAACCCCCTGATGGGAAAGGCCCCATCTCTTTCTTTCCTCAGCATCAATAGGCTGGTGGGAATGTATGTGAATGTATGATGTAAGGTCTGTAGTGAGCGTGTCAGGGAACATAGCTGAGATTCCAGTCATCCGTGTGACATAGCGGTGACACGGCAGGACCTCGGTATGACCCGGACACAGAGGTCAGAGCGGGTCAGCTCTTCTTTGTCTGCGACGGCGACACATTGATGAAAATGACAGGCTCTGTGTTTATGCAAGATCCTTTCAGTCACTCTTGTAAAAAAAAAAGTAAATGCGTGTGTGCTAAGTCACTCATGCGTCTGTGTGTGAGTAAAGCATGGCAATGCTATGCAAATATATCACAGGAGTGATAGGAGCTTTAGTTTCACTTCTACAATGCAACTGCAAATTCTGCCAGCAGGACAAGCCTACAGAAGATCATTATTGTGTAACCAGCATACTTAATATGAAGTGAAAAAAAAACATGACCATACATCGGGATCCACATCTGAATCACACACACACATAATAATACTGACAGGAAAGAAGAGTGTGTACAGTGCACACTTCTATTTGAATCAATACAGCTATCCACTGTATAATGGCTTGAGACTGAAGCTGCTGCTATGCTAATGTGCAGCTTTCACTTGCAGCTTGTGTATTGTGTATTGACATTGTGTAATATGTTTTTTGTGCCATGGCCTTACTTTGCACCAAAGTTCATAGATTCTAATACATTTTTTATAATATAATCAGTTTTGAGCAAACTCAATCTGCTGATAAGGACAGTCCAATACGACTGGAAGCTCTGGAAGAAGCACATAGGTGGGGTTTTTTTTGTCAACAGCTGACAGCAAAATCAAGAATAAACTGTCAAGCTCAAGATTTTTTGTGATACGCTGCTTATTGAAAAACCAACAAACAGGAGGAAAAAAAAAACATTATCTCCTTATCAGAGATGAGACAGTCACCCTGGGGATTGCTATAATCTATTTTGATAAATATTTCATATTACGTCTCTGCTGTCATGGGAATGTAAGGCACCAGGTAATTACATTCATAATTATGCTTTGGTTTCCAGGTATGTCTGGCGACACAGATGCATATCATACATCTCAACATGGGTTCAAATAAGATTCACACACATATTTCTCTCTCTATCTGGATGCAGTGGTAAGAAAAAAAATCTGAACAGAAAACCACCTGATTATAACATGGTGATAACATGGAGCATTTTTTTATTTATTTTTTTGGGGGGGGGGGCTCAGTTTTGCAAATGACATAAATTGTCAGTGACCTGCGTTGCTCTGACAACAAAAAGAGCACACATGGAGGTTAGGACCTTGTCTGCTCTGTTTATACCTGCAGAGGAAATGAATTTCTGTGCAGTGACGGTGGAGTTGTCCGACCTTTTCTGTAACAGCTCTGCAAAAGGTGAGCAAAGGTTTGAACTTCTCACTCTGGCTCTTTTTTTTTTTGTGCAGCGTATTTAACGATTATGGCATCTCCCGTCTCCCTGTGACGGTTGGCTTTTCACACTGCCTTTGAATGTGGTTTTTAAGAACAGCAATAAAGATTTATGATTTGTGAACTACTTCCATTCTGGCATTACCCAGCACTCTCGGTCCTAGTACTGTGGCGACGTGGGGAGTAATTTGGCTTGCTTCAGATGTTAATCATAAATACCTTGGATCCAATTTCTTGAAACATTATGTCAAACATGATAAACAATTCAAAATGCCTGCGTTTGTATTTCCTGCTTCAGCCGACCACAAGGCCTGTGGGCCTTTCATCGGGGACTTGAGGTAAGGACATGCATTTCTAACTTTGTAGTTCTTACAACATGTTCAAACAATGTCTAATTTAAATAAGGGTAACACTGCGGTAGCATTCTTATGCTAACCCGAGATTCGTTTTGGACAAAACACATATAGAGGTGTCATGTAGGCATGAATGGATGATGCATTACAGAGTGCATCATCCAGGACCCCTCTAGGGCAACAATTATTTCTACAAGGGATATTCTGAGTTTGGTCACAGTCTTATAATCAGTTCTTGACTGTCAGACAAAAATGGTTCAGGCTGTACTGCACGACTCAGTAGTAGCCTGTTCAGACGGTCGTTGGTTGGGTATCTGTAGAAATCTGTCAGGGAGCAGCGCAAATGTTTACTAAAGCAGGAATACTCTAAAAGATTACTGTTAAAAGTGTGAATGGTCCAGTTGTTGCATTAACATTTGCCTAATGTATTTTGTATGCCTGAACATTTGTCTCGAATGGTGATTTTACAAAAACTTAATAATAAATTCATTTGGAAGTCACATCATGTGGTCAGATTTGCATTTAAACACCGAACGCAAGCAACTAATAGCTTTTCTCCAAAACAGATGTGATACACTTGACGCTGCCGGTCACGCTTGGCCACCATAAAACGAAAAAAAAAAAAGAAAAAGTAAACTCATATAACAATCTACGATTTCAGAGGAATGTAGCTGATAACTTTCCAAAGTCTCAAAAGTCTACAGATTTATCTGTGTGATGGAATGACGGGGAGATAAAGATCAGAGGAAAAAAGAGGGAAAGCAGGAGGAGGAGGAAGAGGGGAAGGGAAGGTGAGGAGTTAAGCACCTTAGCTAGCAATAACGAGTGGAGTGACGGCTGATACGATCTTTTGGTCTGACACCAGGATCATTAAAACCTCTAAATGATTGAAGGGCCCAACGTCCAGCACAGCGGATCCTGAGGCAGAAAGAAGATTTCAGACTTTAAGCAGTTTTCTTTTTTTCTTTTTTTTTAAACCTTAAATGGATCCAAAGAAAGAGCACAGTCTACAGAAACAGAAACAAACATGTGCCCAGTGAAAATGTTACACATTCACTTACGCTACAAAACAAAAAGAAACACAAGGCCCCCTCTGTGATTGAAGTAGTTTCTCTATTGCAACAATCAAAGTAACTGTATTCATCAAAGCAGCTATTGATTCATTTTAATCCTGTTTGGACTGTGAAAGATTTCCCTGCTTGACCCCAGAATTCATTTTGGCACCGTATATACCTCCAGTTTTCACAACACTGCTACTGATCCATCGGTGCCCTTTCAAGGGAAAAAAGACCTCTGAGGCTCATGCTATTTGCGGAAGATTTGGACACCGTGTCCCTTATTGACAAGGTACTGCTAGATTACCAAACAGTGTACTGTTGTATCTGAAAAAGAAAAAAGCCGACAAGCAAATATTGCTTTTACACGTTCGAGTCGAACGTGTAAACAAACTGGATATCAGTGAGCGAGAGGGAGGGGAACTATTCAAAATCTGTAAAATGAGACCGTCGTGCTACCTCCGCCCTGTTCAGGAACAAAGTGTCATCAGCTTTTCCCTCCTGGTCTTGTTTGTTATTAGCAGAAAATAATTAAGGTTTTTTTACATTTACGTTAGCCTTAAACGGACACCGTCTCATCAAAAACTCGCCTTCGAATCGTATTTTGCAAGAAACGAGCTGCCGTTTTCGGTGGTATTTATAGCTAATCAGCTAAACTGCTAAGGTGCTGGAGAACAACAAGTCCTATGGTTCAATTCCCTTTGTTGACTTTCCAACACTAATCCCACCTCAGAACAGCATGGAGTCTCTCTTTAACCCTAACATCAAAAGCCATCTGTTGACAGTAGGGGCTGCTGGACCAGTCCACACCCAAAACAAGTCGCGACACAATCTGATCAAATTACAACGTTCGCCTCCCCCATTTCTACCCTTAAAGGGCACCTTAATATCCCCTCAACCACCTGGCTGGCATCAAAGCTTAGAAACCCAGTGCTTAGCAGGGAGACACATCAGCAACATTTTTTGGCTTTCATTTCCTTTGCAACAGCGGGGGGGCAGGGGCATGCCAAGGCCCCAGCTCAGTCTGAAAGAGACGGAGGTAGTCTGGGAGTCTCTTTTGCAGCCAATAATGTCTGTAATTTGTCCACAGATTGAGGAGAGAAAAGACAATGAAAAGCCCTTAGACACCACTCATTCAGCTGAAAGCACATTTATGCACTTGTGTATGTGTGTAATTAGAAGCGGTGTGTTACAGCCCTCTTGCTTTGGTTGTAACCCTCCCTCGCTGCCACCCAACTTCCATCCGTCAGCTGCAGATGTTGGGTTTTTGGCACGACAACGGACCGACACGGACAGATGTTATCACACACACAAAAAAAAAAAAACGCAGATGGATACATGATGCAAAACAGCACTGGATGTAACTCTGTGCATGTAAAAATCTCACAGAGCAGAAATTATACACGCTACCTCATCACAGTCTGGAAGAGAGACATCCCCAACATAGGCTAACGGCTGGGGGAGAGCTGTAATTTGTAAATGATTTAACCTTTTAATGGAGAAAAGATGAGGTTGGCAACGGCCGAGTCCCTCTGGATGTGAAGCCAGAGAGGGGAAAAAAAAGCTGTGATTTAGACATCATTTAATTGTACTGTCCAATTATCCATGTGCTCCATGTACTGAAGTGATTCGTCTGTTGTGTGTCTGTCTGAGTGTGCACTTGTTGGTGGATTCTTGTGGATAAATGTGTGTGCATGCAAGTGTGTGTGTGTGTGTGTGTGTGTGTGGTTTTCAAAACAAGCTGGTGCCAAGGCTTAGCTGATAGGCTAATTAAGCTCACCACAGGGAATAAATGTTTCCTCTCTGCCTGCCATTTGTCACACCTGGCACGGAAATGTCACTAGGAAAAGAAATACACACATGCAGACACACACAAACACACACACACAAACACACACCAACACTGGGCTCAGACAGTGGGAGAAGTGCTGAGGCGACAGATCTATACTGTGCAAAGAGGGAAACAAACAAACAAACCGAAAAAAATAAATAAGTAAAATGAGACCCAGACATACAGCAATAGAGAAACAATGCAGAGAAAATGACTAGTGAGAAAACGAAGGGAAACTCTGCCAGACATCCTTGATCAAACACTCACGAGCATCACTTATATTTTCATTAAAATGAAATGTGAATAACTGTGATATTCCCTCTGCTATCTTTATGTTCATATATTTATTTAGTTTTAGTTCATTCGTTCATTGAGACCTGAAATTGCTTTCACCCTAAAAACTGAGACAGTGGCTTGAAATGATTGAATAAATGGACGTGATGGCGAAAACACTGAATTTTATAATGATATTGACCAGGGCTGGGCAATATATTGATATTGTATCGGTATCGTGATATGAGACTAGATATCGTCTTAAGTGTTGTCTGAATTAAGGTAAACTGATGTCTTTTTCTTGCCAGACTGTTCTATTATTTGCCTTTAATCCACTTAGTCATTATATCCACATACAAAAATCAAGGTTTTTGGTCAAAAATATCAAAATACATTTGATTTTGTCCATATTGTCCACCAATCTGTGGTGTCATATCAGTGCATCTTCTCACCAGTCGCTATGGTGACAGAGAGGAAGACTCAAAGCAGGGACAGTGCCATAATGTACATCCCCGAATTAACATTCAAGTTGTTTTTACTCTTTATTTTTCTTGCCTGAGGCTGAATTTCATTCCTTAGCTAAATTAGCTAAATCAAGTGGATATCTTCCAATGTTAAGTGGCTCCAGGGGGGAAAGTCAAGAGATCAAATTAGTCATTAGGATTCATCATCTAGAAACCATGAATGTCTCTACAAACCCTTGTGGCAATGACGCATAGCAGGTGGATGGAAACGTAGCGACCGAAGCCACAGCAGTGAGACTCTTTCCCTACAGGTACCATGTTCAGCCTCCCCTCTCTGTTACTCAGACTCGCACACGAACAGAAGAGCTGCTTCACACTGAAATCTGCTGTTCATTACAGGCATGACAGCTTAAGTAGAGTGTAGCCCCGCAGCCACTGTTACACTATCACCAATAACCACCGATACGGACAGCGCTGCACACGGGAGAACAGAGCGCCACAAACCACGAGGTCCGCGAGAGATTTAAGGATAGGATAAAGAAATTAAGTAAAGCTTCCCGCAGCTGACTCAAGATTTTGCGAGAAACTGAAAGAAAAGAAAAAAAAAATTTCTCTGTTGTTAGAGTGAAACAAATGACCTGCTGTTGATGTTATGGAGCGCAGCTCTGAAATGGACGCCTCATGAACAAACACTGCAGGCCTGGATTATCCAGTGCGTCTGAATGCTGTAGTGTGGCACACACACGTATTTGGGGGAGCAATTATCTTTTATTTCTGCTCACTTGAAAATGTAAACTGAAACTGCTGTTCATTTATTTGCGAGCGATCATTGTCAGTGTGTGACGGTGCAAACTAGCGATGTGTGTGTGGGAAACTCTGTGGCTGTCAATGACGACTGTGAAGCCTAGAGATGCCGCACCATGCTGGATTTTTGTTTTTTTTTTGTTTTTCATCCGACGCTGAAATTCATGCACGCCACATGGTGTTATTACCATGGATCACTTCAAAGGGAAGTAGAATCAAATATCGTGTACTTTACTGATGCACACTGGCTCAGAGGTTGCCTTTTTCATCTTCGTTCCACTGAGTCCTCTTATCTGTCTCTTGTCAACATGTCACTTAGTCATCCTTAACTAACACCGATCTTGGTACCAGCTGTCCTTCCTTCCTTCTCCTCCCTTCCTCCTCCTCGTTCTCCCGCTCAGCTCCCGCTCATTGTTCATCCCATGTCTTTCCTCCCTTGTGTTGACAATCGACACATTGCCATCGCTGTCATTTGCTCTTACACGCGCTACATGCAGTCCGACAGTGTCCGTATGGTTCCAACCTGCCCAGCACAGCACAAACATGTCGGCCCCATATGGAGCTTCCACTCAGGGGGGGAAAAGAATCTGGGACGGCTGATGAAAGTCAGCAAGGATGCTACAGCGAAATGATGCTGATAGACTGGCGGCTTTCTTAGTGCTGGCGTACATCGGTGATGTAGAAACCTTAAGCTGCTTACAGCGCAAGGTGTGACTATTTTGTTGAAGCTATGTACCTTTCTGTCTCCATTTCTCCCTCTTTTCTTTTATATTTTTATTTCAGTTTCATCATGAACTATGTGTGATAGACCATCAGCCGTGTTAGTTACAGTCAAGTCAGCTTTCTTCTTACGCGACATCTAAAGCTCAAAACTTTCTGATTAACTACATTCACATTATGTCATTGCAAACAACCAACATCTACTCAAATCTGTAAGAGAAGGGGGCTTCACCGCCTCACTATGTTGCTGTTGAAGACCCGTGTTCCATGCAGCAGTGGTAAGAAGAGAAGAAGAGCAGAAATCAGGCAGCATTCGAGCTTGCGCCTCTTAATCTCCCCTCCTCCGGCTCAGCCTAACTGACATTTTCTTAATTTATTCCTCTCAGGATTCCAACATTTTAATTAGGTCACTCCAAATCTCCTCCCACGCAGCGTTATTCCGAAAAACTTTTTTATTTCATCATGTTTGTCATTTGCCTCCTTCGTCTCCCATTCTCTCCTCCTTTCTTTCTTTGATTCTTTCTTCTTCGTACTTGTCAGTTTTGCTCAGCGGGTTATCTTACTAATGATGTACGATGGTTTTTTTTTCCGACCAAATCCTGCCGCTGCCACAAGTAAATACTGCAGAGGTAAATACATAATTGAATTGTGGAATTAAATAAATGAGTGGGTTTAAATAAATAAACCTCTTTTTCTGTTTGTCTGCGGTGGAAGAAAATTACGAGAATTGTGAAAAACAGAAAGCGCTACCGTCAACTTCATGATGTCGAGGTTACGTATGCGCCTCATGTCGGCTGACAAAGTGTCTGTACTGTATATGTATGCATATGTAGGTGCGTGTGTGTACAGCATGTGGGTGTTTCAAGTTCATATTTTGCACGAGTGTCTCCTTGTGTAAGTGTGTCGGTCTGTTCCTCACAATAGGAGAAAGTATGTATAATCTGTAAACTGTCCCTCAGTGTGCCAGGAGTCCTGGCTTATCACCAGCCTCAATGGAAACAAGAGGAAATTACTTTTCTACAAAGCGTCTGACAAGGCAAAATCTTTTACACGTTTTTCCATTGGCACAGCAGGACATTTACTATGGCTTTGCTGTAGGGGTCCCACACACAAATAAGGTGGTATGTTGCATTTTTTTTTTTTTTTTATGACCAGTCAGTAGGTGTAAACGCCCTTACACACTAAGCCATCTGTCGGGCGCCGCAGGATCATGGTTGTATGTCTCCGGCAGAACGTTGCCTATAGTTCTGGCTGTGTTTACCGCACCACTTTAGTTACTTTCTTATGTATAACCTATACATGCACTGTATATTATGTACGCTTGTTCATTACTATCATTACTACAATACATCCGTACATGTTCAAACCCGAATGTGAACAACCTTATAGTAGCAACAACCTTAGCAAACGAAGGCTACAGACAACAGACAGTCGTTTGTGGGCAATTTTCACATACCGACATCATAAGATTATAGAAAATAACAGAATATGACAAAAAGCGTATGTCTCCTTTAAGTTCAGCGTGTTCATAATGCATGACACTGATCAAACTAAGTGAAAGTTAAAAGGAAAAGGGATGAGGAGTGTTATCAGCGACATTAATTTCACAACATCCTTCAAGTGCATTAAAGATCACACGATGCACAAATTGTTAAGTTTATAGTTCCCTACAGTTACTGCAAAATCACAAAATAACACCAGACCAGAGTTGTCCATTGTATTAGTTCATTAAATACAATAGCTGCAATTTTTACGCTGGGGGACAAAATTATGCTTAATAGCGTGACTTTACAGGAGTTCTTTTCTTCTCTTTTTTTTTGGTCTACCTGTTAAATGTTCAATATTATATTCGATTATCTCTGAGACTGAGAATAAAATGAACGGTTGACAACACTAGATGTTACAAGCTATGGGGATATAATTACAGTAATGCTATAGAAACTATAGCAGTTGCTATAGGAACCCTTGGTCGTCTTCATCTTAAATCGGAGCAGTATCAGCTCCATCTCATTTCTCATCTAGAAAGGTTTTGACTGGTCTCACAACATGCGACGACCCTTTCAGACAGACGGCAGATGCAGGTTTACATCACAGTGTGAGATATGTGGGTTTGTGTTTCTGCAGCCGGGCCGATGGTGAGACGCTGAGATCAAGCACAGAGGTGCAGATGAAAGAAGGCGATTGAAATTACAGGGAAATAACATCTGATTTATTTAGCCGATACACTAATCCAGTTCTTTTAGATGTTACATTCTCGACGGTTGCTGCAGGAAATAACATAAGTCTCAGGAAGTCCCTGTGTTTTATGAATGAGTGATAGACCTTTGATTTAAGTCTTTCCTGGCTGGATTTTGTCTAAGTCTTCTTTTCCTGTTATGGGGACGGGATGTTGGCAGAGGAAATTCATGTCAGCCCATATCCACTTGCACATACGTACATACTATATTCGGGATGAAAAAGGCACAAGGATACACACTCATGACACACATGCAAATACAGACACACCTGATCCTGATCTGATTCCCACACACATAAAAGTCATTCATTACTTTCCTCAGTCCATCTGGTACCCTCTGCTTCTCTGGTTTAGAGACAGAGTGACTCTCCAGTCCACCAGAGGAACGCCAATAAGATCCTGTTCCATCGTGGTCTGACCACCACCAATCAGAATTTCCTACCACAACTCCAAGCAGTTCATACTGCGTTTACCGGTTTGTGCTCGATGCTGACACGTACAAATGAATCGGAGCTAGGCTAGTTTACTACAAGGCCCAAGGATTGCTAATCCACGACCTTCTGAGAGAGATAAGCGAGGAAAGTCGGCTCTATCTTCCCAACACTGCAGTAAGGGTTATGAAGGCTCAACTCTGGCCTTGTAGTCTCATGTGCCCGACGGTTCGGCTAAAGCGGCTCTCTGCAACTGCAGGATCATGCATCTGCGCTACATTGAGAAGATATTTGAGCCTGATGAGTGTAGTAATTATGTGGTTAGCCTTGGCAGGTAGTGGAGGCTAGATGATTATTGGTACAGCTGATACTTTTGGTACTAGCCGACTACAGTGGTGCACCGTTTGGCAAACTGAAAACCAGGCTGGAGCTAAACTCCCTCTGTCTGAAAGGAAACTGATTAAAAGCCACACAGAGCCCCATCTGTGTGTGTGTGTGTGCTTGTGTATGTGTATGTGAGTGTGTGTGATGCAATGAGGAGTACCACCTTTACTGAGGAGTGTAGGGTTGGCTGAGGTTCACTGGGTTCAGTCACACTGTGAATGTAAAGAGTGCTTTGTGTACATGTGTTGTGTGTGAGAGTGCCTCCAGAAATCTTGCACACTATTACCAAATCACTAGCTAGTATCCCCCCAAAATACATATGCGTACACATAACAGCAATCTTTGGCCTCCAAAACAACACAGATCGCTACTTTTAAGGACCAGTGTGTATGATTTAGGACGATCCACTGGCAAAAATGAAATATAATATCGATAGCTATGTTTTCATTAGTGTGTATTCACCTGAAACTACGCACACTACACAAACGTCCACTGTTCCCACCGTATTGTGGGAGAGATTTAACGATTATATGATGATGTTAAAACAAATTCTAACACAAAGTGACAGATCAACCCTAATGCTCACCAGTACATACGGAAACCATATGGGATTGTCACCATCCTAAAGACAACTTCTGCTGCGCTAATCACTCCAACATAGCAGATGCACAGACTGAGGCATTATTGGCAAAATTAAAGCTACTTTACCCGCTTTGCACAGTGTGAAACAGCTGTCCCAAATTGAAAAGAGTCATCTAGAGAAAGAAGAAAAGGGAGAAAGAGAGGGAGAGAGGGCAATGAGGAATGGAGCAAGGCCAATAGCCAGACCCCGAAGCGACTCAGATCGGATCCCCCAGAGCTGGGGATTAGGTTTTTGATCCAGATTTTAGGGTGGATTTGTGGCTTTTTCCTCAAGCTTGGTCCGTCTGAAATTCTGAGTTTGCTCAGTGATGTCATATTGTTGTGTGTGTGTGTCTGTGGGAAACAAAGAGAGAGAGGGAGAAAAATGCTCACGGCCATCGCTTGGTATTCAGAGTACGTTGCAGCTGGTGCCAGCCACAGAAGGAGCAGTTTGCCAGTCTGAAAGCATCAATTTGTCAGCATATCCCAGCAAAAAATCCTGGGAGGCTCCTGGGAACCAAAGCAAGGCACTGGCAAGAGCGCTGAGAGCATGGGGTGACCCAGCAGGCGCTAAATACACACAGCTGTACACTGATATGAAACGCACACAAAGATGCACATACCATTCACAGTGAGCACATACTAATAGTGACAAATGTATGATGAACATAACTTATTTAGTCCTGTTTTCCCACAAAACATGATGAACAAACACACAGCTGCAGCGTTATATTAACAGCTGCTGTAGAGAAGGGTCAAAGACAGTGCACGTCATACAGCCTGTGTCCTCTGAGTCATTGGGCCTACTGCAGGCTGGGATGCCATGTGGAGCAACACACACACACACACACACAGAACCAGAGAATCTGTCACCTTCCCTGACCTTTGATGTTCAATGCAGCATGCACATACTTCCTCACCCCAACTCACTTCTACACACACACACACACACAGACACACACACGCTTACAACCCTTCATCCATTAAACATAACACACAGGATTGTTTTACAATACAACTATACGGCAAGCAGTTTGATCTCGGGCATCTCTGACACTTAACACATGCACTGCAGTTATAATTCAGCACGTACAGTACCGCAGCTTCCCACAGGGAAAATGTTTTCACTGGATATCTTGAGCTAAATGAATGTAAAATATGTTCGTATGTCCTTGCTGTCATACGAACATGCATGTACAGAGTACACTGCATGCAATTAAGTTGAAAACACACATGACTAATACATGAAGTGAAAATTCATACTGTAGTGTTACATATGAGTTGGCTTGGTTAAAAACAAGTGTCATGGCAACTTCAAACAGATGTGTAATACACATACCATCCATGTTTACATGCACACTAGTTTACAAAATAATCTCAGCTCAGGGTCCACGTATTGCTTATTCTGGAGCTTTCGGCCGTATTACACCATCCTCATTAGCAGATGGTGCTCAGTATGATGGAAAGTTTGGACAGCTGCAATTCCATGGATGAAATGAACTCCTTCTGCTGATGCGATATGGCCACGTGATGTGGTTGAAAGCTCCAGAATAAGAGAGTAAGTGGACCTTGGAGCTGAGAATTAACTCTCAAACTCAAATCAGGTTATGATGAGTTTGAGAGGATGTGTTAAATAATCCTAAATTGATATGTTTTAAGGCCTGTATTGGGGGAAACAAACAAAAAGGGTGACGCATCCTTCCTTACACCTACATTTTGGGATACCGAGAGAGAAAAACACATATTACATGTGAACCGCAGCCCCTCAACAAGCACATTGCTCCAATTTGGTGGAATGGTAACTTATGGTGGCCAGGCCCTGGTTGCTGTTGTGTGTGCGGATCAATCTCACACAGTGCTGGAGAAGGACTCCCATTGATGGCTTTGCCTGTTACTTCCTGCGTCACTTGTCACACGCTGCACCATAACTATTAACACTTAACTATGAACACTGTGCAACAAAGACTTTATTCATATGCCAAAATGTGATGGATAATATTGGACGGAAAATGGGCAGTACTGATCGTATGTGTGGATATGTTCTCAAACTCGCCCGAGGGAAGACTCACTCTGTTTCGTTGCTGAAAGACATGATTTGACATTCCACAGACTATCAAATTCAGACAGAGGTAGTTTCACTGGACCAATAACATCTAAGCTCTGTAAATCACTGGAGATTAAACAAAACACTATACAAAGACTACATTATCCATACCACCCACAGTCTGCACATTAGGAGCCTGAAATACAATGTGTAAACTCGCCATAGTCCAGAATATTAATAAACAGCACTACAGCAAACCTTTGAACTTAACTTGGATGATTTATTCAACACAGTGCACTAGTGTGCATATAAACATATTGACTGTATCTGTATCTTTGTATGGGTGCATCACATTGCCTGCTACTGATGCATGCAGGCTCCAGGGAATCATTAAAAACCCGCAAACCTCCCATCAGGTATTAAATTAAATAATTTCAGCAGAAGAATATACAGTATATAAGCCATATTCCAAGTCTATTAAGAAAAGAAAGAAAGAAAGAAAGAAAAACAAGAATGAAAAAAAAAAGGCAGCAGATTAATTTTGAGGAGCTAATAAACATCATGCTCATTAATCTCCATTGCTGCCAATGAACATAATGCCAGTGAAAATATAGTCCTAGTCCTTTGATTATTCTTCCCACCTTAGAGCAACACGCTCACATCAGGCAAATAGTTACCAACTCATTACAGTCCCCCTCTATTGCTGTTAAATTGCAGTCATTTGTGTCTTTTAGGCAAATAGACTGAGTGCAAAGCAAGCAGACGTGTCCTGGCTGAATTATAATTGCCTTGACCAAATCTCTTTCTCAGCAGTTAAGACAATTATGTCTGCATATATATATATATATTCCTCTGGAAGACATATATGTGCAGGAGGCCAATATTAACAAACAACACAGTCACTTGCTGAAGCACATCCAACTACTGCTCTGCTCTACTATCTAGCATGTACACGTAAGTGCAGTGAGACCTGCGTGTCCCTCCATAACAAAGACGTATTCTATCCACTGGATAAACTGAGTTACATTTGAAAAAAACATTTTTGTTTGCTTGTTCTAGGGCCTACTTGGCGAAGAAAAACAGACTTCGCTACTCACAGCAGTTAAGTTGGAGACTTGAGGACAAAGAGAGAAGTCAAAAAAAGCTCTAACCCCCCTCAGAGAGAGAGAGAAAAGAGCAGTATTGTTCTTTGTTTGAGCTCTCACACACACAAAGACACACACACACATACATATATATATATATATACACAAACACAAATAGAGTGCTGACACCAATAAGCGGTCAATGATTTTCCTAATGGTTCTCCTCTATGGAAAGGCAAGTCTCATGAGGATGGTTAAAGCACTGGAAGCCATGTGTAAACTCCTGTCCGACAAGCAGCTCCCACACACACACACACACACACACACAGTCTGAGACCCGTCTTGGCAAGCCTTTGCTTTCCTTTAACTCTCTCTCTCTCTCTTTACATCTGAATCTGTGTCTCTCAGTTGATTTACTCTCTGTCTCCGTTTTTTCCCCTTCATGCCACAAAGACTTTTTTACTTTCCTCTGTCTCATAACTCAACCAACTTTCCAATATTTTCTCCTCAGCCACAACTTTAGTGTTTCTCACATTCATACACATAAATGTGCACATACACCCTACCTTTAACATACTGCTCTCAGCTGCAAATCAAGGCAAACACGGAGGGCTTTCTGTCCTGTGAAAGCTTTATGTGTATGTTGGAATGCGTGAACATGAGAATATTTTGATTTATAAGTGTACAAAGTGTCTCAAATTTCAGTCTTTATCCAAAACCTGAAGTGAACAATCTCAAACTGTTGCACAATGATCAACCTCAGAAGCATGAAGGCCCTGTGTACATTACAAAAAGGCATTTGACACTGTGCTCACACAATCACCCATCCTAATTATCTTCTCATTCTCCCTCCCCTCCCTGCTCTTTCTCTCTCTCTCTCTCTCTCTCTCTCTCACACACACCCACTTTTTGTACATTTGTAATTTCTGTATACCTTTGAGGCATGTCGTCCAATGAAATGAAACGGGAAGGATGGTTGGAGACAGATGAGAGGAGCGAGTGGTGGTGAGGAGGGTTGCCAGAGAAAAGTGAAAGAGAGAGGAAATGGAAATAAAATAAGTGGAACGAGAACAATTGACGAGAAAGTGGGTGAGAGAGTGAGAGAGAGAGAGAGAATCGAATGAAAGAGCTTGTCAACTCCGGCAGCGGCGTGTGGAAGCGTCTGCAGAGCGTTGCTGATGTGATGGCACGATGATGATGATGGCGTTGATGATTCACCGCTGGTAGGAAATCAGAGAGAAGAACGTATTATTATCACGCAGCTCAATTACAGCGCAATTTCTCCCCGGCAGCGACAGCCTCTGCAGGGCTCCTCATTGAAGCTGATTTGGGAGGCCTGCGGTGTCTGGAGGACCAGTGAACAACTCAGCGGTGCGGTGAGACATCCCCACTAGAGATGGGAGAAGAAGTGGAGGCAGAAGAGGATGACTGCCGTGGTAGAGGAGGAGGAGTGGGGAGCCCGCAGGGATGAAGAGGGTGAGGAAGTAGATAAAGAGAAAGGATGCAAAGGCGTATGTGTGTGTGTGTGTGTGTGTGTGTGTGTGTGTGTCTGCGTTATGATCTCACGAGCTCTGCGATTGAGGGTGTGCGACGTGTTCGGCAAAGTGGAGACAGGCAGGAAGGACAGACAGGATGTAAATGCTCTGCTGATGGAGAAAACACCTGTTCAGTATGAGTCCTGGTGGTTTAACATGAATACTGAAAAGCAGCTATTCAGGTATAAAAAAATCCATTTTTTTTTTTCATTTGAAATTTAAATATGAGTATATTTATTATCCGTATATATAACATTTTCTAAGATATAAACCTGCTTTTCGATAAACTCCCTTCATTTAACAAAAGAAGCCAAAGTTCTCAAATGTAAATGTCTATAAACATTTACATATATATGTTACAGTTTACTATTGCTGGTATTGAACCGCGACTACTACATCAAATAATGTGTGTAATTTTATACATATTTTGACACATTTTCTCAATGACACAGGAATCTCGAGATCTGAATCGAATTTAAAAAGAACAATCGCGGGCCAGTCAAAGAATCAGCATTATGAAACATTAGAAAGCTCCACCGCATTACAAGGCAACAACCACTCTTATGTTATCCAGATGTGGAAAATATGTCTGTCATATGTAACAGAAGCAACAATAAATCAGGGGTGAAAAATTAAACCCATCCTTTTCAGTGTAATCCTACATCTGAGGCCCCATTTACAGTTGCTTGATAAAAACCAGTATGATCAGCGTCTTGGCATCAACTTATCTCTAAATCCTAAAACTTCACCAAAAGAGGGGAAAATTACAGATCTGATCCCTTGTATGCGTGAAGCCCATTTGGACTCAGGTTAGTTTCCAGAAAGGGAACACAGTCTTCTGCCAGTCGGGCCCAAACAATACTAACAAACCAAACCGGGTTCCCTCGGGGATTACCCCGGGATTTGAGTCAACTTTGGATTCATAGAAGGGATGAGACGTTTATCTTTTCTTTCCCTCCCCCCCCAGCATTTCTTCTTCCATCTTTCTTCTGTCTTGCATATCTGCCTCTCTTTCTGCGCCTGTCTTCATCTCTCTTTCTTTCTTCTCTCAGTTTCTCTCTTAATCACAGATAGAGACAAGTCTTCTGGGTTGTTGGCATTCATCTCCAGTAGTGAGAAGAGGGGGGAAAAAAAGGAGGAGGAGGAGGAGGCAGAAGAAAAGCACTGCTGTCAGTTCCTCGCCTCATGCTCCATGGGACTGGAAGGACAAAAGCTTTCCCTGACAGGCCGGATCGCCCCATATCGCTACCCAGCCGACGTGTCATCACCCTGTGTCTTCACCCTACTGCCATGTACTCTTTTTTTTTTTTTTTCTTTCTGTCACAAACCTCCCTGTCTTATTAGAATAACACAATACACGGGGATTAGTGTATGGTGTGTTGAGGAGGAGATAGCAAGGCAGGGGCTCATGCTCAGTGTCATTAGTCTGTGTGGGTGTGATTACATGTTCTTGTGCATTTGCCTGTTTCTGTGGATCAGCGTGTTGCATGTCAATGTAGCAGCACTGCAGCGATTTCAGAAAAAGGGGGGCAATCTGCCGTATGCTTCCCAAACGACGAGGCTGTCAAGTGTTTTTCAGTGCGATGTGACCATTACGGTTGAGAGACAAACACACTCCATACAGTCTAATGATCCCCTAAAGAAATCTATTCATAGTGAATGCTGCAGAGGCTACAATATAGATGCTATAGATAAAGTAAAAAACGTCTCAGCATCAAAAAGGATTTATGAGGAAATAAATGCTGTCCTGGAGTTTGACTGTACATTTGGAAGACAGACTAAGCTTCATAAGCTTCATATTAGCATTACATAAACTTTTAAAGACATGTTTGCTCAAAACAAGGACTATGCATGCATGGACATTTATTTGTTTTATTAAGACATTTTAATTTGAATGTAATTTGAATGTGAATAATTATTTTCCCTCCGACATCACGTGTAAACACAAATCCATACGTCATACGGCGTGTTGTCAGAGGCCTACCCATGATTTACATAAAAAGCACATTGGGAAGGGACCTTTTAATGGCCAATATGAACAGGAGGAAGATTACAAGCAAAACTTGTTTCAAAATTTACACCTTTTTCTTTTAAAACCCCTGAAAGTGTGTTGCTCATCTCTTAGAAATAGAAAATACAGTAGATCTATTTAAAGGGATGACTCTGAAACGACTAAACAGCGAGGGAGTAGAGCGATTGGCTTAATAACCCCTCCATATGGCGATGGTCTAGCCCCAACCTGTATATGTGTGTGTGTGTGTGTGTGTGTGTGTGTGTGTGTGTTTTAGGTCTGTGCTAAACATCAACATGGATACCAGTATTAAGACAAAACTAATTTAGGCCCCCGCCCAGCTCCATCTATCGCTCTCTGTCTCTCTCTCAGGGCTGTCTGCTAAGCCTCTTACCTATGGGATTATTGGCAACGCTAGGTATTATATAGCTTCATTCATCTGGATGATGCGTTATTAATGTGTTGGGGAATGAAACCATCTGTAACAGCGGCAGAGGATGAGGGGAAGATTTGGGTACTGTGGCGGGGGCCCAGCTGTCTAACAGACGCAGGAGAGATGTCTGGTCTGGAGTTGTCGTGATGGTGATGGCGTTGGTGTGTGTGTGTGTGTGTGTGTGTGAGGACAGGTTGACACAGAGCAATGCAACTCTAATTGGTGGTAATAGTGAGGTTTGTTTGAACAGACTTGACAGTAGAGAGAGGAAGAGTAGTTATGATCTTTGATTTTGCACTTTTGTAGATGAGGCATACAAAGGCATCAAGCTGAGCACAAAGAACACGCAGACATGCAGGAACATAAACAGACTAATAGACGAGGGAGGATAGCTGCCTCAGACATACGCATCACCTTGTGAATGTGCTGCCAGAAGAAGACCCTGAGTTAATTTTCCATGAAGGTCTTTCTGGTATTATGTCTATTTTGCCATTTCCAGACAGCTCTAACATTTATTTATTCGTTTAAGTAATATCTTTTGAGCTTCAAACATACAAAAAGACAAACAAATCAAAGAAGGAAATGAATGCATGAATAAATATGAAACATAATGCATACAAGGCACAAGAGTTTTGATCATTGTGGTAATTATGTGAATCATAGGTTATGGCATTCAGAGTCACCAGATACAAACCCAATCCGAACACCTCTTGGGACACATTTAGAGAGAGAGAGAGAGAGAGAGAGAGAGAGAGAGAGAGAGAGAGACTGCTGCCTCTGTTGTAAACAGAGCAGATTACATGGATACTCCACTGAAGAGGCCTGCACTACTTGTACATTCAGCACCTGTGCTAGAAGGAGAGTTTAGCAGGGACATGTCTGTGTTATGGTGTTTGAGCTGCTATGGATACCCAAACCTTCAGTCTACAAACTACATATAGCCTAAAGTGTTCAGATTCCATACTGACACTGATATTTTGCATATGAGTGGGATCAGCTCAGTGAAATTACACGGCAGGCTTTCTTTACAGTAAGCTGCATTATGATAATAATGAAGTGTCTTTTTTTTTCTTTTTTTTTTTCCTGTTGCAGGTTGAAGAGAGATGGTGTCATGTATACAAATTGCACTTCAACATCAAAGTGTCTTGGGGTTTTTTTTCCCCCGATGTGTCTCTTTCAAGTCTGAGGTACGTACTTCTTCCCCTCAGATCTGAATATGTTTCCACCTCTCTCCCGGAGTAACGGCGCTTGAAAGAAAAACTCTCTGTGCGCCAAGCACGACGACAGATGGATGGACTGATGGGCAGGCTGTATTTCACTTTCCCATCATTACAGGTTCTACATAATAACACTATTGATGTAATGATTGGGACTTTTTGGAATTGTAAATCACACAGTGCATCTTCGGGGCGTCTCTGGACTGCAATTACGTACGCTCAAAGGTCTGTTTAAAGGAGAATAGCTCACACTCCAAGACGGTTTACTTTTCGGGGACTACCAATTTAACTGCCAATTACCGCTGCTACAGTGGCTTTGCTATGATATATAAAAAAAAAAAAAAAACAGCATTGACAGTGACTGGCACATGAAATGGCACTGGAACAAACTAAACTGCCGAGGACGCGACGTGAGAAAGTGAACCTGAAAGGTGTGGAAAAGGTGAGAAAGAAGCCCTGTTACAAAGTTTACACGTTACACCGATAAAAAAATGTGACGGCACAACGGCCTGTATCACTCCTTTATATCTATATTACGCGTTATGCCTGCTACTTCAAAAAAAATCAAGTTTGAACAAATGAGAGCTCACAGATATATTGTTCAAAAACCATTTGAATGCAACACATGTTGCCTCATCTCAAACTAGCATTGATCCTCCGCTTGTTAACGTTTTATATGGGCCAATCAGCTCACCTCGCCTTTCCACTTAGATAGATTAGACTTCATTAATCCTGAAGGAATTTTAGCAAAACTCTACCTCGCATTACTTCCCAGATGCTGTGGTGATTATCCATTCAGTGCAGCTTGCTCGTTTACTCCATTTCGTGTCAGCAGAGAACAACGAATTCACAAATTCACAACAGAGCTGAAGCGAAACTGGAACTTCTGGGTTCCGTTTCAGAAAACCCCTTCAGCCTTTAAAAACGTATCCTTACTCAGCAGTATGTTGTGTGGTGTTGGGGAACTTTTATGGATTATGGTACGTACGCTGTTTGACTGTTTCTTGTAAGACATCATTGTTTAACTTTCCCAAAAACCACCAAGGGCTTCAACTTTTCATTGAACCACTTCTTGTCTCAGCTATGTGGATAAAAATAACTTTGTGTGTGTCATTATAAATATGCACATGTATGTGGGTGTGTTTATGTGGGGCTGCTTCCCTGCATCTGTGTGTACGTGTGTGTGTGTGTGTGTGTGTGTGTGTGTGTGTACGTGTGAGTGAGTCAGCCCTGTGATCATGGACACTGTGGGATGAATCACATTGCGGTTGTGATTGGTGGTTGGAGAATAGATTAGTAGCAACAAAAGATTTCAGCAAAGTTTCAAAATGTAAAACACGTGTACAGTGCATTTGTTGAGTACAATTTCAATGATAATCCATCTTAATCAGAGTGTGGTTTGTGTTAATAATAATAATTCAAACTGTTTTATCAGTTTTGATCATTATCAAATGCCCATTTGTTCCTATTCAATGCCAGAAAATATCTTAAGAGTTTTGACTATAGTTAGAAAAAGTTGTCAATGTCAATGTCAGGCTATTTATGGTCACATGTGGGAATCCCCATACAGCTGATGGGGTGAATTCATGGCTTCCTTCCACTTTTTTGCTTCTGTAATTTCTGTATGTCTCTCCCGTCACAGAAAGTGCAGCATCGTCCGTCAATCAGTCACAAACTATTCAAGTAAAATATCTGCTGGCACTCACTTCTTTGAATAAAATATGTCTACAGCAAAGCCAAGTGTGAAAGAAAACATCTTTCCAATGAAAAATATCTTTGATTTATGTTGTCACTTAATACATGATTACTGTGCAACAATGCAGAAAAGAAAAAGCAGAAGAAAATGTGTATTTTCTGATAGTTTGTAATGCCATCTTTGCCACAGGAAAGGATTAGGAAAACTCAGTGCCATGGAAAACGTGTACCTCAGATGTAACGTTACGTGTACAGTCTCACTATGACTAACAGGGAAACTCTTAACATGTGTGAGCTGGACACCCGCTGTGCACATGGAGAACATGACAGTATACGACTACCGCGGCAGATGGAAAGAAAGTGTTAACATTAACAGCTTTTTTTTTTTTTTTTACATCCATTGCCAGTACCGCCTTAATAAGCACCTATTAATAATAATTGTGATGCTATCTCCTGTAATAAATTGATGTCGGGGACAACAAGACAAACTAATTAATAAGTGTAGAAATGTCTGATGGGGAATTTGCAACAGGTAGGTATCCACAGTCTGTGTGAATAGATTTAACACTCACAATTAATATCATTCATGTGATTATATCCATTATGTCTGGCATTGTTAAATAGCTGTGGTGCCTGTTGGACGAGAAAATAAATGTCTACACTCTCCAGCAACTATATGCCTCAAGAGACACAACAGGAGACAATCACTAATGGCAACTGTAGCTCCTGCCTGCTGGGATGACACATCCAAAGCTATATGCGCAGTGTTTTCCATCTGACATTAGTTATCACATAGAAATTCTGCTTATTGTCACACTGTAGCTTCTGGCTAATTCTATTCTGGATCAAAGTGTTGCTCTCCCCTCTCTGAGGCGTGGTGCCTCATATAGCATCACTTGGCGCTTGTGCGTCACCCTTTAGGCTGGACAACTCTGGCTTGCCAAGCTACACACACACACACGCTCACACACATGCTCACACAAGGGGGGGAAAGAATAAAAACGCAGCAATTAACTAGTTGAGGGAATGCATGTGACCGAGGGCGACCAGTTGAATGTTAAGACTCCAGGGGCGACAGAAGTGCACAGAGCGAGCTGACAACCTGACAGGCGGGCAGCAGGCGAGCTGACGGGCTGGTGGGCTGGCATCAGGCTGTGTGGAGTGTCTCGAAGCGATGGGGATGAAAGGCCTACTTAAAAAGGTCATGGGTGCAAATCCCCAGCATGTTTTAATAATGAAAACACATGTGGACGAATTGGTGTTGACGCAGCATGAATAGATTCTGACACAAGTGATCCCTTATGAAGAGGAACCACAGACCGTGTTATGTCAGCGTGTTAATCATTTATGTATAGTCCTTCTAGGAATGTTAATTATATGTTATTATTATAATGTAAAGACACTGACGAGTCCCTACAAGACTATTACTGGGATGATAGTTTTATGTTATATCATTAGGACGTTCTCCAGTTGTCAAAAATAGACGAATGACTCAAATGTATCCGGTCCTCGGCATGACTTTGTATTGTGAGGATGCCGGCAGGTCGGACAAACAGTCCTACCAGATGAAGCGAGTGAGTCACTGTAAAATCTGCGGAGGAGATAGATGATACAGTGCACAGCTCCGAGTGACGGACTGTGAGCAGAGCCCACAGTGTATCATACTACATCACAGTTATCTATTAGGTTGCATGGTGGTTGAAGAGGAGGCTATCGTTGAATGGCTGGCAGCTTCATGAAGAGACATTTCTGCACGCTAGCCAAAAACAACAGTGTCCAATGTCTTTAGGGCACCATAACTGCGTTAGAGACCATGCAAGTGAGAAGCTCAGATTTTTTTTTTTTTTGAGAATTTAATTCCAGCCATCAGGTTGTGAAAATGAATCGCATACTGTGCGGAAAGCCCTGTTCAAATACAAGAAACCTGCTCACTGTGAAGCCTCCGGGAGCACAGTGCACAGTCAGTGGAGTCTGCAAATAAACATTTGGATTTTTTATTTTTTTTATTTTTGGCAGCCAATTTTTACATTTTTTTTTTGTGAGCAAGGCATGACATTAGCTCCTCTTGCCTCTGAAAGGGCACAGTTCCACATCTTTAACTTAATTTATTCATTTTGTGTGCGAGATGTTCATTATGCAGCTCTGCATGTTTGCTTTGGCTCCACGCTCACATCTTATCTTGACCTTTTCTTATTTCCGATGCCACTACCAATAAAATTGGTTAGTGTTTTCACATACAACAGATGACTCTAATCTTTGTACACTCATCAAAACCAACTCTGCAAATTAGGTTATCTTTCCATTTGGCCTTGCACTGACAGTACTGCTGAACCATGCAGCCACTTTGACTTAAAACACCAAATAGACCATGACAGGTATAGGCTGCAACCCCAGAGTCAGTGACTCTGCTATTGAAGCGCCTCCTCAGCTGCTATAATTACATGATTTGCCCTGCCATGCTTTCATTCTGCCCTAGTGTGAACTACACGCTGAGTTCAGGTTTCATACTCATCTTTGGCATTTTAATCTGAGCTGGAGTTGGTTCATTCAAACGGCGCAATGAGGCTGCTGGAGTCAGCGGGCATTGAGCGGAGGATGTCCGTCTCCCAGCATCGGAGGAGTGGAAAGGGCTCGCTTGCATCTGTCTGGCTTCAGACATCCTATCATTTCCCTTCAGAAACAGCCTCATTCATTTTAAGGCCCGGCCGTGTGCTTGTCTCTAAAAGACGCAAACTGGAGATGTTTTGACCTGCCTGCCAACCCCTCTGGGCTTCAATCCCCGGCGAGACAGTCTCTTTTTAAGCGGGGGATATTACATGAATACATCGGCAGTGCCTCTGTCTTACCGGCTGCTGTATGTGGCGAGACGTCCCCCTCCCAGGCGGCGGAAGATGCTGCCGCTGCTTCCCCTGGACCCCGTGCTGGAAATAGTCGCTGCCAGCGGCTCTGTTGCCCGCGACCCGGTCCCTCTTCTCCCGCACGCTGGAGCCTCCGTTTTCCCTGTCTTCGCCGGAGTCGAGGCTGCTGAAGTTCCACACAATCAGCGTCTGCACCAGCAGCACCGTGAGAGCCGCTATCAGGGCGGACCGCGACCGGCGGGCCAACCTGCGAGCACACAAGCCGCCAACCATCTTCGCACCGGGCTGCACGGAGCTGGAGGAGCGTCTGTGGCTCTGCGCAGCGAGACAGGAGGAAGGAGTGGAAGTAGAGGGAGGACGAGAAGGAGGAGGAGGTGGTGGTAGTGGAGGAGGAGGAGGGAGGGAGGTTGAGCTTTACCGTGGCGGAGGCGAGGAGGGGCATCGAGAAGGAGAGGCACAGGGCCACCGTGTGGTGAAACTCGGTGAGAGGATGATGGGAGACAGACATGCTTCAGGCTCCTGCACGGCTCCCTTGTCTCAGACAGGCCGCCTGTTCTCTCTGTGTGAGACATTTTAATCTAACATTTTATCTGCGCAAGGAGGAATGTGATAATCACCGAATGCCCAATCATTATAAGAACAGCAGGAATAAAGGGTCCCAACAGGGGCGTAGATGTCCTCTGACATATTATTGCCTTGGGCACCTTAATTCTTACATACTAATGCAAGTTTCCTAATTTTGCAGAGATCAGCTTCATTTTCAGCCTACTTGTTGGATCTCAGTAGGAAGCCAGTAGGAAACGTGTTTTTTGTTTGTTTGTTTGTTTGTTTGTTTGTTTTTGAGGTTGGTAGCTGATATGAATTCAGAGACGTCTCCCCCCTGTGATGCCACCTGATCTGCTTGGACAGACATTTTGACTTGTCATAGCAATAAAAGCATACATTAATTACATTTATGATGTCTCCGTTCCATTCGAGTGTCTCAGAAAGTCATGACAGTGTGACAGTGAGCCAGCATGCACAATACCAGGAAGCCATTTAACCATTATTACTCACACCTGTGTGTGTTTCCTACTGTGACATGTCAAGATGTCATTCAAGCCTGTATTTGGAGAGCGAGTGGCAAACGTGCAGATAGTCTCAGTGAGATCAACATCTTATTTTTGGGAGACTCAACAGAGACAATAAAAAACATACTGAAGAATAGATAATCAACCAGTGCAATAAAAAAAAACAACAACACATCATTTCCATATTAAGGAAAACAGTGTGAGTAGGAGTATATTAGGAAGACAACCACTATGATTTGGCTTTTTGCACCTGAAAGCAACACATATTCAATTATTTCCCTGCCACTATGCACTATGTCACTGAATAGCTCATGTAAGATCATTTCTTCAAGCATACCAGAGGACACCTTCTAAATGAATCCATGCAAAAATGCAAAACGTCAAACTATCCATATATGTAGATCAGTGTCTTTGAAATGTGTTGACAGTAAAACAAGCCGCCTTAAAGTGATGATGATGTCAGCGCCTACTGTCTTGCCAAGAGTTTGTGTAGGAAGTGTCATAAATAACTCTAAAGTGTACTCTGAGGTAGTATATTTTTAGGCCAATTAAGCTTGATTTGGAGGTTGTTGGTTTTTTTTGTTCAATACACTTCCTGGTATCTATTGACATGCAAACACCATGAGCAACAAAGATGGAAAAGTAGATATACAGCACATTATTTCCCAAACACCAAGTAGGTACTTTTGGTTTGTCTTGCCTTGTACCGTAGCAGGATAATGTTGATGCTGCCATGAAACTTGGGCCAGAATTCGTGTAACACATAAGTAATTACGGCCTTAAAATGTGACTATGAGTCAAGAAGTTCATTGCAAAAGTAGGTCTTACGCCCTTTATAAAAAAAGACTCTAAAATAAACTCACGGCTAAGTCTAAATGTGACTCAAGTACTGACGACAGTGACTCCTGAGTGTTGTAAGATGAAAGTCTAAATGTTCTCCCTCCAGCACTGAATCAGCCAATCACAGGCCTCAAAATGGTATGTGTCAGGGCTGCATCATACCATTCATCATGGTTTCGTGCATATTATATCAAGTGCTGCATCCGCTTCGATGTACTGTAGCACAAAAAAAGCATATATTATGTTAAGGTCTCGATAATACTGTAACTATTATATCAATTATTATTCAGTGTATACTTAATTACCAATGCACTCAACAGCTCAAACCCACAAGTGTGAATATTGAGACTTTTTATCAATTTTGGAAAGTGTGGGCGCACCTCATAAGTGGGTTAGGACACGTTTTGTGATCTCTTAGATCATAGAGACTGAGACTAAATCTTAACACTTAGAAATGCTTATGCGTGGCATTCATTTTTCAGCTGTATACATACAGGCCTAGGGACTTAAATTCACACAGAGAGGAGGCTGCAGTCGTTGCCAGCCTGAGTGACAACACTGGTGGCGTGACTCAGAATACAAGGAGCTTCTGCAGCTTGGCTTACTGTTGCTACACTTCAGTACAGTGGGTGCTGGAGGAGGATTAGAAGAAACTCAACTAAGGCAACTCATTTTCATCTCTCTCTAGTATCAAACAAGTGCCTGACTATTTATCTGCAATATCTATAATTATATAATACACCGCGTCATATTGTACCTCCATAATACATCACCCTGCTTCCTCCAGTAATTAGCACAGGCTGTTTCCAGTAACTACTGTATGTTAATAACTGGTGTATGTTTCCAAAGCTATTCATCTCCTTAATGTGACTCATTTTTTGTCACTTGGGCGCAGTGACACAAGCTTTACCATGGCTTTGACACACACACACACATTTTTTTATATATAATATACCTTATATACCTTATAATGTTATAATGTTGTTATGGCAAAAGTGCAACAAAGCTACAAGGGTTAACCACCATGTCTTGAGGGTGACGTCACACCTTAACATGTCCATCTTTATATAGAGTCTATGATAAGCCGACATTGTCAAATCCAGCAGGTCCAGAGCAACAATAGAAATCACTTGGAGTCATTTGTGTCTTGAACATAGTATTCAGTCCTCTTTTAGCTTTGTTTTGGTTGCCTGCTGTTTGGTGCTGTGCAGGTAGCATAGAGTGGGTTCATCATAGTTTTTTTTTTTTTTTTTTTTGCTGAAAACAATTGCCTGCTGTGGCCGAAAAACAACACTGATTGGAGTGATATACACTGTAGAGCTGAAGGGAACTTTAGAGTCTGACTCACCCAATGAGAAAGCTATTGAGTGACAACTGTGACACTGTGGTAAATAAGACCCATCGATCGAAAAGGTTTTTGAGCTCGCTAATGTTAAAGCTCCACCGGCTGTAACATTGGTTCATCTAATCATTCAAAACAGACAAGTCTGTTTGATGTTGAGGTTACAATTTGAAACTGCCTTTTACACTTAAGCTGTTAATGAAAGTCTGCACTGTGCGGGGAGTGTTTTTCATTTCAAGATCAGACACACAAGGGATAGTTTCATCAGACTCTGTATTGGTAAATGAAAGAGACTGCCTACTCCAAGCACTTATCATGTTTACTCAGTGGTGTTGAATAAGTGATCGAGCTTTAGGCAACTAAAGGCTGCAGATGGAACAGATGACTATTAGCCAACAAAAAAAATATTTTTTTTTCTAAAACTTAATTTAAAAATGTCTGACTGCAAAAAATAAAAAGTTTGCATTTATGTACTTCGTAAATGTAAAGCTGCAACGATTAGCTGCCTACTATTAAATTAACCAACAACTATTTTGATAATTGATTAATTGATTTTGCAGTAAACTGAATATCTTTGGGTTGTGGACGAAACAAGACATTTGAAGACGTCGCCAACTGCAGACTGGGAAACAGTGATCAATATTATTCACCATTTTTCTGACATTTTATGTACCAAACAAACTAAGGACTAAGGATAACACTCAATGCTACAGAAAGAAAACACACTCTGCCCATTTAATAATGCTGTAGAAACACAATGACACTCCCATGAAGGCTATTCACGGTTGAACCCATTTTGATCTTACTTTTTTTTATTGTTTCTGTGCAACAAACCATTGAGGTGAATAAATAAGATTATAGACCTGGCACAGACAATAGATATCACTTTCTGAGAAACTGATAGCTGGTTAGATGTTGAATAAAGGGCAAAAGATGATGTATGGCGGAGGAAAACAAAAAGACAATTGCTGGATGTGAATTTCAACACCAAAGTTTTGCATACTGTATATTAAGCCTCGGATTGTGGGAGTGAATTATATGCTGTAGAAGCCGTTGAAACAGGAAAGGAAGATATCATTTTGACCACCATGCTGTGGTTTTCATCTTCAGGAATGCTTCGACTGACACACAGACAAAGCGTATTATGCAAAGCCCAAAATAACAGCTCAAAAGGAGACAAAGGCAGATATTTCTCTGCGAACCGCTGACCTTGTGGTTCTAACTCAAGAAGGCAGTCAGACATTCCTGCCATTTTCAGAATCAAATCTGGGATTTTTTTTTTTTTAAGAGTGGCTCATTTCCAGCTTAACCGTTTGTTTGTTGACATTAGAGTTGGAAAAAGAAGCAATTGAGCATGTCAATACAAAGTTAAGCAAAATAAAGGAAGAGGGGCAGATAATTTGTACATGTCAGCCATCTGTCTGCGTGGCATCATCCAGCAAGATAGGCAGGAATATAATGCTGTAGGAGCTTGAGTGCAGCACTTGTCCCAAAGGAGAGTTTACAGTCACTAAGTCATTCTGTCACCCATGCTTGAATGTTTCATCTGTATTCTCGTCACAAGGCTTTCTTGGCGTGTTTTAGCATTTGAATTGTGTCTCAAATTATTAACTTGCTGGTATTTCTGCAGGCAAACAGAGCCAACGTTGCAGCTGCAGACCACAGACAGATAAATGATGGACTGAATTTCAAAGTGTCTATATGCTCGCACACACTCCGAAGATATTTGAGCATCTTATAGATTTTAAGACTTACTTCATCAAGGAGAGTAAGGGACAGGAGGGGGAGGAGGAGGAGGAGAGAGGTTGCTAATGAAAGAAATGTAAAGTTGTTAATTACGGCAGGGATGAGAGCGAGAAAGAGAGGAGGGAAGGTGGTGAAGGAGGAGAGGGCGGACACTGCCATAAATGAGAGCAAAATGAAAGAAGAGCGAGATGAAGACAAAAATAGATGTAATTGGAGAGTAGGGGTGTGAAGTCAGAAAATGGGGAGAGAGAGAGTAGAAAACATAATCAAAGCATGGAAAGTGCGCCTATAGGTCTACTGAATAAGTAAAGAGCAAAAGGAGAGATGGATGAGGATGGCGTCACAGGAAGACAAAGAGCAGAAAAACAAAACCAATGTAAAGAGATTAAAGACATAAAGGTCTGTAAGGTCTGGCAGCAGAGCCACGTCTTCCCCTCTCATTAGCTGTGGCTCTGTTGCTTAGGGGACCGACTGGGCCGACTGTCGCCACAATGATGGTTACCATTCCCTGCGGCAACAAATGGTGATTTTAATTAGAGCCGACCTCTTTGTCACTCGGACAGACAGACACACGCACCAAAAAAACACATAGACTGACTGATCACTGGGATTCAAGGAAGCATGCAACTCATCTTCATAAACATTCTGCGCATGTTATTTGAGGTACAACTAACGCAGGCAGAGTGATACAGAGAGAGAGAGAGAGAGAGAGAGAGAGGGACAGATGAGTAGACAGCTGGTGGAGAGAGTCTGGGACAAGAGAGAAAAGAACTTGGGTGGGCGCAGCACAACATGACTGTTGAAGCCTCAGGCGTCCTGTTGTAGGACACTCATGCATTCAGTGTTTTATGTAATCAGGCAGCGTGCTGACTGGAGTGCAGTAGAACACAGCGAAACACAGCAGCAGACAGGTGTCCTTGACAGCGATGCCCCAGGGGACCAGAGGGAGCCTTTTTTCTCTCTCACTAGGATACGACAAGAGACTAAAGCAGCAGATGTGGTTTGTACATAGCTGACGCTACCGTAGGAGTGAGGGAGATGCACAGACTTTTTTTTTGTTTTTTTTTAAACTCAAAAGTTTATGTAATGTTCAAGTTCTTCTATCAGATAGGCCACCACTGTCAGATGAGCTTAAGAACCTCTTTATCAACACACCGAGTCTGGTCGAGTTCGGTGCAAAAAAGAGATTTTATTTGAGTATATGATACTCGATAAATCCTGAGGCTTGATTCATGAAGCGTAACCTAAATAATGTCTCTGTAGCATCTTATCTTATATACTCTATAAACCACGCCTTTGGTGGAGTATAATTTTATCTTGATTTTTTTAGAACTTCACCTTCCTTTTCAAAGTCTGGATATTACTCCACCGCTCCTACTACTGGCATTGATTTTAATACATTAATTAAAATACTCCATTATTTACAGACTTTCATTATATTTAAAACGAGGGTTAGGGGTTAACTAAAAAGTTTGTTTAATTTGTTATTTAACTATTAACATCAGTTCCTGAATCAACTGGTCATCTTCATCTATGATGTCTATGATTGTCACAAGATGCTTACTCATTATTACAAGATGATCAAAAAAACAACCACAGCATATGTGTGGTAGAAGTATCCTTGGATGGAAATCACCGGGCTTTGTCACAAGTAACAAGTACTGCCTGTGTCAAAGATTGAAAATATCACGTCCCTTGAGGGTTGAAGGCCTGTTGGTTCTGGTGCAAAGCTAACATTTACCAGAGTCGGGGGTCACAAAGGTCACTGCAAAGTTATTAAAAAGGTCAGGACGTTGAATAAAAATATTCCCTTATATGACACGTCCTTGATGTGACAGTGACATTAGCACATTAGTGACAGCTTGCTGTTGTGACTGGCTCCTGTGGTCGCTGGTCGCTTGGTGATTTCAAGTCAGCTACCGTATCTCATTCAGCGAGAGGCAGAATGTCAGTTCCCACCGTGTGCAGAGCACGTGTGCGTGAATGTGAGCGTGTTTCCTGAGGAAATAGATGTATTCCAGGATACTAAGCTTTTCTCACATCAGACAGCTTATCCCAGAGGAACACAGCACTTCTTATCTGGTACAAAGCTGAAATCACCACCAGGGAAAACAGACCATCCAGTACAATGTGAAGCCACAGCTTCAAAAGGGCAAACGGATAAGGAAAAATAAAGTCAGACCAAAGAATATTCCTACAAAAACAGTGCATTTGTAAAGTGGAGGACCTTCAAAAGCTCTAGAAACATATTTGTACGTATTTGAGTTGTTTCATTGTTTGTGGTAAGTTTTACGCGTCTTTACAGAAGTAATCTTAATAACGTCCACTCTGTTCCCCGTGTCCTCATCAAAGACCACTGTCAAAGTGGTAGAAGGTCAGCACATCATTGTTATAGACCCATAACCGTTCTTTGTTGCTAAGCAACAAAACCAGCAGATGTTGCGTACCCAAAACAAACATCCTGATATTTGTTTTCATTAAAGTAAAGCGTGAAATTTCTTGCAGACTGACTTGGATAACAAGATTTATATTTGGAATGCTATACATAACTACATAACATAACAGCACCGTCTAATTTAAGTGTGTTCCTATTGCTATCAATCCACCAGTGTGTTTGCTATATTCAGAAGCTCCGCTGCAGGTTTATCCCCTTCAAGTCATAGATGGTTAATAAAATCCACCTGCACAAATTGCACAGAAAGTTTTCCCACATTCAGTCCCTGCAGAACGGAGCTTTATTAAAATAACTGCGCGTGTTGAAAATGACAGATACTGCAACAACATACCCATGAGTGCATAGCAGACAGTAGCAGCTATTGAGGGAGAAAATAAAGAAAAAATAGAAGCATTGCATTCAAGAGAAAAGGGCGTTTTTTAGTTTGTTTCTATTCACATAATTTAATTTGTGGTGGAGGAATATAATCACATTCATGATTCACATTCTCACTCATTTCTAAGAAAAATATCAGGGGACTGTAAAATCATCAGAAGGTGTAGTCTTGTAATGTGTTAACAGTGATTGGAAGCAGGCGAAAATATGCTGTGATAATATCCTTTCGTTGTAATTTAATATCAATACATTATACAGTACACTGAAGATGGATTCAGGGTGTGAAATAAAAGCTCACGTTTGTTCTTAAGAAAAGCTTAATAAGTGACCTGAACACACCTGGATTCCTGATTGTGATGTCTTTCAGTGTGATTGAAGCGATCCACAGTTGCCTTTTGTTCTGATAATTGATTCGTTCTTTCTCTGTGGACATTTTTGTCCGTGCAGTGACATGCAGTACTTTTTTTTTCCTGCCTTAGAGAAACAGCAAGCATGGTGTTTCTTAGTGTTGACAGCAGGAACTTAGACGAGACAGTTTCACTGAAATTATGTGATGGTCTCCCAACATGCCACCAAACATAATCTTCTGTTATATTGCCGTCTTACCGTTCTGTCTGAGAGAGACACGACTCAAGAGTCTACAGCCAGGCTAGCTGCTCTGTGAAGCTGCACAGAGCTAAAGGCTTATTCCAGCATGTTTATACGCTCGCAGTGTCAATTCTATCACGCTGATGTTTAACAAGTATATATTTATATATGTCTGTCATGTTCACCATCTTCCTTTAGGGTGTTAGCATGCTCACTTTTGCTAATTAGCTCTAAACTAAAGAAGTAGCTGAGGCTGATCTGAATGTTATGTGTTGTGCATGTATTTGGTCATAAATTAAAGTATTGTACACATTTTGATCACATCTAATAGTTGTTGAGATATTTGAGTTTGGACCAAAGTGGTGTACTGACCAATGCCATCTGAACGGAGCCGAGGCTACCAGGCCTTTATTGGATGCTTATATTAGAGAGAGGCCTAAATAATCTCTCCTTGAATGCAGGAAAGACCAAGGAGATGATTATTGACCCAAGGAGGAGGAGAGTGCAGTATACACCACTGTGCATAGGTGAGACAGAAGTGGAGAGGGTGGAAACCTTCAAGTTCATTGGGACTTTCATCAGTGAGGACCTCACCTGGTCTCACAATGCAGAGCAGAGCCTTTAAAAAAGCCCAGCAGCGACTGTACTTCCTGAGAAGGCTGAGGAAATTTGGTATGCCATCCAAGATTCTCAGCACCTTCTACAGGTGTACGGTCGAGAGCATCCTTACCAGCTCCATCACAGTCTGGTACGCCCAGGACAGGAAGGCTCTCCAGCGGGTGATCAAAACTGCACAGTCCATCACTGGAGCAACCTTCCCCTCACATTTACTCCACCAGGACCATCCGGAGAGCACACAACATCATCACAAAGGCTGTCAAACAGCTTCTATCCACGGGCCATCAGACTGTTGAACAGCCCCCTCATTAAAAACTGATTTACATTCACACACCACCCCCACACCCTACTTACCCTCACATACCTTCACACCTCAGCCACCCCCACATACACTACTGCTGCTACCTGGTTGAATGTGCATTACTGCTGAATCTGTGCAATAATAATAATAATCTAGCCTTGAAGTTTACATGTACATACTCAATATACACTATATATTTATATACATATGTCTCTATCTGTATATCTTTGTCTAATTTGTATATTTTTGTCTAATCTGTATATTTTGTGTTCAAACTTTATTTTTATTTATTTGTTTGTGTGGTTAAGTTAATGTCTGTGTGGTATTTGTGTTGTCAGGGAGGATGCAAAGAAAGAATTTCATTGTTGAGTGTGACTGTTTGTCTTACTGGACATATGACAAATAAAAAGCTTGAATCTTGAATCTTTCTAATTCCTTCTAGTTAAACTATATTTTCTCATATTGTATTACAAAGCCACCTTGTTTTCTGATATGGTTTCATTAGCTCTGTTAAAGTTGTGTTACTCCATTATGGCTTTGAGTGAAAATAAGATGTATATTTTAGATTTATTTTAAATAAAGTGGTGGAAATGTACCCTACATACATTAGTATGTACTCCACACATACTCATGCTTATTTGGGGCTGGCCTTTATTTGTTCATGTCAACCATGCAAAGCCATTAATACAGTACTTTGTGAAACCTATGACATGATATGATAAATCTGGAATACGTCTATGTCTACAGTAACTTATACTTGAACATTTTGTCTATCATCGCTCATGTGGTCTCTTTGGGATGTAATTGATGGTGTAATTGGTCTCTGGTTGTCACCATGATGGAATATAAGGCACATAAAGAGGGCACCGGTAAATCCAACCTTCCTCTCACTGAGGCCGACTGTATGGATGTCGAGTCATATAACCTGTCTGTAGCATTAACCTCTGGGGAATAGTACAATGCTCTGTATCTTTACATATTAATATTGATATTCTATGACCTTACAGCTATTCTGTTTGTCCCTAGTCACTCAGTCAACTTCCTCTCTCTGAGACTCACCATTTTACAGAGCAAATTTACCTCTGTGCACCTTCATTAAAGCACTGAATTATTCATCCCTCCCATATCCAGCCCCTCCCGTTTTTTTTTTTTTTTGTTTTCTTTTGCTGACTAGACATAATGTAAAGCACAGTTAAATGGGTTTGAATGAGTCTCCATGTCTGACAGACACAAAAATGACTTTTTGTGCATTGACGTCTGTTTCCGTCCCGAGTTATTCGTATGACATGGAAGCCAGTGGATTATGTCAAATGGACTGTATGTGACCTTTATGTAAATAAGAGGATATTGGATTTCATATGATGTGGCCCCTTCAGAGCCTGACTGTGCACAGTATGTATATGAAAAAGGAAATCCTCACCACATACTGTGGGTATACTTTGAACTTGAGTCTGTTGCTTTAGACACATATTATATCACTAATATACACGATATATACAGGAAAACGGGTATACCTTAAAACATAATGCGATTAAATATAACAAAACAAACTACAACCTCAAGAACTGTCCAAAAGATTAATTTACATCATATTTTGTAAAAGGTTTTGATTACCGTTGACCATTGACCATTGACAGGAGGTGACATAGTACATCTTTCAGCTGCAGAATCAGTTGGGGCCAAACAGCAAATTTCTGCTTGTTTCTGCATCAACAAAACCGAAAAACTGTAAGCTTCACACTTCACACAATATTTGAAAATGTTGCCGTTAGCTTCAGGCTAAAACTGTATGACACTAGTTCAAAACAAGCATTAGTTCAACTGGCGCTTCTGGTTAAAGTTAACACGGTGAGAGGGTAGGACTTGTTCACACTGTTATACTGTAGTCTCTTCCCCAAACGACAGTACAAAACCCTGATTTAAACCATGATTTTCTTCATATTTGCTCAGCTCCAGGCTGATTCTTTTCATCTGTCTTCAAGGTTAAGAGCTTGTCTAACCATCGTCTGGACTGCAGCAGGTCTCGCACCCGTTCAGCTTCCTTTTTTTCATCTCTCTCCATCTCAGGGGGCTCTACTTTCAGCCCCAGGGCCCTTTTCTCTAAGGGCAGGTGAAACAGAAAGCACTGTGTCTGCATCTTCGATCTCAGAGAACATTTCTTGCCTCCACCGCGCCCCGCAGTCCTCTGTGACCATGCAACCTTGTTAAATTGGTAAAAATAGTAACGCTAGTGATGATTTGAGAGACGCAGGAGACTGTGTTTATGAAAAAAAAAAAAAAAAAAAAAAGGGAAAAAAAGCGATGGAGAGGAGAAAGGAAGCAGGTAATGAGGGAGAGAGAGCCTTGGAAACATGTGCCAGTTACAGAAGCCCTCAGAGTGGCCCAACTTTCAGCTGTGGAGGTGAGAGAGATTATATACCCCTGCTGGTTTGGCTGATTAGCAGTGACCTCTCCTACACTGTAAACCCAGATTTTGTTTCTAATTAAACTTCTGAGTGATCATTACTTATTCTTTTATGTTTTGTAAAAACCTGCCACATTACTAAACAACATTAGTTGTTTGTACTAATCGGGCTAAAAAATTCATTGCACTAATCATGTTTAGCAGAGATAACTTGGTATGTTTAGTTTCATAAGAAAAGGGAGGGGCCTAATTCAAAAACCTGACTGGACATCTAACAAGGCGTCTTGTAACTGTGCGTCCACGGAGCTCTACACTTGGCGGGATGAGCACAGGCACTGATGGCAGACCAGGAAACAACCTTACTTCAAGTGGAACGGTTAGTATGTAAAATAACTATTGTAACCTAGTTATCTTTGTGGGAACTTTTAATAGGTACCCAAAAGCTTTGAGATAACCCGTTGACGCAGCTTAGGTCAAATGTTACTGTCTGAAAGTGTGCATGGTATAAATACATGTTTATAGCAGGCTAACGCTAGCTCATGTCCATTAAAAAAAAGGGTCAGCTAAATGTTAGCTTAGTGTTAACAGTCTGAAGATTGATTACATACCGGCAAATTTGTGCGACTGTATCATTAATATTTCTGTCATTTAATGTTTATTTTTACGTAATTTTATTTTTTATTTTTTTTATATTTCTGTCATTTTGCGTGGTAGAAAAGCGGATCAACCGCAGTCAGGGCAAAGGAGTGTAGCAGGCGCTGTGGAGGTGTTCATGTTGGGCTGCACACAACTCCATCCACTCGGCCACTCCTTGGCAGCTCTCTTTTTCCCGCTCGCTCTCTCACACACCAATGGTTTACATGCCGTTGGTTCGGTTCTATTACCTTATTGTATTTAACAGTGACATTGTTGAGCTGAGTTGTTGAGCTTAAAGTTTTCTTGTTCTCTATTTTTCCAGATCCTTGTGTGAAGATGCTGTGGAAGTGTAAGTATTGTGAGTTTATGTGTGAGAAAAGGGGTTGCCTTTTAAAACATTATAGGTTAAAGCACGGAAACTATGGTAGAACTGTCCCATTTCCCTGCTTACACCAAGAATGTGTGTGCACATTCAACATTTTTTTGTTCTCTGTTTTTTTCAGGTGTTCATGGAGTTCAGCAGGATCGTGGGCAAGAACCTCAAGCAGGAATTCTATGAGAGCATCGATCAGCACAGTGCTCGTCTCCTCGAGATATTTGGATCCAAGAGAGGGAATGTTGGGCAGTTGTTGACACAGATTTCACAACAGACCAGGGTTGGTCCATACACGTTATGTAATCACATCACAGTCCTACTCTATAAGTTGTTTAATTCAATCCAAACATTGCTTGGTTGGTTAAGCTTTCTTATAGATCATTATTTGTTTTTAATTTTAGCTATCTAACTTGTGTTATTGTGTTTGTTTCCCAAAAGACTACAGATCCAACTGCGATCCGGACAAAGGTGCTCAGGGGGCTTCCTATCATTCTTGGGGACGACCCCACAAACTTCTTTAAAGCAGATTTTGTAAGTAAGCTTTTGCTTTCTTATAGTTTTCACCATTATTTATTTTTCACCATGACACTCTTATATTGATTATAGTTTTTTTTTTCAAATCTAATTACGATTGTGCTCTTCTGTTATTCTTTATAAAGGACTCTGATGACGATGATTCCTTTCATGACCTTGACATTGGGATACTTCTCATTGAGCGTGATGGTACTGTGCTCACATCTTCCCAGCATCTCAGTCCAGCCTCGTTGAAAATCATCATTGAGGGAGAAGTTGTGATGGACAACATTCAAGATCTGCCAAAAGCAATGTGCATTCTGTTTGGACTCACATATGCACTCCATCTTAACTACCCCAAGACTATGAAGCTCACATTTCAGTTCATCCAACAGGTATTGCTCTCGTTGGGCCACACTGTCCTAAAGCCAAAGCTACAGACTTTAAAAAATCAGCTTGCAGTGTAAAGAGATGTCAGGTCTACTGTAAGAAGCTCATGACTACTTTTTTTTCCCACAACAACATGTACACTTTCTGACCTGTGGGATAAACCTTTTTATTTTCTGTAAAACAAAAACAAGCCGACAAACAGACACACATAAAACGCAGACACACACACACAAACAACACAGTCGCACACAACACAGACACGTACAACACCCACACACTCACAAACAACACTGACACACATACACACCTAAACACACTTCAATGCTGTAGGAAGCGTGTTAAAGCATGTGACTTGTGTGAAAATTAAAATTGTTGTTAAAGTTGTAGCAGAAATACATAATTGTTTCAGTTGTTGAGTTTTTCAGCTGAATTATATTTTCCCTCTTTCAGGATACAGATATGGGGATAATTTAGTAGTGACCCTCAGGTGTTATATTCTGTGTTAAGAAACCACAGTGTGATTTCCTCAATCAATCTAGGCTGTAATGGAACATTTTGTAGCTTATTTTAGAGCTCACGTTGAAAACAGAGAAGAGAAGTTTTGTAAGTGTTTTTCTTGCACATTTGAGTGCAGGTTTCTTGTGAATTTGGGTTTAATGGATTTACCACTTTAATTTCAAGGGACATCCATATTTTTTTGTACAACACCCACACATAATTGTTTCAATGATTTAAAATTCATTTAATTTGAGAAACCCTTTTTCAGATTCTTTTAGGTTTAACATGTTGCGGTTGACCTGATGTTAAGTTTGTCATAGCAAGTTTGGCTGTGTTTTGCCATTTTTCTTAAAAATAAAATGCATTGGAGCATTTAGAGGTATTTCTTTATTTCCATCTTCCATCTTTTTTTCCATTAGAGGAAAATACAGTAATTGTAATAGATGATGAGTAGCAATAACTAGTCATATTAGCTAGTTTTATCTAATGATTTTGAGTGCACACTAATAAATATATATAATAAACTTAAGGTTCTGCTGTTAATACAGCTCAACATGTTTAGTTTTAGCTTGTGAAAAAGTTAGAGTTCCATGTTAATACAACTCAACATGTTTAATTTCAGCTTGTGAAAAAGTTATAGTTCCATGTTAATACAGCTCAACATGTTTAATTTCAGCTTGTGTAAAAACTAAAGTGGTATAGGGCAACGGGTTTCCACGCGATTTGCGAGTAAAGTCAACTAATCCGGGTTAAGAGTGTACAGAGGCTGCGACATCGCAAATGGAAGCCTTTTACCTCACTTAGATCACAGCCACAGAGCACACAGCTTTATCCAAGATGTTGTCTTATTTAAACTATTATTATCATTATATAGGCAGTATTTTTAAGTACTACTTTATGTCAGGAAATGCTTTATAAAAATGGCCTGAACAGATGGCCTGAAAAACAAGCCTTGATATTTACACTTAAGTACAACACTGTTAACAACCTGCTTTAGAACACGGGAGGGAAATATCACACCAATTTTCATGGCTCCATCTAAAGTTGGAGCAAACTTCCGACGGAAAGAAGGTCAGGATTTGATGCCGTGTGTGATATATTTGGCAGGTAGCGGTGGTGCTGCAGAGAAAGCCCTGCTGAATTCAGCATTAAAACACTAATAGCTTCCACCCAGCTCGTCCACAATCAATACGATGCCAGTGTAAGTGTTTGCTCTCAAATGAATTGGGAGTTCATATTGTTTTGTTCTTCCTCCCCCCTCTCCCCCGACTCCCCTCCCCCTCACGACTACCTGCTGCTGTTGTGCTCCCGCTGTTGGTGCCGGTGGTTAACTTTTCCGCCCCAAATAATGGAACAGAGCGGACTACCTATCGATTTGTTTGTCTGGATACAAGTCAGCGTGCGCTCTCGGGCAGAGTGATGCTCTTACGTTTCTTTGCATTGCACAACAGGATGCAGCATAGATGCTTCAAATTAGGGGGGCGACAACAGGGGCGTGGAAAATAGGCCACATGTCAGCTAATGAGAAACACTGTACATTTGCAGCCACTTTGTTTGCTTTGTGCACTTGATGAGGTCAGTGATGAATCTAATCTATAAAGTGCCCCTCACGCTGACAACAAGCAATAAGTCTTTCAGGGAGCTCTGCGTGCATACGGTTGGTCATCCTTGGTGAGCACTGTGATGAATGAGACCTATTACAGTTGATGCATGTGATTGCTACACTATGTGGACGCCTAATATTGGACTGACCTGATATATATTACCAGATATATGGATTTGTTTTTTTTTTCCTTCACTGTTGCACACACCTGAAGAAAAATGAGGGAAAAGTTCAGTTCAGCTGATATCCAGGTGGCTTGGCTCCAGCAGTGGGCCAAAGATCTATTATGTGATAATTGGAGTTGCCTTTTAGCCACGGTAGTGCAGGTGCATGTGCTCAGAGGACGTCATATGGAGGTATGTGTGTGTGTGTGTGGTGTACAAGGGTTGAGGTTGTGTGAGGCTTTCATCTCAGCAGTGCTTTAAGGCCAATATAGCAAATAGCGTAGACTGACCAGCTGGTTGACGTGCTGTTCAACCGCCAGCAATCCCATACTCCCTCCAGAGCCACCACTGGCTCGCTGCCCTTATCTCTATTTCTTTCTTTCCTTTTTTTTTTTTTTATCTCCACCTCGACTGTTCCTGTGCTGCTGTCATGCTGCTATCTTGCTCTCCTTTCTGTTACTCAACTAAGCTCTCTTAGTTCTTCGTTTTATCTTAGCCTTTTTATTCTAGTGTAAAAAAAATAAAAAAACGGACTCACCTCCTGTCAATGCTGAAATGCCCAGTTTGTTTCCAAGCCTGCACATTAGATGGTTGTCTACATTTCAGGCAGTCATCTCCCGGCGGCTTTATTTATCAAATTCTCCGCTACGGGCGTGATCATAATTGTCTTGACAGTCACGCGGTAAGAGAGAGAGGCCGAGCCGTGTGGGTGGAGACCTTCTTACACTCACACAGATTCAACGCTGTCAAGGTCCTTCTGTCCTTAGCCCATAGCCTCTGGACACGGCTGGTCCTGTTGTCTGAGCAGATTAGCATTTAAAGCACATCCAACTAAACTCAGACTGTAAAAGCATACACACACACATGCGCTCGTATATGCATGTACAGATGCATGCACGGCAACACAGCATGAGCGCCCGCATGTACTACAAGGAACACGAGTTGCAGGTCTGCAGGAATAAAGAGGTTAATATTCCTGGTTAATAAAGAGGATGCGATAATACTTGACTTGACAGGGTGAACCAAAACTGTGTTTCGGGTTGGAATATGGTTATTTGATGAGTCAGTCCGGCTGAGCATCTCTCGCCTTGGCAAATGTCTCCCTCATTTATCTGACAAACAGCAGTCTATTTCTGGTCAGAGCTCAGCAGGTTTTTTTTTGGAGAAGAAATTGAGCACATCATTTTATTATCTTTTGAATCTGAAGCGCAGGAACAATTAGCATTTCCAAGCCTCTGCAAACATAAACAAACAAACAACAGCTGTGTTTATGCGACTGTTGGAGTTAGCTCGGATTAAAAATGGCGCCTAGCTTAGACGCAGCCATTAAAACGGCCAAAAGGAAATCACACGTTAACACCAGAAGCGTCTATGAGGCATATGAGGCATTGCAGAATAAGCCTGGATCTATACGTCACCATTGAAACAACAAGCCAAATGACAGCAAGGGACAAAACAACTGCGGCAATGAAGCAGAAGAGATAAAAGACGATGTATGATCAGTATTAAACGCTTGTGAAAGTGACTCGTGAAACCTGCAGGCTTTATTTTCTGTTTTACACCGTCTTTGCTTCAAGATTGTCAGCTGCGACTTTTAAGGCCAGCTGAGTGCGTGTGTTGCTAAATTGTTGTTGTTGTCACTGACTTTGAAACAAAGTAATGACACAAACATCACTCAAAATGCAATTACACCCCACCCCCTTTTTTTTTGAGGCCCAATGGAGTGTTAAAGTGAATGAAGGTAAATGTAGTGTGAAACCAGTGAGGCTGCATGGGCCGGGCTAATGGAAGCCACAAATGGTTGGACAAGAACCAGTCTGTCCATAAGGACCCTCACTCCCCTCCTCCTCCTCCTCCTCCTCCTCCTCCTCCTCCTCCTCCTCCTCCTCCTTCTCTTCTTTTTTTTTTGAAAAGAAGTCACATCACACTGATGGAGTGGAAGAATGATGGAGTGAGGTCTCAGTCAAAGTCAGACAGGAAACAGAGAGGAACTGAGGATATTTTACATGATGACAAGCCCCGTTTATCCGAGCTGGGAGTTAGGCTGAAGTGGTTTGAGAGTAGGGACATCTATCCCAGGCTGTGTTGTTACAAGAAGGGCATGACTTGAATGTGGATGCTCTAAATGAGCTGTAGAAGACGTGTGTGTGTGTGTGTCGCCTGTTGAGGGCATGTCACTATTAATTTCTTTCACTTTAGGCACCGTTTTAAGTTACAGACACAAGCAGCATTCTCTTACATGCTGCAAACCCCTGAGTAAGCGGAGACAGCTTCAGTCATTTTCTCCAAAGAGACTGAGGGCAACAGAAAAAAAAATGCACAGGGAGGAAACATGGAAACACTGGAAACATGCTACATACAGAAAAATAAGAATAAATAGAGAAGAGGGGGGAAAAAGAAGTGAGACAATATTAAGAGAGGGTGGGGCATCTCTGCAGAGAAGACTCTGTCTCTGAGAACCACCAAGGGAGAGAATGGAGAGAATAGCCTGTATTGTTTTCTCTTCCCTTTGATTTTCTGCCCTCAGCAATAACACCCCATGCACACACACACACACACAAGTACACACAAAAACACACATATACAATGGCAGAAATACTCAGGGTTGGTTCGTCCTGTAACCAAAGATATGTCCATCTGGTTCTATTTTCTATGAACGGAAAAAACAAACAAACAAACAAACAAACATGTTTGTCCTTCTATCCTTGCTTCTTGAGTCTTGTAATGTCTTTCAGAGATTAAATAAATACCTCTGACAGCACCATTTAACAGCTAATATTCACACAAAGGTTTCAGCATGTGGAAGTCAAAGCTAATTAACTATATGATGGAAAAATTAAAAAAAAGAGGTCACTTTACACAAATTAAGCACCATAGAAATGAAAAGACACTAATTTGTCAGAATAAAATCCAGGCACTGGATGCATTTTGTCTTTTTGTGTGTGTGTGTGTGTGTGTGTGTGAATCTCAACATCCTGTCATGTCAGCTGGCTACATCACTACTGCTCTCTCCACCTACGCCCGCACATCACTGAGAAGCAACTCTGCAGTTTTGCAATTCTTGTAAAATGTCGAGGCAGGTTGAGGAAGTGAAGGAGAAAAGAGTCGTGAGTGTCTGCGGCAAAACAATACACGAGGTAAACAATAAACACGGAATAACCTGGAATAAGTGATGATATCTTCAAGGGTAAATGACTGAGAGGATGAAGAGAAGCCAACTCAAGCAAAATTGATGCAACACAAAGCCTCAACAATACCAACGCTAGTCACTAAAAACAAGTCAGCAGGGATTCACCTGTCAGAGAGAAACCGAGGATATCCGTAAGGTGCATCTAAGGACTTCTGGTCTGTTTCTCAACACCTTGCAAAGACCCGATGGAGCTCTAAGGATGCCAGACACGAGGACTGGAAGCTGTGCTTCTGAATGCCAATCAGAGTCTCGGGAGACACCTGATCCCCAATCCTCTTCCCCTCTTCTCATCTCTCATTTTTCTCATCTCTCCTTTCTTCTCAGATGGAAGCAAATGCTCAGGGCTACATGTGTTAAGCAGATGTGTGGGAATTGGAGAGAACATCAAGGTTAAGAGGGAAGGTGTACAGAAAACCCCAGGCAACTCCGCTACCTGTGTAAGTATTTATGTATGAGAGTCCCAAGGGAGGAGGGATTTATTTGCATATATACAGATGTGTGCATGTCCGTCACAGAAACAAAAATGGTATTTTTATTCATACTATGAACATATGTATGTTTGTTTTGAACATGTGGTTTTATGTGTGTGGGCTGGCATGTTCCACTTTTTCTCAATTGCTTTGGCATATTTCTCTAAACCATTTTTAAAGTTCTCAACACTGAAGATGCATGACTCTGGAGGTGTGTTCCTCATTAATAATTTACACACACCTACATAAATGCAACTCAATGTACACATATTTAATAAGGTGAATATTTATACTGAATGCATGTGTGTGTGGGGAAATGTATAACGTACTAAAGCAGCCTTCCTCCCACGGTAGTTGCGGTCATGCACATGTACAAACAGCTGTGTAACCTCCATTAGAAGAATGTTTAATATTACAGGATGCAGAGTTGGAGCACTGTACTGTTCGTACATTATCTGTCACAAGGATCCAGTGTGAAGCCTGCATGCCAGACAGCGTTTCTTCATGTACGTTTCATGAGGATGATGATATGATGATACAACAACTGCGTTCAGCCGTATAATATCAACCAGCTTCAAAACTTTCCCCGGTGTGATGAAAAAAATCTTTGATGTCTTCACGAGAGCGGGTGGTGGTTCAGACGGCGTGAGGCTTCTGTAAGTTTGGTTGTTCTGCGTCGGCCTGATACATTTTTTATTGTTTTTTTTTATAACCTGATGCATTTCTCAAGATAATTTGAAGGTGAAAAAACTTTTTTTGTTGTTGTGTAGAATCCTATTCTCAATCCTGTAAATAATTCAGTATAAAACACAGGTTTGTTAACTGAGGAAGTGTATCAGGTTAATCCTGATGTCGCTTCGGAGCATTAGATTTTGTCCTGGTTGCAGGTAAACAATGGTAATTTCAATTATCCTAACATACAGGTGATCATAATTAATATAATTGATAATGACTGAATTCCAGTGTTTCAGGGCAGAGGCCCTTGTCCTTGATTATGACTGTATTTCCTAGTGCTAGTGTTTTTGCTGATGTGTGAAACTATATACACGTTAGCTGTAGCTGGTGAGGATATTCCTATGTTCCCAGGGTTCTATGGGGTTCTATGGTCCCCAGCGCTATATAAGCACTTAATGGGAACCCGAAAAATATGTTCCCCAGCGCTGTATTCCCTATGATATGAACTCAAAGGGATTTTCTGTGGCTATCAATATAATAGGTTTACGTGAGGGAATTAATCAAATGGTTACGGTAAAGGAATCACTAAAGGTAAGGTAAGGTACACTAGATATATGCCTGTTTGTCTGATTTCGAAGCTTTTGAAACTTACTGTTTGTGTATCGCTGCAGTGTTGAAGTTTAGTGTGTTTATTTTACACGTTAGGAAATTGTAAAATTGATAAAATAATAATAATACAAAAATCAATGAGCAAAAAAAGTCCCATTATAAAAATATCATTTGAAGCAGTATTTTTTTATTTATTCTTCTTTTCTTAAACTTACTCACTATTATTCTCTTCAGTTTCGTATTGCCAGCAGCATTTCGAGCTGTCATTGTTGCAAAAGGACCTCTTCTATAGTAAATTGCAGTAAACCTAAAATACAATAACTACTCTACACATACAATCCAGGTGAAAACAAATCTAGGTGTTAGTAAGAGATAACTGAAAAAGATGATTCTTTGAATGCAGCTTTAAGAAAGCTGTTTTGCTCATTTCATCGCAGGATTTGCAGACTCAACTAAAGCAAGAATGAAACAAAACCTGTTATAAGAATCGGTATAGTCATTGGTATAATCATTGGTATAATTGGCATCATCATTTTCAAAGGATGCTGTGACAAAACATCACCTGAGCTTAAATGTTGAATGTCTCTAAATGTTGCTCCAAGTACAACAACTCAAACAGCAACTTGTAAAACTGCAGCTATCATCCCCCTGTTATCCTCAACAACAGAACGTCGATAAATATCAAACTAAACTTCACAAGTCATGAGTGAGGTCTAAAAGTTCTTTTTTGATCATTTTCGCCTCTCAAATTCTGCTGATAAAACGCCTCTGAAACTAAATTACACAGGAAATGTTATTATGAGATTAGTTGCACAGTGTTTGCTGTTTAATCAGTGTAGTTTTGGTTCATTTCCAATGTACCAGGCCAAGATAATGGTAATTAGTAGGTCATGATCAGGAAATGCTTGGATCTCATTTTTGGGCTATAAAAGCAGAATTTATTATCAGATGAACTTAGATAAGACTCATTTCCTGAGTTAGACTTCCAGATGGAAAACAAATCTCCTTACACACACACACACACACACACACACACACACACACAGAGAACATGACTTTGTATGTATGTATAGTATATATGCATAGAAGATTTATATATAAAATACACAGCGATAAGCAATGACGTCATACTCTCTCTCTCTCTCACACACACACACACACGCCTCTTGCTCTCCTTCCTTCAACTCCCTAAATACACACTCACACACATGCTTGCAATGCTAACACTGATTTCCTTTGGCTCATAATCAAGCTTGGATGATATAAATCCACCAGCAGCATGTAATATTCAAAATTCCTTAAGTGCCCAGCATGAATATGGTTTACCAAAGGGTATTCATATCTGAGCCACATGACACCGAAGCTCTCTTCTCATTCTTTCGTTGGAACAAAAAACAATTTAAACCAACTTTTTTTTTTTTTTTTTTTTTTTGCCAGACAGACTCAAAAAGCATGCACTGGTCCCAGCTGTCATTCTGCAGCCATGCATAACAGAGACAAACAAACAGTGGGGGCTGCTCTGTCTCTGAACGCAACCCATCGATCATAACACCACACATTTCCTGGAAGAGGGAGTCAAGATGATGCAGAGACAGAGAACAGTGGAGCCGGTGCATGTGTTTGTTTGTGTGTGTGTGCATGTGTGTGTGTGAGATACAAAAGAGGACTGGAAGACATTATGGAGACGCTCGACATCCTCCGAGGTGCCACCCAGACATCTGCCACTACCCAAGCCCCGTCTCCCGACGCTTCCTCCAGTCTGTGGTCAGAGTTCTTGTCCCTGTGCCCACCACATCCGGGAGGACGGTGCCGCGGTGGTGGAGATGGAAAATAATAGAGTGGGAGGTTCAAATATGATAGGGGATGAAATAAATGAAAAATGAAGCCTTTGGGGAATAAAGGCGGGAGGAGATTAAAGGAGGTAAACAATACAAGAAGGTGGGGAAAAGGAGAGGAACAGTGGGACGAGAATCTCAGTGATAAACACTTTCTTCTTCTTCCTTCCTCACATCCAGGGGTCTATCTTCACTCCCCCGACTCCTCCAGCTCCCAACATGCCTCTCTCCCCTCCTTCACGTGCCTCTAGGCTGCCTCTCATCATCCGACCCTCAAGTCTAGCGAAAAGTTCAATCTTTGCATTTTCATTGTAGTTGCCCACACCAACCCTGTGCCTCATGAAAGTTTCATCTCCCTCCCTCTCTCTCTCTTTCTCTCTCTCGCTCTCTCTCGCTCTCTCTCTTAGCCTCTCGTCTTATATGCATCGACGGCTGGATCCAGCTCCCCAGGTGAGGAATGATGATGAGAAAACGCGAGGCAACCAGCAGAGATTTGCCATGCTGGGCTGTATGCGGTTGTCCTTGGGGGTAAATGAAAACAGCCTGCATGGAGGAAGAGTTGAGTTGCTTTCATATCTATGCCACATACCCAAAGGAAAGGATGCAGCTGGTCTGATTTGAGGCTTTTTTTTTGCTTCACTAGTACATCTTCTGAGAAAATGCCTCTGGTGGACAGTACCGGATAAGTCTGCTGTATACTTGAGACATAGCTAGCTGAAATAGCTAATATGACTTTGCACAACACAAACAGAGGCTCTCTGTGGTACGCCCACGCATGTAAATGTATGTATGTAAACCCCCAACTGCACAGACACACATGCTCATGTACAGAATGGGAACATTTATTCATGCTCACATTATCACAAAACAAACACTGGCATGCCAAGTACACAGGCCCACATTTCAATGTGCCAGCTCAGCTATAAAAAGGCCCCTGCAACCATGGCAGACATTCAAATTATGAGAAAAGGTTACAAAGGTGAATACCTCAGGATGCACAACTGACAGAAAGCATGACAGAAAAAAAAATGTATATCCGGTGGGCCTGAAATCTTGACATTATGGTAAAGGTGGCATTAACAGCTCTACTTTGGTAAACATTTCCTCTGTATCATCAAGCCAATCCAGTGTTGACGTTACTTCCATAATTCCTTAACCTCTTACCAGGCTACTAATCTTCAACCCGTTTACAGAAAGATAGTTTGCAGTAAGCACATAGATTGTTGTAAATTTAGGTATGATGCAAATTAGTGACAACGGGCATTAATACAATGGAGTGACTGCAAAGGTGACTCCTAGGTCCGTGTCAAAAAAGCATCAACCGACATGGGGGGAACACATGCAGCCGTTTGAGCTGAATTTTAAATTGAAGTGGTTTGATGCAAATGTGCAACATTAGGCATTAAAAGGGGATATTATGGATCTCACAGCCTTTGCAAGACGGTTGCTCATGTGCTCTGATGCTAGCAGCCTATAAAGATTGAGATTAGCGCATATTCAGACTGCAAAATAACATGTTAAGCATATGATTGGCTGGCATTTGGCAGGGAGGAAAAGAAAAATAGGTGATGAGAATAGTAAGTAAACACGTAAAAAAAACAACAAAAAAAAACAAGTCACAACCAACGGTCAAGAAAATATGAAAGCTTATCTCGCTCTTGGGTTCACAGTGTAGTAGTACAGCATTTTGTCTTTTATGTCTAAAAACTGGTATTTTTCACTTGCAAAAACAAGTTCACAAAATAACTCAAATCACAAAGGTTTCAACATACCAAAATTGTCTACCTCATGGTGATGCTAGATAAAAAGTCATCAGGATCCATCCTCTCTGCTCTAAATGTGCACAATTTCATTGTCATCCTGTAGTTGCCATATTCCAGTCTGGACCAAAGTGGTCCCTACAGCCATGTCACTAACAATTAAAATGGTTTGTGGGGGGGGCTTTTCTCTCATTCTAAAAGCTTACAGATGTCTGAAATAGACATACCCAAGACCACCTGCCCACCACAGTATCTCCACCTCCATAGACCCACCTGTCCGAACAAGCTCTGAAACCAGCGTCTAATGTCCCGCTGATGGGACCCGGTGTCGCTTTACATCATATAACGGAGAGGCTGCAGCGAGTTATCTCTCCAGAATATAAATACATCCACAGAACTTGTCATATTTATTTACAGTAGCTCCTTAAAGCCAACCAGAATGTCGGTACGCAGCTATTACAGCGAGTGGAAGGGAGAAACAGAGGGAGGGAAGATAAACATCACTTAGTAAATACCAAATTACCGTGAGCCGTCAGAATTTAGGAGGAAAACCCTGCTATCATATATCAGGGTGACGGCTGAGTTTCTCCCTGTTGAAACAAGCGTGGTTGCCCATAATGAATCTTAAATGCCAATGCCTACTGGCAATGCAGCCTTCACTCCTTCACTCTTGCACTCATGCCTCTCCGTTTCTTTGTTCGCCCTCATTCACATCCTTGTTCCATTTTCTTGTCGCTCTCAGGATCTCGCTTTAATTCTTGTTCAATTCACCGTGTCATAGCCCTAGCCTGTCATTTTTCTTCTCACCCAGATCTTTTCACACCGCGTCTTTCACCTTACTTGTTAGTTTCAGCTAAATATGCCTTTTTTTTTCCTGGTCTCTTATGTGAAGCGTTTAAAGATACCCCACTACTTCTTTCTACACCGCTCTTCTCAGATATTTGCTTCATTCTGCATTTTAGGGATGGATATGTGTGCTTTGTATTCCCTTGCAGAGCAGTGAGGAGGCGCGGCAGAAGGAGAATGGTGTGAGTACTAGTGATGAACTGAATATATTATTATGTGGCAAAGAAAGACACACTTTGAGCAACATTCACATGCTCTACACAGCTGAAAATGTTTCTGACAAAACGAACGACGGAAGAAGGCGTGTGGAGGTAAAGTATACCAGCTTTCTAGAGTAATAAATTAAAACCTGACTAAATAAATTTACTGAGAGGCCAAATCAAATAAAAGAGCGCTTCCTTCACATGTACGCAACAATCGGAGCAAAAATGAGACACTACGTGATCATTATTGGAACAGCTTGTTGTATTCATGACATGATTCATCAATTCCCCACGGATACAGACTTCATGAGACCAATAGCTTCAAATAGCGTTTTACTTTATATAATCCTAACATAATGAAAAAACATAAAATGACAGCAGTGTTCCTTTGGTCCTTTCTTCCTCCCTTCACTACACTGGCTCCCTTGTTCAGCTCACATCTGTCGTGTTGGTTACGTTGATATTTACTGCTTGTGATCACCTCGCACCAACATTTCAAGACTGTCTAAGCAGTTTTATAATATAAAAAGTGTACAGCAAAGAAAGCAAGAAACTTAGTATGTATTATATTATGAATACACAGCAATATGTAGTAGCTGACTGAGTAGCTGTTCAATACACGCTAACACAATATATAACTGGCAATAGCAGCCAGAAGTTAGAGACATCTTGTAGCGACAGTGAAATGCTGATTTGTTTTAACTATGGCAATGTTTTTCTTTCTTCAACCAAGTACTTTAAGTTGCCTGAAAGTAGCCAGACGTCCACCATAGAGGCGGCAGATCAGGAAATCACTTTTTGGAACAGTTCTCAGGGCTGTTGAGGAATATTTTGTTGTTTAGATATGAGGAATGCAGACACAAGATCGGCTTTCCAGTCATGTGCAAAATATCTTTTTTTCATGATTTCATGGGGCTCGGTTATCAAGGTTTTTCTCACGCCGGAGCAGTGTTTGCTTTCACATCCACTACATGAGGCGTCCAGTGGGCTGTGTTTTATCACAAGAGAGTTTAAGATGGTGATTAACATAATAAGTGACGGCTATTTCCAACATTGGATGTTCACCCCGATGATAAATAATTTTGTCTGAAGTCTCAATCTGCTGCTGACACTTGTTCGTCTGTAATAATGCGAGAGGTGTGTGTGCATCAAATGACTTCGCTTCCATATGGCTATCATGGATACTGAGATATTTTCAGACATTCGATTGAAGCTCTTTGTAATCAAACGCTGGAGCCCGAGGGCGGAAGGAGGGGGAGGCAAATCAAAACAGCTCCAATTCCCAATCATTTCAGACCTCATTGAGAGCAGATATTGATAGGCAATGACGTGTGTATGTGTGTGTGTCTATTTGTCCAGAGCTTCATCTCCCATAGCCAGACCGAGAGGCACCCACAGCGAGAGCAGGGAGAAAGCTTAGGACGAGGCGTGGAAGACAGGAGGGGGGTTACAGATGGATCAGGATACTGAGAGAAATGCAGCAGCAGGGAAATTGATGAGTACACGGATATAGAGTAAATGAAACTGTACAAGACATCAAGAGAGAGAGTGAAGGAGAGAGGAAAAGGTGTTGAATGGCTGAAGCCGGGAGGGAGTGAGCGAGATATAGAGCGAGAGGAGCGCTAACTGGGATGAAATGAGATGAGTCTGTCTGGGCTAGGAGAGATGGATTAGTGTGTTTTCTGCTACCTGTGCGGGGTTCAGTGTTAAACTGCCGGGGCCAGATAAGGGCTTTGGCAATAGCTTGAGTGTGTGCAACCGTTGACTGGTTACCATATTGATTTAGCTGTGAGTGAACAGAGCGATGAGCAGAGTTCAGGCCCGTACAGCTGTTCATCAATGTGTCAGGGCCTATGGCGCCCACTGAGGCCAGTCTCTATGACCGTATCACAGCAGCTAAAGCCGCTTACTTCATACAGAGGACACCATGACTGGAACATGGAGTACAAAGGATCCATTCAGCCAGTGATTTTATTTACTAATGCTTGCAACTTTACATTTTATAGGGGCGTGTGCATATCTACACACAAGCGCAAGGATGGACACTAAGTCAAGTTTATAGGTTGCAGAAAAATTGTAAATTTATGAAACACAGGTGAGCCATCTTAGCGCAGCGGAAGGGTCATACCAGCGTGTTTGCTCGGTTCAGCTCCTTAAAGCTGCTATAATGAATATTTATATTAACAATGGATCACATAACTATTTGTATGTGAAAGGTGTCACTCAAAATAATGAACTGAATTATCACACAACTCTGCAGTTCTATAGTCTTTCAGCTCATTGTTGGTTTTATAGCATGCAACATTACCGTTTTTGTTGACTCTCATTGCGGCACACTACATGCTGAGCACCGACAGACTGACAGATGTTTGCAACTTGCTGTTGAACATCATGAAGCATTTAGCAGCTCCAGGAGTCAACAGAGACGGCAACCAGACCTAAAATGAGAGTGAATATTAGCCTCATATTCATCAGGTGGAAAGACACAAGATTTCAAGTTAATGTTCCATATCTATATGCTGAATGTGTAAATAAACAACTGTTTGCATCTCTGTATGAATTTGAGTCATAAAGCCATCAGTTAATGATAAACAATTAAACAATTAACACGACCACCCACAAAATTTTAGTCTTGCGGTTTAGTCTGAACATACCTGTTGGATGTTAAAGTCTTTTACCAAACCTCCTAGAATTAAGTTACTGAATGCAATTTTGGCTTGTAGCTAATAATGTAGAATTACATTTCAATCACTCTTAACAATTTAATTTTTTTTAAAAAAAGAAATTACATTCACATCAAGTGCAAAATGGCTCTGACTCACAGAACTGATCATGTACACACTCAGAAAAAACACACTAAAAAACACAAGGCTGCGCTCACGAGGGAGAGGTCTTTCATTTCTTGTTCTTCCGCATGGGCACAGTGCTGTTCTGACATTTGTTTTGAGGGTGTTGGTGTTGGTGCAGGGCAGGTGGTGGGAGGTGGATGCTGGGAGAGGAACAGCCCAGGGTAGGATGTCTATAATTACATATTGATTTCTCGGGAGCTGTTGTTCAGCCAGCGCTGTGAAAGTGTAGAATAAATCACTCGGCCTCTATGATAGCTAAGTATTTATTCTTTTTAATTCTGTTTATTGTGATCTTGATTCATGCCCTCCGACCCTCGTCACGCCTCGGCACGGCTGACCCCTTCATGTCACAGAGAGCCTCTGTGTGTATGTGCCAGTTGTGTGTGTGTGTATGTGTGTTTTTACGTGGACAAGTGTCAGAACACGTTTTAGGGTTGGTATATGGTTTGTGCTTTCACCAGAGAGAGTGCGCTAACATCCTTGTACAATAAAGGGCATTTGAGAGTCACCGATTCTTATCCCAGTTATGGGAGTTAATGTGAGGAGGCTTTTCTCGCCGACACGTGTTCAGCCAGTCACCTGCAGAGTGGCAGTGACAATAATTGTTCTCAAAAGAAAAGAAAAAAGTACACCCACAACATGTACGGCTGACCTGTCAGAGCTGAATTAGTGCGCCACATAACACACACGTATAAACCTGATTCGTCTCTCATCTCACAGTTTGATTGAAATTACACTGATTAGCACGGAGGGGGGCGTAACATATTCCATGTAAGAAGAATCAAATACGTTTCGCATTATTGGGTGTGGAAGACATTTTTACCGGAAGAAGATGAGATGAACTATATTGATCCCTGAGGTGGAACTTACTGAAGCACAAATATGATATAGATAAAATACAGTACATACAACATATCTAATGATCCTATTAGAGATTAACAATACATTCCGTTTGAGGGATTTCCAGCTAAAGTAATCATTTACTGATCTGGGGCGAGTGATATTTTACAGTGCGCTGCAGCAGCAGCACACGGGATATGTTGTGTGCAGATGTGTATCTTAAGAAGCTTTCCTGCCGTCTCTGTGAGGACGGCTGTGTGGGGATGTGAGGGATGACTTTTGTCTGGTTTCCAAATTGACAATTTTATTTCAGCCCACTCTCTTTAAACTCAAAAGACCACAATCCCTGCCACCAGCCACTACGGGAGCAGAACAGTAAGTACATGACAGTGATGGGGAGGTTGTTTTTTTTTTTTCCTTTCATAGGGGAGAGATATGTATTTTATATGTTTGCATACAGTTTTTAAAGCTGAACCAATCCATATTTGATATTAACAATAGGAGAAATATGAAATATGAAAGGGGTCACTCCTAGTACAAACTATTTAGTTCTTTTTCCCTCCAGTCTCAGGACCACATGTCACATGCACTGATTCAGTATTCAGTTCATTATTTACAAGGAGAGCACCTGTGAATGAGTGCATCATCCTGTATGTTAATGTCCACCTTTTAACACCTCTACAGTGATGGGCAGCATCTAGAGAGAGATATTGCAGTATTGACAGAAAACACACATGGAAGTACTAACTTGTCACTGTGACTTGCTGTCATTGTTACTTTTTCACTGACATATCAGGCTATGCTCTGGGCAGGGCCACGTCTTTTTTTTTTTTTTTTTTTTGCACCTGAATTTGATCAAGATGGAGGCACAATGAGAGGCACCATTAATATGATTTATAGTTACCATCACGGTTGCTGTAGCAACCCAACTTTCACTACTCTCACCTCTCTGAAAGCAGTTTAGATTCCTATTGCTTGCCCAGTTGCCCACTAATGCACAGCAGTGTTTGCACACATGCAGTACACATGCAGTACACATGCAGTACACAAATTTGTTTGCATGCACACACACACGCATGCACGCACACATCCGTACACACGCGCAATGATTGCTCAGTAGAATCAGCACAGTTCTCTCAAGGACTTCATTTGACACATTCAGCGTACAGCTTGAGCTAAATCCATTGCACTCAAATATGAACTCAATTCACTTTCACTAAAATAAGAAAACAAAAACAATTCAATAAACCCGCTGAAACGACACTCATTATCTTCATTTACTGTGGCTCAATGGCTGCACGGGCAGAGAGCGTTATATCTGGAGAAAAAGGAGAAAAGAGACAAATCCAATCCACCAGAGCCGTCGGTGTGCCTGATGAGTATAACGCCGTCTCAACTCATCCCTCAAACTCTCACTTGCCGTTTCTCTCGCTGAGCCACAGCAGCTCATTGCAGTTTTGCTCCTGTAGTGACCCATCAAAGTCAAGGTGAGGTTTCAGTCATGTCTGGCTGTTTTCAGCTATTATGTGTTCGCCAAGGCGAGGTTTAGCAGCCGCCGCTGTTGGCGTTTATCAACTGCATCACCACAACAGTGCAGTCAACAGCACAACAATTCACACATGACGAATAGAGAGATCCAAAGTGGATCGAATGTGTAATCTGCGAGGAAGGGGGGGGGCTGACTTTGAGTGTCTCAGTGAGTAATGAGAGACCATCACGTTTTATGATGGATATCCTGCCAGAAAGAAGCCAGAGCTGCTAGCTGCTTAGAAGCATCACATGTTTTCATCTAAGATGATGCCCGATCGAGATCACGGTAAACAAAAGGACTTTCCCCCCCGAGCAAAGTTGCTGCCACCGCTTCCTTTTTTATTATTTATTTGAATACAGTTTAATAAAAAAAAAAAACTGTCAGCAAGAAAACTCAAAACTGACATTTTTTATGTTCAGCAAAAGTTTATCCCAGCATCAGCAAAGTGAATATGCTACTTCACGGTTACAGAAACCCATGTTAGAAGCTGTGCATCCAAAACACTGTTACTTATTTATTGTTTATTTAACGCTGCAACCATTTGAACGCGAACCCATCCGAGACCTCTGCCTTTAATACTAGCTGCACCGGTCAGCTTCATGCTCAAAAGATCATAGAAGTTTTTTTCCTCATTTTCTGCAGCGATGCAATGATTCATAATATTGTTGGATGTAATGAAACACGATGGAAAAGAAATGTCGTATTGATTTAGCGATTCTCGTGTCGAGTAATATAGTGAATAATTTGAACATGATACTAATCAGAGGTGCCTGATCATTAGACAGAACTGTCACTTTGTTTCTTACATTCAGCCTGACATCTTATTCATATTAGCCGATTTCTTGTAGTGAGGGGAGATCAACTCGTTTTGTTTTGTCTTATAATCAGTAGTGAGTGGGACATATCCATCCCACCGATGCTATTTTTAGCTGACATGGAGCAGCTGAAACTACAGTAGGAAATAGGAGTCAACTTACATCATTATTTTCTATTGCTGTGTCTAGATAGCTAGTTAGCGGCTACATGTGTAAATAAAGTTCTCACTTTCAGACTGCTAAACTTCTAAAATGTTTTTGTGCAAAAACGACACGAGGTTTCAGTTCATTTCTGCAAATCCGTCCACATCAAAATGGCAAAAAAAAAATGCTGTATGTATTTCAGCAGCAGCTACATTTTGCAGATTACAACAATAGCAGCAAGAGAAAGGTGGCTGACAGCTATGTTTATCTCTAAACAAACTATCAAAGTGAACAAGTAGACTTCCTCCTCCAATGAAAAACAATGAAATGCTGTTTTACTGCCACTATCCGTTCTTTTGGGAAGAAGTTTTTGGGAGAGACAAACACCAAAATGGAGCGAGAGAGGCTTAGTGCAAACGTGGTTTTCATCCTGTCTACAATTCACTGCTTGTTTGTCCAGAAACAGCCGGATATGTGCACAACACCATGAATTGCTGAACAAATTACAGATGTAGGTGGTGGTGATTCAGAGGTCTGGAACTAAGCTAATCAGGAAAAAAAATCATTTTGATTTATATGTGATAGCAGTCAGATTCCAGTTATGTTTTTAAGGTTTGGCATGGTCATATGCAACCAAGATTTCTAAAAGAAAATATTAAATATTTCAACCAAATCGAGTCCAGTTTTAAGCCAGATGTCTAGACACTTTTTCATCCTGCAAATTACCAAATCAGTAGTCCCAAGGTTTGTTTGTTTTTACCTCAGCATGATATATATTTTTCATATTTGGAAACAACGCTCAACACAACACACAATTTTCAGTTTAGTGAATTAAAATATGTAGGCATATAAATACTGTAGAATAGCAGTCTGTAAACTGTCTTAAATGCCTGGTCATGCCTCCATGTCTGCGTCTCACAGTCTGGAGAGTCTGGAACTACCTTCGGCCAGTGTAACGAATGCCTTCTGTTGCTGCAAATATCACAGTTGAAGCATCACTTTCCACAAACATGCTTCCTGCACACAAATCCTAAAATTGTCTCGACTTATACGGAGATGTATATTTTCCAGCCCACTTCACTCACAGTATTCCGTAATATGAGATATCCATCGAGTTCACGACGGCACATCGGGTTTAGCATGTTACGCTATATACTGTAGGTAATCAACATTTATTTACAATGATAACTTTGTTTAAAGGCAGCCGAGTGTTTAATATTCTTGTAGCGACATTGTAGCTGAGCTGAGTGATCTATATTATTTAAATGAGTTAACACTAATGTGAAGATTATTCACTGACACAAGCCTCACGGGCATACCCAACCTGTCATCATTCTCCCTCTGTTCTCTGAAGTACGCTGCATCCAATCCAGCTCGCTCCTCTCTGTCTCTTCCTCTTACTCCATCTTCCTTCGTACTGTGACTAAAATGTCAGGCTCCGGCCTGCACCTTTGGACCGCCAACGTTTGAATTACAAACAGCGGATAAGCAGTGCAAAAAATAACTGGAAATATATTTGTGTTTCACACGAGACAGAATGCGTGTGCCTATGTGTGTGTGTGTGTGTGTGTGTGTGTGTAAGAGTGGTGACACTTGTGGGTGTTGATTGGTCCCTGCTGTGTATCACCTCTGGCTTTGCTCTTTCGTTTGCTTCTCTCTGTATTGGCTTTCTTACCTTTTGTTTTTGTCAGCAAAGTAATTTCACCTCAGCCGACAACTTTATTTACATCTCCCTCCCAATTCCCTCAGCAATAAAAGGCCACAGCTCAAGGCAACTGCAAGGACATGTGTTCACGCAGGGGGCCTCGCTTTTACAGTACGTGCATGTGTTTATGCATACCTTTGCGTGGTATGTGTGTGTTGTGAATTCCAAACAGTCTTTCCACACATACTGTAGGCGATATTAAAAAAGGTGTAGAAATGTCTAAGAGGGTGATTTTGCAAAATATCTGAAACCATGCAAAATTAACTCCGTCCTGCGCAGACCTTTAGCCACTCAGTCTGTCTTGTGTCCCTCAACCTCAGCTCTAGGTCAACGCCTCCCCGAAGCCCTATCAGAACTTTACAATTAGTTGATTGAACCTGCCTCCAGTGAGCCATCTGCCTGGGCACACGGTGGAACTGATGTCCTCACCTGCCAGAGGCAATTAACTCTAAATACGACTCTCTCCGCTCATGCACCGCAACCCTCCTCCCAGCTGAGTATAATAAGGTTGAACTACGTTAAAGTTGAAGAGGGGGCGGGAAGCCTGCTCACGGCCCCTAGAGGGTGATGGGTAATTACTTCCGTCAGATTTATACTGGCAGCCATGCGGAATGGTGGATGACTATCTTCGACCCTCGTAGCAGGGGGAAGCTGCAGAGGTTTTCGGCCGCCTTGGGTCGCCTCGGCTGGGTGGGATCGAGGGGGAAGGGGAGGGGAGAAGGACGGCTGGTGGCGTGAAGGGAAGGTTAGGTGATTAATTGAAGGAGCAGCTCAGGGTCAGCCTCCATTGTCGGGGTGATGGGTCAAATGAGTGCGGCATTGAGTGCGTCACCTGATGCATGGCTCACCTCTGTCCTCGGCTATGGCTGAAAGATGAAGTTGTAACTCAGAGCAGTGCAAAAAGGGAAAGAGGTTGGAGAGGAGAAGAGAAAATAAGAGGAGAGGAGAGGAGAAGGACACCAGCGAGACAAAAACAGATTCTGTGGATTTGGAATCCCCGTCTCACGACTGACATTTCAATTAAATTGCTATCACAAGTGCCACCAGTATTGTTGACTTCATATCTTGCAAAGATACTTTTTTTTTTTTTTCCCACTCTGAAGGATTTGTATTACTTGGAAAAGGGTAGGAAACAAAAGCAGGATGATTATAGAAGTAAAACAGTCTCTAGTTACTCTGACAGCATAAAGATGTCGGCTATTAGAACAGAATATATTAAAGCGCAAATAATAGCTCAAGAAGAGATAGGGACTGCTCGGGTGATTGTCCTTTCACAAATACATGTGAAGCAAAAGTGAAGGCAATTCCCCTTCACCATTCTACATGTATGTCAACTTCCTTACTTTTTTCTTTTTTTTCACCTAGCCAAAAATGACTTGTTTGAAGAGCTTAGTGATATTACAACACTATATTTCAAACCTATTGTGGTAACATTGTGAACAGCAGTCTATTTTCTGACCATCTTCTCTTTCTCAGTCTTTCTGTATTTGTTTACCCCCCCTCCCGCGTCTCTCTTTCGATTATTCAGAATCGTCATTTTTATATGGTGTTGTATATCCCTGATGTCCTTGAAGAAAAAACAATGAAGATCTACAGACTGCTAAGAGGCACATGGGCGTATCATTGACAGCAGTGACGAGCTATCAATCTTTGAAACAGATGTCCCATCAGTCGCATAGCTTTGTTTGTCCTCGACATGTCTACGCTGCATAGAGGTGACCTTTAAAAGATGTCGCGCACTAAAGACGACGGTATATACTTAATCCATTTCAAAAACTAATTGACTCATCATATATGTTCACATGAAATCAGTTTTTTTTTTCTTCTAAATGTAGCACATCTGTCATACTTTGATCATTTTTTTTAATAACCATTATTACTGTAGATAATTAACATTATTTCACATATTTCCATGCCCTATTTTCCTGGCAACTAATGAAAGCTTGGATGAAATGTAAAATAAACGATTAGCCTATAAGCAGCTGCCCATTGTTCCACCGCCACGTCCCGCTTATCAACAGCTCCATGTTGGCTTTCACGGCACAAGAAAGAGCAGCCATGTCAATCCTCATTAATTCTCCCAGTGAATTAGAGGCAAAGTAGATGATAGGAAATTAATGTCTGCAAGGAGATACTTAAATTATTCAACAGTAACAGGATTATGATGAAAGATCACTATACTGGCTTCTTTTTCCTCCAATGCCATCCATTCTTCCTCCCCTGCTCCTACACCTCCTCCTCTTCCCTTTTGTGCTCCCTCCCTCTTTCCATTCATTTCGGTCACACGACAGCCATTGCTGGGGATATATTTTGTAAAACCTTGCCTGCATGACACTAGTGTTATCCCCCATTGTGGATTGGCTTTAACTTATTGTTCATTAACTTATAATACTTTTTGTCTTCATCCTTAATCCTTAAGAAATCCTTGTTTAGGAAAATTTTGTTTTGAGGTTAAAATCCCTACTTCGTTTGGTTAGAGGACCTTTGTCATCATGGTTATAATAAAATAAATAAATAAAACTGAATCAAAATTTCTTGCTGAAACGATTGATTTTGTTTTTGTTGAGATGACAGTCTTCACAGATCAGTAAAATTTGATGGAATTTGGCGTAAGCCAAGTGGAGCAATGATCAGCCGTTGCAAATTTAGCGTATTACTACTCAATGTTTAATTATGCTTGTTCGCTGTGATGCCAATTCTGAAACCTTCATGAATGTCAGTATATTGTCACGTACAAATCAATAACACCAAAGTAAATTCTGCAAAGGAGACAAGAACGTGCTGCAACCTCAGGCAGAGAGAGAGACAGACGGAGGGGATGTGGAAGCATCTGAGGATGTTACACAACCATGGCAACGGAGATGGAGAATAGTGTAAATGCTGCAGTGAACAGAGCTGCACACTGCTTTTACTCATCTATGAAGACATAAGAACAATGATCGTTGAATCGCCTTTCCATCAGACACTGAAAGCACTCATTTACCATACCAGCTTTCCTTTAAACAACGGACATGATGTATGCTATACAAATGAATATCACGAAAAGGTAAGTTACTGTATGGCTCATAAGTTAAACGTTTTGCACCTTTTGGGTATTATATTCACATCTTGTTGGATTGAGATGACTTACAAATACTTCTATTTACTCTAGATGAGCATCTTACCTTTGGAAAAGGAATAAAGGGTTATCAGACCTATTTTATTTTAGATGATGGTGCGGGGATGTGGGGTTATTAACATGTCCGATAACAGATTTATAAAATAACTATTGGGAGTTTTAGATGTAGGGTTGTTCTGATTTGTTTTCCATATCTCGCGAATGTAGACTTCAGTGCCTGTTTACTGTTTATTGTTTTACTCAGCTCAAGTTGTGTTAAATGCTTACCAACAGCGTACAAGGGTGCTTTATGTTTAATGTGTTAATATGCCCAAGTTGTGTTTTATAGCTGTAATATCTAAAGGAGACGGATTGTGTTCGTATTTGGTTTGACGTTGGTTGACATGTATGAAAGTGTATTACATTTGTTTTTTCAGTCTCATGCTATATTATTGCTCTTGTTTGTCATGTTTGTCTGCATGACATGTTGAAAATAAATGACCTCACCCGTAGTTTGCTCTTGGCGCATATCTCATATTTACTGCATAGTCTTGCACTAAATATTAAAGCTTAAAAGCACTTATGCAATAGTCGTTTTATTGTTATTGTATCACCATGAATTGGCAATTGTTTTAGTAGAAAATACATAGAGACAAAGTTACAGCACTGAGTTTTTTATCCCCCTCTACATTTCACTACTAATTAGGACAACGTGTTTGATGATACTTTGAACCTGAGTGTAGCCCCAGTACTTGGCATCCTTTCTTGTGAGGACAGAAGACGCCAACCTATTTACAAAATGTAGCCATTTAATTGGGCCTGATGGGTTTTATTGGCAGACTTACATGGTGGTACCTGGTGGTAGATGAAGAAAATGGCTTTTATGAATATTTAGGACGCATTTAAACAAGCACACAGTATTCCCCGTCTAATCATAATAAAGCATCAATATTTTAGAAGTCGTTTTAACTTGTTCAATATCAGCCCAAAGCATACTTTGGTAGATTATGAAATGTAGAAATCAAAGGCAAATCAATTCTTTACAGGTTTTAAGTTAGACTATGTGTACAAGACATACAAGCTTTCCTTTCTCTTGTAATGCATTAGTTATGAAGGCGCTGTGCTAAAACTGCACTTTGCCATCACACAACCGGGAAGGAAGAGGTCCTTATATGCACCACCGTCGCTTCCGCAGACTCAAGCATGAATTTATAAAATGTAGCCACAGAACAGTTTGTCCTACTCAACTGTTGCTTTGTCCTTATCTGCTACCGCAGGATGTGTTCAGAGGAGCAACCTGAGGCGAGGGATGTACAATGACTGTGCGCTAATTATCAGCTGCTTCAGTTAATGGCCAAATAATTATTTATCTACGATGGGTTATAGATATACGACACCACTATGATACCTGAACGTAGCCTCATTCTTGATTGGTTAATCATGACACTGAGCAATATGAGCAAATTATACCAAAAAAGCACATACTTATTTTTCCATACATACAAACAAAAAAAAGCCACTTTAATAATAAAACATTACAGTAATAGTGCATGTGTTGGCTTGGTGTGAATAACAAAAACAAAAGGCTCTTTTAATGTCATGGAGCCTGAGGACAGGGTAAATGTGAAGCATTTGATGAATTAGCCCTTTATGCTGAAAAAAAAGGCAAACGGAGCAAAGGGATACTGAGGATACAGAGCAATATTTTTCCCGCGGTCAGAGAAAGAAGACAGAGGGGTTGGGTGGTGGCGGGGTGGGGTGTTGTGGGGATGTGTACAGAGAGCGGATGTGCAGTGGGAGGAGTAATTAGACACTAAGAGTGAGGAATCTTTTTCAGCACAGTGAACATGCATCAAACCACCGCCTTGCCTTGAAGACATCCTGTTTTATTCTTGTTTTTTTAATCTATCTGGAACCATATTTTGTAATTGTAATTTTTTTTTTTTTTATAGTGCGAATCAATCAATCAGAAGGTTAGAGAGGCAAAACCCAGGACAACAAAACAATCCCACTCGCCATTGCTTACAAAGCTTAATATTGATATAAGCACACTGAGGTAATGACACAAGTAGACTTCTTTTTAAGGGGTCACAAACCAAACTGCTGGGAGCCACTGGTTTTAAACTGCCACGTGTTTGCTCTGAGGCACATGGAGTTGCCAGATGGACAGTGAGGAGTTTCACCAGGAGGCTATAATACCTGTAGAGTTTCACAACCTGTTCAGGTGACCCGATGAACCAAAATGAGTTGCTAGTGCAGCAACAAGGACATAATTCTTGAGTATGGAACACTTTCCGCACCTGTTTCTATCGTTTCTATTAATGTGTCCATGCTTCCATATGCTAAAGGGAAAAAAAAAAAAAACACAGAAAAAGGTCACAACAAATCCTGACATGGTTGCTTAAGCACGAACAAGAAAGAAATATAATCCATATTATCGCCATAGTAACAGCATCTGTATGTGCAAATGCTTTCAGTGCAGAAATCACCTTTCCATCAGACACTGTTAAAGCAGACCCCCCCCCCTTTAAAGAAAAGAGCAAAAGACTCCTTTACTGAGCCAACATCTATTTAAAACCGGCAGATTGAGAAAGCCAGATGTCAGATGTGTTTTCATATTAGTCACAGCTGATTGGCGAAGGGGATAAAGTTGGCTACATCAACAGGACATGCTGGCAAACAGCCAGAGTTGTCCAGGCATATACAGGCGACAGCCCTATCAACTGAATGACAAAGTTAGGTGGGTAAAGATAATGTGATGTAATTCATTGACATTGCTTCTTGCCACTGAGCCATTCAAAATGCTATGTACATAAAATGAGTTAACAGATGCTTGAAGGGAATATTAAGTAGACCGGGAAAGAAGCTCTTTGACAGTGTCACATTCATATTGTTCAGCTGCTCATATCAGCCTTTTTTTTTTCCTCTTTAAGTGTGGGGCTTTGGTGTATGAAGAATGATGAAAAACAGTATCATACCCGTTTCAAGCAAAAACCTCAAGCGGGTTGCTTTAATTTCTGCCAGCACTACTTTTTTTCCTCACCTTCTTGACTTGAAGAGCTTTGAAGAAATCAAAACAATGAGTATGTTGAGGGAATTACCTGATGCACACCTGAGGGGTTACATGCTAAACTGTCTTTATCTCTCTCTTCATGTTATTTTTGACGTGATCGTGCGCCTGGAGCAACTTAAAAAAGGTAAACTATTGAAAAGAATACAACTGCAACACATGTCTGGAGTTAATGTCGAGCTTTTCATTTGACCTGAGCATTACAACAATTTGATGGCATCTTATCGGTTCTGTGTGAAAAAAAACATTTTGCTATGAGCCTCTGGAGAGGTGTAGCTGCTTACATTTGGGACCATGATCAGTCTTGAATTTAGTCAAACTGTCAAAGAACATCATATTCATATGTCATATTCAAGTTTAATTCTTTTTTATGTAGTCACCGTAGGGCGTTTCGAAAATTTTGGGATGAACCAGTCATGATGCAGCCTCATGTTGCCCAGAGAGACCACAAGCTTTTGTCTCAATACACAGAACAGGCTAAATAATTATTAGATAGAGATCGAGTAATAGATCTCGAGATATAGAGATTGTTTGGACCACTCTACAAAGTTGTTTTCTGCAGGTGACATGACTGAGAGTTGTATTAAAAGTCAGTGGTGTATAAGGTGAAGAGAAAAGGGGAAAGCACAGTTCCCTGTGGAACTCCTGTATCACTGACCACCACATCAGACAGGACACTGCCCAAACTGTGGCCTGCCTGTCAAGTAGTCATTAATCCAGGAGATCACTGTGTCGTCAACACCCATCACCCGCAGCTTCTCACCCAATAGCAGAGGTTGAATGGTGTTGAAAGCACTGAAGAAATCAAAGAAAGTGATCCTCACAGTGCCTTCTCCACCATCCAGATGCATATGGGCTGCTCGTTGCAGCAGGTAGATGACAGCATCATCGACACCTAAATGGGGCTGGTAGGCAAACTGCAAAGGGTGATAGTATGCGTCCTACATTTCCCGTAATGTAACTCAGTAGCATATAGTGACCACTTATTTCAAACTCCACAAACTCAGTTTGTAAGACAGACTCAGTGAAAAATGTGTTGAATAACCCCGATGACATCACCAGGGTTATTCTTTTAAAGCAACATAGCAACATAAGACTTCATACAGCTATGTTCATAGGTGATGTGTTATACGTGTCTGACAACATGTTGAGCAGGGCTTGATTTGAGGATAATAAATCCACAAACTCTCACCATCTCTGGGCTTGTTTACACGGCTGGTGGCTGTTGATGCACCTGAACAAAGCAAAGAAAAATGGAAAGTGCTGTTAGGTGAGAGTCCTTGATCAGTCTGAGATTCCCAAATCTCTTGAAGAACCTGTAATATTGATGTGAATAGGTAGACGAAAGGAAGGTGCTGAACCTCTGTGTGAGCCCACAAATGTAACTGATTTGATGACACAACTGTTTCATAACATAATCATTGAAGTCTGACTGTATTGACTGTCAAGTACAAAAGAAACAGGAAATGTACGTAGGTGGCCAGTAAGGTCGATACAAACTGAAGTATAAAATACCTACTGCATTATGTTAGCTCTGACAAGGTGATATTTTTTTCTCTTTGTGGGTGTCCAACTCTGACACTGGAAAAGAAAAGCTCTACAACATGAAAGAAAAACACAGAGCCATACCAGTCTGGCTGAAAAAAAAGAGAAAAAGAAACATATATTACAAAAGCAGACAGGGTCAAAGGTCTGCATTTCTGCTAGAGGACAAATTTGGCTTGAAGTAGGAAAAAATAAGAGCGAGGTGAGGTGGGGACAAAGGTCAGCTCTCTGGTTAACAAGGTCATGGGGATGCAGACCTGACATCTCAGCCAATCCACAACCAGACAAGCACTCCACTTTAATAAAAAAAAACAACCTGAAAGGTCGAATAACTGGTTATGAAAATTGTCAAGGTTTCACTTGTAATTTTATTCTATTCACACAGCAACATTTTGTACAGACAGACTGTTTTTAATCATCTTAGTCCAAACCTCTGCAGGATGAGAGATGGATGTTTTTAAACAGAACTTAAGCGAGTCAGACAGGTCAAGCGTGTCTGGACAGAAACACTCTACCAGTAAACTTTTCCTTTCTACAGTGCAAGTCTTCTTTGAAGACAGCAACAGCTTTTTTTTTTTTGGGATGGTCGATTAAACTGTTGTCTAGTGGTGCTACACCTTAAAACCTTCAGAGTACATTTCATAACCCACAGATCAGAGTAAAGTGGTCTTTGCTTCTCTCAACTATTCAGGCGTCTGCTACATGCTGACGACAGCAGCGTCCTTGAAACGCATGATTCCCCTTTTTTTTCAACAAAGAAGAGAAAAGTAGCTCTGATGCAAGCTGCTTAAATGTTTACATAAATGTTACAAGAGCAGGGTATTAACAAAAGAAAGAAAAAGAAAGCAGCATTCACCACAATGCCTGCTTCCTGTAGACCTGCAGCCGATATGTTCAAAATTATCTCACCGAGTCATTACAGGGGAGGAAGGGAGAGAGCTTTTTAGTTTAGTTCACAGCAAAGCAAATAAAAATGGCATACTTGATGCATAGAAAGTATTTGTGAAGTAAAAAATAAGTAGAGTGGAGCTATAGTGAATCATGTAGATGAAGTGTGAGAAGAAGGGTGACACTGAAAAGCACACCCATCTGTGACTATTTCAGTGTTTGGACTCCACACACACACACCTCCAAGTCACATATATTGTTAATGATTTATTACCCAGGTATTGCCTTATCTCCATATCCATGACACTGGTCCAGCCTGCCGTAAATAACCTTGTGTCCCCTCATTAGTAGGGCAGCCATGTCTCTCTTGGCCTCACTGGCACATACCCCCACACAAACACGCCCCACCCCCCCGTGAGACCAGGCCAGCCATCACCGTCATAAATCCATGGGGCGCGCAGTCTGCCAGCGAGGGGGCAGCTAATTATCCAGACAAGTAGTGCTGGGCATGGAGGTGACCCAGATGGACAAGCAGGGAAACCCGGAGATACACAGAGAGATACTGGCTGAGGGCAAAGCACTGTGGGTCGTCTATTTGAGGGGTTGGTCTCACTACGTCACTGCAAATTAATTAATGAATTATCCTTACCCACTTGTTGCTATTTAGGGGAACAGCACGGGCGGGTTTTTACTCCATTACAGGTACTCATCAGTCTCCTGATGTTACCACTCTCAAAGCCACTGCAACAGCTACTTGTATTTGAGCTAATACATGCTAATTATGGAGAATACTGACAAAGTTTGCTGCTATAATGATTTTTTTTTCCATTAACAATGGATCAAATGAGCAAAAGTGCAAAAAAAACTGTAATGTGAAAGGGGTCGCTCATAGTAAACGAGCTAAATATAATTATCAGCCAACTCTGCAATTGCTCTCAGATCTACACTTGGTTTTAGCATCTCATGATTTGGGTTTTAAGGCCAACAACTTTTTTTTGATTCACTCCCACTGATCTCATCACAACAAAGCTGAGAGAGGAGTGAATATATTACACATATATTACGCTCTACAGAAACAGCAATACAACTCCAAATGATTGCTAGTGTTGCCCTGCATCTGCTGGATGTGTAAATACGCAACTGTATGTTTATCTTTAACCTAATAAGACCATACGGAAAATGTCAATGTTCTTACAGCTCCTGAAGTGGCAAAAAAATAAAAATAAAAAAATAATAGAGATGTATGCTGATGATTTTCAAATGTGCGTTGCATTTTAGATTTGTGGTTTCCTACTGTTACAGGTTGTATGATGTGTGAATCAATTAGCTCTTAAAACTTGCTTGAGTTGTGTAATCCATCACAGCAAACATGCAGTCTGTATTAATTTTTTTTCCAGTTATATGATTAGTGCAAGGTAATGCAGATTGATTTGAAATGCCTGCACTGCATAAAGATAGTGTAACTTTGACAGAAATGAATGCAGACTTCATGGTCATTGAGATGGATTGCACCGCTAGTGTGTTCATAGCTTTTTTATACTGTACAGAAATGGATGGAAGAGACATTCACCACCCATCACATAACGTTTGGACCTCAATTTCTCTAACAATCTTCACATATTTTAAGACAAAGATACATATATGCTTACAAATGAGTCAAGCCACTTCTATATGTGGCCGTCTCCCACCTGGTGTGGTCACACTCCAGTGGGTCGACTCAGTAGGGGGGAGGTCGAGAGCAGAGCTGGCCAGCCTCCGCCCGGCTGCTGATAGAGTCATTCTACTGCTGCTCTGGGTATATTTTGCAGGAGGCACTGACAGAAAGGCAAAGGCGACCTGCTGTGCTGCAAGGTGCCATGGAATGGTGAGGTGCATTAATATGTGCGTGCATGCATGTGCGTGCGCGTGTGCGTGTGTGTGTGTTACTGACTTGATGAGCAGACTGTGAGTGGGTTGTGTAAAGTCCCAGCAAGCTTCAGCAAAGAGGGGGCGAGAAAGAAACGGAGGGGAAACAGGGCCAACAGCCAAGAAGAGAGAGTGGCCAAAATCAGCTGACTGACATAAAAGACATCTAGTGCGACACCTCGCTGATACATTTGTCACATGCCATGACTTAATATTTTGGCAATTGAAAGAAAGAATGCAAATTTGTGTTAACACATTTTGCCAAGCATATATGACACAGAGGCTTTGATTTGCCATGAAAGGTGCAAACCATTACCAAGCATGAAAAGCATAGCACAGACAGCTGTCTCCAGTTCTGCATCCGTTTACCGAAATCTGCCACATATATCTGCTGTCAGGGCTCAGCTTGGAACGAAAAGGAGAGAAAAAAAAAAGGTATACATTAAAAAAAAAAGGTACTCAGATATCATGCCAAGTTTTACAGCTAGATGAAAGCTAGCCTTCTCCTTTATGTGCCTGTTCTGCAATATTTCCTGTCATTTGCTCCTTGTAATAAGTCAGTTTAAATAGGTGTAACTATAGAAACCAGCCATTACAATCATTAGATGATTCTGCAGCTCATGATTTGTATACCTTGGTAACATTGAGTGTCAATACAGTTCACCCTTTATTAAGTGGTGGAATCTAATGGTGTGGAGGTTGGATGGTGATGGGCAATTAATGTTTCTTTTTTTTCTTTTTTTTTTTAAATACCACAAAAATTCCCAAACCTTAACCAAGTGTTTTATTTGCCTATTCTTAATCATAACGTAAAAGTCCCCATCCACATATGTTTTAAGAGACATAAAAATATTCTGATTTGAATCATTATTATTGTCTGATATGATTTTTTCCCCTGACAAAAAAAGTTGAGTTACCTTTTTAAAAATCCTCTCTACCCGTCATCTCATTCTTCTCGCTCCTTCACTGTCCATTGTCAATGTGCGTTGGAGGTTTCAAAATACATATAGGGTCAGATGGGTGGATGGGTTTCATTATCCTTATACATGCTATAATGCAACTGTCACATTTCATAACCTGAAATATCCAAAAATATTGACAAGTCAAATAGATTGTATTTGGTATATAAAACCATCTGCATCTGGACATGAAATCAGATAAATTGTACATTGTAAAGCGCCTATAGATTTCTATTGTATTCATTCTTCAATACAGGGAAATGTTGAAAGAGCCTGTTTGTTTTGTTTCTCTTGTTGACTTGATTTCTTTGTATATCTGATCACCCACTATGCAGTCTGACAGTCTCAGATCATCATATCAAAACATGTGAAATACAAATGAACCCAGAGCAAGTTCTTTTGACTCACCGCCCCCACCCATCCACCCACACACATACCCCCCCACCCAACTTATGCTGGCACTGGTTCTCGGTGCAATCAGGTCTGTCTTCTGCACGTCACACAGCTGCTTGCTGCATTCTGACAACCCAATCAAGAACGGGATTATAGCCCTGTAAGCACTAAATGTACAATCAGGGCAGGTGCAACACAAGGCAACCACAGAAGTGGTAGAATTTTCTTTGTGTTACAGGGCAGGATTGGGCCTTAAAAAAGAAAAAGAAAAAGAAATATTTTAGCTACAGATGCTGAACAACTAACTAACTGCAATCTTTCTAGAAATTAAGCCTGAATGAACAGGTGGGTAGGTACACACAATTCCTTATGTGGACAATTGTCACTGACAACAGCTCCAGAAAGCTTTGCATCTCTCTTTGAGGGATATTTTTGTTCTGAGAGTAACCATGCAGTAGACTGCACAGACTTATTCCTAGCGTACAGTGCATGTTGCAGTGGGTGGATAGAAAATAGAGGTTCGACTTCTGCCACCCCAGCAGTAATCCGACAAATCCATTTCAGTGACACTGCGCTGTACACTGTGGATGGATCTGCTAACCTCCAACGCCAATCAGAGAGGAGGACCGGGCTCATTATTCAGGACAATTAGCCAATGGGCTTGGTGTCCCCTGTCATCACTCATGGCTCATTTGGTTGCATTTAGATGATGGTGCCATATCCATTCAGGCTGCGTATCACTCAGGGGGGGGGGCTGACACAGAAAGGCGAGAGAGATACTGCCAGCTCAAGATCAGCTCAGTCAAGAATTCAGTGTGTGTTAATGAGTGTATGCATGCATTTATCTGTACCGTCTTCATGAAAGACACAAACAAAACAGATGATTGCTGTAAATGGCAACAACAACAAGATTATAATCTCCACAGGACCTCTTCACCTGTCCCGTGGCTGACTGGTCATAACATTTAAATCACATAAACAATAGCATTTAAAATTGACATATAAAAATTGTCAAGGAAAATTAGTTAGAAGTTTTTGAATGACTTACAAAATACTATAGAATCGTTTTAATTGTATTACTACAGTGAATATTTCACAGCTTTTATCAAACATGAAGCTATGTTGCAGCAGAAGACTAAACACAAATAGGAAGTGTGATATGATTCCCATATGAGCTGCTGCAGAGTCTGAAATTAATCTTCAACCACTGAGAGGTTTTAAAAAAATGTTTATTTTGTCATTTCTGATAAATTAATAATGTAATTACCAATTAGTGCATTATTGTACTATTGAAGATATCTACTAAATTTGAGATATCTTGAATTTTAACCAAATTGTAGATATTATTTGAAGGCTGGTGGTAGAAATGCTTTAGCAACGTTCTAATATTTTCAATTAATGTTCAATATGTCATGTAATGTGCAATATACATCTGGTAAAGCTGTTGAATGATAACTGCAATGTCATCTTACAAGAAACTGATAAGTGAAAATTAATTTGTATTACTTTTTAGGTTTATCTTACAACCGTCAGGTTGCAATTTCAGATATCTTGAATCATCTGTCTGACAGGTCAGAGTGTAATTATGACTAATCAAAATGCATTTGTAGATATATAAAATATAATTGTGAATAGTTCAGGGGAAGTGAGTCATTCTTGCTTTCAAAACACTCTCACATAATCACCCACCTTATAATTTTACAACCATATAACGTCACCTGTCAGTTGACCAGATGAATGAACGGAGGAAAACGTTAGCTTGTGTCAAAAAAAAAAAAAAATCTTGGGAAAAAAGGGAAAACCTCTATTTTTTTTTTAAAAAAGAAATAATTTGCATCATTTGATTCTCATTTATGCTTCTTAGTATACATGATATTGCAGGAGTTGCTGGGATTAACAAGACATTCATACACAGATGCTGCGTTTTACTTTCAGTATATATTGAAGCTACATCTATGTACTGTTGCATGCGGTGTGCATACAATTGGGACATGGGAATGGGAATCCTGGTACTTGTGGCATACTGCATTTGACATACTATGAATTGGGAAATGCTAAATAGTATGGTAGCATGGGCATCAGATTTTTATTATTTTTAATTTCTTTAATACTAATAGTAATAATTATAATACTGTTTATAATGAGTGCTTTGAACAGAAGTCCTTTGTGTCAGAGAGGTATTGCATAACACCTTTGGTGGGAGGAGAAAGCAGGTTCTTCTCTGTATGATTTATAAGCAGGTGAATATATTAAATGACTCCGGTTTCCATTAGGCATGTTGCACCAAATTGTTTATCGACCCATATCTCAGCGCGGACACTCCCTGATTAATGATGTTATTAAGGAGGGAGAAGGAGTGAGGGTGAGGGAAGATGTGAGATGACAGCCTGTTCGATGACGGCCCAAAAAACAGACTGTTGACCATTACCGTGTGTGGATGAGTTTGTTTTCAACAAGTCCGTTCTGCCACGTGTGTCACTATACAAAAAAAAATCAACATTTTAATGTGCACCTGATCACGCATTTGTGCTCATTGGTGCATTCATGCATGCAGTATGTCTATTGATGTCTATTAATGCATGAGCTGTGTGTAAGTGGGTCTGAGGGAGGAAACATACATGCACGTACACCAGAGTGAAGCAGCCCCACAGTGAAATGCTTTGGTGGTTTCCCCCACTGCTGTGTTTAATTTCTCAGCTAAACACATATTCTAGTCAATTACTGCAGCAAATACTCATTTTGAAAAATCATCTCCATTCTGTAGTGCAGCTCTTTGCCAAATGGAGGTGCTTTCAGTCAGGGTGACAATGGCCCTTTCAGTCTGGTTAAGTGTTCAGCCGGTGTTTTGAACAGCATGCTAATAACGCTAACCACATGCCAATGTTTTCAAAATGACACGATATGATCCAAATGCTCTATTCCGCAACGATGCCTGCAGAGGCACTTTCCACTGTTGTCTTAATGACAGGAAAAGGCTAGCTGATGTCTCAGAGTCATATGTTAGGAGCGATCAGTGGACCGAAACCATTGCTGTAAGGCACTCCACTTCCTTTCAGAGCCGCCGGCGTTACAGAGGAAAGTTTTTATGTTGTTTTGCTGCTAGTATCTTGCGCAGTCCCCATCTGCTCTTTTCTTAAAGCTTTGTGTCAGCCATCAGTCCCACTGGATGAAGCCCTGACCACTGGCTGTGAGCCCAGCCAGACAGAGAAAACTGTAGTTCTAGGTGACCTTTGAGCTGCGGCAGGCTACGAGTCATCCGACACCTGTCTAGTTCACATCTGCTCCAGGACGCATGGGTTGCCGATTCTGAGCATGTGCACGCTTCACAGGCTCGCATAGCATGTGTGTGTGTGTGTGTGTAAGTGAGACAGAGTGAGAAAGAAAGAGAGAGAAGTGGCCGTGCCTCAGTACACCTACGACGGATCAGTCGGGGGTAGGAGAAAAATGAACTAATCAGCCTCTCTAGTGGTGGAATCTCACCCAATTTATTTTCAAGCTAACAGGCGTTGGTTAATGAGCTGAAGCAAAGCATCCTCTCTCTTCCTTCTCTCTCTCCTCCCTCCGCCTGTCCTCTGCTGTTCCACTGGTGATTCTGCGGACCAAACCAATTACTTCATGTGCTCGCATTCACATTTGTGCATCTGATCACACATGTTCACAGCGCAGCTCAGACTGAAAGGAACACGCACACTTGCAGGCAATCAGATAAAATATCTCTGCACGTTCTCTGAATTCTGTTTGGTCTGACAATTACTAAAAGTTGGTGGAAGGGTAAAAGGGCCGGGTATTTAAGAAAACTGCTAGACCCAGACGGTCATTACCACAAGACTTCAACAGGCATAATATCTACCGAAGCTAAATTGATAGAACACTCTTTTGTTAAGGCCAGGGAAGCAGCAAAGACAGCTCTTGTGAATTCAAAACCGCTGTGCAAGCTACAAAAGAAAAAAAATTCTTCCAGATCTTCAGAATTTTTTAGGGGATAGCTGTCCGTTTGAAAGATTATTTTCTCTATTCTGCATTTCCAGCAAGCTCTCATACATATACTTTTTTTTTTGCCATACAGTAACTATATTTTCCTACCCCCTCCAGACATGTGAAAGTAATATTGTGTGAAAACTGGAACATGGATTGGGTCCGAACTAGCTGTAATGTCACAAGTCATACCTGTAGGCACATGCCTTAAACTTAGACCTAAGCACAGAGAATATTTCCACTCTCAGCAGATGAATGTGAAAACAAAAAGGACACTTTTTTGAGTGGAAGAGGACTTTAACCTTAAAATAATGGCCATAGACAGACATTGAGATTATTTTTGCTGTATAGATACATGTGAATCTCTGAACCACATGTAAATAGCTGGGGTCAAATATTGTATTTTCTAAACACACCAACAAGATGGACTCTATCACTATAAACTGTCTCCTAGAATACACTGAACCTCACAGACTGTGTTTAACAATATATTAGTATGATCCTCATTTTCCCTTTTCTTAACATATTTCAAATCATTTTTTCAAGTTCAAACTCTGCAGATTTAATATGCCACACACACATACTGCATAGGTGTCATCTGTGATCAACAATGACAACACTTAAGGGCCTACTCCACCTGCAGTATAAGGTGCCAATACGATCGAACATATCGGTGAATAAATCGCGCTCCGAAAAGTCATATAGCCGAACGGTGAACGGTTTCAGGTGACCTTTGGAGAAAATGCCAGCGAAGCCTTCCAGCGAAATCCCACATTCTAGGAACAGCAGTCCTGACATTATGAAGAAGATTTACAAAATCTGCAGCAGTGAAAGGTGGGCCAATCTGGCTTCCACTGAGGGCAGCTGGCTAACCAAAAGCCATGGAGGAGTTGAACCCCTGCTGCCATGCTCCACTCTCCCAAACTTCCTTTATACTCTATGGACCAGAGAGATGACAAACTGGGAGAAAGAAGAAGAAAGGCTACTATATTTTCTCACATAGGACCATAAAATATTAGGTTTCTCTCAAATGTATGTACTGCATTTCCTATATAGCTCTAAGCTTCTCTCATATGTGCCAGACCTGTTCAACAGCTGTGTGAATATAATTATTATAATTAAAGTGGAAGAATTAGTGACAGTGTGTTGGTTTTTTTTTTTTAAATGAGCGACTACATAAATGAAAAAAAACACAAGCTGTCAAATTTTACATTTGTGACAAGTGTTCATAAGGTAATAATCTCATGACCACAAGCATATGAAGTAAGCGTATTGCATGAGAATTTGTGAGGGCAAACAAAATTGATGTGTCAAGTCTGATAAATCATTTCATGATTTCAACGCTCCCCAGAGGAGTGCTGAGAATGAGGTTACATGGACAGTTTATACTATATTTTTAAATCTGTAGGATGAGTTTCATGTACCCTTGAAATGCAGTGTGGTAAAAAATAAGCAGGAAAAATAGTAGCAATGCTCATCTTCGATTCCTTTGGTATCCTCCATCTCTGTGGCACCAAAACCCAGACGTGCAATTAAGCACAACTCTCCATTTAATCTCAGATCATCACCGTTAACCTGAGACTGCCTGTCAGGGCTGATGAACTCTCGTCAGTACGTTTGATGCAGAGTCACGACAGAAAAAAACGCCACGAGTTCAACGCCGCAGGCATCCGCACCAATCACTCGAAAGCACTGGGCACCTGCTTGTCATGTTTCCATGACAAGAGGCTCTCCTTCTGTGCTGCGGAAAACCAGGCGCCCCTCTGGGTGCAAAGAAAGAGAAAGTCAGAGGGAGAGCAGTCAGTGCCGACTCGAGCTGAATAGTTGAATATTCTATCTGATCTGAGCTTCGTGAAGAAAATCGGTAGCGACGCAACATATATTTTGACACCGTACGAAGAATATCAAGCGATATTCTCTTTCAGAACCGCAATCTAGAAAATAATCTCAATTAAAATGTGCTTGCAGATTTCATTTCTACTTATTCCTGTCTGTGTGTGAGCGGCTCTTTTCTACTTTGCTCTACCCCAAACCCCTTTCATACGCAGACAAAAGAGAGGCTTCTTTTCTTAGGGTGGGGAAGAAATGGCAGCAATTAAAAGGCAAGTGGCTTCAACAAATTCCGGGCATATCTCGGAGCGCTGCTTGGGTATTAATTAAGTCCTCCAGAGTGTTGCAGCCATTAGACCTCCAAGCAACCAAATGAGGACACACCCACCCCAGTGTGACCAGATTAAAAGAAGAGAAATCAGCCCACTCGCTGCTCCCAAATGACCAACATCGCTTCGGGCAGTCCATGAATGCACAACTTGAATCACCCTCCAATCAGTATGAAAGTGACACAAACTGCCCAGATGGCTCTTTAACAACATCCATATAGTTGTATTTACAAACAATACTGTCTGCTCAGGAAATGCGCGTCTTTTGGGGATATTTTGTTTTGGTTTTATGATATTTTAAGTGTAGTCATCGTCTTGGCAGCATGTAGCCAAAAGAACAGATGCTTAAAGTTCAGATAATAGTCTCTCATGATCCAAATTGAAGACACTAAAAAAAATGTTTTCATTATCTGCTGGTCTATTGTCGTTTACAGTATAAGCCACACACTGTATACTGATTACAGTGAACAATATCAGACAAGCACAGTCTACTACAACATCAGTGGGCTCAAGTCCAGTTCTTTGAATTTGTCTCCTACTTCCAGGCCTCCTGAAGAAATATGAAGCAAGGCTACTTGGGCGGAAAACAAGGAAAACCCTTTCATTATCCGTGGTGTCTGTGGTGTGGGAGAAATCAATAGAGGTGTCCATGCTGGATTCATCTATATTCTACTGTGTGAACCTAATACCCTCACATGGGGAAAGGAAGATGAGTGGGTGGTTTGAGGGGAAGAGGTGAGGGAGTTTCAGAGGCAGGGAGGCGTACTAGAGAGGGGGGGAAAAGGAAGTTAGAGATAGAAAGGTCAGAGAGCTATTTACACACAAAGTTTGAGTGCACTCGCACCGGTTGGAATAACAGGTCCAAGCAACTTTGTGGAAGTTGAGAGAGAGAAAAATTTAGATGCCAGTGGGACGCGGCTGTGCAAATGTGCATGCTTGTGAGCCTAGTTATCTGCCAAGTCTAAGAGTTATAAATGGAGACAAAAGCGTGTGTGATTTTTTTTTCCCCGAGAAACAGATCAAAAGAGGAACACAAGGCTGTCAGAGACGGCGCGAGATAGAATAACACACATTTCAACTGTGGAAGTCATGCTAACGAGGCGCTTGTTCAACCTCTGTGAAAATCCACACCTACACACACACACACACACACACACAACCACAACCACATCACCTGTCACTGGGAGCCTCATTAAGCTGACAGGCGCTGGCCTCTCAGGGCAGGCCAAGACGTCAGAGCCCTCTCCTTCCTGTCATGGCATGATGGATCTCTCCACCAGTGGCTGCCAAGCTGCCACTCAAGTCCACCTTCCTGTGGGCGCCCATGAGGAAGCACTTGCTAAGCATCCAGTTGATCAGCTTATTTGTATATATATCCACCATCGCAGTTCATGTCCAAATCTGACAGGTCGATCAGGATTGGCTCAATTAGCGTCATCCCCGTCTCTTGCTGTCAACTTTTAAATAGATGTACGTTTACGTTGTGACAATAGCCAACTTTATAATATTACTATTGTTGTCTGGTTCCAGACCTCTAAAATCCATGTTTCATATCGAATATGTCATTACGATGAATACAGCTGCAAAAGTCAATTAACAGAAATAAAACTCTAGATTGGCATATTTCTTTCATATTTACGTTAACTGCTCCTCACAGCCACTATCCTCTATTTCGACTGTAAAGCAGGTTTGGTTGCTGGGTTGGTTGGGTGGTTCTTTGTGATTCTCTAAATGGGAGAAACACTCAACAGCTCATCACTAATGACAGCTATGACTCTGATGAATCCCCAGAAGTTTTGGTTTGAGTAGAACCAATAACATGTCTTTTAGGATACATGTATGGTTAGATGGACGATTGGGCCCTTGCTAGTTGTGTGTTCAGGACAGCAAGACCTATCGATGAAAGTCATGCTTCATTAAATGTGACTTTATGCTGCGGCTTCGATCAATTCACTAAATTGACTGGTGAAAAGACGTCGGTTTGAGAGTTGTCATATTCACACAAGTAAGTTGAGTGTGTGGCTGAGAAAAATACATGATTTTTAAATCAATGGAAAGATGAAAAACTAGAAGGAGTGCAGTTTAGCAAAGTCGAATCGAGCAGCAGATTGTAACCTCGTGTCAGTTCTGGCAGTCAATTTCCAATTGCAACAACGTGAAGGTTGAAGGTTGGATTGTCGACAATCATATTGAAGACAAAGTTGTTTTTTTTCTCTCTCTGGAGACTTTGATTTTGGATCTAGATCTGTGGCAACAACAACATTTTATGATACTCAAACGTTTTGTTCAGCAAGGTAATCTTCATGAATGAACACCATTTATGATTTTTGAAGCATAAATGCAAGTAAAGTTAAAAGCTAATGTTATAAACAAACACCAACGTCACCATCACTACAAGTTGAAAGGCTACAACTGGAAGATACTATCATTTGATAAATGTACAAGTTGGAAAGTTTGAATAGTTTGCAACAGTGAGTATAAACACAACTAGAGGCAGCCTGCGTGGGCGAAGCCAAACACGTTGTTGTTGTTGTTGTCGTCTTTTTATCAAGCAGCTGAAGCTTGTCAAGGGCTTGATAACAAGTCAATAACTGGGATCAGGTGTGTGTTAGAGTGGGGACATACCTCTAAAACATGCAGGGCAGTAGCTCTCCAGGAGCCGGGCTGGTGAACACTGGTTTAAGACAGACTGGTTGTTGACACCGTTAGGTTACTCCAGTCTGCCTCGACGGGGCTGCAGGAAGTGGTCTGCTCCTGTTGAAGATGCTAAACGTTTGTTCAAAGGTTGAACGTAACAGAAAGGTAATTAAACTTACATTTCAGTCATTTTAAATAGCAAATACTACACATAGTGCAGTCTGTTTATACATTGTACATAAAATATATAAATTAACATGCTCCTCTAATACAAGTTTTAACCACAAGTGTCCATTTTAAGTGTATTTACAAGGCTACGTAGTGAGTGACTGAGTGAATGACAGTCACTATGAGTGAATGACTAAGTGAGATGACCAGTGAATATGAGTAAGGTAGTGAGTGAGTAATTGATTGATTGATTGTGTGGGGTAGGTGAGAGGTTTCACTGACCTATACAAAGTTCAACTCCAAAGTCCAGGACTGTCTTTAATAGACTCAACACACAAGGACCGACTGATGTAGTTTTCTGTGACAGCACTTTGTTCCATCCTGTCGGAAGAAGTGTGGGAAAAAAATGCTTTATTAATATATTCTTCACTGTTCAGTGCATCCATCCAGGGATGCAACACAGAAGGAATAAGTTAGGGATATTGTCATGATCTTATCCTCCAGTCCACCTGAGACCCTTTTCTTCCCTGTTATGTGAAGACTGGACTGTTGAAGAAGACTGATTGAAGTTGTGTTCAACAGGCAAAACTAAACAGAACAGAACAACAAGACTGAAATAGTCACCAAACTGACAAAGGGATGGGGAACAGGTGATGAGACAGAACAGGAAACGAGCCTATAGGCTGGCAAACACAGATGTGGAGGGAAAACATCAGAAAGATCTCTTGGAGTCTTGGAAACAAAGAGCAGGGCAGACGTGAAGGGAAAAGCAAGCTGGGAAGGAAGGCAGGAACACAAGAGTAAAAAACACATTTCAGAAAACCAAAATCCCAGAACACAAACCCTCCGCAAGAAACTGAAATACACAAAACTGCAACAAAATACAACTCAAATGAGCCTTCGCCAACACAGTCCAGTCTTCTCATAACAGGGGGAAAAAGGCTGAGGGTCTCTGGCAGAGATTGTGACAGATAACGCTACTATAGTAGCATAGAAATCCACTTTTACTTCAATGAAAAGAATTTCATCACTTACAAAGTGGTACACAGATGCAGCAATTGGGACATTGTCTAAATGAAACTTTATGTTTATGTTTTTGGGAGGCATCATATTATCATATAGCATCACCAGCATCACAAGTCCAGCTCGACTCTCAGAAACATTGACTTGCCAAAGCGAAATCTCCAAAATATCAAGAAAGAATCTCAAATAATAAATGTCAGGCTTTTAAAATAAATCAAAAGGCAACATAAACATACTTTAACACAAACACACTGACATCCCCTCTATGCTCTGTCTCAAACAAACAGCTCTCATCTTAAATAGTCCCTCCACTCTCTCCAGGCAGAACCATATTTCTGTCAGGGGTGTCCACTTTCCCTTATACTAACAGATGATATATGACAGTGTCACTTGTATCAGATAACATTGTTTACACACACAGTAAATACAGCATAGTCCTCATCATCAACCAAAATAAGTAGAAAATAAAATATAATAAATACAAAACCAAACATTTAATTAAATAACAACCCCCTGACACTTAGTCTAACCCGTGACATCACAGGGGATGTGAGTGAATGTTTAAATCCAGGAAGTGATGCAGTGGCTCCCATTTTGTTTCCTGAAAGCAAATGGTGGGTATATATGGTAAGTGACAACCCACGCTAATCTATAACTTACAGGAATAAACATGAAATGAACCTGAACATGTGTGTGTTTTGATTACATCATAAATGCAGATGTAAAAACAATGCTAAACACAAACATAACCCAGGATAGTATGTGAAAACAATGCTAAACAAACAAATGACAAGTATGGAAAGTGTAATGGAGACAAAATGGTGTTTTTCACAGCCTCTGAAACGTCTTTAATTAAAACAATCCTGGAACTGCTTTCCTCCTCAGATCTTAAGACTGAATATTTTGTAATTTGTTCATAATCATTTTGTGTGACATTGGTGGAACTGTTTTGTGCTTTGTGATGTACAGTTATGTATAATAATTATTAATTTTGATTGTCAATCTAGGCACAAAATGATGTCAACATGACCCTTCGTGGCCCTCCAGTTTATCAACACGAGGAGTGTTGGAGTTCAAGACCTGCGATGTACGTTCTCTCAATCAGTACAATGTTAAAATAGCATATTGTATGGGAAACAAACGTGAATGTCTCCTGTACTATTTTTAAAATTCAAATGGATTCAAGTTTAAGGTCTGCATTGTTTAAATCTTATCTCAATACAATATTCAAATGTATAATGACAACATCATTAATGTAATTAAATGTAAAGATTGAGGACAAATCCACAGTCCTCGTTCCATGTCAAAATCTAGTCTTAAATGCAGCTAAAGCTTCTGGACGTGTCCTCATAATTGTATTGTTTCAGCCCTGAGAGCATCTCTGTTCTAGTCAAACATGAAATTGTGAGTGGTGCATCTGTTGTTTGGCTTAATGTATGCATTGCATTTACACTATCCTAACAAACTCATTCACATGTTTTAAGAAAAAAAATGTGTATTGTTGATGGTAAACCTTTGAGACAGTGCCTACTGAATCTGAAAAATGACTTGTTGAAAGAGTGAACCAAGAGACACGTTTGAATGCACACATGCGCTATAATGGTACATATATGGATATGTGCCATATGGCTCCTGTTTGTTGTTAATTAAGTTATTTTTTATTTTATTTTTTTTACAAAGAAACATTACAGTAATTTAAAGAAATACTCCCGTGAAAAGCTATATTTTGGTACAAATGACCTTGTAAGATTGTAATGTATTTTTCTGCAAAAATAAAAATACTATATATAGAGAATTCATGAAGTCTATAGATCTAAAATATTAGAGAATAACCAAAACAACATCAAAGGTATATGAAGTGTGTTAAACAGCATTATTAAAAATGAAATTGGAACCTCAATTTACCCTCAATCATTTATTGATAATGATAAGACTATAAAGATGGATATGGATGATGTAGTTAGTTGTTTTTATACATTCTTTATAAGTGTGGGGCAGCAATGGGCAGAAAAACAACAATGAGCCAGTAATAACCAAATAATGATGTTTTTTTTCTTCTTAGAACATTAAGAACAGATCAACCTATTTGGCGCTAATTGAATTATTTGAATAAATTACTAATTATGTAGACAAAAAAGTATGCATAGATTTAAATCTAAAAATAAAATAAAATTGGCTTTTAAAATTGGAAAGATGCAGTATGAGAGGGGTTGTGCTGAATTGGATGAGAAGCTATTTAAGAAGCAGGTAACATTGTGTAAAGACAGGTAAGCAGAAATCAACATGCATGGATATTACTTGTGGAGTACCTCAGGGGTCAGTATTAGGCCTAAAATTGTTTATTTTGTACATAAATGACATGTAGAATATAAAAATATAATTGTCTTTAAATCTGAACAAAACAAACATGTTTGAAAATTGTAACATAAACACAAGTTCAAGTGATGATAGACAATGGCAATATTGAAAGAGTATGTGAAAATACATTTCTGGATGTGATATTAGACTACAAAATCTGCTGGAAACCACATAGTGTATGTGTAAGTCAAGCTGGCAGGGAGCATTGCAGTACTTTTGGATGGTAAGGCATTGTACACTCTATATTGTTATAAGTATGCGATAGGACCTAATAAAGCACCCTTTGGCTATTATGCATACTACAATAAAGAACCTTAAGGACAGTAAACAATGTAGGATATTGCAAACACACCAACGCACTGTTTTTAAAGTCATATACCTTGAAGTTCTTGGATCGGTTTAACACACCACAAACAGTGTATAAAGCAAGAAATAGAGTGGATTATGACTTGAGAGGAAAGCATTATTTTAAATGAAACTCTGTGTTCGTGCCACTGTGAAGATTATATGTATTTCAGTCTTTGGGCTGAGTTTTGGAATTGTCATTAGAGACATATACTGTAGATTTTTTAAAGAGCTATACTGATTATCACAGCTTGTGTAAACTGTTTTTATTTTATTGACGCCTAATTAGGAAAAACAAAGTTTAAACTCTCACTTGAATTCTAACAAAGCTTCAGAAGCCGAAGCCCCAGGTCAAATGTTATCATCAAACATCAGAAAACTGCCTACAAAGATGAAGTTGAATGAATCATTGAGTCTTTTTCACTTTTCCCGAAGCGCATCCAGCTTTGGTGATTTTGGTGACGATAACAGTCTCAAACACCTGACACCTCCATTGCCAGATTTCTCCGTCCAACATTCCTCTGTGTCCCTTTCTCTGTTTGTATCATCAAAGAGCAGCTGGTGGCAGGCGGTGCCCCGTCGAGATGTGTGTGTCTGTCCAGCAGAGCCCATTTAACAGCAGACAGTAAGTGTAGCACACAGAGGTCTGGTCAGCTTGTACCAATTTAATGCTGGCTGCTCCTGTATGCGAGTCTTATTGCTGACCAGTGACCTGGGTACTACAGGCGGGGGCTGTTAATAGCTTGGTAATGGGTAATAAGATTATCAATTAGTGGGAGACTTGCTCTCATTTGTCCCCGTTATGATGTCTGTAGCGGAGACAACCTGAAATAGCATTTAGTCAAACTTTCAATCACTTTACAGCCGTTAGACTCACTATTAACATGTGCAACATCAAATAATAAATTAGACAAAATACAACTAAGTAATATCTTGGTAATAGCTTATTTCAAGTGTCAAGTTTATCTGTGCTGCTGCTTTACTTTACAGTAATATTAATGCTGCTTGATACCTGATGCTTTCCCACCATGTGTTGTTTGTCCACAATTACTGTAATTTATCATACAGTACAAGTGCACGTCCTGCTTCATGCTCATTTAAAGGGAAGGCTTTTTACATTTTAAGAAACCCGTTTTAATGTAAACGTTTTGGTCAGGTGGGGTCCTGGAAAATCTCCCTTATTTTCATAGCCCAGTGTTGACAAGTATGTATGATGTGTTTTTAGAAAGGACTTCTGGGGAAGGGAATCTATAGATGCAAATTTGTAATTGTCATTTCATTAAGGTTTTCAGAAGCCAGTGCTCCATTATGTGTTTTGTTGTGACCAGATGTTTTCAATGCAGAGACTGTTTCCAGATTTGCACAATAAATTACTAAAACAAGTGATGATAGCCTATTATTCTGGCAAAGATTAAACTGTATCGTAACCTCACAGCACATTATAAAAGTTTGGTTTGCATTCAGGTCTTCCCCTCATGCACACACAGCATACATTAAAATATGCATATGTGTTTACACATATACTTGGGTGTGTCTTATGGGAGGCCGCTCAGTATTCCTCTCAGCAGCTGGCCAGACGCTGCGAGTGTGAGGGTCTCAGGAGGTGAGCAGACAGAAGAGCAGCCCAGGCCATGGATCTTATTTTCTCTTCCTATCTGAAGCCTCTAAGGCCATGTATTATTCACATAGGAAGACAAGGGGTACGTCTCAGCATGAAGGATGGTGAGAGGCCAGAGAGGAGAAGCAGAAGAGGGGAACAGTAGCAGGTGGAGAGATGTGAGGATGACAGCCCTTGGAAGACAGGAATGTGTGAGAAAGAGATGAACCGGAAAAATGGAAGAACAGATAATAACAATAAGTCATAAGTTAGAAGATTAAACGTGAGATGAGGATAGCTTGGTCGTAGAACAAACTGTGTGCCTTCGAGAGCTATATGTCTGTAGCAAACACTACACCGTTTGATTTCACTGATTACCACACCTTCAGTCAGAGGGGAGGAAATAATCAGCGAAATCATCTGCTGTTGTGTTCGGCTCCAACAAAATCCTGCGTAAACATGATTTCGATGAGACCGCTGAGCTTGACAGTAAACGCTCCTTTGATTGTGGTACATTTCTGGAAGCCCTAGAGTACATGAAATAACATGCACATATGCAATAATGTGACAGCAAACAAGCGCATGCACACATCGTCCTCGATTTGTGTGTCTATTGAGGCAAATGATTTACTTTTAGACCATTTGGCTGGCAATTTTCTATACGTTTCTGATTGTCAACAAATCTCATATGCAGAGCAAAACCAACAGTGTATTGAGCCTACTGAGAAGTATTGTGTGTGTGTATATCCTGCCTGTTGCTGAAGCCTGTTGTCTAAAAATGATTAAAACTACATTAGTAAGCCACACTGTTGCACTTGGTAATATGTTATAGCCAAGAAGATTATGGACATTTTCAGTCTCTGGAAAGTAATTCCATGCGTGGGAACCCGTTTCCGTTTATACACATCTACTTGTAATTGGATCAGTTCATTGTTGGTTTGGCTCTGTACATGAGCTTTGTTGATAGTAAGAAAAGTGCAGAAAATCACCAGCCACATGCTTTAAGAGGAAATAGTTTGACCATTTCTACTTCCGTTAACTTCATGTTGTTGACTCCCCACATATATATAATTTATTCATGCAGTTCTTCTATTTTTTTAAATCAAATCCAATTGATATGTTCGTATTGTATAGATATATATATATGTGTAGTATACTGTATGTTGACAGGGATTTTCCATACTTTTACATGATCTGCTCCGGCAAGAAAGTCCAGGTTTAAAGGTGCATATCATCATGTAGATACTTATTCGTCTCAGCTTTCATTGTCTACAATAAATATATTGTCTCCGAAGTATTTATTAATGATTTTTTTGATGGTAAAAGCTGCATACGTTGCATTTAAATTCTGGCAGTATTTCATCCATGTGCCTTTCTTCTTGCACCAGAGAGCACCCACACTAGCTACCCTCAGGCTACCCAACAGTGGAGGTCAGGGACGATCTCACTGCAACTCTCTCTTTCACACACACACGCACGCACGCACGCACACACACACACAAACACACCCTATCTACTTCCTTTTTCTTATTCAATATCTCTAACAGCCCCTGCTCTGTCGCACACCCACATCTCCGCAGCTCTCCTAATTGTAATCACCGCACACCTATCAAATTAAATTTGCACACAAAACCCTCTCATGCTATCACTTGGCAGACTATTCACCCACTTAATTAATCCAATTAATCAGAAAAGGTATATCCGCCTAATCAAAACATGTGTGTGGTATCTGGCAGCATCATCAATATCCTCCCACCAATGCTCGGCAAAGTGTGAAGGGTGAGATGAGGAGAAGATGAAACTTTAATTCCGGTTTTTCCTCCTCGTTTCATTATCCTCAATCATCTTGAAACACTATTTCCCACAGACAGACAGACAGACAGACTACTGTACGCCAAACAGATTCCATGACTCGTTTTGATCAAATGGTGCTGACAGATGTGCGAATAACTGGCTTTGAGTTTAGAAACATCATCTTGTTTGTTTAATGTGTGGCGTAGCTGTGCCTTGAAGATAACTAATAAAACCCTCATTAGAATAGTGTTTTCAAATTCGCTGGTTGTGTAGAACATAGATAACCGAGGCGGAGCACACATTTCACACAACATTTTTCAACATTTTTTTGGGGAATCCGCACAAGATATGCTGTGCAGTTAAATATAATGAATAATAGCGATCATAATTTAAGCAAAACTGTGATTTAAAGCCACACGTTTCACACGAAAACTGTGAATTTATCCCTCACTATGCTGCATTTGAATTAAGTCAGGCCCACACCTGGCCTGGAAGGGCAGCTTTAATGACTAGCTGGGTATGAATCGATACTGGTAGCACTGCAAGCTGATGTTAAATATTTAACATTCAAAGCTCATCCTGCTGATGTACTAAGTAAAGGTCTTAGTATATAAAAGCCTTTTGGTCGAGGCTTCCTCTAGGGTGTCAGCATCTACGGCAGCCTCTTTGTCCTCCTCTACGACGTGACTTTGCTCAAGGACTTGTACAACTCCAAGTGATCAACTTCTTTCCCATATACACACACACACACACACCAGACATCTCTCTGTCTCTCTCTGCCCCCACTGTCTCACGCCTCCTCCTCTTTCGTCAGGCTCCGTTGACCGTACAGATGACAGTATAGACTACGACACCAGTGTATCAGAACCAAGAGCTGAGGAGAGCGATGAGGAAAAGGGGAGAGGAGATATGAGACAAAACGAGATGGATGGAGTGCTAGAGGAGGAGAGAAAGAGTCAGTCCTTTCACAGAGCCTGTCAGCCTTTTTATTACCATGATGTCTGTGCTTTTATCACCATGCCCGCCAACAAAAATCTCTTAAAGCCAAGAGAGCAGCAGCTACAGAGACCTTGCTGAATGGCAAGTGGGCCTGAAAGCTCATTTGATCCGCTAGAACGGCCTTTAGGCACTTTCCAGCGATGCACAGTGAGACATCGCAAGGGCTGATCTTTGTTGAACCTGTGCGAGACGGAAGCGAGGGCAATGGACGGCATGTTGAGGGCAGCCAGTGGCGGTGGTGGTCAGCGTCATACACATATTCAAGGAGAGATTTGTGGACAAGCAGAGGATTAAAAGTTCACTTTACACTGTGAACTGCTGGGAAGAAGGCACCGAGGTTGGGGCTGAGAAGTAGATGCATTTAGATGTTAAAAAAAAAATAAAAAATAGAATGACTGACTCTTCAGACAAGGAAGACAATGAGGCAGGGAGAGTATACGAAGAAAGATTTTCAAATGAATCTAACCTCTCTGATGTTTAGCCTTTATTCCACATGATTTGACATAATGGATTAAAAGCGTCGGAGAGTAGATTTTAAAGTAGTGCTATTTGCATAGCCTACATATGATCAAACGTGTTTGAGAGTATCTGCATCCTCCAAAACAGCAAAGTATGAAGCAAACTGATTATTGATACGTGAAGTTTGGTGACATAGTGACGTCTTGCGTTCTCAGTCGCCAGTTGGACAATAACATAAACTGGCAGTTTTCTGGTCACTTGGGGACAGCGGAAAACAAAGAATATCCTGGATCCTGCAGCACCGAGGCTGAAGCCAATGTGGAAGTGCCTTCTAGAAATAGTAAGTCAGTAATTTGTTTTCAACAAGTCATTATGGTTAAGTGCGCTGGTGGTCATTTTGGAAATGATTGCTCCATTTAAAAAGATGGTACCGACCTTAAGCTGGAAGCATACATCCATAGCTGCAACTATGGGCTTCAAACCGGGACTGGCTCCGGTTCAAACCGAAGGGTGACGTCACACACACACCATGCTACGTCCATTACAGTCTATGATTTGGAGTCATGTTTCTGTCCATCTGGCAAATGTAAGTCAAATACTCACCCTCTTTTAGCCGTGGTTTAAGTCTCTACCAATTCTGGATCCGGCTCCGTCTAAATGTTCCACGTTGTTCAGCAGCTAATTGCTAACTTTATCTGCCCCTTTCACATAGTATGAAGAATCTTGATTCTTACAGGTTTCTATTTATGTCCTTCTGTCTTATGACTGACTGCAGATCGTACCGCGTCTCTTTCGTGGACCACTGTATTTATTTATTTAAAACTGCACGGTCCAACACAGCTAAGATAGCTTCCTCCATTTTGGACTTAAACGTCAGCACAGTTGCAATTGGTCAACAGTGTAAATTTCAAATTCCAAATTCACCAAAGTTGAACCCTGTGTAAAAGCCACTGCACAAATTTACTTTGCCTCAATGAGCAAATTCCACAGATTTCCTCTGAATTTAATTGATTTTAGACCAAAAGTTTTAAATGTTGGTGTGAAAAATCTATACTGTAATATTCTTACCATGGGTCATAATATGTTTAAAAGTATTAGCTGGATGGTGTGAGCCCTTCTGTGCACTCTCACTCTCTTTTCCATGATTACATTAGTGGCGGTGCAGCCACCTCAGCTATCACCACAGCAGGCATATAGTAAGTAGGTATTGGGTTTCATAAAAAAAAGGTTGACATGACACACCTCTTGTACTGATAAAAACTGGCACTTCTCGTTGTCCGTCTGGGTCGTGTCTCAGCACACACACAGACTTCAGCGGCCACAAAAAAAAGCAGCCAGTAGATACTATTACACATCATCCTCACCGCTGCCCATCTTGTCATCATCCCCTATGAATATTTAATTCCTCTCCCCTCCTCTCTGGCATTCTCATCAAATGTCTGGTATTAATGTGCCCCAGACGGTGTGCTGCAGCCTTCTCTGCCTCCTCTCTCCCTCTGCACTATGATGACTTGTGTCCTGGCCGATGCATTGTGACTGGTAGGGGTGACTCAGGCTGGGCAGCATGCCACTGGAGTGTGGGGTGACATGAATGGAGAGCGGAATATGTTACGAGACACACAATGATGCGTATGCAGCGGATACAGGACGAGTCATGGTGCTGGTGTATGGATTTTGGATAAGTCTTTCCAGATATTTGCATTTAAGAACCTTTACATAAATACACTTAAGACAACAAAACCTCCACTTATTGTGGTAAAGATTTTGTGTGCCAACTAATTCTACACATTATGCGTTTTAAAAGCCTCCATTAATCCACAGTTTGCTGAGGACTTCTTATAAACCCTCAAGGATCCCTGAGGGACCCCGGGAATATATTTTGGGAACTACTTAGAGACTGTAAGACATGCAGGTAGTGCTTCAAAAGCATCAGTAATGACAGAGTGATAGATGTTGTCAAACAGCTGTCATGTAAAATCATATGCTACTAGAATGTCAGCAAATAGTATGATAGTGATCCGTGCAGGGGAAGATGGCTGCGACAGAAGAAATACCCAGAGTTTGGGTTGCGAAAAATAAACCCTACATCATGCTGCCATGTGAGCGACGAGGTTATCTAATTGAACCGTTGACCCCGGTGTGCTGTTGTTTCAGACGTCAGACGCCAGGCTGAGTGGCTCACACTAATTGGCTGCATCTCCTCGAGACAAAATGCCAGCAGATGAGCCCAGCACAGCGTCTCATCTACCGTCAAAGGGCTGTGCGCATTGAGCGACAAGCTCTCAGACAACGGGGTTCATTGTCACAGACAGCTGTGGACGGACAATAAGGAAGTAGTCTTCCCAGTGCCAAATCAACATTTTTCACATAGGACAGCGCTGCACCAAATGTGTCTGTGTATGTAGAAGAGATAAGAAATAACGATGGGCAGAAAATAGGACCGCCAGTCCAGTTTTTTTCCAAACCAAACTGATAATAGACAAGAATGAGAATAATGAAGGGGAGACGGGTAGAACAGATTTATTTCTGGATTAAAAGGTCTAAAAATGTGCACATATCATGGTGTGGTTCCTTCATTAAGAATATGAATTACTACCTTACCTAATGTCAAGCCTACCTGTATATAGGCTCCATTTAGACATTTTTTTTTGGACTCAGATTGGTTCTCATCACTCTGTACAAAAAGCCATTAGACAAATCGAGTGTAATCTAATGTGCTAGCACAAAATGGTAGAAAGTAGAGGATGAGTGCAGCGTTCCCGAACAAGAGATAAAGAATTGGACTTAGGAGGTCACACACACACAACTCTGTCTGGATCTGTAAAGTTAGTAATTATTTGCTAATGTGGCAACAAGGGAAGAATGTTAATAGCCAAATGAAAGTTACTGAAACCAGCTAAAAAAAAAAAAAAAAGGCCTTGATACACAATCTAAAACCGTCAGTGAAGCCTAAAATATCTAAAACGGCCTGTCCAACATAACTTGAGCAGTATCAGGGAAAATGAGTCGAGGCCACATGTTGAGAAGCAGACACCGAGGAGCACCCAGGGGTGCTACTGCTTAATCCCCACAGGTGCAACACAGCAATCCTGACAGCAAACATGGTGCAATCTACCTTTGTGTCCCGCTGTTTTTAACTCACATGTATAAAGTGTAAGGACCTCACCACAGGTTTCGACAATACAGGTAAATGAACGACTATTCAAGCAGAACAAACCGTAAGAAGCAAAACAGCAGCAGGCGAACGTATAAAGGGAGAACAGGAATTAAAAAACGCTCACCATGCTGCAAATTAAAATACTACATTTTGATGTCATGACCCTACTCACCACCTCTGGTATGGGACATTAACACACAGGGTCACTTAAAAAGGCTCCAACTCAACGGTATGCATGTCTTTCTGTGCAGTCCCCCCCATCCTAGAAGTCAGAAATAAACCTTTTTCACGGAGGACATTTTGACATGTAATAAATATGTGTAATCGCTATTCCAGCAAACACAAACACATAAGTGTAGAAAACATTTTAGCACCCTAATATTAAATTTGTGCCAGACTGCAGTGTAATTTGTTGTGGTCAAACTGGTGATAAATGATGTTGCTAGTCTATTATTAGCTGACAATGAAAGCTAGTCATGGAAACAAAAACATGCATCCATTAACACTTTCAATCCACACACCAGCCATTGTTTGCTTGTTAAAAAGACATACATATCTAATCTTTCCATCACATAAGTTGTATAATATGCATATGATACTTTTGTCATTTACGTTCTCTGACATAAAAGCGGTTGACAGATTTTTTTTTTTTTGATGTCTTTCAATCCTCTGGACTTGTGCCCGCTGTTACTGTGCTCATTTCATTAAGATGTTAGATGTCTGTTGTCATGACATTTACATTATCCAGTGGACAGCAGAGTGGGGCAAAGCTCTCAAAGACAAGAGCGCAGATGGGAATTTGTGTTTCATATTTACACTTCCTTTCCACATCCGAACAAAGGGATTCAAACTGAAAATCAGCAAAGTGCCCTCTATAGACAGCTGTGCTATTAGAGCATTTCAACCTCTTAGACTTGTCCCAGCTGTATCCTAATGTACCCCGAGGCATTTTATAACATGTGCTGCTTGGGAGAAGACGAGGAATAATTAGATGAGTCAGTCTGATACTTTAAGACTTTCTGGGAATAGTTAACATTTTTTTATACAGACCTTATATAGCACAGTATTGTACTTTTAACACCTAAAAGGAAGATATCAGCTTTATGAAAACATTCATGTTTAACGTTACACTGCCCCCTACATGCAAAACCATGAAACAGTCAAGTTAATTTCCTTCCAGTCAAACTTTATTCATTATCGCAAAAAAATTAAGAGTTTCTGACCCAATAACAAATATACCCCACCTCCCTCATCCACCCTCTCCCACCCCTAACGCTCCCCTCTGAATGTGGACTAACTGGAAAACCTTTCGACTCAGTAAATAGTCTGTGGCCTTTTCATCTTTCAGTGAAAGTCAGCCACAACTTTGAGTAAATGAATTAAACACACACAAAATTATTGGGGTCCATAGTTTTCACAGTGCATTACGCAGCTTAGCATTGAGACGTCTTAGACAGCTTGTTTTGCCTTAATCTTTCCGAGTTAAACTTGAGACAGATCCTCTGTAGATATTTTCATTCATCTCCTTAACATTAAAAGAAGTTTGTCACACACACGCACACACACACACCTATACTGACAAAATATCATTCAGAAAAACAACAACACTCCTGAAAGACACTTCCCAGCATACAGACTGGGCTATCATTCACATCTGATTAGACATATGTTAATAAATTAATCAACTATCATTTTAGCCCCTCCCCTCCCCGACCCCCACCCTCCCACTCCGACAAAAAAGAAATAGAAAAAAAAAATCTCCTCACAGAGTATTCAAACAAAAATGTCCAGCACCCACTTTCCTGAGCTAATATAGAAACTGACAAAGTCAAGCTTGCATCTCGGTGAACAGCTTATAAAATATCATCAGAAGTGGAGTATGCTACAGTTAACATGTGGGTGTTTTACATTTAAGTGATATGACATGACTGACAATTGTATAAAGCTGTTATTAGTGTGTCAACCTCTTTGGCCGTCCTTCAATCATAGTTAGCTGTTGTGTTGTGATAGAATTATAGGGATCCATTTTTTTCAGAGTTAATTTCACATCAAATCAGTTTAACATACAAATTTAAAATGAGGATAAAGATTAAATCAGATCAAATTCCAGCCATATTCTGAAGAAACTTCCCTTTGCAAATTGTTTGAACTGACTGAGCTAACCCCAATGCTGGTAGGCAAGACACACAGTTATCCACAGTCCTTAACAACATTCGGACAGATATCCGAAGCATTCGAGTGCTTTCAAAACAAGCAAATGATTTTAGTTGACCTAGGTATGTTACAAAAGGTATAAAAATGGCTCATTCTATCACAAATATTGACAATTTCCTTCAGACAATGAGTGTTCTGGAGGAAAAAAAAGAAAAGAAAAACAGAAGAAAAACCTGTAAAATCTGAATGGCTGATGAGGTGATGATAACGTGTGACGAGTGGTTCAAGTTCAGGACTTCGCTTGGGTGTGTTTTCAAACCGCACTGTAGCAAGCTAAATAGTTCACGAGCACCCAACATTAGCTGAAGACACTGACGCAAAGTTAAGAAGTTAATCTGGTGAACCAACATCTACTACTGAACATGGGTGCTAGTGTAATATTTAGCATACAGAGGCGTGGCCTGAGGTGCTCCGTGCGTGCGTCTTCATGTACGCCTGGCCTTCTGTCTCTTGGCCTGGCGTTTGGCTTCATCGAGGGCAGCACTGTCACCGCTGGCTTGGGCCATGCTCCTCACACCCTGGATACGATTCACCACCTGTAACAGCAGGGGGATGACCTGGGGGAAAAAATTATATATATTAAACAAATGCTTGTTGGATTAATAGTTTCTTTCTTGAGATACTGCAACAGGAAAACTACAAGTGAGACTTTCTTCAGCTACAATTTATTACATGTTTTCCAAATTTTAGACTTGGCCACAAAAAGGCCAAATTCTAAAAGATTTGAAACATATCGTCTAGGGCAGGTGGAGCAGCTGATGTACCTTCTCATGGTTGTATGCTGCTAACAGGAGCAGCAGAGTGAGGGGCAGAGCTATGTATGAGCCCTGGGCAACATCCTGGTCAGGCACTTTACGCTGCGGGAAGCATACACACACACACACATTTTGGATTTAGACAATTTCAATAGAAACAGCTTATTCATTATTCACTTTAAAAAAAAAAAGTGTCTTACGGTGGGGTTGAAGGTAAGCGTGATGTGCTTGTGGTAGCCGGAGGAGGTGAAGGAGACCTGTGGCAGAGTGAAATCATACTGCGAACGTGACAGGGTGGAGTAAAGCATCAGCACGTAGCTCTGGAAAAGAAAGAAAGTGAAAGTTAATATCGAACAACATGACATCCTGGGCCATGGTTATGTCTAAAATGATCTATCAATTTAGACTGAAGGCAGGCTGGAAAAAGACTAAGTCAAATGGTTTCCATCCATTAAGACTTATAAGCAGAATTACAAGCCGATACCTCTCCATCTCTGTCCAGAGGAGGGAAGTGGAAGAAGAGTGACTGTCCCAGAGAAACACTGTTAATTGGGTTGTCCAAGTTGTCACTCTTATACAGCTTCACCTAGATGGAGAAAAGGTAGAAAAGGTAGTTTAAGTTTAAGAGTTTAATTTGAGTTCAATAAAAAAAAAGGATCAAAACGCAGGGGTAACATAATCCTACCGATAGTGTTGGGAGATGTTCAGGGGTCGTGACGACATTTCCACTGAGGTCAAACTGATTGATTTGCCTGAAGGCAATGATGTTGACCCCTCCGATGTCATTACTGCCGACCTGAATAAGAGAGTGAACACAGAGCTTAACGTACAGATGCAGTCTTGGTCTCCTAAAGAAAATAACACATGTAAAATGTGGATGAGGCTTTGTACAAGTCACACAGTGTGATAATAACAGAGAACTTAGTGGAGTTAAGGCATTTTCCAGCCTCGCAAAAGAGATTACGGAGCCTGCACTTTTCATATGAGGCAAAATTACCAACCAAGAGGTTTTAAACTCGCAATGGGATTATCAGTGCTTTTGTTCTGCGTAAAGAGAGGCCCCATGTGATAAAGCTGCAGATAAGTCATAATCACAGGATTCCCACAGTTATTTAAACAATTCAATTACAAAAGTTTTCCATACCCTGCTAATCTAGTTTTCATGACGATGCTGCTGTAATGCAAAGCTTAAAGGAAACTTTACAGATACTGTGACATTGAAAGTTTGTTTAATGCTGAACTGGAATGACATGTTATTGTGCCAGTTGAGAAAACAATCTCGCATTAAGATCCATTTAAGTAGCTGTCGCCCGAATGCTACGAATGTGCTGCTTACCTCTATAGCTCTGTGTTGTGGTAGGGCTCTCTCTATGTGGTCGTTGCCTTCAGCTCGCAGCTGAATCAGGTACTTGCAACCCGGCTGCAAGGAAACATTATGATACAGTGAAAAGACTAAGAGGATACAAGTATAGCTTTGACTAGACACAGAGCTCCGGTTTGATTTTTAAGGTCATTCCGTCCTCACCAGCAGACCCCTGAGTCTGAAGCGGCCCTCCTCATCGGTGACGGTGTCCTCACTGTAGATGCTACACTCTCCCTGGCCCACCGCCTCCACCGCCACATCCCTCTCTGCATCCCCACTCAGAGACTGCATCGCTCCGTAGCAGCTAAGGGCAAAAGCACAGAGCCGTGCGACTGATTAGACATGTGTGCACTGGACCCAACAAATGGGATCAACAAGCAGGTAAATACACATCAGAATGCGGCGGTACCTGTATGCAGTCTTAATGCCAGTTATATCGATACTGAGGTTTTGACCCTCCTCCACTGTGATCATCTGAGACGACGGCTCAAAGCGGAACTCCTTCATCATGGGCTTGAAGTAGTACTGACCGGGACTCTGTGCGGAAAAAACAACAACACATACATACGTTAAAAAGGAAGCATTCCTACAATTTACTTTTTCCGACTACATGTTTGGATACTTGGGAGCAGTGACGCGTTACGGCATAGAAAAGAGATTTTACAAAGATTCTTACCAGGTTATTGAAGGTGAGGAGGCCGGTGTCCTGAGTCAACAGGTTGGAGCGAAACTGTCCTCCACTCAGAGACAGAAGGACTCCTGACAGAGGGTGACCATCCTCTGACTTTATCTACAGTACAGACGGAAACAGCGAAAGGACACAAGTTATAGAACTCATGTCCATATAAGATGACAAGATATCTAAATATATTCCACTACAGCAGTACAAAGTTGAATGATTATTTGAAATAACTGTGGCTTGGACTGAGAGGTGAGAGATTTAACTGCTTTAATATGTTCACAATAGAAGGTCATGTGAACTAAAGGTCCATTGTAATGCAGCCAAACCAGTGAACTAGAACACCTGAAAACCATAAAAAAGAAAAAGTCTTGATTTAAAATTGCATGAACTGAATTGTAAAACTGAGGGTTTGAAAATCGGGCTGACAGGTGAGTCTGCAATGGTCTTTTTCAGAGAGGATTCAGAAAGGAGGATAAACAAGGACACCATACTTTGTGTAGACGCTGTAAAGGAGATTTCAAAGCAATTTAGAGCACAGTCTGAAAGGGAAACCAACACTGATCATTTGTGCCAGGATCTCATGGAAGCTGTAGATAATTGCAGACCCTTTTAACAACGGCAGTACAAAGGCGACTCACTGACAGCACAGCAAAGCAGAACACGGATTCAACTATCATCAGTTATCTTTTCTTTTAATTATATTTTGTGAAAACACACAGCAGGAACTAACAAGGGCCTTTCATCATGTCATTTCATATTCACATTAAACCACATAATCAGTGAGATGAATAAATGCGAACAAAGAACTAAAATTGTAAGGTGCTCTGGATGAAGGCGTCAGCCAAATGGTGCAAATACAGATGTAAATGTGGATGGTAATTATTGGGATGTGATATGTATGCCTGAGAGGATGGTCACATGTACCTTGAAGGTGACACCAGCCAGCGCGAACGCCTTGAAATCTCCCTGGGTTCCCTCAACGGGACTGAGAACAAAACCTTCTTTACTGGCACTGATGTCGTACTGCCGGTCGCTGTGGAGCGGGCCCACACTGGATGAAAGAGGAGAAACACGGTGGTGAGTGTTGCATGTCTTCATGATGCGTGATTACATTACAAGTCCATTTACAAAACAGAAAGACACGTGTAGTAATGACTGCAAATCGCAAATAACTTTTAAATTCTATGAAAACGTAAGGCCTGCATGCATTGTAAAACCCGCAGATACGTGTTGACATCTAAAATCACACCTGTACAGTATAATATTTGTATTGGAGCTGTCGGGGTTGCTAAAGGATTTGTCATTTTATTTAGAGACAAAATAAAAATCAGGATGAAGACTTTTAACATCCAAGAGTGAATGTATTATAACAGACCCTACATCACCACGGCTCGATTAAACCTGGGCTCTGGATTATTTTTCTTCTTACTTTTTTTTTTTTTTAAACTTCAGAATTTAAAGCCACACCAGCGACTCTATGAAGCTGCACTTTGACATAGCAGTGCTTTGAGCTTAATGCTAATGTTTAACAGGTTATGTTGTCCATGTTCAACATCTTAAGCGTATTACAGCATGCTAACATTTGCTCATTAGCACTAAACGGGTGAGACTCACGGGAGAGTCATTAGTTTTGCAGGTACTTAGTCATAAACCAATGGACAAGTGATGATGCTAGATGAAACATTAGCTAAGGGATCCCCAAAGTCATTACAATTCATCCTGAAGGAGACATGAATGTGTTTGACAATGTGTTTGAATGACAATCCATCCAATTTTTGTTGGGAGGTTTCATTTGGAAAAAAAAAAAAAAAAGTCAACCTCACAAAAATGATTAGGATTCATTCATTTTTTTAGCCAATCTATCAATTAGATAGCAGAGATATATCACTAGATAATTGAAAAATTTTTTGACCTGTGCTGGCACTTGGAAAAGTAAGTGGATTGCGTAAGTCATTAGCATTCATCCCGGGAACCATGAATGTCTGTACCAACTTTCATGGCAATCCATCCGACAGCTGTTGAGATTAGCAGGACTAAAGCCTCCTCTTGACAAGCTGCTCACCTGCATTTAAAACCATATCTGTAGCAGAGCAGCTGAGACAGATTTCACAATCAGTACAAGTCAAGTTTCAATTTGGTCTCCATGACTCAGACAGCAGGGATGCAGTTTTACATGCAAGCTCTCAGCCCTGGTGCTCTTATGTGCGGCTTTTTACATGTGTTTACATTAGATCATTGTAAACAGAATGCATACATGCTCTCTGGCACAGATTGTGATTAAACCTATTTTTAATTATTTGTGCCTGAAGAGTAAATTATATTACTGCCAAGAGTTTTAACCCATACATCACTGAAGTTTCTACTCTTCTATTGGGCATTAAATGTATTAATGGACTAGCTCCTTATTATATTTGACAACCTGCGAAGCACATGCATTTATAGCAAAACCAAACCGTCTTTTTCCTTTCAGCATGACCAAAATCTATGACGAGGATTCCTATGACACATAGGAAAACTCAGGTCTGGCATACCTGTATGCCCCCATTTCATTAGTGGCCACTGTGATGAGTGGTGCAGCAGCTCCTTTCTCAGTGATGGAAATCTCCACACCCTGTAGCTCTGGTGACACTTTGCCCTCCAGGAAGAGACCTGCACGTCCTGAGATGTCTACCAGACGACCTGGACAGGACTCTGTTGAGAGGGAAGTGGTAATTACAACTTTTTAGACAACCTGCTGGTATTGTATGTTACAGAGCTTAGATGATTTTATTATATTTTAATAGCACTCTGACAACACTTTTAGACAGACAGAGTTTGTTAAATGACTCTGTGTGTGTGTGTGTGTGTGTGTGTGTGTGTAGGAACATACCCCCAGTGATGGTGGCCTCTACTTCAGGAGGATAGAACAGCAGCTCCTTGGAGGAGGGAGTCACTGTGATCTTTTCTCCAGCCCTGTTAAGTCATACAGTCAACATTAACTCGCTGCATTACATGTGACTCAGGGCTTTGTGGTTATTATTGTAGGTGTCAATCAGCCACTTATAATAGAGTTGCAAATTGGGAGAAGTTATTTCAAGTATCCAGGGTTTCAGAAGTAAAAGTCCTGCTCATTTCCTCCATAGACGATGTTACGTGACTCACAAAATGGAGCTCTTCCAAAGCTCAGATGGGCCTAAAACTCTCACAGTTGAATCATCAGTGAATAATTGTTTTTTGAGAAAAAACAGGATACTATTATAAAGGTAAAAAATGAGTAGATTTACAACTTCCAAAGATACATGTTAAGAATCATCCAAATACTGAGCTTGAAATTCTGTAACGTATGAGAATGGATAACTGCAGCTTCAATGAATTGACTTTGAGTAGCTGGGGACATTTTGCATAAATATACAACCATGATGGTTTGTTTTGTTCAATATTGGCATTCTTTGAATTTGATAACTTATATGTGCCTTCCAGCTGCTGAGGCTCATGGGTATTGTGGCATTTAGAGCCCTCCTCAATACCAAACGGATGAAAATAAAAACATTTCTCACAAAGATTAAATGAATAGAACTAATGGCCATAACAGAAAACTATAGCATTGTTACAGCTGGCAGACTGTGTTTTAGAGTATTATGTACATCACTTAAAAACAACTAACCTGGCCCAATAGGAGAACTCATAATGGAAGGGGCCTGTCAGTTCATCAGCCTTCTCTTGGATAGGAGGGCTATCATCTCTGGCACCTCCATCCTCTTCAGCGGCACGACGCTCTCGTTCCTGACGACGCAGTTGAATCTCTTGCAGCTGCTGCTCCTGTCTCTGTTCCTCCAGGCTCCGCAGGGGGCCCAGCACCAGCGCTGGCTCGCTCTCGATAGATGATCTTATCAAGGAAAAAGGTGGAGGGGGGGGGGGGGAGTAAGTGGGACATTTATAGACTGATGTGCAGCATCTTATATTACCTCAGTCTTAGCGAGCTCGGCCCAGCCATAATAAGCCTTACTTGATGGTAACTGTGACATCTAGGATCTTGTCTGTGGTGATGAGCCCGGTCATGTGATGCCGCACTGCAGTGAGAGTCAGGATACTGGGGGCCGAGCTGTTGGAAGCAGAATAACAACCATCATTTGGCTGAACTGTCCAGCGGGAACCACTGAATTGTTTAAAAAATAAAAATAAAAAAATAGGGGAGAATACTCTTCTATCCCAGAGATAAATGGACACAGCATCTCATTAGTTCAAACTTACGTATCGTAGGTGTAGAAGTCCTGCTCGAACTGGTGGCAGGAGCGAGGGGTGACTTTGTAAACACCTGGAGAAGCCATTTTTAGTTGATTAATTACTTTGCTCCAGTTTTATATTTAGGTAAGCTTGACACAGACCTCTTTGCTCAAAACACTACTCTAACTATGCACAAGGGAGCAGCTGGTACACTGATATTTTTCTTTTTCTAGATATGTTAATTCATACTATGTTTAGCTAATGAGAGGTCAGGAGATTGAACCTCACCGGGCTTGGAGAGGCAGAAGCGGTTGACTCCCTTAGAGAGGTTGTACACGCCTACGTTCTCTGGTTTGCTGCCATCCTGGAAGAACTCCTGCGCAGAAACACACACTCAGTTATGTTTAATTACTAACTACTACAACACACACTATGTAAGGATACTGGATCGAGGTACTGACCAGTGTGATGGCATGGGAGAGGGAGCAGCGCAGGATGTAGCCAATCTGTCTGAACTCCACCCACAAGACGTCAGAGTCCAGAACCTCCACTTCCACAGATTTGTGTTTCCAGCACCACTCCTCATGAGAAATGCTCACTGGCGGATTTTAAAGATGAGAGGGAATGATAAATAATTAACAGACTTAAACTCAAAAGGCAGAGAATCACTGGCTGAATGATGCGGGCTTCCTACAGCCACTAATTACTAAATCATTTCCTCTTAATAATTCTCGAATAATTACTGATTTCTAAACAGATTCAGAAACGCACACAAAACACACTCGCAAAATCTCATGCTCGCTTTGTAATTGCTCTAAAATTGACCCCATATATAATTAGTGCAATAAAGAATGTTTTAGTTCCTGACCTTTGTATTTCCCAGGTAGAACATTGTCAAAAGAGAAGCTGAGGATGTCGCCACTGCCAGAAACAGCCACTGCCCTTCTTTCTCCTTGCCGACTCACGGGTTGAAGTGTTACCGACAGGTCATCACAGGATGCTAGAGGTCAAACAGAAGCTGTATAGTCAATTTATGTCAAAAACAACGACAATAATCCACACAAAGACGCCATATGCCTACCTAAACAGAAGACTTTCCCAGAGACAGAGGCCATGAATTGGGTGAAAAGTAGGTCTGTGAATGGCTGGTCCACCAGAGAGACCTCCAGGGCCTGAGGCTGCAGAGCCAGGCCTGCTTTCACCTCGGCTTCTGGGAGAGACACCTGAGCACATGGAAGCACAACCAAAGTTATCTTAAGAACGTGTGGAAAGATACTTTTTCCAATGTGCTACATAAATGTGTGAACAGTCTTACGTGGACGCTGTAGTCTCCAGGTTTGGCCTGAAAGCAGAAAGCTCCCTGGGGGTCGGAGTCGACGGTTCGGCCGGCTGTCTTGTCCTGGCCCTGGTGCATCAGAGTGACCTTGTAGCGACCCTGCTGTTTCATGCCTTCAGGCAGGCGGCTGATGGAGATCTGGCCACAAACGCTGAACCTGTGTGGGACCAAAATCAGAACTTTATGAAACCAGTTATCAGTATGCTGTATCAGCAAACGAACATCATTCAAATTTTTCTCTCAAAACACTGTAATTTATATACGTAAAAAATACATTTCTGTGGATGCCTCCAGAGCAAAAAAAACTGAAAAACAAAAAAGCAGAGGCAATATAGACGCAGCCAAACTAGGAAGTGAGCAGGCCAGACTTACCCTGCTGTGATGATATCAGGAAGTTGGGGTGTGTTGGGGGCAATCTTTACTGTGATTGGCTCAAAGAACATGAGCTCCTTGTTGACACGGATGGTGTAGGTGCCAGCTGTCATGTTCTCCAGGCGGAAAGAACCATCCTCCTTGCTGACGACTGTGAAGACAGAATGGCAAAGCAGACCGGTGTGAAAATGTGTACACAATGAGAACAATAAATGCACAAACTGAGCATTTTAACTACGGCCTGCTTGACTTTATGCTGTTTTCGAAGACACTTCAAAGGAAGCTTGGAGTCTTCTGGCATGGCTACCTTTGATTTGGTTGTTGAGGGACACCGTGGCGTCTGGCACACCTTCCCCATCAACGCTGTTGAGAACTCTGCCTGTCACAGAGAAGCCCATGACGCGAAAAATGGGCTACACAAGGAAGCAACAGAAACAGCATGAAATGTCAAAAAGGTGGCACTATGCAAAAAAATGTTGTCCAAAAGTTCATATTCGCAAGATGACAAAAATACAGAAGCAATCTGAATCTTTACCTCTAGCTTCAAGCTGTTGTGCTCCACCTTGAAATTCATTCTAGAGGGAGCGACATCAAAAGTGATCCTTTCACCCCTGTAAAACGGCACCTGATACAGGAGTTTACAAGAGCACAATTAGAGACAAAAATATTTATATTATTGCATATGCAAATGATTTTTGGTTTAAACTTACCACAGTGTACTCGCCACTGGCCAGTGAGGGGAACAGGAAGGTGCCATCTTCCCTGGACAGAGCACTGCACAGGTAGACCAGTGAGCTGTCCCCAGAATCTGCTCCCTCCACTGGGGACGTGTTGCAGCCACTGACGTCCTGGAAATCACAACAAACGCATACAAAAATTGAGTGGTGTAGCTTGGTTATGATCATTATCTAGTTTGAGTACTCTCTGCTTATGAAAATGTAAAACAATATCGGTTTACCTCTCTCTTAACTGTGGCCGAGTACAGTAAGAAGGTGACCTCTTTCATGGGCTCTCCATCACTGCGGACCTCCCCCGAGACATCGTAGCCTCCGACCACCAGATGGTCGGCAGCTGGGGCATTGGCGTTGGAGACGAGCACTGATGTGGTACTCTGTAGAAGGACGGCAAAGGTCATCACGTTAAGTCGCCACGATGAGAGTCAGAGTCTTTAGTTCTAAACCTGCTAACCTGACAGGAGCCTTATCAGCTGAGCAACTTGGTGAATAAATGAGTTGGTTTTTTTCCTAAAAATCAAGTGATACAGAATTTTAAAAAAAGACCCCTGCAATCCCTGGGATCATGCCATCTCCACTGTTTTAATAACACTAATAAGATGGGACACTGTGATAGTTTGGTACCCAGCAGTGTGTTAATACCAGGCTATTTATGTCAGACACAGAATATGGTCTAAAAAAAGAACATGACAGTCTTTTTCTGTATAGTGAAAATAAATCTATCTTTTTTCATCATAATGTTACTCGTTTATAATTTGAGCTAAGTGACCATTTACTACTATATGTGCTTTAAGGGAATCACAGAGAATAAAGAAAGGTTTCAACCATAAGAGCTTCTGCTTCCTATAATTATAATTATCACAACATGTTGGATCCAGAAAATCTCTGACTATACTATCAATGTGAAATCCTTCTTTTAAAATAAAACTTGATTAATATTTTCCTTAAATGTCACCTCATGGATTATTATTATTATTTATTTTTTTACAAATGTTAGTGTCTATTTTGTTCTAATTGAAACTAGAGCCCAAAGCCAAATTTCACTGTTTTCAATGTTGCCACCCGTTGTCTTGCTGTACATGTGACAATAAAAGCTCTTGAATATATATGAAATATGAACTTCTCAAGGGAACCTGAAGTTACCGACCTGCTCCAGACTCCAGGAGTTATGGGAAGCCGTGATGTCATAATTTCCAGGGAGCACTTTGAAGAAGGTGTACCTGTGTTATGAAAAATAAACAAAAGGAAAAGGCCATGATATTTTAATCAATTAAAGGCAGATGTTACATACAGGGAAAACCTATGTAAAGTTTTTTTTCAACTGACACGTGTAAGCCACGTACTTTCCTCCAGGCTGTGTGACGACACTCTGCAGTTTCTCTTCTGTTCCAGCTTGGCTGAGTTTTACCTCGACTCCTGCTGGGCCCAGGAGATGGCCCTTACTCATAACCTGAACAATGCAAAGATCAGCATCAAACTTTGTTGTACACTTGACTATTTTTCACTAAGCATTTTTTTCATTAAACTTTTTATTCAAACTGTTTTTGTTTTTTAAAATTGTCACCTCCTTTTGGGTCCAATAAGCTTTTTTTTTAAATCCAAAAGAGAAATGTTGTGATTAACAAGGGAGGAAATTCTAAACAAATCTCACCGTTCCTGAGACAGAAAAGCCAGTGAAAACAAAGTTGATGTCTTCTTCTTTTGTACAGATGTCACTGACGCCATCTACATGGAGGTCAACACTGGTGGGCTCTGGTGAGAATTAAAGCCCAAGAAAGAAAGAAAGAAAGAAAAATCAGACACACAAAATAAAGCATGGAAACAATGCAGACGTTATTTCCTCTTCCTAGACATTAACTGGCATAATTTAACATTTTGTTAATTGTGAGTCTTACCAAAGCTCCACCCGATGGGAGGCTCAATCTTCAAAACAAAGTCTCCCTGTGTAAAAAACACACATGTATAGATTAAAATCATTATCAGTGAATAAAAGAGTTAACAGTACTGGTAAAAGAGTGATTCTTGTACCTTGTCATATAGAGGAATCATGAAGTATCCATTGATTGGGGCACAGTCAGTTTGATATTTCAAGGAGCCTTGTTTGGTGTACAGTTTAATCTGTGCATGAAACACACAAACACAAACTGATCATTAGACATATTTATAATTACTAGTCCTGAGGTGTTACTGCTGTTCTAACGGCCAGTTGTCTGGGTTACCTGTATCATATTTCATTAACAAACACTCTATCGGGGATTTAGTTAATGTCACTAATTCAATTAACCAAATGGCTAATCCTATGGAGCCTGTGAATGAGCAGGGATTAGGACTGCTGGCTCGCACCTAATGTCTTCCTCAGCAGGTTGTAGGTTTAGGAGTGAGCAGTCCTATGTAACGTTAAGATACACATATACTGATATAATACAGAAAACATATGACTTTCAGTCAAATGTTACCGTGTACAGAAACCGACCGAATTAGCTAACTAGCCGATATCTTGAGTCAACATCTAACTAACGCTATATTACTTGAATAAGCATTGAATACAAGTTTTCTAGCAACAGAGAACAAAGTTTGGGTCACAAACAACATGCTGCTGTAGTAATTTTATTCAACCAAATCACCAGTGTGGTCCTAACCTTTAGCTTACTACGATAAACTGGCTAACTATTAGCTAGCAGATAGCAAGCTAGCAAGCTAGCAGCCGTCACAGTTTGCACTCTCACCTCGATCAGAGAGTAATTGATTTCAACGTCGGATTTCACAAATCCTCCACATGCCACCACTATGTCGTCGGTGGATACGGCCAAAAACTGAGAATACATAATACAGAATAAAACCCAAAAGGCTCCCATGTCTGCCCGGATCGTAATTCTCAACATTTTGACTGACTGTCTCGTCTGATCTCTCGATGAGCCGAGCGACAGCACGCTGCCTCCGGTTCCGTACCAGCTGAGCTGCTGTCAGAGGCCGGGAGGTGACAGCCAGGAGCAGCGACCCCTGCAGGCCTGGAGGTGCTCCACACTTTATATTAATGACATGAAAAATCAAATAATACCACACATTTTTAGATTTATTTTCCACCACACACACACAGTCATATGTAAAAATTACCATAATAAAATAAAGAATATTTTCCCAAAGATAACTAACAAATAATAATAAAGAGAGTTACAAATGAGTCACAGTAATGGTAGTTACAGTATACACTTATATATATATATATATATATATGCATGCATACACACACACACACACACACAAATACAATGTAATGTATAGTACCGTAAAAAGATTATTATAAAAGTAAGAAAAGTCTAGTGTTAAGACATTTAAAGTGCATACAACCCCAGTGGTTATACTAATGCAAGTCCTTCTCAGAAGGAACAGATGAGTACATACAGTGAGAAAAACACCACAAAAACATCCTGGCCCACAAAATACTTAAACATTGCAGCTTCTTAATAGTTTTACGATACTTAGATTATCACCAAAAAAAAAAAAACACTGAAAAGGCAACACAATAGTTGTAGCAGGTCCATAGAGACTAAAGAGTTTTCACAATTTAAAAAAAGAACATTTAAGATATTAATGAAAACAGTTTGATTCCATTCAACTCCAGTTCATGAGTCCATAATATTTGTTCCTTGCTTCACACATGTGTGAAGGAGTCTGGAGGTGGGTGCGCCAGGAACACTGCTTCATTGAAATTGCTGGAGAAGCTGGTGTGGTAGCTGGGGCTGCTTCTGCTGGTGCGAGGCTGAGATTTTGACACAGGAGATCTGACAGACAAGTGCCTCTGGGCCTGGCACAACTTCTGGATCAGGAAACGCTTGTCACGTCCCTCCTGAGCAACAAAACGACACATAGATAGTCGATTCTAGTTCAGGCTGTCTTTGGTAATGACAAAATGATGATCAAGCACTGTCAATGTATAATGAAGAAAAGAGGTAGAATATAGATTTACTGAAGTCTAACATTTTGAGTAAACCTACCATGACAAGTTGCTCCCTTAGCTGGTTAATAACTCTCTTGTGGGCTCCAGCTAGTGCAATCACATAGAACATGGCCAAACTGCAGGGGGGAAATAGAAATCATGTTAAATTACAACCACAGACAGAAAAACTCAGCTGTCAGTTAAATCTTCAGTTCTACAATAATTATACAAGCCGATAGACTGAACACGTACCACGTAACGACAAAGAAGGAGACAGCAAAAGCCTCTGAGGCCAGAGCAAAGAGGAGGGTTTGGATTCCTTCAGGTAGCTGAGATACTGTCCTTGGAAGCACCTCCCATGAGGTGGTGTAATTAACAAATGGTCCACATGCCTGGGAACAGTTTATTCTGTACAAAAAGGGATGGGTTATGGTCATTTTTCAGTCTCCACTTATATTTAACTGACTAATATTTTAATTGATGAGACAAATATTGACCTCTCATGTTAATACTTCCGCTCAATAAAGCTAATAAAGCTGCAGAGAATCAGACATGGTATTACCTAACAGACTAAAATTAAAACATAATGTGGTCATCAGCAGCATATTACTCACTGTGCTACGCTAACAGTGACAGGCACACAAGCCAGAAGCAGGCCTATCAGCAGCACGCCGAGGAAGAAGAAGTTGGAGCTGGAAGCTCTGAATGGACGTGTGGCTGGACGGCAGTTGTTGATTAATGATACCTGGCAAACAAGGAGAGGTAACAAAAATGTCAACACATCAATAAGGGCTTGTGAAAATATTCTAACTGTGTAAGAAAAGTTGTTATTCAGGTGTCTAAACAGACACAAACACATTCAATTTTAAACACTAGCATCTTATCCTCATACATACAATCTTTCTTTTTACAAGCCAAGCAAAGAAAACTCCACTTCTGAAAATGTATGTAGGACATAAAATCACCTTTTTGATGTAGAAGATGAAGAAGTATTTGATGGTGCAGATGGCAGGCAGCATCGGACAATAGAAAGTGCCGATCCAGCAGATCGTCTGACCGTAGACAATCTCAAGCACATTCTGAGGAACAGCAAACTCCTGCTGGCCCCACCACTTAGCCAAGCCACAGTCGCAGTACTGCACTATTAGCCTGAATAGAAGAAAGGAGCGATGCAAGAAGAGAAAATAATCAATGAAAAAATAATACACTTGAAAGTATGACATGTAATAAAATATCAGAGCATTACACTGGAGCAAGACTGAAAAAAACCCCTGTAAAATACGATATGTAAATGCTTTTCTTTTTTTTTTTTTACAGTGGGAAGGTGAGGACTTACTTTCGAGGGAACTCCACAAATATGGTGACTGCAACTATGATGATGAAATCGAAGACGGTGAGTTTGTACATTTCCTGGCCAACACGGGTTTCCCAACACTGTGGAGAACAGCCGTCAGAGTTTGAGAGGCATTTACAAAGGGCACATTGCAACCAGCAGGCAACTATATGTCCATCACTACTGTCACTACTGGAATACAGAAAACTATGACTTACAGAGTAAAGTGAATGGTTATAGCCACAGATGCAGGGCTCCTTTTCACAGTGTGTGATCTGAGACCAGAGAGAGAAGAGCAAAACCCCGATACTGGTCAACCGCATGAAGACACATCTGAAAGACATGTTGGACACGTTTTACCTCCAAGTTTAACATCATGATGAGTATATGTGTGGGTTATTTTTCAGAAATTCTGCGTACCTCATGAGGGTGAAGCGGATCTCAAAGGCAGGCGAGTAGTCCTCGTAGTTGATGATAATGGAGAAGAGGATGGGGGTGATAAAGTTGGCCAAGGTGATAACAATCGAGGGCAAATACTCATAGATGAGATCCACGATGAAATTCACCTGTGAAACCAGCAAAAGCAATATTGAGAGCCAAACTTTTCCCCCCAAAGCATTAATATTTTAGGATGTGAACGGAACAGTTTGTAATTTTAATCAAATATTCTCAAATATTAAAAACAAAAAAACAGATTGAGGCCAGAGTCTATGTTTTAACTGATAAGGTCAGAGGTGATTCACGAAGTGTAGGAAGTAGCTTTGTAAAAAACAGACAATGACAGACAGACAGATGCTTGCGACAGAAAGCACATAAGCAACATTTCATAACCTTTATTTTATTCATCTGTGCTTCCTGGGAGAAGACCGTGGCTATATAGATGCTGTAGAAGCAAGCAGCCAGAACACCAATGACAAAAAGGTTGAGGATGAAGCGGATGAGATAAATCCGACACTTCTCTTTGCGGGTGCGATCTGCAATTTTCTGCTTGATCCTCTCCTCCTCCAAATCCGTCTGGGGGATATAAGAATATGCACGTTTAATATGAGTGAGGAAACTGTTCACTGGGAGTGTAGTATTACACATTCATGACAAATCATGTAACTCATTTCTCAACAAAGAACACAACATCAAGTCTGGATGACTGAGAAGACATCCTGAGGAAGATGCATATCATAATATCTTTAGATACGTACAAACCAGCCAAAAATAGGTTTACTATCCAGATTAAAACTGGATTTCTCTCTGCATGTAAAAATGGCCACTATTGCCTTATCTTACATTATAAATCCTGCTATATAAAACACATCTGGTTTCACAGAATGATCAACTAACCCTAAGCTCATAGAGCAGACTGCTTCTCTTCAACCTTGCAGCGTTCTCATCGGTGATGCAGAAGTCCCAACCAGCAAAGATCTTGTTACAGAAACTCTGGAAGCGGTCCTCATCCTGAACCAGGTTGCGTTTGAATCCCGTGGCAGACCTTTGAGGGGGGGGGGGAGTGAAGTTATCCACACAAATCATTCAAATAAATGTATTCGATCATGATTCTGCCTTTGCAGCACCTTTTGACAATCCAGATGAGACTGAGAAAGAGGTACGCCTTAGTGGCCAACAGGTAGGCCAGTGGTAAATTATAGGTGATCTTTGGAAAGAGGATTTTGTCCACTTTATAGTAGCCGTAGAAAAGATAGGTCTGTTCTAGGAAGCCCTGCGGATTAAACACAAGAGGTGAGTGAGTGAGTAAACCACCATGGCAGAGACCCTTAAAAATAAAAAGCAAGGACTTACTCCGCCAGAGAGCAGATCTGTAATGTGCTCGTGGAAGATGACAAGACCTCGGCGAGCGCTGCTTGGATAATTACTGCACACACTACCTGTGGTCAAACACAGTAAGGCATGAGCTTCATTTTGGACATTTAGCTTATTATATTTATTTTATTTATTTTATATTCAGCTTCCTCTGACCATCATTCAGGTTGTAGGTGATATTCCCTGCGGCGTGGGGGGCAATGATGATGGGAAACATGACGAAGCCAAACATGATTATGAAGATGATGATATTGAGCATGACCAAGAAGCGCAGGAACGAAAAGTAAGACAGGATCCCTGTGCCGAACATCCCTGTTGCACGCAAGAGAGAGAGAACATTTTCTGTTAAAGCAAATGTATATTTTCCTCTTTTTGGCCATTCTGAATAGAAAAGAAAGTAAATGTCATTTTCTTCTCTCACCCTCTATCAGGTGGATGTCTCCCCTCCAGAGCTGCAGGGAGCTCAGCCATTCTTGGGCATCATCTCCTAGCCTCCTCAGATACCTGCGGGTGCTTTGCGTCCACTGTCTCCAGCTGCTGAGCTCTCGATCATCTTCAAGCCGCTGCGTTCTAGTCAAATAAATAACTTGTTATGAACTAAACTCGCTATATGCGCCTTTTAAAAAATAGCTAGAGAATATGTAATAACAGTGACATCAATCCTACTTGTCTCTGCGTTTCTCAGCCATGGTCTTTGCTAGTTCTGCTATGGGTCTCTGGATCGTCTGGCTTCTCTGTTTCTCCTCATTTCTTTTGACTGTGCTCACGGCCCATTTCCCACTGCTAGAGGAGCCGAGCGGCGCTCTGGAGCTTCCCCTTCGCTTAGTGCCGGCAGTCGATGACTTCCTGCGGTACAGCAGGGACTGGTAGCTGGGAAGCTGGTCCAGCAGTGGGTTGCTGGAGGCTTTTCCACTACGATCAGTGAAGAACACTTGGAAAAGATGGAAAAAAATTAGGTCAAGCCATACAGAGATGTGGCGACATCACAGTCCCGACTCAAGTACAATTTTAAGTTACTTGTATTTTACTCTACTTGTGTATTTCCATTTGATGCTACTTTATACTTCCACTCTACTAGATTTCAGAGAGAAATATTGAACTTTCTGCTCCACTACATTTATTTAACAGCTTTAGTTACTTGTCAGATAAAGATTTGACACAATGCATCGCGTAACAAGCTTTTAAAATACAGCACAATGTTCAAAATTAAACCTTTTTGGGTTTTAACATCTTAGTTAGTTTGTAACTTGGGTATTTTTCAACCTGGACCCTCTTTTCTTTTTTGTGCCTTAGTGACTAATGCGGTCACAGTTTTTTGAAACTTGGTACAGTATGAAGCAAAACAGGCTACAACGTAATCCAATGGAGCAATAGCGTCTGTCACAGTACATCCACTAAAAGTGCTTGTTTTGGCTACTGACAGGCTCAGACTGTTATTGCAAGTGTCCGACAACATTATGGAAAGTCTCGGTGAAGGAAAAGTCTTGTTCTGAAACCGTGAGAGTTGAATTGTTGTTGTTGAATAAATAAATAAATATATAAATATATATTCAGCCATGACAGAGATGGAGAGGAGCTGCTGGGAGCAGTTTGCTGTGTTGGAGTACAGAAAGTATAGCTTAGCGTTATTTTCAAAGTAGCATCAACAACAGTACAATGCTTCAGTATTAATAAAATAAATCTAACAATGTTATATAATAATAATAATATATCAGTCAGATACTTCCAATTCATTAATTCACCCAATTCTTAATATCTTGATTGAAAGAGAGGACATTAATGTTATTCAGTATTATATCAGTCAACAACATTTAAAAAAAAAAAAAAAAGACAGTGAGTCTACAATTACACACAGCATACAGACATATATATACTGTATACAGACTGTTTAGGCTTTTTTGAGTCTGGATTCATTTCACAACATTTTTCAGATTTTCCAGTATACCAGACATGTTTCTGATAAATTGCTAGTTTTGCTTTAAAAATGAAAACATAGATGTCGTTTTGGTTTCTAACTATTTTCTTTCCCTGCCTTTAGTTTTATTTATCAGTAACAAACAACAAGTGTTGCAGACTCATCAAACAAACAAACATCAACATCGATGTTTCTATCCGGTAAATAAGACTGAAACAAAGCCAGACCACCACCCACCATAAACCCCGTTTTACTTGTGCCTTTTCAGACATTTACTGAATCATTAACCAGCAGGACAAAGTTTTCAGCCTGTTGTCAGCGACTTTTATAGCCTGTTGTCAGGTTAGCATTACTAGCTGGCGACTAGCTAATGTTGAGGTAAGTTCGTGTTAATTACTTTAACTCAGAGCTAGCTAAAGACACGCGAGTTAACGTCATGTTTACCTGTGTCGTCCTCCATCACTCCCTTTTCTGAATGAATAAATAGTTACTACTCGTTATATTTCGCTAGCTAAGTGTTAACCTAGCAGTCCTCGTCAACTGGGAGTAACTTGACTCTCCAGGCAGCCAACAGCTTTTCCCAGAGATCACTTCCTGAATGTGGATCCAGCTCCAAACTTTACTTCAGTCATATCCTGTATCCTGTATCTTATTGCTTTTTAAATGGCATTTGATTTCTTCTTTTAATGACTCACCTATAAAGTTGTAAAAACAAAATAACCAGATTGCAGTAATAAAATAAAAGTACATTTATTCTGTAATAAGTACAACTTTTATGCTACTTTATACTTACATTTCAGTTTTTACACCACTAAATTTATTTAACAGCTTTATTTGACATCATAATATATGACAATGACAGACAGTATATACACTTGTAGTGATGTATGCACACCTAACCTGTGTTATACTTCGAGGAATCATGCCCAGTCCAATTTATGACAGCATTTCCATCTAAGGTGTTGATTGCTGTTGTGGGGAATTATTAATTTATTTATTATGTATGTATCTGTATATTTATCTGTAGACTTGAAGTTTAGCCGGTAAGCAGTACCACACGTCAGCATAGATACAGCGTGGACTCCTAGACACTCACCTGAAATACAAATAACGATGACGAGCAATTAAATTTTAACCTTGGGGATTCATTATTCTTGTCACAATACGAAGCCAGTCCACAGGAGGTTTGAAGGGCCTATTAGAAAAGGCTGGACTTTTACCTTTATGGGTTTTAAATACTTCCTGGTAGTCACACACAGTCCTTTGCTTTTGGATCACACTGACGGTGCTTCAGTGATTCACAGTTACCTCCTCAGGCTCGCTCTGCACGGACAAGACTCATCAAGTTTTATCAGGACTTACATACTGTATCTCTCTCATCAGGTAAGCAGGGTTCGATAATAGAGTAGAATATAGTGTTACAAAAATGTTCCATTACCTGCACAGTTTGGGATCACTATTCCTATATCTATATGTAGTCACAGTATATAAAGTAATTCTTTCTATCTTTTGTAGCTGCTTTGTCAGTCAGTTATTTTATGTTGATTGTTGGTCAGATTTCTCTATGCTGCTATCCTTTAGGGAAACTACGTTACTACATGTGATAGAAACCAAACCTATTGTATGAATTAATGATGAACAGATGAGGATTATATTACACATGCTTTCACCCTGACAATGTAGCTGTCAGTCTGAGCACATTATGCTACTTGGCCTTAATATGCAAGGCTTCTTGTTTAAGTTATATTAAATTTTACTATTGAAGGTAAAAGGCTCTGATCTTTCTCGTTATACCTTAAAACGGATTAGTGTCGTCATCTGGGATTTTTGTTTATTCAGTAGTAGCAAGTTAGTGCGTTACTGGACTTAACGCACGTCCACATATTCAAGAGGGACCATCGTCTCCAAAGAAGAGCAAAAGGATCAATTTGAAGGATCTCATGTCAAGTTACAACAGCGGAGGATTTTTCAACCCTGCCTACCATGACAGTGAGACACTGGAAATTGATAGAAGGTTTGTGGTAATATAATAACATTCTGTCTTAAAATGTGCATAACTGCATTGTTTATCCAGAAAAACAAAAACAAAAAACAACAACCTATGCTGCCATTTATCAATGAATGTGTTTGAGGGAGTGCTGTGGGTAAGAACAGACTATTTGTACTTTTAATCAGGGGTTGATAATGTAAAAGAACAAAGAGGATGTGCTCAGGGAACAGATAGCTTCTTTGAGGTAAAAAAAACTTGTTTGTAGTACATTACATATCTATATGAGAAAAAAACATTGACCCCAATTACAGTCATATATGTGGAAATGGTTTCAATATAGATAATATCCACATCATAATCGTCCCAGTTCCTGTTATGAACTGATAATCACAGTCCTCTCACATCTCATGAACACAAATCACCTCAAAAATAAGCAGTTCATCTTTCACTTATTCATGTATGTGGTCACTCTAGGTCTTCCAGCAAAACCCATCACACTAATCCCTATGCCAGGGAAGACCCAGCCTCCTGGGGTGAGAGAGCAGAGACACGTCACTCGTCAAGAGGTCAGAGGAGCAGCGGTGATGCTGCAGACAGAGTACCCTGGGGGGGCTGGCAGGGCGAGGGCTGGAGGGGGAGAGAAAACATCCCCATGGGCCTCCTGTCAACACACTCGGGGAGACCTTCATGGCAGCATGACCACAGTGAGTGGACCGTCTCTGTGAGACAAGACTAGGTTGAATACCACAACTAGTCTTTGTATAAATTCTAAAATAATGCAATATTGTACGTGAAAAAAAACCAACCCTATTATTTTGTTTTGACCATTGACACAGCAGGTCTTTTTGTGTCTCTATGTGTTGCTAAGTGACACTGTTGTTAATACTTAGCCTGTTAACGTCTACACAATCTCCTCCTCACTTTAAAAAAAATAAAAATTTAGGTCACAGTACGTTCCAGATTGACCCTGTTTCTCAGCACGATCAAACGCTATCCAGCTATCAACTTCCTTCTGCAGGTAATGGTTAAACTCTGGTTAAACTCTTCTTTTTTCCATCGGTAATACTTTCCCTACAGGCTTTTCAAGGTTACTGTGTGCTCTCATACCATGATATCAATAAATACACATACACGTAAAGTGCATTCCAAGACTATAATGTGAAAAAAATGTCATGTTCATGTTGACCGCTTGACTTGGCTTGTCAAACAACTTAGATTACTAAATACCGATTGAAGGAGGCTGTACGCAATAACAAATAGAAAGGAATATAAGGAAGTTGGCAAATAAATCTAACAAGGGAAAAGTGAGCGTTGGGAAAACGTTATCTTAATTTGTAGAAGATTATCAAGGGTTGTAAACAAGCAAGAAATCTGAGTAGACGTTTATTGTTGGTAGGCATTGTTTCCTTTGTGCTTGTGTGCTTACTGAGCATATCTTGAGCTGTGAAGTGTTTAGTGTGAAAATAACTTTTTTATATTTGTATCTGTCAGTCTGTTGGTCAGTCAATGGATAGTATTCGTATGACCATAGTGATCCCGTGACGTTTTCTCTAGCGCCATCAGCAGGTCAAAGTTTTCACTTTGCATGCAAAATATCTTAATATCTACAACTAATTGGCATAAATGGTGGCCAGAGGAGGGATCTGACTTTGGTGCGATCCCCTGGGTTTTCCACTAGCACCATAATGAGGTTGACATTTGTGCTTTTGAGTTAAATGTCTCAGTGAGTATTGGGTGGACTGTGATGAAATTCAGTTCGGTGATTCACATGTCCCTCAGGATGAACTGAAATAACTCTGATGGTCCTTTCACTTTCAATATATAGCAGCGTAATCAGAGCAACATTTGAATTTGTGCCATGTTGGCGCTGTCATGTGCATGGGAGCATGTTAGCATGGTGATGTTTAGCTCAAAACAAACTGTGCCTATCACAACGCCGCGCAGAGGCTCTAGACTACAATACAATAATGAATACAACTTAATTACACTGTAATTTGCTTGCTATATTATGACACATTATCATACTACCATACTGCATTGTACTGTTAAAACGGTACCTTCAATCAATATATATACACAGATCTCAAAGTTAGGTGCCCTTTTTGCATAAGAAAATGTAAAACCATCAAGCTCATAGAGAAAATCCCTGATTATTATTTCCGAACACCATAATACATTTGTCTCCTCTTGTGTTTTTTTCTCCCCAGGAAACATGACAATGAGGTGGAGAGGAATCGCAATGAGAAGGATGAGCATGTTTCCAAACGCTGATCCCAGCCATCTAGGTTTCACAGAGGAGGCCATCAGGGACGAGATGGAAAATGGTAAGCGCTTGTGACGGGTGTATTATTCCTGCGGATGTGTGCACAATGTGAAATGTGATACCTGATATGTATTCATGATGGTTGCCCGTGTGAAGATAGCAAGACGGTAAGTGTCTTGTCATCTCCTGTGTGACAGAGGAACAGAACCTGGTCAAAGAACTTGTTGCCTTGTCGACACGAGACCGAGTCCGGGCCATTCGGGACCTTCCAATGAGCTTTGAAGAGAAGAAACATATCAGGTGGGGTTTTTTTTACTGGCAATTAAAGGTTACAAGCCTCTATGTCTGTGTCCTTGTTGACACTTAGTTAACCATTACACCTGCAAAGACTTAGATTGTGACTCAGTGGTGTTGCAATATATAGAACACTGGTGGAGGAGTTACATATATGTTACATATGTGTGTGATTACCTTTGCAGGAGCCAAGTGTTGGCATTCAAGTCTTCCAAGCAGTCTCGCCAGTTCACATGTTTCGCTGATTGCTCTGAGAACGTGTCACTGGTGAGTCTCTCATCAATCATAAAGCAACTCTTTTTGAGTGTAGCCGTGGTTGTGGTTGTGTACTACTGACAGTACGTGACACAAGATGTGCTCTCAGTCTTTCCGCAGGTGCGGCTATAGTATAAGTTCAGCTAGACAGACCCTGGAGCTGTGGCAAGGCACCATGAAAGAGATTGGTGGCAAGTTTGGCACCAGCGTCCTCACCTATTTTCTGTTCCTCAAATGGCTGCTCATGTTCAACATTTTCTCCTTCCTGGTTAACTTTGGCTTTATCACCATCCCGGTTCTTGTTTATGACCCCTCACCCAACATACCTCCAAATGTGACATTCAGAGGACTGGAGATACTGACTGGAGCTGTAAGTGGAAGCTCATATCAAATCACATATCTTGACTTAGCATACAAATGATATTTAATATAAATTTCTAATCATTTAAATTTAAAATGGCTAAATTAAAATTGACTCTAATCAATATTTTTATTTTGCCAATGGATGAAATTAATATGTGTAATGTGACTGCACTGAGTTGAAAAGAGCAACATAACCATATATTTTTCACTGCATAGTAAATGTGTTTGGTTTCTCCAGGGTTACTTCAACTACACTGTCATGTACTACGGTGGCTACAGCAATGAAACCCTTGTGGGTCTGACTGATTATAACATGCAGCTGGCCTATTTCTTCACCATTTCAGCCTACATGGTTGTGTGTGGAATTGCACTTGTCTTCAGGTCAGTCCTCCGTATAATTTATGGAATAGCTCAGATTACGTTTGATGTAGATAAATATTCTACATGAATACACCCTACATGTATTGTACATTCCTCTGAATTCACCTGCTACATCTCTATCCTCATGCAGCATGGCGAGCTCATTCAGGAAGAACTATGTGCTTGCGGATCCATCCTCAAACAGTGCGTGGCAGCTTTTGTGCAGCTGGGATTTCAGTATAACCAATGAAAGAGCAGTGCGACAGCGCAAAAACAACCTCCGTGTCCAACTTAAGGTAAACACTCACTCACACTGTTACAAACCCACTCAGTCAAGGCAGGAAGTCAGGAAAGAGAAGTCTGTTTTGCCACCATAAAAAAGGGAAAGAGTTCTTACTTCCCCTACAACATTGTAATTACAACGTTTCAGGAGGATGGGGTTTATGGTTACATTTCGGAAGTTCATTCCTTCTTTTAGGACACATCACATGTCTCTTTATTTGTCATCGCCATCTTTGTCCTCTTGCCATTTTTCCAGGAGTCTTTGTCAGAGAAAGCCCAGGGGGAGCTGCTAACCGTCTCTGAAAAGCTGAAGCACTTTGGGATTCATCTGGGCTCGTGGCTCCTCTCCACTGGCCTGGCTATCGGCTGTGGAGCCAGCATCTACTACCTCTGCGGATATGAACAGCGGGTACACAAATTCAAATTAAGATGAAATAATCAGACTCATTGCAAAAAAAACCCCAAAAAAACAAAAACTTGAATAATTGGTTTATTAGATGGATAAGAAATCTTAATAAGGGTTTCTTCTCTGTCTGGAAAATGTAACACTTTTGTTCCCATTAAAACTAAAGCAAAAGAATTACCCTCACCGTGTATATCCTTTTGGGAATGGAGCTCCCACATGCAGTAATACTTTATGGCATGTTATGTAAGTCCATTATCAGCGTGCATCGTGATCTTACAACCTACTGACAGTAATGTGTCAAGTCATTTACCGGCAGCAAAGGAACTTCATTTATTATTTCATTGCACATATTGTTAGTCATTGAGTCTTGTTGTGATCTTTACAGGGAACAATTGATACTGCCAACTGGTCTCTACTTCAGGAAGCAGAGACTCTCCTGGTTCCCTTTGTGGTGTCTCTGATGAACCTGGTTGTCCCGCTCTTCTACTCACTCTTCAACAAGTTCGAGCACCACTCCAGCCAGCGCAGACAGATCTATGCTCTGGTAGTCAGGTTAGATAGCAGCAGTTTATGTTTTCATCAAGGAGGGAACATACAGTACATGAGTTCAAGGGCGTACATTCAAGGAATATGTTTTATCTTAAAAGAAATAGTTTGGCATTTTGGTTGCTTAAACAAGAAACAGGGGGAAACAACGAGCCTCGCTCTGTCCAGTTTGTCCATTCAATAACATATTATATCTTTATTTAATCCATACACATTGAGACGTGGAAACAACAATTTGTGTCTTTCTGTTTTACTCTTGCAGAAATGTGTTCCTCAAGATGTCCATTCTGGCTGTCTTGTGTTATTACTGGATGAATGTGGTGGCCAAGACGTTTTCAGTACGTTTGGCAGGAATTAACCAGATTTTTCAAATACACCAATATCAGTTGCACTATATGAACCTACATATCTAATGTGTTTCCTACAGTGTTGGGAGTCCATGGTAGGACAGGCTTTGTACCGCCTGGTCATTGTTGACTTCTTGTTTGTGATGCTGGGATCCTTCTTCGGAGAGTTTCTTAGCAAGTAAGTGACATGGTTTCAGTTTATGAAATGATTTTCTTGTTTGTAAAGAGAAAAAATTTGCTTCTTAGTGGAAAATTAGCTTCAGGTGTAAAACACATTCGTAAATCTATTACAGTGTGATTGGGACCAGATTTCTACCACGTCTGGGGGTTCCAGAGTTTGACGTCGCCAGAAATGTCCTCGAACTCATCTATGCACAGACTCTAGCCTGGTAAGAACAATGATTTGGAACATTAACGGCTCGGTGGCATTGTGATCAGGACTCATTTTCTATCCTGTCAGTGCCAATTTCCTATTAAAAGTTCTCGTGTCATCTATTTTATCTCCATAGGATTGGACTCTACTTCTCTCCTCTTCTACCTGCTATCCAGATTCTCAAGTTTTTCATTCTGTTTTACCTAAAGAAGGTAAATATATGTTCACAAGGCCCTGGTGACTATAATTGGACCTGCCATGGTGATACACTGCCATAGAAAGATACAATGCCATCATTGCTTGAGCTGATCTATAATCCTCTTTAGGCTCATGTTACCGTATTTGTACACCTGGGTCAATAATTAATTAAAATCCTTTCATCACATTGACCATTTGCTTTATTCTGAGTAATGGAAAAGACAGGCAGGGTTTAGGATTTATGCGGTAAAACTACTGCTTGCATTGTACCAGGCAAGGTCAATCAATCCCAGAAAAGTAAATGACTTCAGTACAATTGGTAATTTGACCTGAGCTGGATCTGGTGTTGCTGAATGTTTCATGAACATGCTGAATGACCTTTGAAGCAATGTTATTCAACGATCTGATGAGATTGTCACGTTTTCCCTTATAGACTGAAATGGATATGATGTTTAGGCTGTAATGAACTTGTGGTTTTGAATTATATAACATTAATGAATGAAAAATGGTGTTTGTGTTATATGTGTTTGTGCACTTCCCCAGGTTAGCCTGACCCAGAACTGCCAGCCTCCACGCAGGTCAGGCAGGGCAGCTCAGATGCAAACCATCTTTATCGCCCTCCTCTTCTTCCCTTTCTTTGTGGGAGCCGTGTCCATGGTTGCATACACTGCCTGGAGGTATGCAGACATGACCTAACGTAACCTTTATCTCACATTAATCAGCTTGGAGTAAAAAAACAAAAATAAAATCATCACAAAAACCCAACAATCTCAATTCTGTCCGTAATGTTATGCTTGTTGCCAAATCAAGCCTCAGTCTTGTTTTCTCCACCCTGTCCTGCTCTATAGACTGACTCCTTCCGAGCAGTGTGGTCCTTTTCGGGGACTCAAAAGTACCTTCAGTGTGGTCGTAGTCTGGATAGACGATCTGGAGGAGATTCCTGGTTCTCAGTGGGTTGTCTGGATCTATCAAAATGTCATCAGAAGTGAAATCTTCTACTTCCTTGTCACACTCATTATACTGTAAGTGCAAAGGTTTGTTAGGATATGAATCAGTCTTTGAATCAGTGAATGCAGCAGCATAAAAACAGCATAATACTAAACAGCCACAGTGTTGCAAGAATTTTATTGACATTGATTTGATTATTGAAACATAAAGATGAATGGAGACTGGAACACTGGCTTCATGCATGTCATGTTTTTCTGTTATTATGCAAATTGTGACTTAGTAACAATATGAAAGTCTACCTTCCTTTTACCTGTTCCTCTATTGACTGTCATGTTTTCTTTCTCAGAGTCTGCATATACATCTTCTGGCAAGTCACTCAGGGCCGCAAAGAGCTTATTGGTCTTCTGAAACAACAGATTGTTAATGTGAGTGTGGTTTTAAGAAAAATTGACCTTGCCTTTATTTCTATTTTCCTTTGGGAACTAGTATGTTTTCTGAGTACTACCTGTTTTTACATTTACTTACTGTCTGCATCTCTTTTTCTCTTTAGGAGGGGAAAGACAAGTCTTTCTTGTTAGACAAGCTGCAGGATATGCAGAAAACTAATCCTAATAAAAGACTCAAACCGAGGAATCAAAAAAAGGTTTGTTTGGAAAATTCTTTCATACTAATCTTTCCTCCTGAGATTTGTTATCAACCCTAAAGCTTTTTTTTTTCTTTTGTTCTTCAGCACGTTAAACGGCATTCAGATAACCACTCATTAGGCGGTCAGTCCACCTCAAACGCCATGGTTCAGGCTTTACTTGCTCGCCAGCGGCTTGAAGAGGAAGAGGAGAGGCGCAGTGCTGGCGGAGTGCCCGTTCCCTCAGACATCTCCACCTCTAGCGCTTTGATGCAGGCCATGTTGGCGCGTCAGAGTGCTGATAAACAAGATAGAGATTTGTACCCGATGCCTGATGAACACCAGACAACCTCCGGCGCCCTTGCACAGGCCATGCAAGCAAGGCAGAGGACTGAGCATTATGAGAGGGATGAGTACTACAGTATGGAAGATTATTCTGCAAACTCAGTCAACAGATCCAGCACTGTAACACAGGTCATTCAAGCCAGACAAAGAGCAGAAGAGGATGCAGCACATGATGTAGATGATCTGTCATCTTCAGTGTCAAGTGTTATGATGCAAGTCATGCAAGCGAGACAAAGAGCAGAGGAAGAGGACAGGATTCAGCGGGTCACTGCTGCCCCACAAAATCCAGCTCCCTCAGGCTCTAGCGCTCTCATACAGGCCATGTTGGCCCGGCAGCAGGCTCAGAATGAGTACGATGATGGCTACTGAACAAACTAGTTTGACTTTATCATCACCAAATAGAGTTGAAAAGAGCAAGTAAAGGAATCTTATCCGGATTTGATTTGTGTTTTTTTTACGTTCATGAAATTGTATGTAGCAGGTCTGTATAATATAAGAGTAAGTTCAAGTTTTTTTGTATATTTTAATTATATATTTATATGACAAATGTATGTCAAATAATCCCTTTAACAAATGCACACAAGGGCTGTCCTTGTGCCATTACATGTAATTTGTGTATCAAATGCTAAAATACAGCCACCAGCATGGATGGAATGAGATTATTAATGACAATTAACGCAACACTGCCCCCTTTAGGTATTACATGGACAATGCCCCGGTAGACATTGACTTTTACAGAATTTATTGTCTTTTAATCAAAGCAGAAAAAAAAACATCAAATGAAAATTACAAACAATTTTAAATTCTTCACATTCTGGCATGATGTGATACTAAACTGACCTTTATCGGAGAAAAATCTGCCTCATAACTTTCAGCTCCGTTTAATTTTGATACTGATTCACAATGATCCAACAAAAGTGTACTCGTCCTTTAGGGTTTGTGAGACAATACAACAGTCATTGTGAATATCCAGAAAAAGAAAAAAATTATACACAAGCAGCCGTTCTGTGTACAACAGTACTGCACACTTACACTCCATAATGTATTTACATTATTTTTTATATGTGTAGGCACGTGATTCACAGTAAGTATTTGTGGCTTTCTTTCATAATGAATCAAAACCAGTTAAACTGTCACCATGTCTTTGTGATTTGACAATCATTTGCATTGATTTATTGACTGAAACATGTTTAATAAGGCTATTAGCATCTGAGAGACCCTTGACCTATTTATAGGGGTTAACTTGACAATATTTTCTTAAATATGCATTGTTGTAAGTTACACAAACAAAGAGAAAAGCCATTTTTGTCCACTTTTTTTTTAGTTCTGACTTGTTTGGTTGGATTGCCCAACTGTAACCCTGAGGGACTTGAATAACAACAGCAACAACACACCCACAGGGAGTGAATTTAATTAAGGCAGTGCAGAAATGTATCAAATAGAGCTAATGATGCGGCATGAAAGAGAGAGAGAGAGAGAGAGACCACTTGCTTGTACTGTCCTGTCCCACTCAGCACTGTTCTTCCCCCAAAGACACCTGAATGTCACTCAGGTCCAGGGAGTCGGCAGGTATGGGAGTTTTCCTGCCGCTACTCAGGATCTGGCTGGAATAAACTTCCACAGATTTGGAGATTGAGTGCACAGAGCGTTCCCGGAAATATCCGAAAGCCTCCTGCGCGTGCTCCTTCCGGATGCTTTGCTCGAAGGTCTTGCGCTTGTGCCTGAACTCGATGACGGTCTTTGTGTAGGAGTTTAGAGTGGTGACTGATGCGCCCATACAGCAAGTGAAGGACGCCCAAGCCATGCTGATATGAAAAACAGAAAAAAGTAATGCAATTCAGCACGTGACTCTGTATCAATGCAACCCTGCTTTGGTGAGGAAAAATGATTGCGATCCTTTTATTTTAATATTTTCCCTTCAACATTATCATCTCTCCCCTCAAATATGTCGGGTCACATGTGAGGCCAGACAATCAAATCATCGCCTCATGTAATTTTTACTTGGTCAATGCGCCCCAAAAGGTCAAGAATTGTTTAGGCTCTGAAATGAATTTCCAGCATACTGTGCATATTGAACAGAAGTGAAATATTATCTCCTTATGCAATTTCAATCGTGCCTGCATTAGGGGTTTGGACATTAAAGCCTAATCCTGCCATAACATGAGGGCTTTAGGCTGTTCTCATTCCAGACAGCGATGCTGGGGAGAGGTGAGAGCAGAGCTACAACTGACTATTTGGGCCCTGCTGACACTTTAAATGATGGAGCTGATCTGATATTGATGAACAAAATATGACTATGATGTTTGAGTTCTGCTGTGTGGTGTCCTACCAGAAGGACCAGCCATAGTCCCAGTTATAGGGCCTCCAGTCAGGTGGGCCGAGACTGACGGTGACCTGGAACACCTGTGTGTACATCACATGAGCCACCATGCCAAGAAGACCTGAAATCCAATACGACAGTGCACCGGTAGTCAGCTCGCTATACCTACCATAAACCTTATGATAACAAGACTCATTCTATTATTATGACACACCTATACGCCATAGATTTTAAATTAAGTGTAGATTTCTTGCTCATCACTACAGGAGGCCTCTTTGGATTGTGACAGAATGCAATTTGGAGTGAGAGCTTCTTCCTCTTCACTTCACCTTCTAAATTAATGCTAAAAGCAAAGGGCCTTGTCTTTTATCATATTGCCCTGCTCACTACAAGATGAGATCTAATATGTTGTGTTGTATTTGAGAGAGCCTGTTACCAAGAAACATAACCGGTCATAGAAAATGCAATAACAAATACTTAAGAATAGTGCAGGAAATTACTGGCAGCAAAAACAAACACCCAAAGCATCTCAGTTAACAACAAATGAATTCAGCCGACCTGAGAGGACAGTGAAGACAGCAGCGAAGGCATTGAGCTTGAGTCCATCAATGACGTTGCTGGAGTGGATGAGCTCTAAACACATGAGGCTGAAGCCCACCACCAGCAGAACGATGTACAACATCTCAGAGACCAGTGACAGCCACAGCATCCCTGGAAAACAGGCGCATCAGATTAAAACCGCATTGGATTAAATCAAAAGGAGACACAGTTGAAATCTGAGTTCATAATGTGATGCTGTATGATGACAACAGCTCACAAATGGATAACTGTCATGAAACATAGGTAATAACTTTGATGACGTTCCCTCTAGCGCCACCATGAGGTCACAAATTCAATTTGTCAAATTTATGTCCAGAGAGCTGCAAAACTAATGACATTCCCGTCATCCCCTGCTGCACTTTGTGTTCAGCGATAAGTAGCATGGTAACTAACTAAACTAAGGTACTGACAGAGGCGATTTTTCTCACCAGGCAAGCCAATCAGCTGCTTGGGGCCCCCACTTGCTGGCGACAGAGAGTCGAAATTTGCACATAGTCGAGAGTGAAGAAACGAAATTTGCGTTTTGAAAAGTCATTCGCTGAGTCTGACTCTCGTGGGTTTCCCGTTTACAACAAGCTGTTGGGAGGAACAAAATGCTAAGCAGGCAATTGCGTGACCACATTTTTGAGTGACAAAAGTCTTCAAGCAATCCGCGCTTGCAGAGGAATCCCTTGCTGCGCGCGCAACCACATGTTTGCACAAATCGGCTCTTGCGCTCTCTACTATGGAGAGAAAATTATGGAGAGCTAAATTATGAAGAGAAGCTATCCATCCGGGAATGAAAAAAGAAAGAAGAAAAAAGAATAAGAGGAAAGAAGAAAGCAAGGTGGTGGTAAGTCAGTAGCAATATAATAATGAACAGAGATCAATAGTATTTTTTCCCTACCGTTGATAATGAATGATGTTGTGCAAATGGTGCTAGACTAGTCTAGTTTCACTCACGCTAGCATGACCAGACTTTATTAATGTTGTTTTCTTAACGTCAAAAGCTATTACTATATAATGAAGTAGCCTACAATACAATAGTAGTTTTGATTTTAAAAAAGCCTATTAAGGTAATACAAGATTACACATAGAATGCTGTGGCTTTACGATTGCCATTTAGATTAGAACCAATGATATATTCGAACCAGAAAATTATTGTTTTTAAACGTGGCATGTTATTAGACACAGTAGTTGTTTGGAAAGGTGAAAGCTGTCATCAGCCAGTCTGTGACAGTGAGGCCACTAGTCTGTATTTATTAATTTACAGCCGCAACTGCATTTCAAGCTGTGCATAAATCATCATCCTGTGCAGATTTTGCAATGTCAAATCATTTGTTTAAACTTAACTATACAATTGGTTTAGTCTACAATAAACAATGAACTGTGTTTATGAAGAATTGTTAAAAATGTGAAAATATTAAACCCATGTAGACTAATATAGCCTATTTACCAATCATAGCCTATTTTCCTTCCATATACATTTCTGTAGGATCATTGCTGAAGTTCCTTACATTAGTACCTAAAGAAACCGGAAGCAATGATGTTCCATCTTTGCCAGCTGATGACAGTCATCCAGCATCTACCTCCACTACACAGTCGAGACCTCCCTCCTGTGATGAACCGTTGCCTTACACAAAGACTTAAAGTTTAAAGGCTTTTCTTTTGTTTGTTTGTTTTAATATAATGTTAAAATAATAGATTTTGATATAATATTATATTTGATATTGCACTCTCTGTTAAAATAAGCAGAAACTTCACAATGTTTAACGTTCAATGTTTGTGTAAGTAATATTTATAACTTGTGAAATAAAACAAAACTATACTTGCTACAATTTGTTGGTTATTTATTAAAATTACAAAGGCCCAGAGTGAAATTCTGTTGTGTGGGGGGGTCGGGCGGTGGGGGGCCCGCCCAATGAATTTCTGCTTGGGGCCCCACTGGACCCTAGAATCGCCACTGGGTACTGAACATGTTAAACATTATACCTGCTTCATGTGTCATCATTGTGAGCATGTTAGCATGCTTGATGTTAGCATTTAGCTCAAAGGACCGCTGTGTATGACCTTTAGTCTTGTTTGTACAGAATTGCTGCTGCTGCTAATGATGATGTCACGCTCATGTGAGGCCGTGAGGCTGAATTTCAACTGTCAGAGATCTCCAGTCCTCATCAAGTCTTATTCAGAATCTGGATACACACAAACATTGCATCATGTCCAGCATGCCTCTCATCTACTCAAATCGTCTTGACACTTCACCCAGTGACATATACAAAGGTTTAACTTCATTGTTATATTAGGTTTTGAATTCCAGTTTTGGCTTTAAACACAGCAGTGTACCGATATCGTCACCCTGTACTGTAAAGGATGATAAATCTAACTAAGAAAAGAAAACACCTTTAAAGTTTGACCTACTGATGGACACTCACCTTTCTCTGATGCAGGGGCCAAATCAATGAAGCTTCGGCATCTCTCGCCTAGCAACACAGTAAAAAACAAAACAAAAACATACTGTTATGGTGGCGCAGCACAGAGAGACTTACAGAAACCGACCACATGTTTACAGCATTGCTAATAAAATTATACTCTCCAAGTCCTAATCTGTGTTTAACTCCCTATATCTGTCCAGGTGTGTTTGATTAGATCGGCTCAGACGCAGTGTGACCTCCTGCCATGTGAATCCTCGCAGGAACACAAAATTCAGAGCTCATAAATTCAAAAGAACAGAATAAACAGAATGTTAGATTTGAGGCATATGTCAGAGATGCAGCTTTTTGGGGCCTCAGTGTCACCAGATGGTCTGTTGGCAAGGCCGCTCAACATCTGCTCCTTGTCTTAGTCAATTACAGGTGCTCTGCACACAGAATTATAATCACCGTGATACAGATTTATTATTCTAAAAAAATATGTCAATTTAAAAAAACAAAACAAAAACTGAGTATTACAAAAAAAGTGACCCTCGACACATCACAGCACACTTCTGCAGATGTTTTGCTTCTGTCATCTGTCGAGCCGAGCGTGTCGCTGGATTTGTTGTAAGTGGAACATTTTAATCAGGTAGAAGGAGGGTGGCAACAGCTGTTTTGAGGAAAAAAAACTCATCAAGGCCCCTGTTACATAATCCTTATTAAGGACATGATAGACCCCCCCCTCCCATCACACAGTCACTTGATGAGATAGACATGTGCAATTCCTTCTACAGTAATCTCAGTGTGTGGGTCTTTTCTGTTCTTGAGCATCATAAACATATATTAGTTATCATTTAGTGACATCAGATAATTTGGGAGCTGTAATAATTCCTGGTCTAGCTGCAGTGAGCCAGCCATACAGAAATAATCTGGCCTGATAACACCTTATATTTGACCTGAACTTTTCATGACCACGACCCTTCCTCTATTGAGCCCCTTGTTATTAAATTACTACTCCAATGTGGATAAATTCCTTCCCCGTTTGTCTGAGTGAGGAAGGCTTGTATTTTCATTTCACTTAATCTGTGAAGCAATCACATTTTTTGACCATACCCAGTGCTGCACAGTCAACCACTTAAAGCCCTGAATCTGGAGTGTGAGAGTCTCCTTAAAAAAAACATACTGAAGCTTCCAGGTGCTGGAGTTTAATATCTATTATTTATTCAGTGTCTAAAGTTGCTTTTTGCATGAATGTGGCTGGATTTGTATGTCATATTAAAACGCAAACTGATAATAATGGCAGGTAATTATCTGGAAACTGTCATGAATTCAAATGTAAAATGTATAAATATAGTAAGTATAAGTACATAATGGTGAGGTAAGACAGCTAGGACACACACACACACACACACACACACACCTCCTCATCTTACTTTCATCGTGGATGTTCTCCTCACATGAGAACCAGATGCCTGTGTGGAACTGGCGGAACAGGAACCGGTCGTCTCCGGTCTCCCAGCTGTACACCACTTTATTGGGGTCTGTCTCGTTCACTCCGTAGTCTATACACTGGTGCGTCCGCAGCTTGCTGCACTCGGGCTTGGGCACTCTCTGGGTCCCCACGCACCAGTAGGTCGTCATGAACGCTGTTATGGAGAAAAACAAAGCGAGGAAGTTCAAGCCAACCGACAGAAGGGTCCTGCATTTACGAGTCGTCTTCATTGTCTGTGAGAAGGGTGGAGCACCGAAAAGTTCATGGGTTGCAAAGTGGAACAGGTGCTATTTTCCAAACACGCCAGGTGAGGTAAGGCTCCCATTTGGCTCTCAACTGTTTCCAGAAATCTCCACTGACGCGCAGGATACAGGCAGCGTATTCACACTGAGCCCAGCTGTCTGCCAAAAGGGTCACATCCACATCATTAGACCTTTGCCCCACGCGCGTCCAGCAGCCTATAGGATGTCACGTTGTTGACGGATTTGACGCCCGCTTGCATCAAGGGTTTTCTCATGATGCTTGCTCTCTGCCTCTGTGTGTCATTAGGATGCCTCTCCTCCATCCGCTGCTCACAAACAGCTTAGAAACAGGCCGAGTGTAAAACAACAGTTCAATTAAACACAGCAATAACTAAGTAAAAGGGCTGGGCATTGATGCAATGTCATTCATTTGAGTCGGTGGACTGCTCCTTTAAGTCTCAAGTAATATGAGAATGAGAATAAATCTGAGGCCATTGTTTAGACTGAATGTAGTCTAGTCGTTATGGTATCACTGTTTCTGTTTATCCTGTATGTTTGTGAATATTATATATATATTTCTGTATGCAACCCAAAGCATGGGATACAACACATATGCTGCACAAACTATCTGACTTTGTATGTGTGAAGTTTTAGTATTAGTTTACAATATTTTCTATTCTCAAAATTCTGAATTTAAATTTTAATCTGACTGTTATTCTGAATTAAATTAACTGTCCAGAAATGTGCTCAACCAAAGCACATGTATCAATCATTAAACCCAATGAAATGTAATAAAATGCAACTGTAACATTATTCCTTGTTAAATTCTTGCCAGAACTGCTACTTTTTTTTTTTTTTTTTTTGCAATCCTCGCCTTTTCTTTCTGAGAGCTGTTTCGGATGACGAGTGAGCCTGTTGGACGTACAGAGGACTCCACAGCACACAGTGAGTGTCTTCTAACTCTGAACTGCACTGGATCACAGAGACGACACAAACGTTGGCATTTCAAACACGTGTCCCACGAGTACTGCGATTCTTCGTGTGAGAATGAGCTAAAAATACAAAATCGTTTGAGCCTCTCTGCACAAACGGTGTTAACATCCCTGCAGTAAATGAGGCCAGATAGGCCCTGACATCTCTGTTACCTCAGTGGCACGCCTTTCGTCTTCAACCCCCGGAGGCTAAGCCGCACTTCAACATGACTTTGAAAAACTGACAAATCACACCGAGACTCTCCACCCAAGTGCCCTAAATATGGTTGAATAAGCTGCTGGTGATAGTGCAGTTAATTACCACCTTGGCTCAGCTTTGTACATAAAAAGGTGATCGAGGGGGGGTTCTTGCAGTCACACACGATTAAATGCCCCAATTCTCCCACTACAAGTGCCACATGCTCTACATTATACAGGCTTATCGGCACAAAACATAACAAGAATAGAATATGAAAAACTGCTTTGGATATTGTTGAAAATATTGGAACGCTGTGGGAACATCGCAACTCAAACCCTAAAGTTCTCAAAGCTTCAAAAAGTGTCCTTAAATCATCCGCATTGGCTTTTGCCAACAGCTGACAAGAGTCTTATTGAATATCAGCAGCATATTGTAAGTCCGAATAGTTGGCCACAGTCTGCTAAGCAGTGCTTATGATGCCCGTGCGGACAGTAATAGGCCGTCTCTTGAGTGTGTGGAAAATGACAAGAAGTTAATCCCTGCTCTCAACACATTTAATGGTGGCGATACGATATGGACGTTCAGCCAAACTCACATCCATCCAATGGATGCCTACTGTAGAGGAATAAGACAGTTTGTAACTTTTCAGATGGGAAGGTTCCTCTATGCGCCCAGTGATGAGGGTGCTTACGTATGAATTTCAACAGGCTATTTGTGTTAAAATGTGTCACATGACTGCCGTTGCAACATAACCTTGACAACGACGTCCGTACCACCAGGATGTGGTTCGCACCTTAAACGACAGGTGCAGGTTTAAAGTGTCACTTAGTAGAAATAACACACAATCCAACATTTGCATTCAAATGCACAATCAGTTCATTCATTTGATTCGGTTGTTTACTAGCTTTACATACTTTAGATGTTGCTGTATCTGAGTCACTTCACTGATGTGGTGTTCAACAGTTAACAGTTTATTGCTTCTGCTTTTACATCTCTTCCATACATTCCCCAACATCCACTTACAAGTTCCCACACTGTGGTCACAGTGGCTATTGTTCAAGCAAATGTTACATAGTCTTGCTTCAAATAATTGGCTTACGTGCACAGCTGTCCGCACAGCTACAACACTGTATTTCCCTACAAATTCATTTATTCATTGTTCAATTCTGTTTCAACAGATATGTCTATTTTAATTGAGTCATTTTTATTTGTACTTTTTTATTGCATTCAATTCTGTGAAATGCAAAATTAAGTTTATTATTGTTAAACAGTAAGGTCTTTGGCAGCTTAATAATTGGGGCTACTGTTCGCCCATACTTCTGTTGCCGTCAATATTTGACATTTACACTCAGACTTTGGTTGTTGCTCCTATAATCTAAATCACAGAGAGGAACAGAACTATACTATTTATGGTATGCATCATCTGAACACAGTATTGTGTCAATCATAGTTATATAAACATGCTAAGGCATATTCTATTAAGAATACTTATATAAGTTATCTGGGACAGAAGCCAGAATGGATTTCTCTGGCCGATGGACTAGAACTGATCCGTTAGGATTTGATAGCAGATAATAAGACGACACATTTCCTTACAGCTTTGCCTAAGCCCGGGAATCACATGGACACAAGCGTCATGAATGATCACTACACAAGTAAACAAAAAGAGAAATTTTAATGTTCTTTTGTTCCTTCTTAAGGTGCATTTTAACCCAGATTAAAATGAAGACAGCAACATGATTGTTTTCCTTTTATGAGATAATTTCATGTGCATGTACGGTATGGCCTCAAATCACACGACGCTGCACCACTGAAAACACGGACGGAGGAGCTTTTTGGTATTCATATCAAAAGAGATTAAGCGCCATAGCAATGCATCTTTTTCATGTAGCCTTGAATAGCTTTCGGAGCATATGCGTCTTCAGAGTGCAACACTGTACGGCCTAAGCTCTTGATAGACACAGACTTCATTTGTATTTCAGTGGCAACTTCCGCCTAAAGCTGCTAAGAGTAGAATTTTCCTCTAAACAGATAGCCTCCGAGGATTAGGCCTCATAATCTGCAGTTCACTGATCCTCGAAATCATACTGTCTGGGCTCTGAAATCAGCTTACAGTGACAGTAGATGGTGTGCGAGTGGTTTTATGATTGAAATTGCGTGTTGCATGGGTTTTATGTACAGTAGTGACGGATGAGGAAAAAGACAATTGTTTAGGGAGAGTGTTGTTTCCAATCTGCATGGAGGATATGTCACCTAGTGTTGTAGCGACATACTGTGTGCCTTTCTCTTGCATGCAAACATTCAAATCTGCCATAATACACCAGTAAGAATAAGGCCTTTCTCTGCTGGACACAATGTGTTGCACAATAGAATCAATGCACAAGACTTTGACATCTTAACCCATGAATCCATCTGCTGAGCTCACTATTAATCAATAGAAATGACTTATGTTTATGTATTTATCACAAACTGATTCACATCACTCAAATATAAAGGTGAGATGTAAATGCTGATGTGAAGACAGACAAAACACAGACAGGATTCGTTTTCATGCCGACAGGCCTTTATGTGGATTGCATTAAGAACCCAGACAGGATCTAAATGAAACAACTGTCTCTTTTCCTACAGTCGCACAGTGTAATAAAGTGCGATTACAAAGATACTGTCATCAGGTACAAAATACCAGATGGTGAATGGGACGGGATGACGGCGAGGACTAAACTATAGAGTGCCCTATGAAGTTAAAAATAAATCTTAATGTTCGTCATTGAAAACATCAAACGTCTCACTTGAGTTGATGTGATTGACTTAAATTCCTCAGAACATTAATCCATATTATTCAGAGGGAATTTTCTTGGAAAACATTAAAGGTAATCCATGTCGGATTGTTTTTTTTTTTTTTCCTTGTCACTGTTAAATATTCTGTGACTAACAAGCAGTCAGTGTGAAGACAGATTCATCCTGTCAACGTTTCTCGACCAACATTAGAAATACCAATTTAATTTATTAATGAGAAAATTCTAGACATGTCATCTTTAGCTATAGACAAAGCAAACGTGTATGTATATATATATAAGCGTCCTCTTAAACAACAACTTTTAAACCAAGTGTGTTGCAGTGGATCCACATTTTAGGACAAACAAACAAATTAATTAGTAATCATTCTGCATATCAGAGGTCATAAAATAGAAAATAGAAGATGATATTGTTTAGTTAAGAGTCTGATGTGGATTACTGGAGCCATTTCTTATAAATAAGTGAAAATAAGTGGAAATATCACTTGTTTTTTCTTTACTTAATACAGGAATGTGCAGTTTCCCCCTTGTTCTGTTCTGTTCCTTTTGTATCACAGAAAAGTCACACATGATTCAAGACAGACAGTAAAAATCAAGCAAGCACAGTAGACTCTGAGTTTGGCTCCTTTACAAAAAAGAGGAAATGTTAGTGGATCCCTATAGCACAGCAGGAATATCGCATCACTCCTTCTTCTTGCATTCTCCCCATTTTGCGGACATCTACGCAGAACTGGACACGGCCAGTTTCTTCAAGTGGTCCATGAAGACCTGCAGGCTGACGTCATCTGTAAGGATCGGGGCTCCTGTCTCCTACAGTCGCACAGGAAGCAAGGGAGGGACGAAAATAGTGGTTGAGTGTTTTGACACCCTCTAATTTTAAATGTGAATCTGAAATATTATATGCTCTCATACTTAAAAAGAAGAACACAAAAAATGTATAACCTGAAAGAACTGATAGAAATACCATTTGAAAATTGTACTACAAAAACAGTACAGTGTAACTTATAGTACTGTACCTGTCCCCAGGCGTAGAGGTTGTTGTGGGTCTGTGAGGGGTTGACTTTTGACAGCAGGAAGCGAGCCTGTGAGCCTCCGTGCTCTGTGTCGATGTAGCGCGGCATGGGGAAGCGTGTCTGTAGGATCTCCTGGGCGTCGTCCAGAGGAGCCTGCAGCAGCTGTTTGAAGTTCTCATACTCCGCCATTTCCTGGTAGCCTGCCTTTCGCCACTGAGCTATGGTCTGTGGGGGGAGGAGGAAGGGGGGATATGGCAGCTTTAAGTAATGTCTTTAGCCTCAAGAAAGAACATATGGAGATGACAGATATAAAGCTTTTAAGAGTTGAAATGAAGATTAATCAAATCTTATGAAATAAACATATGATTTGTTGGTTAGTCTTTTCGCGTAGACTCACCTCTCCATGGTAGATAACCAGCTGGAAGAAAGTGTCCATCAGCAGGATCCGATCTGGCAGGATACTGCTACTGTCCAGGAGCACAGGCTGTGAAGAAAAGACACACACGCCACAGTTTAGAATACAAGCACTGACAGACATTTAGAGGAAACTTCTAGGAAAGGCCAGATGCCCGGCTACCAGTAGGATACATAGAACACCGTTGGTGGTGTTGAGGGTGTGAGGCTGACCTCTGGTGGCCCATGGAAGGAGTATGAGTAGAGAATGGGCTGGATCATGATCAGGGACTGGGTCAGGTCCTGCCTGACAAAGTGGTGCCTGTAATAGGACGACTCATCTGGGCTGTTATTAAACACCTGCAGGAAGGGCGACCGCCGCAGGTGAAACATAAACTGTGGGTGAAAGAGAGAAGAATTAAGCCTCAGGAACATTGTGTAATTCAATTAATTATTTCTTCACAGACATTCATTAAAAAAAGGAAAGTCTACCTGTGGGTAAAGCGACAGAGATTCTGACAGTTTGAAGGATGTCGGATCGTCTTTATTGAACTGGCCAAACTTCTGACACTGCAACCAAGGGAGACACAACTTTGTTTAAAACACTGAATGTGCCAGACAATAACCTTCTTATATAACTAAGCACATCATATACGAGTACCACAAGAATGTCAACAATTTCAGAATGACGTTTTAACTATTTATAGTGCACATTTCAAACAAATCCAACAATGCATTGTTTTATTTGAGTCACAAAGAGAGTGACACACAGATAGTTTTGGGTGTGCCACTCACCAGGCGGATGAGCTGTCTGTCAAGCCAACGCAGGACATCTGGTCCCTCCTCCGACTCTGCTCTGAAGACTCCCAGGCGAGCCATGAGCACGGCCGCCGCCTCCTGGTCGAATGACGACTCGATGTGTTGAATTTGGGACTGTGCATCTGCCCAGCTTTGGTAGGGAGGAGGGAAGTGAGAGAGAAGAAAGGAGGGAGGCGGCAGGTGAACGTCTGTGTGTGTGGTGTGAATGACGCACATTCACGGTGTCAAGTTGCAGGAATGTAAACATCCTTTCTATAGCTTTTGATTATTCCAGCTGACACTGACGTACACTAGCACTGAGGGAATATTCACTATTGACAATATTTTCAGCAAAACGAACAAGCCTGTGAGTGATAATATCCGAGGTTTACTAAAGTACCATCATAAATCCCTATAAACTATATCTGTGCAACAATAAAACCTCTTACTTCCTGGCGATGGTGGTGACCCGTATCCTCCTCTGTGTGTTGGAATGCTGGTACTGGGATACAAACTGGATCGCCCCTCGGCCGCCCTGGGGGACTGGTGCATTGTGCTGCACAAACAAAACAGAGGAGACAGTGAGATGTTCATCGCCTTCACATACTCTCTCTCCTTGCACTATAAAGAGGCCAAACAAAAGGCCTTCTACTACAAGCAAGAAGCCAGATACAGAGCTATTGTTTATGCTAAACGAAGCCTCCATCACAACTATTCATTTGTTTGATGTGATTAATGACTGTGACTGTACTTTTCATCAGCCTACAGTAATCCCATCACAACTTGCAAGATAAGGTTCAAATAAGTGTTCTTTTTTTTTTTACCTGGTTCACCACCTCAAAATAAATGCCTAAAGTGGTGGAGGGGTTGAGACTGCACACTTTCCACTGGCTTGTGCCACCGACACCCATCTCCTACACAAAACAAGAGAATACATTACGATGAATGCCTGTAAGATGATCTATTGTGAGAAGGGAGGAATCTAAATGTCCCAGTTTCTGAGGGACAATGACTCACATTCTCTGAAACACAGGAACCCTTGGAGTTGAGTGAAACACAAGGTCCAATGGCTCCGCACACCTTCAGCTCCCTTGATGTCTACACAGAAAGAAAGAGAGATATTAATTAGACTTTTATGAGGTAGATATAAATCTATCCTGTATTCTGAAATGGATAATTGTTTACACTCGGTTGAATGACTAGTAACTTCTATACCTTGACCTCCAGGACGCCTCCGAAGGCCATGCGGAAGTCTCCATTGTAGTCTTTGCTGAAGACTCTCTGGAAGGTTTGCTTAAACAGGGAGGTGTTGAAAGAGTCTCCCATCACTATGTGGCCCCTGAAAATACATAACAACCAATCATTAAGATGCTAAATGCCTTTAAGAATCACAATACCTAATACTATCTCTAATCTCCCCAATCCAATATACATATGCTTAATACTTAAGACAAATATGATGGTCACACCCTCAACTGTTTTAACAGCGCTGACGTACCCCGTGAGATTAGATAAGCACTTCATCTCCAGCAGTCCGGTCTGGTCTAGAGCACAGGCGTAAATGTCAATGCTGTGGCCGTTTACAGCTGTACGGTTGGCCATGGCTTCGTAGTACTGTGTAATGCAAAGACATGAAATAACGGCTTTATAATAGTGAAAATATTCTCTTATAATATACAATTTTAGTTTTGTACTGTTTCAAAGGCTGAGATTTGTATGAGATGATTCAGGCCCTTTATTACCTTGGTGGCTTTCTTCAGGTGACGAGCATTATCCTTCTGGATGTCATGCCAGGAGCGAATGGGAGTTTTTAACTCGTCGCCCACCACCATGCCTGGGCCCTGGGTGGGGGGCCCTCCAATGAACAGCATCACACGAGCCCCTGTGTTGGGGAATGTGCCCTGAGGAAGAGGAGGAGGTTAAGGTGCTGAAGACAAGTACTGTTGTCTCTCTGCTCAGGTTACAGTTTAACACAAGGATTTATTTCTACTACAAAATAGTAAGTACAGAGTATTAACTTATTTAGATCCATTGAGATTTTCTGTTGCACATCTGTACGACTCAAGCTGGTGCCATTGTGGGTAAAAATGGTCAGATTTTGTGATGCAATACTTCCTAAATCCCTGTTTTTTGGCTATTGATGTGAACAATGAGCGCTAAGGGACAAGTGACCTAGTTCTCAAATTTGCCATTTAAAGAGTGTTAGTGGAGAAAGAAGTTAAGACTGCCTTTTTAAAAGAGTGTGGATAAGGAGGTTTCACAAAAGCAAATAAGACATAATTATCATACACAATCTCTCTATCATTTTATAGGATTCAATTATTTTACATCCTATAAAACATATTAGCCTTAAGAGAATGAATATGTAAAGAGTGCAACAAATCTGAATGAGACTCTTCAGAGAATCAGTTTTAGCAGAGGGCAAACCTCACAGCCAACATTTCCAACAAAGTCCATAGTCCAGGAGTCTGGGAAAGTCTGAGACAGACATTGGGAAATGGGCCACGTAATCACAAAGCTGCTGAAAAAGAGCTTTTAATTTATTCTAAATACATTTAAATACTATAATACATTCTAAATGAAGTAAACGGGGAATAAAAGAGGGAGAAAGTTTACTCATTCATTGAGAACAATTAAACCAGCCGACAGTGGATGCTGACTGCTTTTTGCAGCTCTGCCATATAAAAAGACACATTCATCAAGTCAAATGCTTCCCGGCTAATGAGCGAGTCTGAAGACACTGAAAGAGCTGAATTTATTCTAATTAGGCCTCATCTCTTATCTGCTAAAGAGTACAGCAAGAATGATCAGTTACATAACCACACAGATTAGGAGTAGGAGAAGAGAGGATAAATAATGATGGCGTAGAGGGAAAAAACAGAAAGCAAACAGGAACTGGCCTTTGAGCCAACAAAGCACATGTTTAGTACCGCAGATGATAACTATCAGGGAGTGAGTGCGTTTCTGAACAGTTACATGTGGCACTGTCATCTTGAAGAGGCTAAAGTTCAGGTTTGTTCCTCGATAGATTACTGCCAATTCATTTGCATCCGAAGCCAATATAGACACAAATTATTTAGTGTCTATATCGGCTTTATTTGTATCCACAACACTGAGACGATGACGCATAGCTTTTCTCTGCCACCATTTCATTTATGGGTTGTCTTTATTGTTTTACTTTATGCCTTTTTCTGTCTGGTTCATTTTTGTACCATTTTCAAACACATCTCTGACCACTCTTTTTGTTAAGAAAGTTGAATTTTTAACTAATGTACATTACTAAGTGTAAGTGTATATATATATATATGTTTGTGTGTGTGTGTGTGTGTGTGTTTGTGTGTGTGTTGTACCTCCAGCAGCCCAACAGCAACAGACAGAGCTACACCGGTGGAGCGGAGGGGCCGTTTACCCTGAGGAACGGGCCAGGGGTCTCTCTGAAGCTCACCAAGCAAATCAGTCAGATTCATATCCACTCTGTGCACAGGCTGAAGGAATCTGCATATGAAAACACACACATTAGACAAGAAAAGCATTTTTAACTTGAGAAAGAATCAGCTACTATTAACTAGCAAAGGCACATAGGACGTGCTACTGCTACTCCATACCTGCAAGAGGATGTAGCAGTCTCAGGTGCTGATGGGCGTCCTTGCTGTCCTGATGCTGCTGGCTTTGTTAAACCAAGCATCTCCTAAAAAGGCGCAAAAACACACATACTGAGCTCAACAAAAGATCTCAGCTGCTTTGTTCTATACATTTTAAAACAACAACAGGGACGATACAGTATAGGGTGATTTGGAGTTAAACAACTTAAGTGCCATTATTTCTCAATAGTCTTTCCATAGTCGCAACCAACCCGGCTTGAAACATCAGATATACTGAGAGGCTTCATGACTGCTTTCCCCCAGAGTTCCCATAGTAATCTGTTTAATTTGCCACTTTCCTCAGTTTTTCCTCTCCCTTCAGCCCCACCTACCTGGATCTGTTTGGAGGTGAGATCCTTGGTGCCTCTGAACACGTAGCTTTTGGCAATCCCTTCACAGCTGAGCTCGTGAACCTGGACCATGCGTCCGAATGTGATGAGGCCCACCAGGGCGTTGGTTGGGAGCAGGCTGAGAGACATTTGAAGGGACTCCTTGAGGGCCTGGAGGTCCTCTTCTTCCAAACACGTGTCAACCACATAAAGGAAGATCAGAGGCGCCGAGGGTCCGCGCTGCATAAAGAAAATTGAAAGACAGAAAAATCGGGCTGAATTACTGTTTAATGTTCGATTTGCGGTTGCACTATCAGAGACAATGTGAGTTCATCAGCGGCTCATATTACTTCAAAAACCATGCATTATTTATTAAGTAAACACAATAGCAGTCAGGCCCTCAGTAGTTGCTGAACCAAGGATGTTTCTGTATTATTACAATTACAAATGCTTCTTATAGCCTATTGTATGACATTTTAAAACTAGGGGCATTTGTTATATTTTTTCTGAAACCAAAACAAGTAGTACTACAGTATTTTGATATACATCAGGCTGAAAAACAAAATAACTCTTCACCTATGGAGGCCATTATCTGTAATTGCTAATATTCACCTTTGCACAGTACATTTTCAGTACACCCAATCTCCATACACATAGCTGAGGTCAGAGTGCAGACATGTGTGTGGTATTTACCTGCACAATGTACTCAATGGTAGAAAACTGTGGCATGAGTTCAGCTGGCTGGTTCATATCCGATATGCCTGCATAAGAGGGAGGGAACTGCAGAAACACAGAAAGAACAGGATTAACCAACCTAACAAAAGTAATGCGGTTGGCGCACATGTAATTATGCCAGTCTTACAAAAGTTATGATAACCATTGAAAACAATTACAGGTCTAAAATAGTCTTGTTAAATGTCAATACTTACTGGGTTTCTTTGGAAGCAGAAGTTGCACGCCCATATTTTTGCTCTGTAGTCAACTTGACTGTAAAAGAGGGATCAAGACAATTTAGTTTGTAGCATTGTGGGCTGTACAAGGTATATGTGGAGTAAAATACCCACTTCTTAAAACTAAAGTACCAACGTTCCAAATGCTAAAACTGCAGCATTTGAAAATGCTGATCTGTCAAAAATAATCAAACACACAGCAACAAATTCAAATCACTGTAAGCTACATTTACTCAACAACTACTAAAATGTGGAAATGTCAAGAACACGGTTAACAAAGGACAGTTTCATAGATGTTTTCTTAAACTATTCCTATGTAAAAAATAATAATAATAATAATTAGACCAGAAGAAAAAAAAAAAAAGACTAAATACCCACATTATTCTTTTCTAATATTATGCATCTTAAAAAAAAACATTTCATGTACACATCAGTAATAATGGAGATTGTTTTTCTATGCAACTCACCATAGCGGGTTGAGCACTGCCTTGCAGTTGGGCCGGCTACACAAAACTGGTTCATATTGGACCGGGGGCAGGTCAGGCCTCTCCTTCAGGGGTGTGAAGAGGCAGGATACTGGGACCACAAGCCTGGTGGCTTCCAGACGGCTGGATGGCCAGATGTTCCAGCTGAATCTCACCCCGTCCCTGTCCTCATTCTGTTGGATGAACTCCTGGTAGGTCGCCATCACCGAGCTTCAGCAGAGAAAGAGCGCAATAGACCACAGTAAGATCGTCAGTCCAATGGAAGAACTGGGTATAGTCACTAGGACACTTGCTGTGTATCTTTAAAACTACCTGTTCTTTCCTACTGGCTACAGTGATACACCTGCTCTTCATACAGGTGTTATTTTCTCTCTCATGCTAAAATAACACAAATATTCAGGTATTTAGGTATGACGCACAAACATGTCACCAGGAAACCTGATCAGCGCGTTTTGTACACTACAGTACAGAAGAATCCCAGAGGTATTTTTAGGCTCCACCTTTGTTGGCATATGTCAATGAAACATCAATGACGCCTTTCGCAAAGCCAGGACTCCTGTTATAGCAACTGTTTACTTTCCCTCTTTCTCAACACCATCGCTGGACCCAATACAACAGTATTTCAGACGGATTATAAGAACAATTTGAACAAAAAAGACAAAAAAACCAAACAAAAAACAAACAAACACAAAAACTATCTTTTTTGTCATCTATGCATATAATTTGTAGAGTGTATAATATGCTCTATACTACTGTAAACCTGACAACTGTGTACTAGATAGAGACGCAACTATTGATTATTCACACTGTCTACAAAGTATCTGTACAATTAATTGATTAATCATTTGGTCTAGATAAAGTCAGAAAATTGTGACATCTTTAGATTATACGTTTTGTCTGAAAACCCAAAGATATTCAGTTTACTATTACATAAGACAATGAAAGCCAGCAAACCACCAAATCAGGCACCGGAACTAAGGAAATTAAACTCATAATAATCATAATAGTTGATTTTTGTAACAATTAATTGACTGATCATTTCAGCTCTAGTACTACAACAGATTATTACAACACATTCCAGTATCTAATTAGAGGGGTATCACTTTCACCCTCCGAGTACAGCACTTAACTTAATCATTTACCTTTAACCATAGAAAGACAGTATGGTGAACCTGATTACTAACAAGTGTATAACACAGGCTACAAGCCACGTATCATCACAGATGAAGCCACCCTTCAAGGTTAGCAGTGTGTCTCTTGATTTCTGCTCAGAAATCATCCAAATAACGTTATAACCGTCTTCTCGCCCGACGAAACACGGGAATAACAACAATGGTGGTTGTAGAGACACAATATAACTCAGAGCAAATTGTATTTTAATCCTCATCGTTGGCAAAATGACTCACTAATGCTCTCTATGAAAAAAAAGCTAACGCTACGTTAAAAAACCGGCTAACGGAATGTAGCATTAACCTACTTCCTGTCCCCCTTCATAAATGGAAGCAGAAAACTGGCGGCCTACTTTCAAATAAAATTAAGGCGAGCGCTTACCTTTTATATCAGGTTGGCCTCGGGTCTAGTGAAAGAGCTAAACAGTCTATTCTGCTGACAACAAATTACAGCATTTGGAAGTAAAAAACCGACGGATGTAAAAGGAGAACAGAGAGACGACGGAGAAGGGATGATCACTCCCTATCAACCGGCTTCTGCACTTTACTAGAATGACGTGTTACTCCAAGTTCAGGCGTCTCCTATTGGTTCTTCTTTCCGTGACGTTTCAGAACGTGCTCTGCGTGCGCACTGGGAGAGGGTATCTCTGGGAAATGGAGTTTTGTACGTGCCACGTTACACACATCACGCACTGATTCGTCAGGGAGTTGTGTTGTGGTGTTACTATCTTCAGTCGTTTTTTTTTTGTAAAATGTGATAACGCGTGATTTTTATTATCTGCTATCGCACTACATCATTAACGAACAGTACAGAACAACTCTGTGGTGGAAGGTTTGTTCAAGTAGGCTAGCTTACTGGACTGAAGATTATGTAAACTACAATTTACAAAGTGCTTCATTCAAGACGTCCATATGCTGCTTAATACTGGGGGGATATTATACTATTGTACATCGTTGTGTGTTGTGTAGCAGGCTTCAGGCCTGTGTGTTGTTTTTTTTTTTTTTTTTTTTACTATTGTGGTATTGCTGAACCTTATTCCAGCCACTTGTTGGTTGAAGTTGTTGTCACATTTTTGTAGTGATGAGGCCTCGTCTGTGTTCAGTTGTTCTGCTTTCATTTAACGTGGCAAATGTGTGATTCTGAGTTGCAGTTTAACACCACCACACCACAAATAGTTAATCTCAACTTCTTTTTCCTCAACCAGGTGACTGCAGCCTACAGACACCAGTTTCATCTTACAATGACTACTGCAATGCATTGGTGTCTTGCCACTGCACATCTCTTTGAAATTGCCAATCCCTATAGTGGCCTATATGTAATTGTCAAGAAAAGCAGAATGGAAAAGCTGACTACTGAACACTGACAACAATCAATTTTGAAATAAAAAACAAACAAACAAAACGAACAGAAATGAACTCAGAAATTTTGGGCTACCTTTGCACTGATATAGCTTTGACTCTAGCCTTGTAACTGCTGACTATATAGGCCTCCCTCTGCCAACACATTTCCACTCAGTAGGAGACACCTGTGAGCAGCCTGTGTTATCTAAAGTCAAGGGAATCTGATCTCAGTATTACAGCTTCTCAACATTAGGTGGCGCTGCAACTACGCTTTATTATTGGTGATGCACAGTCCCACCCCGGAGGGAGACCCTCTCTCCCTGTGTGTGTGTGTGTGTGTTTCTGCCGTGTTCAGCGGATTCTTTCCCCTCTCTCTCTCTCTCTCTCTCTCTCTCTCTCTCGCAGTGTGCTGAACCTTCAGGCGGCAGGTGTGAGCACCGACTGCCCGCCTAAGCTTTCCTCACTTTCACTGCGTTCAGGACTGAATTTGGATACTAAAAACCCCGACAGGAAAACTCACCCTGTCAGTGTGCTGCACATAGTCCATCTGGGCTGTGAGGATGTTGCAGTGATAGACAGCAGCACAGCATCCTCTCTCCACTGTATCGCACTCAGCCGGCATCGTCAGCTGTTGCTTTAGGAGAGAGTGAAAGTGTCGGGAGCAACAGAAAAGGCCAAACTATGCGACTGATTTCCAAACGGTAACCGTTCACCACACGTCGACCGGGGGAGCGGATGCAAGCAGAGGTTGTCAACGAGCCTCTGAGTATTTTCTGCCCTTTGTCGGTGCCGGAGGAGCTGTGCCAATGGAGAAAGCGACTCCGCCGCCCCAGCCCCAGCTCCAGCTGTCGATAGCGAAGACTGAAAGTCCGGCGGAGGACATATCCGGTCTGACTGACGAGGAACTGCTCAAGTGGACCAAGGAGGACCTGGTGCGGCGGCTGAGGCGGTCTGAGGCCGACAAGATGAGCGTGATTCTGGACCACGGGAATCTCATCCGAGAGGTCAATCGCAGCCTTCAGTTGCACTTGAACGAGATCAGGGGGCTGAAGGTGAGGGGGGTGGTGCTGGTGGTGGTGGTGGGCATTGGTGAAGGATGAGATCATAGGTTTGGAGCGCACCTGAGAACGCGCATAGCAGGAGGGATGCTGTTCAGAGACATGGTGTGAGAATGGAGGTTATCACTGAAGTTCATCGTGCCGTTGTGTAAGCCGTAGATCTGATATGGACGTATAATGTAGAGTGTGTGCGTATAGGTGTGTGTGTGTGAATGCACAGGGTTCGGTTTTATTGAAACTTTTGCTGGGGAGGTGGTGAATTCAGGCTTTTAGAGTTTATTAACTAGGGAAGGGATGTTTATACTTATACTAACCAATGACAAACAATGCATTTAAACTCCTCTTATAAAACACAGAAAAGTAAAAGTAGAGTCATGAGGTAGAAATAATTCTCCAAAAGAGGGGGGTCATGTCCCTTTGTCTCCACCCAAAACAGCTGTGTCTGTATCCCAGATCTCAAATCTGGCAACCCAGCTACACACACACACACACACACACACACACACACACACACCTACCTTACATTCCTAGAAAATTCCTGCTCATAAATCTACAGCATGTGCAGTCCACTTTGCCTTTTAAAACAATATGGCATTTGCTTCTAAAGCATTCTCCTCCTCAGTAACCTTTACCTACTGCCTTCATTTTCTGCACTACCGTACAGAGAAATATGGCACAATATCCACAATATTTACAGTTATAGCTGAGACCAGCCTGAGGTAGCTTTAGATGAAGCACATGGGGATCATTTGCCTTTCTTGGAGACCTCTTCGTCACCTCTCTACCCATCCAAGCTTCCTAATTACACAGGAAAGAGCTGGAGGGCAAGTGAGGGAGGGAGCGGGAGAGGGAAGATGCATGAGGGGGAGTTAAATCGTTAAACAATGATAGAGGAGGTGTAGAGGGTTTGTTTAAGGAAATACAGCTTGGTCTGAAAGGTTCAAGGAATGTGATTCTGCTGCTCCAACCTAGTCTTATGTCTGTGTATGGCCTCTCCATCTCCTATAGTGCATTGTAATCTACATTATGTACTTCACAATGAATGGTACACAGTGAGTCAGTGCTTTTATGGGGGAGAGAGGATTAGGGCTTCATTTCATTATGATTGCATACAGTGTTTGACTGATATCTAAAAGAGCAGTGAAATGGATTGAAACTGGACAATGCGTGCGACGATTTACTTTGGGATACGATTAATGGAAGAACTAGTATTTTGTTTTGTATCAAATCAGAAGCACATTTGTGTTCTGAGACTAATCAGGATTGTAAACTAACAATGCTCAATCTATCTAATCTCGCTTCCCTTTTTGTTTTTCTCCTTCTTAGGACATCAACCAGAAGCTGCAGGAGGACAACCGTGAGCTACGGGACTTGTGCTGCTTCCTGGATGACGACCGCCAGAAAGGCAAGCGTGTGTCCAGGGAGTGGCAGCGTCTGGGCCGTTACAGCGCAAGCATCATGCGGAAAGAGGTGACCCTCTATCTCCAGAAACTCAAGGAGCTGGAACTTCGACAGGAGGAGGTAATCCGTGAGAACCTGGAGCTGAAGGAGCTTTGCCTCCTCCTGGATGAGGAGAAAGGGGTCGTAGGTGGGGGAGGTGCCGTCGGAGGAGGTGGAAGTGGCGGGAGTGTAGGGATGGGGGGGTGCCGCAACTCCATAGACAGCCAAAATAGTTTGCTGCTGGTTCCTGGGCAGGGGCTCCTGATGAGAGACGTGGGTGACGGGAGCAGCACCTCTAGTGCAGGGAGTGTTGACAGCACTGACCACCTTCACCATAAGCAGCCTCACCTGGCTGCAGGAGTGGGTGGAGCTGGAAGTGTTGGGGAAAAAAGGAGCCCTGAGCTGGTGCATAAACCCAGGTGTAGCAGCATCAGTGGAATTGGAGGAGGAGACAGGGAGATGTCCAGCCCTGAGCACCCGGCCGGGCGCCACCGGAGTACAAGTCTGGAGTACCCATACACCTTGCCCCAGCTTTGCCGACCCCGCTGTGGTTCCATATCTGTGCCTGACCACAGCCGAGTCATGCGGGGCCTAAGTCCGGAAAAATACGGAAAGAATGTGGGCCGACGCAGTCCGGAGCAGCACCCCAAGCACCACAGCTCTGATCTCCTTCTGGGCCAGAGGCAGCACTTCCTGGGTCAGGGAGGCAGCGGGGAGCTCTATCAGAGGCACCACAGGAGCAGCATTAGCAGTACTGGGAGCCCAGAGCCCCGACAGGCACATTTAGGGACCAGTGATCATCATGAAAAGGGCTGTGTGGTCAAGGGGGGCAGCCCTGAAACTCATAGGCATCAGTACAGTATGAGTCCTGACCATGTGAAGTTTGGAAGCCCTGTGAGAGACGGGCAGAGGAGGCCAGCCGGAGACGAGCTGTCACCACATCATCGGAGCATCTACAATGGCATGAATGGTACGTGTATATTAATGTCTGTGCATGTGGACGTGATCATCATTTATCTTCAATGAAAGCCCCAAAACATTTCATTATCCAACTTTTTCCTGCACACAATCCCTTTCTTACACAAAGACACAAATACAGGTTCGGGTAGATACACAAACATTCAATACAATAGCGCCTCAAGGTTATGCCGAATCATCTATTTCTCTTTGTATAAGACAGATAAAATAGAATAGAAGATGAGAGTTCTTCTCGTTGGAAAAGCTCAAAAAGTTTGGAGAATTGCTGTGTGATACGCACTTGGAATGCATTTATTTGATTGAGGAAATGGAAACACTCTCCCTTATTCTGACTGTTGCAAAATTTAAAGCATTATTGATTCTTCTGGTGTCTTGAGAGGAATGTGGGTTGGCTTGTTGGATGAGACAGAAAATAAGGGCCTCAGAAATATTTATTTTACATGCTCTGTATCAGAGTCGAACAGATTCTGCTCAGATGAGGCACGCTCAGGTGTCAGCTTGTGGTGTAACATTGCAACTGTCTACACACACATATACATGCCTCTTAGACGACGAATGACCCCTGAATCTTTGCTGCAGTCATACCCGTCTCAGTGAAATCAGCGGGAGATAAAGGTGTCAGAGAGAAGGAGGAATATCAAAATACCAACTTGGCTGCTGTTTAAATATCCCACAGTGGCTGATAATGATTTCTGGGAAAGAAAAAAGTGCTGAGTTGCACGGTGTTGGCATAAGCTAAAGGACACATTCCTCAAGGTGAAATATCTGCCTGACTTTGCAATATGAGGCTGAAATTACATGAGAAACTGTCTACACAGAAGGGAGTAAAGCAACACTTATAGTCCACAGTTATGTGAGAATATGTGCTGTTGTAAACTGAATCATGAGTCATTTATGCCTATTGATTATTTGAATTGATACATGTACATGTACTGTATATTCAGCTGTAAATAGACAATCGCAAATTTGGCACCAGTCGCTTTCACCTCTTTCAGTGCCTCGGGTGCACCTCACAGTGAGCCTCACCTCACCTCTGAGCTAATGAAGAGAAATTTTCAAGTTGCATGATGGGAAATGAATTGTTTTTGGGCCTTACCCCATACCGCATTCAAATCAGGATATTTAGCCTCTGCTGCCTGCTTCCATGGCCGTTCTTTTTGTAATCTTTTTTCTTGTGAGTCCCCTAATGTTATGACATGAAAACAATTAAACTGTTGCTGCAGCCTTTTAAGAACTACACTATAGCCACAGAAATCACAGAGTAGTAGTAAACATGGTCTCTCTAGCCATTTTTCAATTTCTGTGGATTGCACCAGATTATTATAAAGAGACACACAACTTTGATTTGGATCATCATTCAGTTTCTATTTGAGCGCATTGCCAGTCGTGCAATCCGTAGCTCTGTAAGAGGTTTCAATCTTGATGTAACCTGAAACCCATATGTTGTCTGCAAAGGCCATGCCACATTAATGCCTCACAAATCCTTAATTGGAAAATGTTGTGAGTGCACATGGGCATTCACTGGCCCTCGAGTCTGGTGGTTTGCCAGCTGTGGCATAACTGTTTTGAACTTAGCTCAGAGTGAAATATGTGCACAAAATAGCCTTTACCCAGGTCCGTAAAGACTTCATTAAGCCTGTGTGCAAGAGCAAATTTGGGAGTGTGAGCGAGTTGTATCGTTATATCATGACTAGTTGTCTGTCAGAAGGGCTATTTATCTCTATCAAGAGCTTGTCCCCAAAGGGCCACCATGCTGCCTACCTGACAAGGACACTAACTTCAAGTGTCACGACATGCTATTTACAGTTAGATCAAGACATACAATCACACATTTTGGGTAAAGGTTGGAGATTTTGCCTTTGTGGTGCAGCTGCTGAACTTAACTGCTTCAGAATTTCACACAAAATCGTCTGTTGCTGATATACTACAATACACACCAAAAAAACTTTAACTCATCACAGTACAGACAATAAAGAAAAGAAAGGGTACGGAAGATAAAAAGATATGGAGAATGCCTTCTGTGACGTAGGAGAAGTAAAGAGAGCAGCTTTGTGGCCGTGTCCATGTGTGTCATCCACTGACCCATCCTTACTGCCGTGTCCATTTTTGGACGAAGAGGGAATTTAATTCCTGTGACGATGTAGTACACTCCACTCGCTTGGATTATCCTCTAAGCCCTTTGCACAGTATTATTTCATTTTTTATGTACGTGTGTGTGCGTGTGTGTGTGAGAGTGAGATTCGGCTGGATGTGCTACAGTGTCCCAGGCTCTGTGTAGCTGTGTAGGTTTGTATTCAGACAAATGAAAGTCTCATGTTCATGTGCCACTCAACAGTGCAAAACAACACTCTGACCTCTGTAGCCTCTTAATACAATATTCTGTTGTATCTTTTGGGTGGCTTATCACACATATTCAGTTGGTTTTGTTTTTTACAGCTGGGAAAAACACACTGAAATAATTAAAATCACACTTAGCTTTGCTATGTAAAATATGACAGAAGTGTTTAGTTATGTGTTGGTAGAAGAGAAACCTGCATAAGCTTACCCTCCCATCTATCAATGTATGATCCAGAAAATCAGTGCTGGAACTAAAAATGCAGTTCTAAGTGCATAAATTAGTGAGTTAACCTGAATGACGATAAGTATTGCATTGCACATGTAAAATTATAGGCCTGCAAAACATAATGTAATAAGACTCTATGTGATATTTAGCTGCACAAGTAAACAAAGGCACCTTTCAGTTCAGTGTTGACCCAGATCAAAAATGCCCGTCTTTCCATGTGATCATCATCCATAAACACTGTAGTCTCCTGACCCAGACTGGAGCGCTGAATGTTCGCTAAGCCCTGTATGATCGCTGCACTGCAGAGGGTCTTAATCATGTTTTCTGCTTTAGCAATCACAAGTTCTGCATATTAGCTTAAGCTGCTCAGATGATCGGAAGGAGAAAAAAAAGGCTGCATGGGGAAAAGAAAGATACTATAAGAAGTGTATAAGTGTGGGAGAACCTCTGCCCTGGTGATGCCAATGAATGACGCACATACACACACATACACACACACAGTGCAGAACAACCATTCTGCAATAAAACAAATGTATTTTTAGCCAAAGTAGTAACATTATGTTGGTCTGTTCACTCTTTTATCACGACTGAAATATCAATTATTGAATGGATTGTCATATAATTTTATAAAGACATTAAGAGGATGTATCCTACTGACTTTGGTGATCCCCTGACTTTACACATAGCGCCACCGGCAGGTTGACATGTAGTCAATCTTGACAATGACTGGACGGATAACCAAGAACTTTACTTAAGCACAGCATCACAGACCATTAGCGTTAGCATTGCTGTGTACTGGCTCTTTAAGAAGTGTCTTCTGAACTCTTGCATAATCATGTCAAAGTCCATTTGGTGTATTTTGATTGGATTTCATAGACTTAGACTTAATAGGATTTGACAAACACTGTCAGCATGGTTCAACAGTTTATTTCTCCATTCTTGTGCATACAATCCGATCAAATTAGAAATAATCTTTCCACTGTCTCATTGATTGTATTAATCTTTTATAATTAGAGTATCAGTTCAGACTATCCAGCTCCTCTGGCTGTTGTTTAGAAGTGCTGCTGCCTGTCAGTGCAACAGGAAATCATCACTGAAGCTTTGGCCTCAGATAATGTTCTCCCTCTCCACTGTCACTGTCCGTGTCTTTCTCTCTCCTTCCATCCTAATTGGCTGCCAGTGTGAACAACCAGCTGTCGGACAGACAGAGGACTCTGATTACAAAGCCCTCTTTCTGGAGGAGGGTGTAGAATGTACTGTTTGCCAGCCTGAGCTAAGGGAAGATGAGGGTTGAGGAAGTATTTGAGTGGATTACTGGCTGTTTTCTCCCTCTCTCTGTCTTCCTTGCTCATTCTTCTCTTACTCTGACTCCACTCGATCCTCTTCTTCCTCACTTGTCTGCCAAGGCGATGGATGGAAAGCCTCCCCTTGACAAATTGTGAAGCCTAAGAGGCAGGAAGAAACTCAAATGTTTGTCACAGCTGCTTGGCATGAATGGATTTGGGGGGGGATGCAATAGGCTGCTGTAACTCAAATGGATTAGTATTATTACCAGACAGCCTCGTTTGTACTGCTACTATCTCAGCTTTAGCTTTCATTACTCCTTGAACATGCAAAAGTGGCATGATGTTGTGTATATTGTCTTGTTCAGGCACATAATCCTGTGTTTTTATCATCTAAGCCTCTATGGTGTTTTATTATCTGAAACAGTAGAGAAATGAGGAAAAACTCCAGAGATAGTTAGAGTTGAGGGTTTTAGAGATTTGCGATCCTCAAGGTGGATGTCTTTATCGCAGCCCTGCAAAGGGGAAAATGTTACTTTTAAATGATATCATGACATTTGAATTTGTAATCACACCTGAGACCAATTATCCCAAACAGCCGTGTCTATAGGCCATCAGAGCAGCCATTAACCAAGGAGTGCATGATTAGGCACTTTGTTTATCTACCTCTGGTGCATATCATTGTCATTTTTAATCAAGCCGCTGTCAGCTTCATCTCTTAAAGTCGCTCCTCCTGGATGGAGAACACAGACATGCAGTATATTGCCTCTTTGCTGTGTAGCACTTAAACAATGCAGACTTTGTTCTTTTGTTTTATACTGGTACTTCCAGCCAAATACAAACTCCTGGCAACAGTAATGTCAACAGGAAATGAAGTGTGAAATGTCTCCAAAAAATATTTTTGGCAGGCTAAATTATAAATCAGGGAGAGGCATGGAGAATAGTTATGTACTGCAGATATGGCCAAGAACATTTCCAATATTATAAGAATGCATCACTGATGCGTGTCTAGAGAAAAAAAAAAGAAAAGAGAAAAACAGATCATTCATTCAGAATTTATGAACATGTTGATCAGTGAACCGTTGTCAGATCCTCCAAAACACCCCCCCCCCCCCCCCCCCCCTCCTCGCCAGCAGCTCCCAAGTAGCTGTGTGAGTTATGAAGGCTCGGCGTGTACTAGCGTCGCTCCAGCCCAAACCCCAGAGGTATGTGACAAATGTTCTACAGTAGCCCCAGTCATCCGGTAGACATGCAAACCCAGTGGAATGGAGAACAGTCTTTGTCCTCTTACGCTGTGCCAATGGGGAGCAACCCAGTGAGCTGAGAGGAAATTAGCTTGCTAGGCCAGGTAATTAACTGGAAGTTGAGTGGCTGCCATGTACGAGGGCAGGACCGGGCCTGAGGGAACCTCTGTCAGCCCCAAAGTCACCAGCAGTAACCACTTTTCGTTATGTTACATTTACTCGAGCTGTAGCCGTGTGTCATGCTGAGAGCTGGCGGTGTGAGTGTATCAGATGAGCAGGTGGAGAGTGGAGCGGGACAGATGTAGCTGAGTGCATCGTGTACAATATGCAGGCCCTGTCATGTCTTACTAAAGGCATAACAAACATTTACCTAACAGACACCTATGTTGGCAAAAGCCATTACTGTAACAGTTATGTATTCATCTCTAGAAATGATGCTGTTGAATTGAGCAATGGTGCATTTTATACTTTAGAGTTCAACTTCTTAATTTGTAAGAGGAAGAATGTGGCATTTCTTCTTTGAAATAGGATACAGCCTTGTTTTATTGCTCAGCTATCTTGTCCGCGGTGCCCGTTTGTTGTGCGGTTGTATTGCCGTCAGTGATGATCTGCTTTTGCTGCTGCCATCAGCGTGATAGTTTTTAAATCCCTACCGTCAATTAAAACAGGGCCAGAAAGTGAGATAACATATCCTAATATGGCATGTCAAAACCACTGCAGCTGCAGCATTAGTCTGCTCTCCCCATCACAACATCCAGGATGTAGCTATCATTTCCTGTGTCCATAAATGTATCTCCTGCCCGTATTGTGCATTATGTGCATTTGATATAATGTTTTTCCTGCTGGGAATGACAGCGCGGCATGTGTGCATCTCCCATTACAGTGGATGGACTGATCCGACCAACATGAAATGATTGGCACCGCTATCGTTATATTTATATCATTATCTCTTAGTTCCCTTTCAGCAATGTCTTTTGGTCTGTGAGATTTCCTCTTGGAGATATTGAAATCAATTTCATTACCCCCCACTGCTCCAGACTGACTGCCTCATTTCCTTTACTGTTACAGCAGCAAAAAGGTACATTTAATTACCTCTTTATCCTGGCTTTGTGAGAGCTTCAGCTGCATGTAAAAACATAGAATTGAGGGGATTTAGGGGTTGCTTTGAACTGCAGTAGAAAGTTTCTCTACTTTCTCTAATACAAGATGATGAATTCAAGGTAACAGAAATACGGCACTTTCGATGTATTCAGGTGTTTCAGTCTTTATACCATGTATAAATAGTACTAAAATCTTATTTTCACTTCTGTGGGATGTGTGCAGATGAATGTAAAGTCCTGTCCACACCTAGCTGTAATCCTGAATTGTACATCAGCGTTAATGTCAGCTCATCCTTGAGGCTTTACAGTACGTGATGAAATACCTAAATTCAATGTTATTTATGCATTCGTCCGAAGCAAACTGCCCTTTTTTCTTCGTATCTGATGTGATACATTGCATTATTTATATCTAAATACAAAGGACCTTTTTTTAACATGAAACATGAACCGCTAAAGAGATTACTGTTGTCATCATTAGGGAAAGGAGAGACAAAACAATCTGAGCAAGTTTCAGCCCGGGGACGTGGGTCAAGAAAAGCTTGCGGGAGTTGAGAAGGCAGAAGTCATTAAAAGCAGACCCTTGGTGCTAGACGGAAAAGCAAAGAATTATGGGATGCCTTAAATCTAACATCATTCTCACCTGGTAAAAATTGCCAATGTTGTATCTCATCCCCCATCCAGCATGAGTGTCACAAACACACAGCACTATCCTCTACACGCTACACCCGGCCAGTTACATTATTCATTAGCACTGAGGAGTGATGTGTGGTGACATGTTAAAATAGGACAACAGCAGTTTATCTTGAAAATGTCTCCTTAAATATTTAATTTACCTTTGAGAGTCAAAGCAGAATGCACACCACGCCAGTACAACTCGACAGCACAGACCCTTGTACTGTAGACGGGTGGATGATGATGTGGAGCTCGAGAACGGAGGACAAAAGCAACAGAAAGAAGAGTTAAAGGCTGGTGTTGTGACAGCTCTCGCTTCTATAAATCATTCTGACAGTTTTCTGTTTTTTTTCCTCCCCCTTGCTGTGTCCTGATCTCTTTTGTTTAAATATGAATCCCAACAACAGCCTGAAACAAATATTTTCATCAAGCTAAATGAGCATGTATCCAATTACTACAAAACATAAGAACTCATAGGAATATATTTAAAATGTGACGTCTACACTCCGTGTATGTTGCACATGATTGCAAGCACTAGTTGTAGATGTGTGTGTGTGTGTCCGACTATGTCCCTCAGAATCTAAGGGACATAGTCGGACTTTGTGATCTAAGGCTTAGATCACAAAGGCAAAAGGACTGCACACACACACACACATGCGCATCACTTGTAGGCTCGATCAGCCTACAGGGCTCCAATTATCCAGCTCTAGTCTCTCCACAGTCTAGTTCGGCCTCACAGTGAGCCACGCTGCAGACATCAGAGCTTGAAGTTATTTGCCGTTCGTACCTGCTGCCATCACTCACCTCATTACAACACTTACACAATAGTCAGAAGGCACTTAGCATTAATTACAGCACCGTGACAGCTTTTTGCTCTCTTATTGCTGTGTTTTTACATTCTGCATAGTCTAATATGACAACAAATGTGGAGACTACCGAATAAAAAGATGTTGTTAAAGTAGACAGGATTTCTGTGAAAAGAAATACACTTTTCAATCCTGAATTCTAACATAAATGCCATAACATAACATAATGTGGTGTCCTTTAATGTTAAAAAACAAACAAAACATGAATTATGGGTATTGAAGTTCAAGCTGTTACCTCTCACTGCCTATTGTAGCATTGACTGTCCAGCTATACAAAAATGTAATTTGGCATGGCATATTTGTCCCTCAGTGTACAAGTGACGCAAGTAAAATGCTCAATTTGAATTGATGCACTGTCTAGTGTTGAATGTGGTTTGATTGAAGACAGACAGACCACTAGAGTCTCTCCAACACTGACGGAGAGCTCATTGTTATTTTTTTTGTTTTATATATATATATATATATATATACCTACATATAGTTTCGTGACACAATCTACTTCAGCAGAAATAACAAAAGATGGAAATGAAACTCCCCAGATCCTCAAGTGGAATCAACTTGGAAGTCTGTCCTCGCAAGACATAAGCTCTTTGTGTCTGAGCCACTGACCAAACACTGACTTCATATATATTTATATATATATATATATATATATATATATATATATATATCCTGATTATTGTTTCAAAAGCTAAACTTGGTGTATGTGTTATGACCATGAAAAAACCTTGGCATTATGCATTCAGAACTTACCCTCATGCTCCAGAGTTGCATGCGCAACAACAGCACTGACTGCAGCTGCCTGCCTGAGGGATGTTAAGCCAAGTCGCTCTCCTGCCAGGCAGCCTCGCTGACTGACTGACTGACTGACTGACTGTGTTTCTGATTGTTTGACTGACTGTTAGCTAAACGGAAGGTCACTGATCTACCATGCATCTCCACAGGCTCCACAGGCTTTCCTGCCCAGCCAGTCTGAATAATTTATGTGGCAGATTTTTGGGAGATCTGAGGGAATAGCCATGTGAAATTACCTTGCATTGATCCTGTAAGTTGAGAGGAGAGCAGGAGAGAGAGAGAGAAGAGGAGGAGGGGGTGACAGATCAAAAAGGAATGAGCGATGAGCAGCCCTGAGGAGAGCAGGTTTATGTGTTTACTGGCTTGATTCAAACATCAATAACAACTTGATTACCCATTTTGACAAATTGTACTGATACGCCACAGTCATTCATAAAAAACAATTTCAGACCTGCTTTATTTTCATAACTCAGATCCAGTTCCCTTAAGTCATTTCTTCTAACTTATTTCAGTTATTTTCATCAAACAAAAGAGTTCTAATTTTGTTACCACGTAAAAACCTTTAAAAAGAAAACTGTCTTGAGTCTCTTACATGAACTGTAAGATTATGAGCTACATAGAGTTAATAAATGGTGTCTGGCTGCACAGGGGAGAGGGTTTTCCCTATCTGGAGTAGTGATTTATTCAGTGTGGGAGCAGCATCTCCCAAGCCAATCTCACCAATCTATTTGTGGGGAAATTTAGAGCCTTTCACTTGAGCTCTGCTGTACAGAGGTGGATTTTGAGGGAGTTTAAGCTCCGCAATATTCTGGAGTAATCACATTATCTATATACTCTTGCTCTGACCCACACCCTCTACACATCTCTCACGTTGCATTAAATCCAATTTTGGTTTTAACGCCCTGCCCATAACTAAATCCACAAACACTGTCCAAGTGTGCTATTTGTTTTTCTCACTTTATATTTCTCCTTGAAGAGGTCACCGACGCTGGTTAGAATTCAGAAAGTTGATCGAGTTCACTATAAATGGATTCTCTGGATTTTGGCACATGGTGTGTGTGTATGTTAATAGGACTGCTCCATCACAAGACAGGAGTTTGTAATCTTGTGACCTGTGTGTGTGTGTGTGTGTGTGAGAGAGACTGCTGACCTTGGGACAGCAAATCCATTTAAGCTAATTGTTCTTGTCCTTGAGCAGTTGAGGTCCTAAGACCCAGAACCGAGAGAACCGAACAAGAAACTGTATTGTTTGCAGTGTCTTTTTTCTTCTCCCATATTTTCTAACTGTGCACTTTGAGTTGTCTTTGTGTGATTCAGGTCAAACTGTAAATGCCACAGAGCAGCCATACTGTTAGCCAGACTGACACAAACAAAAATACAACGAGACAAAAATGTCAAGCATGTTTGAAACTGATCTGGACGTCCCAGACAAGGTAATGAGCTCAGGAACAGAGGGGCGCCAACCTTCATACAGCAGGCTGATGACAAGGTCTCGCCCACATGTGTTTGTTATGAAAATTCATCTGGAACACATCTGGAACTAATCAACTTTGTGAAGAGGGACGTAATATTCATTTTGCACATAATATAATCTACAATAAATGCATGTTTTAAACCTCTGTCATCAACCCAAAACCACATTCAAAAACTGCTTGGATGTCATTGCTATTATTAGTATCAGTATTCTCCGTTTGTATTGATCCATGAGAGCATTTTCAGACAAAGTCGTGTTTTCAAATGTACCATCTACATAGCTATCAGCTACACGTCCTGCAGACCTTCTGTGTGTGGAGGCGGGAGGTCACGTGACAGACGGACAATGCAAAACATTTTAAATGCAAATTCAATGTAAATGAATTCATGCAACATAATTTGGGATTTGGAAAAAAAAAAAAAAAATCAGGGACCTCCTCAATATACACTTAATGAAAGTGTACGCACGTTAGAAAATTATTCTGGACATCCCAGGCAAGTTTTTGAGCTCAGGAACAGAGGGGCGCCAACCATGTGTTTGTTATGAAAAATAATCTGGAACACATCTGGAACAAATCACATTGTATTATGGACACTTGGCCTGATATTAATTTGTGTTTTAATATAACCTGATTTATAAGGATTATCTTATTCTCAAACGCTAAAATAAATAAAATGCTTGGCTGGCAATGCTGACATCATTCAACAGCTGCTGGGACGTTTGTATCAATCAACCAGAGCGACGTTATGCTTTCAAATGTAGCATCTAAACAGCTATCAGATACACTTCCTGCAGACCTTCTGTGTGTTTGTGTGTTAGGAGGAAGCGAAATGCATGTGATTGTGTATTTAGTCTCTATGAGGTCTGCTTTAGCTGTGAAATCAATCCCATTCCACACACCCTGACCTCCAAATGAAAATACCCTCCAGCACCACCGCTGAATCCCCCTCCGATTCTTTAAAGGAGTTTTCATACCTCTCTAGTCTTGCCTCACCCCCCATCCCCCCATCCCTCCCCCGCAAAGATAAACAATGAGGGAATTCAGGGCAGGGAAAGTATTGAAGGTGGCTACTGGAATCTTTTGCAGAACTCTACGGTCATAATAGCGCTATGAATCTTTAATGTGAGATGTTAGCGTGCCAAGGAGAGGAAATGTGCTGAAAACATGATTATGGGGAGGACTCATGGGGAGAAACCATTGGAGGAAAGAGAACAAGAGAGAGATCAAGCAGGGGAGCAAGGATAAAATAATTGTTTTGAAGGGCAAAGGAGGCAAAACATAGATTTAAAAAAAACAAAAAAAACTTGGACTACTTAAGGCAAAGCCATTTTTTCCACTTCTTCCCCAAACCCAAAAGTCGTGACCCAAACTGGTCACAGAGGAGGAGGGAAGATAGTTTTCTGTACTTTAAAGCAATTAAATTAACACCATTTTCTTTGACAGCAATGTTTCTCCTGAGAGGCAGAAATAAAGCAGTGAAAGAATCTTTGGTTAAGGATGTCAAGAGCTGGCCTTGCGTTTTAAGAACAGTAGAGTTGAGTTGAATAGTGTGATATCTTACACTTGTCAGGCTGGGTGTGAGAGAGCATGACTGGATTTTTTTTAAAGGAGTCTACACTGTCCACAAAAAAAAAAAAAAAAAGAAAAAAAATCCCTAGTTTCTCCATCTCACTGCCTGCCCGTGACTCCGGCCATTGTTTCACTTTATTTGTTCAGTCCTAGATTTGATACACTCCATGATAAAAAGTCTTGGTGAATCAGTTTGTCTATGTGTGTGTGCAAGTGTGCGCGCGCCTCAACTGATTCACATTCAGCTATCCCGTGAAGGTTGCTGCTGCTCTACTCGCTGTCACTTGCACCATTGCAGCCGAGATTGAAACAGACATTAGGGGAATGTGGGAAAAGTAAAGTTGTAAATGCTGCTCTATACAACACAACACAAAGTGGCGGCCATGGATCTGAGATGACTTTTGACTGCTCTGTGTCTGTCAGTGAGTCCTGAAAAAACGCATCCAATCTATATACTGGTAGTTACTTTTATCACATTATGTTTTGAGTTCATATATATAAAAAAGATTTTTTAAAAAAAAACAAAAAAAACATTGAAAGGAATAGTTTGACATTTTGGGAAGTGCCTTCATTAACACTTTGCATCTCTTTTGTTTCAAAGAAATGTAAAAATATGTAAATAGACTGCATTTATATAGTACTTTTCTAGTCTTATCGGCCACTCAAAACGCTCCACGCTACATGTCAACAATCACCCAGTCACACACACATTTATACTACACTGACGGCAGAGGCGACTACGCAAGGTGCAGCAGGACTTTCCAATCATTTACACACACACACACACACACACACTCACACACCAAAGGCAGAACCATCGGGGGCAATATCGGGCTCAGTGTCTTACCCAAGGACACTTCAACATGTGAACTGGAGGAACCGGGAATTGAACCACCAATCTTCTGATTAATGGATGACATCCTACCGCTGATCCACAGCCGCCCCTTTGTGTTGTAACTGCTGGAAGCAATGACTGTGTGAAATGTTGCCGTCACTGTGAGGTTGTCAGGCAATCGTTGGACGGCAAAACTGTTGTTCGCCAAGAAAATTGCAAATAATTCCCCTTAAAACAACAAATTGTAATTTTGTTTGGGTACAGAATAAAGAAACGAGAGATGTTGGACAGAGCCAAGCTGTTTCCTGTCTTTATGCTAACGTTAAAAGAAGCGTTAAGCTCATCTATTCAGAGCTCCAGCTCCTTAATGCACAGACATGAAAGTAGCAATGATCTCATCTAACTCTCCTCGCTGTATATCCCAAATTAATGTTAATGTCAGAGTAGTCTTTTGAATATGGTCCAGTTGTTTTTTCCGGTCACAGTAACAAACATATTCCCAATTTATCCCTCACATCCTCACATACAGTATATACATATATATATATATATATATATATATGAATCTGGTAAAAACTGGGTAGTACTCCATCATCATGTTTTATTTATGAGTCATTTTTACTTGGCAGTCTGAACAGACAGACGTCAGTTTTAAATCATTAGATTAATGAGGCGCTTTTCTCTTGTCAAAACAACACATTTAAACCCCTCTGTGTCTCTCCCTCTCTCCCTCTCTCGCTGCTTCCTCTCCCTTCTTCTTTCTCCCTTTCTCTCTGTCACAGCTTTGATATCAGCTGGCTGCTGCACCAACAACTGTAGAAATGTCAAGCTATGGGACAGGTAAGAACCTCTCTCTACCTTGTTTTTTTTTTTAATTAACTTATTTTGTGTTAATAAAAGTCTTTGAAAGAAGAAGTACAACCAATGAAGGTCATTGTCTGTTCTTTCCACAAGGGCCCATAATCCTGTAATTAGCTCCAATTATTCTATTTTACCATACAGTGTGCTTCCTTCAGATGGAGTCTTTATTTGCATTTAACAGTTAGGTTGGAGGGTATTTAGGTTATATGAAGACATTTAGAAATGTCTCATTCAGGAATTAGAGAAATATTATAGTATTTTCACTCTGTTAATCATTCGATAATCAACAAAAATATCTCTGACTTGTGTTGTGATCCTGTGATATTGCAGGGTCGTTCTGAGAGAGTTAGTCCAGTGCTCCAGATGACTTATGTGTTCACATGCTTGATCTAGCCCAGGTGTAATCACAGTGGGTTTACAGTGGGACTACAGTGTTAGAGGTGACCCTATCCTGTCCCTGTGCACCATATCCTAGGCCCCAGCAGGAGGGCGTGATGGCTGTGTTAATATTTAATGATGGCAGGACAAGACGTAGTCGGCCCCCACTGAAGAAGAAAACACACACACGCACACACATCAGGGTTGATTCACACGTCCTCATCAACGTTCTCCTACATGCTGTGTCGTTTTCTGCCTCCTTTTTCCATCGCTCCTTTTATGCCTTTGTGTTTTCAACCCACTTACCTCATACACAAACATCAGTGACACAGGTGAGGAAAAGAAGAAAGCGTACTGTACGTCAGTAGATGATTTGTGAGCTCAGAGAAAGACAACAAGGATGTACTAACAATACAAAGTGAAGTCAGGTCCCACGGCTCTCCGCTATAGTTGAGACAAACGCAGGCGGGAACAAAAGAATCTGTCACTGATAAGCAACACAAAAGCCTGCAGTGATGAACATCTTACCGACTCAAACTCTCTCTGTTTACTTACTGATGCACTTACCATCTTTCCATAGGTCGTTTTACCTAGTTGTTTGTCTGTTCTATCTATCTATCTCTAAGATGACATAACAAGTTATAACTAATGGATTTATTCGTGATTAATAAATCATGTACTAATGCTTTATGGTTCAGTATAAAGACAAGAGCAAGAAAAAGGAATAATGTCAGTAGTGGTGTTGGTGTAAGAGGCAGGTGTCCTGTATCTGTCTAGCAATAAAACACAGGTGAATAGGTCCTTTTCACAGTAGAAAAAAAATCTAATCAATTGATTGATTGATGACTGAGTTCTATTAAGCTTCTTCTTCTTTTCCTTCCTTTCCTGTACAGTTTTGATGCCTCCTCTTGACCCCAACTTGACCAGCCCGGCTCCTCAAAAAAGGGAGGAGGGGGTCGGGGTGTAGCCGTCCTACGTCTCTGGCCTCAATAGACACGAGCGCCACCTCCCACGATTCCAGATGGTCTGTCCATGGCCTCATCTATGTCCACAGCTCTAAAAACAACCTGCCTCCATGTTTTTATTTCTACATATCGAGAGATTTGAGGGGAGGTTTGGGGGGAAAGCATTTTAGTATGGTTGGTAGAACTGATGAAGACTGCCGCAGGTATATGGATTAGAGTGGAAATCTCTCCCTGCCAACTGTGACACGGCTACCTCCCGGAGAGCACCCAGAGAAAGGGAGGGACGCTGGGGATCACTGAGAGGATATTGAGAGGACTCTGCACTGTTTGTGTCGGTACCCTCTGTTTACAAATGTAGATCATTGGTGAAGAAGCACATAAATGAAACTTTCCATACCCCGCTGTTCTAAACCTTAATTACTTTGCTGCACTCTTTCCTCTTCCCCTCTCTTATTTCCTTCACCTTGCCTCTCTGTTTTTGAAGCTCCCTGTTCCTCTCCTCCATCTTCTGCTATTCATCATCTTCAAAGTGTGTAATGAGACTGGTGTAATCTAATGTTCTGTCTCTCAGTCTCCAAACTGAGCTGATCCAGCTGATCACATTACCTGCCGTCCTCTTTCAGCCATTTCAACTGAAGTTAAAGAAAAAAACAAAACAAAAAAACATACTTGTCAAAGATGTTCTAGCAAAGAAAAGAAAAAAAACACAACTCTTCCTGTGTCTTAAACCAAGTTGGTCAACATTATTAGCTGCTGACAGATGTTCTAGTTCTATAAGATGCAACGTTCAGGTGTAATTTTCTTTTTTGTATTATCTTCTTTGCTCCCTCAAGCGCCTATATTGAAGCTGAGGGGATATATGTTTCTCCATGTTTTTTTGTTTTGTTTTTTACAAGGAAGTAAAGTCCAAGTAAAAAGTAGATTATTGAATTAGTTTTCTATATATATACCTATATATATAAATATAATATGATTATTATTTTTGACTTACTGGTATTAGAACTACTATAAGAAGATGCATATATATATCATATATATATATATATATATATATATATATATATATATATATCAAATCAAAATAAACAGACTTCTTTATGTAAAAGTGCACCATTTGTTGAGGTTTTATTTCAGTGTGTGTGTGTAGGGACATGTTGTGAAGGAGATTATATTGGAAAACCACATGCAGTCACATACAGCAACAGCAGTGTGCCTCCGAGGGATGTCTGTGGTGAACAATAAACCCATTTTGTTAAGTGTGTGATGAAAACAAAAAAATTCTGTTTGGCTAAAGTAATCAAGCACCAGCAAAAAACACATGCAGACCACCCACGTGTTAAATGTGATACATCACATGTCGCCACATCTCATCCTGTCAGATGGGAGACAATGGGGTCAAACTGGAGAGGATTTCCTGTTGAATCACTAGAACAGTTACCCTTCCTCTGCACCCATCACCTTCCTTCACATCCTGACCAACAGGCTAGTTGAACACATGTCACCCATGTGTGTTCTGAAGACAATGCTTATTAATAGGATCAATTCATTGTTGGTTTTGGTCTTTTTCAAGGCATTTGTTGACGATAAGAAAAGGCTAAATATAACTAGATTTATCCTTCACAATGGGGTAGGACATCTAGTTGTCATGGTTAAGCTTTGCCTCCAGGAAATAAATGAAAGTCAGTACAAGGTCATCTAAAATACCAGTGTGTTCTTGGGTGCCTATATGTGTAGTATTGTGTATCAAGTCATCCACTGGGTTAAAGTATTACCAGTACACCCAGTGAAAGAAAATCTGGTTTGATCTGATTGCTCTGAGTCATTAGAGTTGAATTATTTGTCCGAGAAAATCTCTTTAATGAGGGTCTGTGCTGTGCTGGTATTAAAATCAGATGTCTTGGCACTGCTGTTACATATTATATCGTATGGGATGCTCTGCCCGGGTGTTTGGGTGATCTATGTATATATTTTTAAAGCTTGTGTGACAACATGTATGCATGGGTGTGAGCCATATATGCAGAGTCATGTGGGTGTAGTGTGCATTTCAGCCAAGCAGACAGCGGCAGTTTGATTAAGACACACCCCTACATGCTCATCACACAATGAGAGAGCATGTGTGTGTGTGTTTATATTGATTTGTGTGCATCTGTGCACAGTGTTTAGCTGTTTAATGATATTTATGTAAGTGTGTGTGAAGTGTGTGATGGTGAGCTGCAGTTGATGCGTTTGTGTGTGCGTATGTGTGTGTGAGAGAGAGAAAGAGCATACAGCGCCACTGATCTGCTCTGCTGCATTGCAGCACATCCTGCCCATCCCGAGGTCGCCGTCGTCCTCCGCCAGGGCACTCTTCCAAGGTCGCAGCAGGTCAATCCTCCCCATCTGCATACCCAGCCGCGGCGTGGTTAAATCTATAAACACCACACCAAATCTGTTGGCTGTTCGAGCAACAAGACACCAGTAAGAACCAGAGCTAGAGATCACCATACTCAGGCTGGTCACAATAAGCTATCCACATGTAGATCAGACATGTGATCTACCCAGATGACCGGTCGATCAACTGTGAAAACCTATCAACAGAAGATGAACTACTGCAGCACACACGTTCTGCATGCAAATGTGTGCAGTCCAAGTCGGATTAAGTAACATTTTGACTTGGGAGGTGATAGTCTGGTGAAATTTATGGTCCATCTGGGGACTTTTATGGGTGCAGTCAACAGGCGTGTGCTTTACGACCAAAAATGTGATGTACTTTGTTCATAATACACTAAGACTATTATTGCTTCCTATGTTACTGACTTACGTAACATATAAAGTCAAATAAAGAGCGATGGACTGCCTGGAAGAATTTCCTGTGACTTTGCAAAAAACATATTTGTTAAATGCACAGTGGTGTGAAAAAGTGTTTGCCCCCTTCCTGATTTTATGGTAGACAGCAGAATTCATGTGTTCCAGGTCCTGAAGCAGAAAAGCCGCCCCAGACCATCACACTACCACCACAGGTTTGACCATCATTTATATCAGTGATGATAACACAGTGTCCACAAAATGTATTACTGAGTATGAATATGATGATATCGAATGAAAGTCTGACAGAGGCAGGAGACACAGATGATCAGAGAGGTTGCAAACTAGGCAACACTTTAGTCAGATTGTGGAGGTAGAACAGAAAGTGAGTGCACACATTAAATGTTGGTGATAATTCTTCATGACACATGCTCTTCTTTCATTACTCTTCCTTTTCTCCAAACTCTCTAACCTGGGTGGAATGATCCTTTAAATCCTGTTTCCAGACACCTAAAACAAGTCAACCTGGTCAGATCAGACATATTCTCCCCTTCCTATGAAACTGTGTTGCAACATGAAATGCACATTTCTTCATGTTTCGCCATCACAGGCAGAGAATTTGGGCATAAATCTTGCTAGGAGCGCCTTGACTTACTTGCTTTGTGACTATATGTCTTGCCCGATGTGGCTTCGGGGAGCTGTCTGATGAGGAAGGCTTGTTGTACAAATACTCAGCCTCAACCCGTTTGCCAGGATGTTCCGGGTTTTATTACATTCTCGCAGCAGGTTGATTTCAATGCAGCCATCAATGATTTATTATCTAGATACAACTGAAACAAACAAATAGATACCCTGTATGATTTACTGTAACAGAGCAAAGTCTCGAATTTCTGCTGTGTGAAAGACTCTTGTTTAGTTATGTAAACTGAAGTGGCATCCCAGTGAGCTCCCCTGTGTAAAATATAAACTATGTCAGACAGACCAGTGCAGGAATAGCACGAGGAAAGAAGGGGGAAAAAAACACCTTAAGATATCCTTTCTACACTCTGACTGTAGATTCTCTGGAGACAGAAAGAAATAAGAAGCATTCTTAACACTGATGTGATAAATGCAGCCATGCATACGATTTGGACAGGTTTTTTTTTTTGTTTATATCTGTGCTTCACCAAAGACTATTCTTATTCTTAAGTCATTTGCTGTGTCTGCATATAAAGTAAGGAAACTATGTGCTTCATCTGCATTCTCTTCATAAAAACATAACTCCTTTGTGATCACAACACGGCATGAACACAGTCTCACAACAAAGTTTAACTCGTCACCCCATGTAGGTCACCATCATAAGTGGAAAAATTCACGTCAGTGTTACATGCTTCATAGACTCGTTTGCTAACGACCCATCTCTAAGTACAATAGGAGTTAATTACATCCTCTAATGACTTCACACAAGGCTAATGGCCAACAGAGATAACAGATCTCTCATTAACACTCTTCCATATCTTGCTTGGAATGGAGGACTTAAACAAGCTACACTTGCCGCATCTATATGGGTCCTGCTAGAAAGAGAGACTCATGTATTTAAATCTCTCATTACATAAAACGCGCATTTCAATGGTGAGGAAGCTGCACATTTTGACGATGTTACTGGCAGTAAAATGTGGCTGCATAACCATTCATGCAGACAAATGAAACACGATAGCGCTTCACAATATTTATCAAACCAGAAAGCACCCACATAAAAAAAAAGAAGTTAAATATGTACAGTACTTCTTGAACCTAAAACTAAGTTCTAATATATACAGTAGATGAATGATGAAAATGAATAAAATACATATAGTAAAATACAGAATTTGTTTACAGAAGCTTAAGGAAGAAGAACTGTTAGGTCTACTTTGTGTGTCATTCAATAATGCTTCCCAGCCAATAAAGCAGAAAGAGGCAATGAGGCAGAACACTAACTCGTGTTATGGGCTTTGGTGACTGGATCATGTTGACTGATGGACGGCTGCTCTGATTGATGGATGTGCAACGACTTGGCGCCAGAAAAGCATTCGTTCTATTTGCAGTCGCAATCTGTGTGTAATTAGCATCTGATTTACTAAGGCAGCAGATAATTATGCAATCAGACAGCGACTGGTGCTGCTTTCTAGGCACATTCTGCAAGTGAAGGAGAGCTTAAAGCCGTCCAGTTCCAGGTGATGTGAAAACGTGGTTCATCTTTTTTATGGTCTGTAGTCACCGAGATTTTGGTGTATAACTGTTTAACACTAATACATCCGCAAATAAAACTGTACGTTAGTAAATGTTTCTTTGTAGCAAGTGTTAACATAATAGCCTGTTCCATTTGTGCAGTTTTTTCTTGTGGCATTTCTAACATTGTCTGTGTTACCTTCTTTGTTACTTGCTTACTTTCTGTCTTTTTTTTTTCTTCTGCTCCATGAGTGGGTTGTTGAATTGAAATGTTAACACAAAGCTGATATACAGTGACAGCAATGGTGGCAGGCAGAGGTGCAGACGGAGCTGAACTCAGGGAGACAGCGTTGAGGATCAGCTGCCACATGGAACCGCCTCGACTCCTCTGACTTCCTGTATTTCTACTGTTGTCTTTGTGTCTAATTTCTTTCTTCTTTCTCAATTCAGTTTTGCGTGACTGTGTCAGATCAATGCTGCCGCCATGCTGTAGGAGTCTCAGGCGGGGCTGTAGGTGTGATAAACGCTATTGCAGCGTCACATTCAAGGCTACATGGATATGTGAAAGAATTTTCAGCATGCTTTTATAATATAATAATGAAGACAACATGAACAGGTTGAATTAGTTTTTTGGACAAATTAATAAACAGTCTTGTCTACATAGTGAATTTAGTGTAGATACATGTACATACATGCATGAATATGGAGAGATATTTCAATGTAGAATTGATGATTTAAATCATGATTGCTTCTGCCTTGTTGTACAGTAGGACGTTGTGTAAGCAGAAAATTTTATTTCCAACCCTGTGCCCTAGAAATAACTAGTCTGCAACAGTGATTAAGTTCTAAAGAAACGTCACGCCACCCAAATATGCTTAAGAAATGATCATGCGAAAAATGTCAACAGTGGCTTGAGGCATGAGGCAGGATGTGTTGCTTGCTGCTGTGCTTTTTTTTTTAATGCATAACCAAAACCACAATCTTCTCTTAACCTGAAGTGTTGTTGTTGCCTAAACCTAACAACATGTGGGACACTCCATACTCACTCAACCCAACCCGTCCACCGTCTTGTGACAAAAAGAAATGACACTTCCAACATTCCATCCAAAAAACAAAATATATATATATGTCATTGATCACAATTATTCGGGCAGCAATTCTAATTTTTCCAACTATATCTGGCAAAACAAATGATTTATACAGTATGTAAATTGTAGGAGGCACGGTTGAAGTTGCAGGCATGTACAGCAAGGCCAAATAACAGTTGGTAGTAGTAGTAGTTGTAGTGGTAGTAGTGGTAGTAGTGTAGCAACCACCATAACACCTTAAAAATGGTCATGTCTGCAGGATGTGAGAGGAAGTGGAGGTGCCCACATAGGACAGAGCAGGCAGAGCGAGTCTCAGCTGGATGTGAAGCTCTACTGAAAGAAGTGGATTTAAATTCCCTGCCCTGCTGGAAGGCATACCATGTATTAGATGCACAAACAGCACCTGGTCCAACGACAAGTGTGTATTCTCCGGTTGATGATTTGCTGTTTAATCGCCTGCCGATGTTTCAGATGTTTTAGCAAAAAACGCATCACCTTAGCAAATGCGAGTTTCTACTGTAATAACCAACATTATGACTTTCCATCTATCTCTGTCAAAGATCAAATTAATGGAGGACGGCCTCTTCCATTAAGCCATCCAGCCCAGCCCCCTACACACACACACACACACACACACACCTCTGATAATAATCTATCTTGTTCTCCTTCATGTCTGTTTCTCCATATTTCCCTTAAAGTTATCTTGGCTTAAACTGCTTTAAATTGTACATGATTTGTAAACCAGGACATCATGATGTAATACAATAAGACTTAAGCAATAACATTAACAATAATGTTTCCATGGTGTGCCATTGTGTGAGGTTAGTAAAGTTTAATCTCCTGCAGGAAGGGACATTTTTGGACAGAATGATGAAACCAACAGAGTGCCATTTTCACCTCTTCCCCTCACACACGTGGGTGCACAAGGCGTACACCCAGAAGATGAGCTTGAGAAAGAAAAGGCCACCTTAGATCGTTTCACTATATTAGTTTAGCTACAGGGCTTGAAATAAAGGATGAGACGACTCCTTGGGGATATTTTTGATGACTTTGTCCCTTCCTGCTCTTTACCACTTTCTGAGATTTCAAGTCTCCATTTTTCTGTGGAAAGTGAGGAGAGGAGAAGGGATTTGACATCCATGGTTTTAACAAATATTCAATTATTACATGAAAATGACAATAAATAACATTAATGAAATAATATTTCACCTTATGAATTCCCTCTACTCTGGTGATAGCTGGGATAGCATGCTAATGTATGTCACTTTTAGGTAGGGGGTGAAAGCACATGCTGAGTTTCCTTCTGAGTGACCTGAAATGATAAAGGCTGTTCCCAAGTTGGATTAAAATATACTCGGACATGAGTGTGCACTCCCCACCCACCACACACACACACACACACACACAAACACAAACACAAACACAAATATAATCTGTTAATCTGCATGCACATCAATATGCCATTAGTGTCATTTGAAATGAGAGGGAATAGGTGTCATTCCTGTGAGACCATCAGCCCAGCAAAGGCTTTAGGCAGATTTGTTTGAGCTTATCCCTCCTGTTGATGGAGATCCTGAGACAGAGAAGCAAAGAGAGTGAATGAATAGTGAGTGAAGAAGAAGACTCAAAGAGGTTGAATGGGCAGGAGTTTGGAAAGGATAGGAGGACGTGCCCAAGCCTTGCAAACATCGCAACACAAACATATATATGAAAATGCAATGCCCCGCTGAAAGAGTGCTGATAATTGTGTAAGAAAAATTAATTAATTTCATTATCATTTGTTCTTCTGTAGTCCAAATAAATCTGCCACTATCACACAAAAAGGTAAAACTAGCATAGAAATCAGATCACTACAAACCTCTCCTGAGGATGAAGATCATGACATATGATCGAAGTCCCAGAACGGCCACTAAATTGACCTTGAGGTCAGATTTTCAGAATATGACATTAATTCTTGTGTTTCTTTACACCTGATGATGAGCAGCTTCACTTGGAGGTTGTAGCAGAGTCTCACAGGATCCCCGCTGCATCGTCACATGCTCCTCCACAGCTGGGTGCCGCCTTAAATCCAACTAGACATTAAATCTAAATATATAAATAATTAGCTTACTTAAAGATATACTTATATACTTCTAACTGTCTTTGACCAATTCTTAAATTCTTATTCTTTTTAAATAAATTGACATTACCTCAAGTTGTCCTGAACAACACTGAGTGAAGTAGAAAGAAAACAAATGACATCTGCATTTTTAATCTAGTCCAGCCTTGTTTATTGCATTAATGTGAAGTCACTGTGCAGAGCCAACGCTGGGAGGAAACTGTGGAGTATAAAACAGTGCGGATGGTGTGAAACAGTGGATGACGTGCAAGGAGCTTTGGGACAAGAATCAGAGAGCCAGAGACAGGCTGGAACAGCCGTACTGCTGCCCAGCAGGCCTCGGCCTCATTAGAATCAGCAGCAGTTTGGTTCTGAGCGTGTGTGTGTATATATGTGTATATATGTGTGTGTGTGTGTGTGTGTGTGTGTGAGTGTTTGCTTGCACTAGCTGGGAGGCCCAGTGGGCAGGAGCAGATGCTCCATCCTCACACTCAAACTCCCCCAACAGAGTGTGTTCTCTGTCTGCGTCAGGCTTTTTGCTTACCTCGTCTTCTTTTCTTTCTCCCTCTTGTGTGCCCTTTCAACCTCTGATACTCTGATATATATATATATACAGTTGATGTCACCATGCCAGTAGTACAACCTCCTTTTTACTGTAGGCCTAATAAAGACCTATGCATTATGAATGTGGCCAATCACTATTCTTTATGTATACAGCAATAAGATGATACTTTCCTTCCTGCTTGAACAATTTTCTTACAAATGTCATAGTGTGCCATGCAATGCTGCGTCCATCTGCATTTCCCTTGAATCCTCACAGCAGAGGGTAATGCGCTGACCCATGATAATAACCATGATGATCTCTGCCCTTATACGAGCGGCGCTGACATCAAAGTGACTTGAACGGCTTAACATGCGGTCATGTGAGTGACGAGAAGAGAGAGAGAAGGTGCTATTTTTAAAAGTTCAGCTTTCAGTCATTGTTTGTCATTTTGTTTTATTTTTATTTTACTTTCCATTTCCATGTTTTTACTAAAAAAGACCTCATGTTATCCTCAGATAAACTTTCTAAAATGCATTTTTGCTTAAAATGAGGACTATGGATTTTGCCACCCATCACTTACATTGTAAGTGCATTAGGTGGAAGTCCTTTAATGGTCAGTATGAACAGGACACGTGATTACAACATGTCATATGGGCACCTGACAGATGTGAAAAATTCTTTATGGTAGCACAAATATAAAATATGACCAACCTTAACAACAAGTCCCCCCCCCCACACACACGTGCATACATGTACATTTAATACATTAGATCCTGCCCCTCATCCTCCATAATGTCTGCTGCTTCATCCTTGTCTCTCCTAGACTCCCTGCCTCCTCTTATCTCCAACAAGAAGCTTTATCATTTTGTCTAAGCAGCAATGTCAACAAGCCAGGCTAAATGGCCTTTTCCAGAATCCATTTGGCTCCGCATCGATTAAAGACCCTGCCACCCTGATGGCCGATAGCGGCGGGAGGGGACTGGGGTATATGTCAGTGTGGAGGCCCGGTGATAGAGTGACTTGGCTGGGCAGAAATCTAAACTCAGGTGGGGTAAATGGAGACAGGAGGACCGCTGGACCTCGACACCAGTAAACATTGGTTGCAGGCTGTTTACTGACCTGTCAGAGGGTAGTATTGATTTCCCCTTGTGTCCAATCTAAAGAGGTAAACAAGAGAATGGGACTAACATATGCTGCCATGCCAACGAGTCCCTTCGCACATCGTCCTTACACTTGGAAATAAAATAAAGTTGTAATTCTTATGGATGACATTGTTATTCTCAACGACAATTGTTTTATTGGGACATCTGTGCCGCCATCCTTGGCAGGTTGAACATATTTAATGAAGATGTAATCAAATTTGATGGGAAACGGCGAGGGAGCAGTTTGAATAAACAGCATGATGTGACCTTCACTTCAGGGGTTGAGTGGTAAAGGTCCCATTACGTCACTGTGACGGCACACTGACAAAGCAGAGCATTATAGGCTTTAAATCTGGAAATATATCCAGCCTGAAGGGTGAAAACAAGAATTTGATAAAGTAATGTTGTTGTCATAAAAAGAGCCGTCAGTGTTTAATCCCGTGACCCAGTGGCGCAAAAAGTGGGTATGCACTATATGCGGCGCATAGGGGCGCCGCGTTAGAGGGGGCGCCAAAGCGATGGGGGAACAATAATTTCGAGTCGGCATTTTCTGTATTTAACAGCTGTTTGTGTATGTGTAAATGATATGATCAATAACAGAGGGGCATGTCACTAATTAGGCGCCCCTTCGCTCCCTCACCTCTCCTCTCCTCCTCTCCCACACACACACACACACACACACACACACTATAAGCGTTCCAGTGCGCGCCCCTCCGGGCACGCGCTGGCGCGGTTTTTTTTCCATTCATTTGAATCGCGTTGTCACAGCTAAAGATGGAGAGGCAGAAAAAAAGCTGTCCAGAGCACAAAGCAGAAAACGGAAGAGGGAGAAGGAGAAAGGTTTTGAGGGGATGAAAAAAAGCTTTTCGAGGTGGTTGAAAGACAGTGGTTAAGTTATGTCAGTGTATCAAGAGGAGGCTTGTAAATATTCAGGATAGCAAAGCTACTAGCAAAACGACAGGTCCAACTGTGGGAGGAAGGACTTGATACACGTTCTTCATTCTTTCAAAACTTCACTTTATTTAGATGTCAGGAATATGGTTTCATTTAGTGACGTTTTAGATTCGTTTCCAATGAGATATTATTGATATAACTGCCTCTGTGTCAGTTGATGTTTAATATAAGTTCCTACTTATTTTGTTTTTGGTTCCTACCTACCTGCATGTAAGTTAATGATGATGATAATTCCAGCACTGGTCATCATAAAAAGGAACCAGAGAGGCACTTTAGGTGCATGGTTTTCAATGTTATTGTCGACACAGTCCTGCAAGAGTTGTCTGACAGGTTTTCCAATCTTCAGCTTGTGTCTGAGAAATTTAAATTCATCACTAAAATGGAGCACATGACACAAGCTGAGCTGGAGGAATCAGTTACCAGATATGCCCTGACTACCTGTGATGTTTCCAGAGATATCATTCAAGAAATGTACCCAGCAAGCCGTCTACTGAAGGGTTACAAGGCTCTTGAGAAGTTGAATTTCCTCATACAGGAGAATCTTGATTTGGTGTTCCCAAATTTGACAGTAGCCCTTAGAGTATTCCTGACCATGCCTCTGACGGTTGCATCTGCAGAAAGATCCTTCAGTAAGCTGAAGCTTATCAAAACATACCTTCGTTCAAGTATGAGCAATGATCGCCTGACCCAGGGCACGACATGTAACAATTTAGTGGTAGGTAGAGGACTTATTTATGTTATTACATTGTTATACATTATTTTTTGTGTTTTATTGAGCTGATCACCTGCTGTAATACATAAAACAAAAGTCTGTAATAAAAGTCTAATATTTTATAAGTCCATGAATAAATAAGATGTATACACGTAAACATTGAAGGGGGGGGGGGGGGCACCTGTAATGTGTCTGCATATCCCTCAGAAAGGAGGTAGTTGCGCCCCTGCTGTAGGTGATCAGTGCAGTGTAACAGTGCAGCGCAGTGAGACAATGCAGTACAACAAATGCAGTGAAGCGAAACAATGCAGTGCAACAAATGCAGTGAAAGTAACAATGCAGTGCAATAAATGCAGTGAAACGTAACAGTGCAGTGCGTAAAATGCAGTGCAATAAATGCAGTGTAACGTAACAATGCAGTGCGTAAAATGCAGTGCAATAAATGCAGTGTAACGTAACAATGCAGTGCAATAAATGCAGTGTAACGTAAAATGCAGTGCGATAAATGCAGTGTAACGTAACAATGCAGTGCGTAAAATGCAGTGTAACGTAACAATGCAGTGCGTAAAATGCAGTGAAGCGTAACAGTGCAGTGTGTTAAATGCAGTGAAACGTAGTAGTGCAGTGCGTAAAATGCAGTGCAATAAATGCAGTGTAACGTAACAATGCAGTGCGTAAAATGCAGTGCGTAAAATGCAGTGCAATAAATGCAGTGTAACGTAACAATGCAGTGCGTAAAATGCAGTGCGTAAAATGCAGTGCAATAAATGCAGTGTAACGTAACAATGCAGTGCGTAAAATGCAGTGAAACGTAACAGTGCAGTGCGTAAAATGCAGTGTAACGTAACAATGCTGTGCGCAAAATGCAGTGAAATGTAACAGTGCAGTGTGTAAAATGCAGTGTAACGTAACAATGCAGTGCGTAAAATGCAGTGAAGCGTAACAGTGCAGTGTGTAAAATGCAGTGTAACGTAACAATGCAGTGCGTAAAATGCAGTGAAGCGTAACAGTGCAGTGTGTAAAATGCAGTGTAACGTAACAATGCAGTGCGTAAAATGCAGTGAAACGTAACATTGCGGTGTGTTAAATGCAGTGCGATAAATGCAGTGTAACGTAACAATGCAGTGCGTAAAATGCAGTGAAGCGTAACAGTGCAGTGTGTAAAATGCAGTGTAACGTAACAATGCAGTGCGTAAAATGCAGTGAAGCGTAACAGTGCAGTGTGTTAAATGCAGTGAAACGTAACATTGCGGTGTGTTAAATGCAGTGCGATAAATGCAGTGAAACGTAACAGTGCAGTGCGTAAAATGCAGTGTAACGTAACAATGCTGTGCGCAAAATGCAGTGAAATGTAACAGTGCAGTGTGTAAAATGCAGTGTAACGTAAGAATGCAGTGCGTAAAATGCAGTGAAGCGTAACAGTGCAGTGTGTAAAATGCAGTGTAACGTAACAATGCAGTGCGTAAAATGCAGTGAAGCGTAACAGTGCAGTGTGTTAAATGCAGTGAAACGTAACATTGCGGTGTGTTAAATGCAGTGAAACGTAACATTGCGGTGTGTTAAATGCAGTGCGATAAATGCAGTGTAACGTAACAATGCAGTGCGTAAAATGCAGTGTAACGTAACAATGCAGTGCGTAAAATGCAGTGAAGCGTAACAGTGCAGTGTGTTAAATGCAGTGAAACGTAACAGTGCAGTGCGTAAAATGCAGTGCAATAAATGCAGTGTAACGTAACAATGCAGTGCGTAAAATGCAGTGCAATAAATGCAGTGTGACGTAACAATGCAGTGCAATAAATGTAGTGTAACGTAACAATGCAGTGCGTAAAATGCAGTGAAGCGTAACAGTGCAGTGTGTTAAATGCAGTGAAACGTAACAATGCAGTCCGCAAAATGCAGTGAAATGTAACAGTGCAGTGCGTAAAATGCAGTGCGATAAATGCAGTGTAACGTAACAATGCAGTGCAACAAATGCAGTGTAACGTAACAATGCAGTGCAATAAATGCAGTGTAACGTAACAATGCAGTGCGTAAAATGCAGTGAAACGTAACAGTGCAGTGCGTAAAATGCAGTGTAACGTAACAATGCTGTGCGCAAAATGCAGTGAAATGTAACAGTGCAGTGTGTAAAATGCAGTGTAACGTAACAATGCAGTGCGTAAAATGCAGTGAAGCGTAACAGTGCAGTGTGTAAAATGCAGTGTAACGTAACAATGCAGTGCGTAAAATGCAGTGAAGCGTAACAGTGCAGTGTGTTAAATGCAGTGAAACGTAACATTGCGGTGTGTTAAATGCAGTGCGATAAATGCAGTGTAACGTGACAATGCAGTGCGTAGAATGCAGTGAAACGTAACAGTGCAGCGAAACAAAAAACGTCAAAGCAGTGCAGCAGTGCAGTACAGTGCAGCAGTGCTGTACAGTGCAGCAGTGCAGTGCAGTGCAGCAGTGCAGTGCAGAGCAGCAATGCAGTGCAGCAATGCAATGCAACAATGCTGTCGGAAAGAGGAAGTCAATTAAGTAGCCTACCCATAAAACTCCAAACTACCCCTTTAATTCCTATTATTCTTAACTTTACTAGTTTCATACTTACTGTGTGGCACATTTAAATTGATCACTCCTCCTATTAGTACTAAAGAAACTAGTATCACTAGTAAAATATTTATGTTTGTATAAGTTTGCTGAATGGGTGGCTGGAGTAGAGTTTAAAGGTTTGTATGAAGTATAAAATGTAATATCTGGTATGTGCAGAACCACGTGCTTCTCAGGGCTTCAAGACTCACTGTTTTTTCTTCAGTTCACAACAGGATATATTGAAATCAACACATTTACATCTGCTGTTACCCACATCCTGTTGTCATTTTACACTGACGGTAAAACTTGAGATGTGCTACCTTTTCATATTTATTGGAAATATGCTCACTGGATTGATTTTGGCTGCAGCACTCCACTGAGAATCCCACTGTTAGACCACAACCTCATTCTCAATACTATCAGCCTGTTGTCATGAGGTTTCTGAATGATTTAAACTTTGTAAGATTTGTTAAGTCTTGAAAAATAATATTTTGGACCGAGTGCTCAGTAAGAGCTTGATAAGTTATTCATTAACTCAGTTATTTCACTTAGCACTTGTTCTGCTTCATAAAGAATTCATTCACAAACAGATTTCATACTGTAAGATGATATTTTCCGTAGGATTGATTTGAATTTCAGTTCCTTATTCACCCAGTTCTGCTTTAGTACAACCTGTTCAGCACTTAAAAAATTTTTTTTTTTCCTTTTTAGGTTATGTGTTTCTTGAACTATATAGTCTTATTTTTTATACCATGATTATTAGTAATACATTTGTTTCTACAGTGGCCCTGAGAGCTCAACACACACACACACAAAACAAATGAAAATACATGTAACCTCTCTTTTCTTTCACTTTTTTCCCCTAATGTAATAGAGTAGAAATTGCTTACATCTTCATATTTGTATTGTTTTAAGAACATTCAGCAGCTAACTGCCTGATATTTCCCTGAGCAAACAGAAACAAAAAAACAGAGCTAAAAGAGAGTAAATATTGGACTTACACTCATAAGGTGGACAGAAACATGACTCCAAATGAATGATAATGTTGCTCCATATTTAACGGATGAGTAAATAGGCAACTGTTTGATTTATCAACTTAAAAGGTGAAGATATATTCGTGCCTGCTGCCCCCAAGTGGCCAAACAATCAGTTAATGCAGGTTAGAGGTGTCCCCTGGATTATTATTGACTGGGTGAACAGGGCTCAAGGATATTTTTGCTCCGAGGCCCTCCAGTGAGTTGACCTGGCTCTGGCTTCACGGAAGTAATAACACTATGTAACACCGGTTTTGTTATTTCCTTATGGCTAAGAAGTATAGAAAATGTCTAGTATTTCCTTCTCAAACTTTGTTTTTGTGACCTAGGCAATGATATTTTGAAATTGAGATATTTCCAATTCATTCACGTAGAGTTACAAAAAAAACAATGTGTTTATCATAAAAATATACAAAAGTATACAATACAGCCACTGAGCCCCAGTCCCCAAATATAGTCTCCCATCATCGCATCCCGTGATTCTTATGTTGTTGTTTTTTTCTCACTTTATGTGAATGAAAATATACAAATTCTCCCGTTTTCCCATTGGAAATGGGCCAATACTAAAATACCAGTGTCCTGGTCACAAATGCAAAAATCTGAGAATGACAGCAAGATACTTTTTTAGATATAAATAAAATAAATAAATAACACTACACAGGGACAAAAAAAACAAACACAATTTTGTTAGACAGTGCAATCTTTAATTTTGGGAACCCATTTTTGCAAATAATTTCCTTAAAAAAATTACAGTAGAACTTTCAAAATTTAAACACGTTTAATTGAGAATCACCAATTGTACTCAACATAGTGAAATCAGTGATCGTATCAAGTCTCCTGATTGGTCGAGTCTTTACAACTCCCTCCTCTGTGATGCTACAACCAGCCCTCCCCTCTTCTCTGTTTGCGGCTCACAACCGAGTCATCCGGCACACGGAGAGACGCGGCGGAGGAAAACGGCAACTTCACCTTGTCCTTTGAAAAGCCGCCACTGTCCTCACAGGGCGAGTTAGGTCGGACACAGCCGCGGGAGAAGGATGAAATAGAAACAGCTCGTTGGTTATTTTATTTTTTTTTAAACAGGTGTCAGTCCGGCGCAGTCACCTTTCGTCCTGCTGTATGCGGTTCACTCGTGCGTTTCGCGTGAAATGAAAACACTCCGCACGCGCCTGTTTCCGTCGCATTCACTTGTTGTCCACGAGCTGCCACGATGGTTAAATGTCCTGTTTAATGGTCGAGGTATGTAAGACCGTGACTTTTACAGCCTCACATGCTGACAAACGGGCTCGTACACACGGAGCTGCTTTGGTATACGCCTGGTAGCCCTAATAAAAAAAAAAAATTAAATATGGTGTAGCTGACGCCAGCAATGCTGCTATGTGTTACTATGGCAACACCGGAAGTTATGATGATATTGTCACATTTTATTTCTGATCGTGTTTTCTTTATTATGTTATACACATTTATGGAAACTTTCTACAGTTTAATTCATTCTTTGGTTATAATGTTGACATGTTTAAGAAACCATTATTTTGAAAGGTTACTTCCTGTCTGAGTAGCGCCGTAACTTTTAGAGAGAGAAAGAGACGAGAGGACTGTCTACTGCTGGTTAAGCAGGCGTACACGGTAATTATTCTCTCAAGGATGTAAATTTTGTACCTTTGTGTAAGAAATAACCTGAGAATGATGTATATGTAATGTGTTTATTTTACTGCAGTTTTCACGGTGTTCTGTAACTTCGCCAAGAGATTAAAATTGTTGTGGACATCAGTACGAAGCGTGAGTCGTGTAACCAGGGTAGATACAGTGAAAACGTGTCCTAATCCATCACGAGGCTGACGAGCGGCGGTGTTACATCCTGCAACAAGCCACGGGCCACTACGGGCGGCGGTGTCTACATCCTGCAATAAGCCACGGGCTACTACGCGCGGCGGTGTTTACATCCTGCAATAAGCCACGGGCTACTACGGGCGGCGGTGTCTACATACTGCAATAAGCCACGGGCCACTACGGGCGGCGGTGTCTACATCCTGCAACGAAATACGGGGATTGGCGACATCAGTGCTTCACATCCCGCAGCAAGTACAGGTCGCAGCGGTCACTCAGAGGAGCAGCTTCAGGCTACAACGTGAGTCCTCTGGTTAAACTGGGCGACTACTACGCCTCAGGAAGTTGATGGATAGAACGAAGATACTGTTGATCATAACAAACAAGACATTAAAGAGATTCTGAACATTCAAATGCTTTGATAACTCTTATGGTGTTGTTCTGCTAAAAGAGCATTTTCTTTGGTTGAAAAAAAAAATGTTATGCTGAGTCCTAAATAAGTGTCAAGGGTGTCATGTTGTGTAATTTGGTTATCCACTGCTAATTATAGCCATCATATCTTTGTAACTTATCTTACCTATGTGCTTCTTCCCTGTAATAATTATTGATATTCAAAATGTCTCAAAATAGTGATAGTCAGTCTGATGTCAAGTCACAAGGGAAAGATGCAGGGAAGCTAGATGAGGGTAAAATCAGAAAATCCTCTCGTGAGAGACGGTTAACACCTAAAATGCAAGACCTGAAAGAGCAAGAGTTAATTCAAAGGGAGAATAAGTTTAAAGCAACATACGAGAAATGGAAAAAGAATGTAAGAGAGACTCGTACAAGGTTGAAACAAGAGTGCTCTGAAGACGACATGTATGACATGATGGACGAGGCTGAGAAGCTTGACTCTGAGCTAAAGGAGCTGTATGATAGTATCCGACTCCAAGTCACACCAAGTCAAGAAATTCGTAGGAAAGTTGATGCATGCTCAGCGGTGACAGCAGACTTACTGCAATTGATGCGAGTGCGCCTCACTGAAGGAGGAGGCGAGTTTGACGCTGAGGCAGAGAGAGCAAGGTTATGCATGCTACTTGACAATGAATATGCTAGGTCCATATATGGATCCGCAGCCTCCAGAGTTACTGTACGTAGCTCTCACCATTCAGAGCGTCTCTCAGAATCACCTAGCATTTCAGCTATGAGGGCAGAAACCGCTGCTCAGTTGGCAGCAAAGAAAGCTGAAATTGATATGGAAGCTGCTATTGAAGCTCAACGTCAGCAGCTGAAAAAACTTGAAAATCAGAGAGACATTCATGTTATTCAAGCAAAACTAAATGTTTACACTGAAGAAGAGACAAAAGAAAGGGATGGATCATGCAGTCCTGTATGCAAACAAGTTAATGGTACAAACCCATTCACTCACTCCATCCCAGGTCAGGAACAGCAAGCTGTGAAAAGTGAGACATCCTTGGTCCAGGTATTGCAAGAATCATTAGCTCTCACTCGTCTTCCAACCCCAGAACCTACTATATTCTCAGGTGATCCTCTTAAGTTTACAGAATGGAGCATGAGTTTTACAGCTCTTATAGAGAGACGATGCTCCAACCCTGCAGATAAGCTGTTCTACCTGCAAAGATACATAGCAGGAGAAGCTAAATCTTTTCTTGAGGGCAGCTTCTACAAAAAAGATGAAGAAGCCTATCAACAAGCATGGAATAGGTTGAACGCAAGATATGGCCATTCCTTTGTAGTGCAACGGGCTTTCAGAGAGAAGCTAAATATGTGGCCAAGGATTGCTGGAAAAGAATATGTCAAACTGAGGGAATTCAGTGATTTCCTGCAAACATGTAGTAACGCCATGTCTCATATAAGTGGTTTACAGGTTCTGAATGACTGTGAGGAGAACCAGAAAATGCTGGTCAAGCTTCCTGATTGGGTGACATCCAGATGGAACCGTTACGTCACAGAGCAGCTGGATCGAGGCCAAGACTATCCAGACTTTCATGAGTTTGCTTCATTCATAGCTAAAGAGGCACGTATTGCATGTAATCCAGTGTCATCCCTTCATGCTTTAAGGCACTCTGCAGAGACACCTGTAAGAGAGGTGAAGCGCTCAAAAGCAAACACGTTTGTCACAAATGTGAAGGCTCCGGTTTCGACATGCTCCACATCCAAACCAGACCTCTATGAAATCCAGAAAAGGGATACAGAAAAACCAAAGACATGGAGCACACCATCACAAAATGCATATGTGACCAAGTGTAGTTGCTGTGGGGAAAATCACTCCATTCATAGATGCAAAAGGCTAACAGAAATGCCTGTAGAAGAGAAGAAAAAATACATACACGAAAATAAGCTGTGTTTTGCATGTCTGAGAAAAGGTCACAATTCTAAAGACTGTAGAAACAGAGCTATGTGTGGCATTTGCAGAAAGGCGCACCCAACTCCACTGCATGAAGATCGTTCCCCAGTAGAATCAAAGCAAGGTACAGTTGAAGAAAGTACAGCCTCATTATCTTGCTGCGTGAATGGAGGAGAAGGTGGGAGCACATCTATGGTTGTGCCAGTGTGGATTTCAGCACCTAATGCACCTGATAATGAAACCCTAGTATACGCCCTACTGGACACACAAAGCAGTCACACATTTGTTGATCAAGAGGTGTGCGAAAAGCTTCAGGCAACAATGCAGCCAGTAAAACTGAAGCTTTCCACTATGATGGGGAAAGATTCAATCGTGATGAGCCAAAGAGTATGTGATCTCACAGTCAGAGGTCTCTCCTCAAACATTTCCTTCAGCTTACCTCCAGCCTACACGAGAGACTTCATTCCTCTTGACCGCGCACATATACCCACCTGCCAAACAGCCAAAAAGTGGAAACATCTCGTCAACATAGCCCATGAGATGCCCCCATTAATGGACTGTGGTGTAGGATTATTGATTGGCTATGACTGCTCCAGAGCACTAATTCCAAGAAAGGTCATCAGTGGGGGTGACTATGAGCCCTACGGCATTAAAACTGATCTTGGTTGGAGCATTGTGGGAAGCGCGCCACAGCAGGTGAATGCTAAAGACGTGACTGGTCTTTGTCATCGAGTATCTGTCAGAGAGCTACCACCTTTATCACCATCTTCTGTCATTAAGGCTCTTGAGTCTGACTTTGCAGATACAAAATCAGGTGACAAAAGCATATCTCAAGAGGATATTTGCTTCCTGCAGATACTAAAAGGAGGAATTCAGCAAAATGAGCATGGCAACCTTGAGATGCCTCTTCCTTTTAAAGTACGTCCTCACCTCCCAGACAATAAGAAGCTGGCTCTGGCTCGGCTGAAGCATCTCAAAAGGAAGCTAGACAGAGATCCCAAGTTCAAAAACGACTATGTGAGGTTCATGGAAGGTGTTTTCAAGGATGGTGATGCAGAGAAGGTAGACACCCAACCAGTGCGTGGGAAAGCCTGGTATATCCCACATCAAGGGGTTTACCACCCGAGGAAACCAGACAAGATTCGGGTGGTTTTCGACTGTTCTGCCAAGTATGAAGGCACCTCATTGAATGATCATCTGCTAACTGGACCCGACCTAACAAATGGCCTCACAGCTGTACTATGCCGTTTCCGTAAACATCCCATCGCAGTCATGTGTGATGTGGAAAAGATGTTCCACAGGTTCCATGTCAGCAAAGAGGATAGAGATTATTTGCGGTTTCTCTGGTGGGAAAACGGGGACACAAACTCAGAACCCACGGAGTACCGCATGAAGGTGCACCTGTTTGGAGCGTCGTCTTCCCCTGGCTGTGCCAACTATGGCATGAAACATCTTGCTAGTCAAAATGAGGAAGAGTACCCATCTGCAGCCAGCTTCATCAGGAAGCACTTCTATGTCGATGATGGCCTCATAAGCGTGAAATCAGTTGGTGAGGCAATCAAGCTAGTGAGGGAAGCTCAAGCTGTGTGTTCCAAAGGAAAGTTGCATCTTCACAAATTCCTTTCTAATAGTCGAGAGGTGCTGGATTCCATCGACATTGCAGAACGCGCTGCGGAGGTAAAAAATGTTGATTTCAACTATGACAACTTACCGATGTAACCCCGATAAAAATACAGTGGGTTTACTAAATGTATTTGTTATGGATTAGTGTGTATCACTTCGTTTGTGTTAAATTCATGACAAAAGTATATAGTTGTAGTTGTTTCATGTGACCTCAAGATGGCGCTTTAAGTATGCTCAGTAAGGAAAAGCAGTCATGCGCACGTTGCATGCTGGGACGCGGACAAGTCAGAAATTGTCTGATACGGATGCTGTCGGGAGATATTGCTAAGCGAAGTTTCCGCTGTTTTCTGCAAAAGCACGGTTTTATTTTCACAGTTACGACTCTGTATCATTTTTTGAGTTTTTTCGAGAGAGTGCCGCACGACTGTAACCGGAGGAGACACTTTGTTTTGTGTTTCAAACCGAGGACTCCGGTGAGTTGCTGTACTGTGTTATGGTGCTATGCTACAACGCTAAGTTGCTAACAGCTAATGACTATGAGTTTTCAGTTGCTTATATATGCAGAATGTTGAACTGTAAAGCCATAAAAACCAATCGGAGTTAATTGTAAGTGTTTTTAAGATGTTGTAGCGAGTCAACATGCTAAGTTGAGTTGAGGAAAGGTGCATTTAATTTACGAGTGTCGCGGGGATTTTCACTGCGTCATTCCGACGCCATGTTCAATGTTAGTGAGTGGAAAAGAGCGGTGTGTGCTGAACGTAACCTGACATGTACACACAGAGGTTCGCTGATTTTTCTTAATGTAAATAATATGTTTAAATTCATTTTTGAAACTGAAATATGTATTTTGTAAGTGTAAATGAGAAACACGATTGAAAGGAGATCAGAGTTTATTTATGTAACATGATTGATATAGTACTGTTAAAAACACACACATTAATGGTGACCTGAGGTTTTTTTATGTCTCATAATGCAGTCACTCATTCTTTGTGGTCAGTATTAGTTACATTTGAGTAAAATAGGAGAGAAATAGATATAAATCTGTACAGATAATATTGACTGCTAGTTAACTTTATGTTCTACTATGCAGATTGGTTTTTTTTATATGCCGAGTTGAATCTACGTCGAGTTGACCAGGGGTTTCTGTCTGAGAGGCGGAAACAGAGAGGAGGCAGATTCCTTCATCTTCATCGTCGTCGTGGAGAGTCGTCACCTGGAGGAAATATCCTGAACCAGCGCGCAGTAACATACATATGCACACATACTACCCGGGTAGACCACATACACACTGAACTTGAACTTGGACTATTACGGACTCCAACTAAACTTTTGACTGGACAAATTGAACTTTGATATCAGAACAGCTAAGAGCTGAGAGGACAATTTATTTAATTTTTTGTTTATTATTTTTGTTTATTGTTTTCATACAATTGGGGTTTCTAAATCTCAACAAGTTCAACTTGAATTTTCATGTTGTAAGAATAAATATTCTTGTGTTTACTACTAACCTTCCCTAGCTCCTTGAGACGAATCAGAACGCAGTGAATATCTTTAGTGGTCTAAGTAAATCACTGAGGGTTACATACTATTTTATGCCTAATGAGTCTCCATGATGATGTCGGTCATTTGGGATATGAGAGGACAGTGGATCTGGTACGTGCACGGTTCTATTGGCCGAGGATGAGTTCAGAGGTCGAGGAGACGATCAGAACATGTGAGAGGTGCCTTCGACGCAAAGCAAGGGCAGAGAGAACAGCTCCCCTCGTCAACATCAAGACCAGCCGGCCACTTGAGTTAGTGTGCATGGACTATCTCTCCTTGGAGCCAGACGGCCGTGGCACGAAGAACATACTTGTGATAACTGACCACTTCACAAAGTATGCGGTTGCAGTACCTACTCCTGACCAGAAGGAAAAGACGGTAGCCAAAGCGCTATGGAACAACTTCCTTGTACACTATGGCATACCTGAACGCTTACATAGCGATCAAGGTCGCAACTTCGAATCTGCTGTCATCAAGAATCTCTGTGAACTCCTGGGGATAAAGAAATCGAGGACGACGCCTTACCATCCGCGTGGCAATCCGGTGGAGCGTTTCAACCGGACCTTGCTTGCGATGCTCGGAACCCTCGAGGAAGTGGATAAAGTGAAGTGGCGTGACCATGTGCAGCCATTAGTCCACGCCTATAATTGCACAAAGAACGACACTACTGGATTCTCCCCATATCAACTAATGTATGGAAGGCAACCAAACCTGCCAATTGATGTGGCTTTTGGATTAAACCCTGAAGGACAGAGGAAAGTCACTCACAGTGAGTATGTGAAAAAACTTCGAGAAACACTGGAGGAAAGCTACAGACTGGCTGTCGAGCACAGTGATAAAACAGCTCTACGCAACAAACAGAGGTATGACTTGAAGGTCAGAGAATCCACGCTACAAGTTGGAGACCGTGTCCTCGTAAAAAACGTGGGGATTAGAGGAAAACACAAGATTGCAGACAGGTGGAGTCAAACGGTCTACAAGGTGGTGAAACACATCGATGATTCCCCAGTGTATGTAGTGGCTCCACTCACCTCCGAAGGCCCAGAGAGGACATTACACCGAGATCTACTCCTACCTTGTGGATTCCTTGCACCTTCAGAGTCAGCTGAAATCGATGAGGTCAGTCAGAGTAACCAAAAGGAGAAACCTATCAGAACCTCCCGGAGAAATCCAGTACCTGAAGTTGAGGAGGCAGAACATTTGCCTAGTGATAGCGATGAAGAGATGGAAGTGCACTACTCATCAGGAAGTCAAGGTGAAGTCAATTATCCATCATTCACTGTCGTACATGACATTCCCCGGACAAAGATCAAGCCTCCCTTGAACTTGGATGTGAACCTAGAAGGGTCAAATCTTAACCCGACTGCTAGAGAATTCTATCCCCAACAAGTGGAAGAAGAGGAACATTCGAGCACATCGCAGGTTCCAAGTGTGGAAGCAGATGTGGATGTTAACTTGCCTGCCGACCCCTTACCTGTCGATGATGTAAACCTACCTTCAGACAACTTACCGGACAAGACAAACTTTCCTGTGGAGAGAAAAGACCTACCTATGGACACCTTACCGGATGAGATAAACTTACCTGTGGATGAAAGTCTAACAGTACCTGATGAACCACTCGCTGGAGAACCTGAAAAGAAAATTGACAACACCGAACTGGAAAACCAAGGAGAAACGAGAGAGGAGAGCAAAGGAGACAATGTCAGAGAGAATGTTGGACTAACAGATACCAGTTCTGCTCAGGATGAAAAAGAACCAGAGATCAGATGGCCAACCAGAACTAGAAAAGAGCCTGACAGATTATCATATAAACACCTTGGGAATCCATTGACTATGGTCATGCGCTCCATACTGCTTTGTCTGGACCAAGCTTTCACAGAAGCCCTTGACTTGCCCATTGTACCAAGCTCTTCACCTTCCTCTTATACAAGCCCAGTTATTGATATTTAAGTCTGTTGACATGCAGAGACGCATGCCAATTAAGGGCGGGTGGATGTAACCCCGATAAAAATACAGTGGGTTTACTAAATGTATTTGTTATGGATTAGTGTGTATCACTTCGTTTGTGTTAAATTCATGACAAAAGTATATAGTTGTAGTTGTTTCATGTGACCTCAAGATGGCGCTTTAAGTATGCTCAGTAAGGAAAAGCAGTCATGCGCACGTTGCATGCTGGGACGCGGACAAGTCAGAAATTGTCTGATACGGATGCTGTCGGGAGATATTGCTAAGCGAAGTTTCCGCTGTTTTCTGCAAAAGCACGGTTTTATTTTCACAGTTACGACTCTGTATCATTTTTTGAGTTTTTTCGAGAGAGTGCCGCACGACTGTAACCGGAGGAGACACTTTGTTTTGTGTTTCAAACCGAGGACTCCGGTGAGTTGCTGTACTGTGTTATGGTGCTATGCTACAACGCTAAGTTGCTAACAGCTAATGACTATGAGTTTTCAGTTGCTTATATATGCAGAATGTTGAACTGTAAAGCCATAAAAACCAATCGGAGTTAATTGTAAGTGTTTTTAAGATGTTGTAGCGAGTCAACATGCTAAGTTGAGTTGAGGAAAGGTGCATTTAATTTACGAGTGTCGCGGGGATTTTCACTGCGTCATTCCGACGCCATGTTCAATGTTAGTGAGTGGAAAAGAGCGGTGTGTGCTGAACGTAACCTGACATGTACACACAGAGGTTCGCTGATTTTTCTTAATGTAAATAATATGTTTAAATTCATTTTTGAAACTGAAATATGTATTTTGTAAGTGTAAATGAGAAACACGATTGAAAGGAGATCAGAGTTTATTTATGTAACATGATTGATATAGTACTGTTAAAAACACACACATTAATGGTGACCTGAGGTTTTTTTATGTCTCATAATGCAGTCACTCATTCTTTGTGGTCAGTATTAGTTACATTTGAGTAAAATAGGAGAGAAATAGATATAAATCTGTACAGATAATATTGACTGCTAGTTAACTTTATGTTCTACTATGCAGATTGGTTTTTTTTATATGCCGAGTTGAATCTACGTCGAGTTGACCAGGGGTTTCTGTCTGAGAGGCGGAAACAGAGAGGAGGCAGATTCCTTCATCTTCATCGTCGTCGTGGAGAGTCGTCACCTGGAGGAAATATCCTGAACCAGCGCGCAGTAACATACATATGCACACATACTACCCGGGTAGACCACATACACACTGAACTTGAACTTGGACTATTACGGACTCCAACTAAACTTTTGACTGGACAAATTGAACTTTGATATCAGAACAGCTAAGAGCTGAGAGGACAATTTATTTAATTTTTTGTTTATTATTTTTGTTTATTGTTTTCATACAATTGGGGTTTCTAAATCTCAACAAGTTCAACTTGAATTTTCATGTTGTAAGAATAAATATTCTTGTGTTTACTACTAACCTTCCCTAGCTCCTTGAGACGAA